>JAMXDD010000008.1:22543714-23282953 GCA_024733475.1 Syzygium grande | reverse complement strand
AAGAAGAAAGAAGGAGGAGAAGAGAAAAAGGAAAAAGAAAAAGAAAGAAGAAAAAGGAAGAGAGAGAGAGAGGGATAGGTAGGTGGGGTTGGTGGGGCTTGTCAATCGCGTGGGTGGACCGACGGAAAAGAGGGGAGGAGAGAGAGAGAGAGAGAGAGAGAGAGAGAGAGAGAAAAGTAAAGGAAATTTTGAATATTCAAATATTATTTGCAAACCAAAGGTCCAAATTCAAAACCAAACACGATCTACCGGTCCAAAATAAGTCTCGCATATAAAAAGGGACAAAAGCCAAAATAATTAAACCGAACTATAGCGAGAGAGGTCCACTAGTCCAAATTCGCACCAGGTCAAAAACTCCCCTTTTTCCATTATTCCTGACAATCTTAACGTTGGCTACCATAATATTGATACCGTCCAATTTATTTCGTCCTGAAACTCCCGAAAATCGACTGTCAAGTTCGGGGTCTAAATAACGGTCAAATTTGATCGAGTGCAATTCTAGTGAAATCTCTAATTTAAAATGATAACCGAGAGTGATCAGTTCCTGGGCGAGATTTTACTATAAGCACACTGACAAATTACGCGTTTTATAAATCCCAAAAATGGGCCGAAATTCGGGATGTCACAGAAAAAAATAGAAAAAGACTAAAATACCCTATGTTACAGTATATTGGGGTAAATATGTCACAAGTTGCATAGTTTAGGGTTTTTCATGGCACAAAAAAAAGTTCGAAATAAATGTGTCACAAGTGATAAAGTTTGGGATTTTTGGTGATTTTTTCCCTTAGTTAAAATGCTCTTTGAAAAAAACGACACCTATAAAGTACTTTTGCTATCTAAAGGGAAAAACCTCAAACCTTCGTTAGTGGAGTCAGGTCATCGACTAGACTTGCCCAAGGTCACCAATTGCCAGATTTGGCCTCACCGGCACCAAATCTGGCTTGTCGAGTCAAATCTGACCTCATTGGCGATGTTGCGTGATGATGGCATTTTTGGAATTTCGAAAGTTTAATAGGGGAAAATTCGAAGAAAAAAATACATTAGCATTCTGGAAATACTAAAACTCAAAGTTTCTATGGACCTAGCTTAGTTTACAGGACTTTAAGAAAAGGTCTCCAAAAAGAAAATTGTCAAATGGCTTGACTTTTGGCCAAGATCTTTTAGGCCTTTGCAGCCGTTACTGCAACAATGACCAGCACTCCACCCTTTTATTCAAGGAAATAGAAGATGAACAAAGAACGTACCAAAAAAATAAAGAAAAAAGATAAACAAAGAAACTCTGCGGCGTTTATTCCATTGCAGAAACTCGCAAGGTCCCAACATGGAGGCCTCAAGGTCACTGATCACATGCTTGTACGAGTAATGCCGTCTCATTAGATGTACTCAAATCTGTAATGTATTTGTCGTCACCTCATGCATGATTAGTCATTGACTGAAAGTTAGTCGACCATTTTGCCATCTGCACGTCAAGCATGAAAAGGACAGCTCTTGGGCATGTCTTAATCTTCGTGATTTTGATTTATTCCACCGTGCATGTGTACTTGTCCTTGCACATATAGTTGAACTTGAAATAGATCGATTTAGTGTTCCCACTTGCTGGTTTGGGAGAATGGCAATGATAACACAATTATTTATCTGAGACTGACATGGATCTCTAAACCCTAGATGAAATGAATCTTCAAGATCATGATTGATTATAGTGAGACCACACTACTCTCAGCTAGGTAATCAACCATTGTTTCCTGATAAAGCAAAGTTCACATTATAGCCATGTCCTGCCCATTTCTCATCGTCCAATTCGAATAATGCTGCCAGCGATTGGAATGCCATGACCGAATTGTCTCGGATACGTAAACTATTGTTCAGATCCTTCTCTGCTTCCTCGGACAGCACGAAATGCTGATTTAAATAAGATGGATACTTGCTTTCTTGCTCCTCGATATGGAGATAACTGTTTTGGTCTGCACTAAGCTTGGAGAAATCCGAGTCGAGGATCTGGCAAATGTCATCCACATTAAAGTCGATCATGAAGTCTGCTGATTCCTCCTTTGAGTTGAACAATAACAGCCCGTCACTCATATCCGAGTCTGAAAGCATTTGCTTCAGCAAGTCATTGCCATCTGGGGATGGTCCCAATTCCACTTTAATAGCATTCTGTTGGGCAACGTTTGGCTCTGGACTGGTGACTCCACGAATGTTGCTTTCCAGCACCCTCTCCTGTTCCAGCTTTTGCCGCAACCCTACTTGAGGTTGGACCGTAAGCTCTCTTTGCAGATAGTGAAATTGAACTGATCTTGACGCTTCGGGCTTCTTGGCCAAGTTGGTGTTCCAATAGTTCTTTATCTCATTGTCCGTATGCCCCGGAAGTCTTCCAGCAATCAACGACCATCTATGAGATCATAGATTCGGCTCGTTTATTTTGTCCAGCTAGGTTTCCTAATGCTAGAATTATTAGTTAAAATAAAAAGGACATGATGATCTGAACCTGTTGCCCAATAGCCTGTGAAGTCGGATGATTAGTTCTTCTTTGTCAGGCGAGATGTTCCCTCTCTTAATGTCGGGCCTAAGGTAATTCATCCAACGCAGCCTGCAGCCCTTGCCACATCTTCTTAGACCTTCACGAGAATCATAGAAAGTTAAAACAGAATGATTAGCCTGATTTACGGTATTAACTTTCGTCTCATTTGTTCTGAAATATAGAGTTTAGCAGATACAGTATTGGAGGATCTCTGGAAAGACTAGTGAAGTCCAACAAGACGAGGTCAAATGCAATCTGTTGTTCCAAAGAAAGGGCAAAAAAACTCTAACTGCCAAAAAAATAAAAGGTAATGAAGGACAAAAGGAGCACAAAAGTAATTGATATTAAAGAAGCTTAAAGCAGAAGAAGCACTACAAACCATGTCTTAACTCTTTGTTCCACCAGGAACAGTCCTAGGCATAATTCTGCTTTTGAATTATTCCAGTACGGTCATTAAAGGCTCGCAGCACTCATAAAAATCAAGGCCAGGTACGGTCATCAGCTGTCGTTCTCACCAGCCTGTTTGAGCTACTATTTCACAATCGATGCTAGTAAGACCTTTTTGTTCCTGAGGCCGTACTGGGATTTCGAATGCATCGATGTCATTCATTAGGACAATTGCCTAGGATTAGTAATCCTGATTGCTGGAGCAACTGCTGCAACAGCCACACGGGCTTTCTTGGACATCGGTTACTAATCCGCACAGAGGCATGCGAACGCTAAGTTCTGCATATATTAGCAGAACAAGAGGGATCCATAATAATCTATAGAGAGGACATCCCTATATTGAACTGAAGTATACAAACTGATAAGTGAACCGGGTGTGCGGCTCCTTTGCATGAATCGTGAGAAAGCAGGGAGATACGTTCTCGGAGCTTTTACCAGTTTCCCTGGAGAGCCGACTCCATTTGCCTGCACCGCGAAGCTCGACGTAGTCCAACAGGAGCTTGTCTTCAGCAGCTGTCCATGCTCCTTTGTTCAGCCCGTCCTTGTCGCACCTCAGGCTCCTCCCCATGTTCGCTTTTGCTCTCTCTCTCTCGAGTTCTGGCATGCACCAGGAGGAGAGAGGATAGAGGAGAGAGGAGGGGGTCAAATAGGGAGCGACGATGGACTTTGGGATCGCGGGCATGCCCCGAATTTAAAGGGCAAGAGCAAGAGCAAGATGGGGGGTCGATCGTGGAATTCAAGTTTATAATGTTTGTCGGCCTCAGATCACTGCACCATGCCCCACGACATGCCCGGTTTTTGATCCCCCTCCCGTGATCATGTGACCTCGAATCCTAAGCCTAACTCATGATGTTTTTTTTTCCCAACGCGATATCTTTCAACCCTTCTTCTCTCCTCTTTGTTTATTTCTTGGTGCAACTTCCTCCCTCCCTCTTTCTTTTTTTTTTTTTGTCCTTTTTAATCAGCACATTGCAATAAAATTGTGACTAAACCCTGTGGGGCAGTTCCGGTCTACGGCGTGGAGCCGTCGTATATTGGTACCATACACTAATCTCAATCCAAGTCGTCAGATTTGGTGGGATCTTGACGGGATCCAACATTTTTCGATGGTCCGAATTTATTCTTGTTCTAAGATTGGGTTCATAGAAAAAATCTTCCATAGATTAGGTACACGGCACGAGTTTGGTACATGCTCGACTTCCTGTGGTACCAATTGCGAATGCAGATCACTCCTTCAAATTTTGAACTCGCTTTTTTTTTTCCCGATCAATGAGGTTAGTGAAATATTTTGCGAGATAAAGATTTATCCGCGTGGTAACGGAATTTTGATGATGTAAGAAAGCAAAACATAGTAAAATGTTGTTATGGATGTAGCAATTTATTCTTAAGGTTAATACTATAAAAAAACTTTAAGGTGGTACATATGTGACAAATTTAACAAAAATCAATTTTTTGACAACCAAAAATCTCAAATTGGTATACCAGTAACAAATTTATCATCCATTAGTTTTCGTTAAATTTTATTGTCTAATTACTAAGTTGGATGACAGTTGACAAGTGCATCAGTTTGAGGTTTTACCCTTCCGTTTATTACAGGTTTACTAATTTGTGATTTTTTTTATATTAATCCAATTTAACGAAGGGTAAATTGGTCCCAAGTGTACCGATTTGAGGTTTTTTATGGAAAAAAAAATTAGTTTTTGGTAAAT
Source organism: Syzygium grande (assembly GCA_024733475.1). Taxonomy (NCBI): domain Eukaryota; kingdom Viridiplantae; phylum Streptophyta; class Magnoliopsida; order Myrtales; family Myrtaceae; genus Syzygium; species Syzygium grande. Next base: position 23,278,279 of record JAMXDD010000008.1, on the reverse strand, counting down.
TTATCGCAAGTGTACCAGTTTAGAGTTTTTTGTGGTAAAAAAATTAGTTCGAATTAAATTTGTCACATGAGTACTAACTTGAGATTTTTCGTATTATTATTATTATTATTATTATTAGCGGCAACAGGTGGAAGCAAGAATTGACCCGTGAGAAAGGCATTGTGACAATCCCCTTTATTTTAGTCCGACGGCTCCATGATTGAAATTGCCCAAAATGGTTGACCCAACGAAGGCGTAAGGAACGATCGATCCGTGGAATTAGATTGTGTTTTGTAATGATCATAGGATTTTCCTTTTTTGATCCTTTTTTTTTGGTAAAGTCCTTTTTTGATCCTTTAATGATTACAGGATTGAAGAAATCGTGTTGTGCATAGGCTAGTTGAATGCAACATGGCTGTTGACACCTATAATGATTAGGCTTTTGACAATTGAAACAAATAAAATAATAGATGTCAAAGGATGACGTAGCACACACGAGGTGGTTCATAGCTGGCAAACACTAGGAGATACCGGCGGGAAATTTGAAATTAAGAGAGCTTGAGAGCGAAGCGCCAAAGTTGTTGACGAAAATAGTCATCGAGGAAGTCAACAAGGAAAAGGACAGGTGTTAAGCCAGAAGGACTTGACGACAGTTCCTACTTCAGGAGGATAGGTGTAAAGCCAGGAAGAGATCGGCGACGGTTCCTACTTCGGGAGGATAGGTGTCAGGTTAGGAAAAACTCTATGACAGTTATCATCCCGGGAAAGACAAGTGTCAAGCAAGGAAGAGCTCGATGACGATTCCTGCTTCGTGAGGACAAATGTCGAGCCAGGAAGAACTCAACGACGGTTATCATCTCGAAAAGGACAGATGTCAAGACAATACGAGCTCGATGAGTGTTACTACCTCAAGAAGGACAGGTGTCGAGACAATATGAACTCGATGACGATTATTGCTTCAAGGAAGACAGGTGTCAAACGGTATGAACTTTACGACGATTATCACCTCGGGACAAAGGATAAGGTCGATGGTAGTTGGCAGATCGGTGTCATTAGATGGACAGTGAATATGAGATCAACTGTGGCCATCGAACGCGGTACCAAAGGCAGTTACAAAGCTCACATTATAAATAGTACCCGGCTGCCAGAAGAACCCCCTCTCCCTGCGCATACAAACCAAAATGCTATATTTCTATCTTCACTTTCTAGTATCGTACTTTTAATTTCCATAGTTGTTGTTGTTTACTTTCCAAGCCAGTAGCTTTGTAATATCACATCGATGAACTTTGGACGCCACCAGCAACTGGACGGGTTCATCTAAATTATCTATAAATATAAGTTGAACTTCGCCACTGTACGAAATTTGTGTTTTTAATCAAGATAATTGGATTCTTCGTTCGCGCGCTTGGATCACTCATGTTCGAAATTAGACACAGAACCTAGTCTCCTCTAATTAAAAATTGAAAAATGAATTTCGATGAATTATATTTTATCGCGGAAATATTTTCGGCAAAACATATTTTTGGCATGCCCGGTAGGACCAACGTGGTCAGTTGGAGGAGTGATAATGGCCCGAACAAGGAGTCAGAGCCAATTGGATCATAATGACAATGTTGCAGGGAGTAGCGCACCCCCAAATCTTGTTGTTGAGCGAGTAACACGTGTGGAATCATCGAATAGACAGACAATGGCAGAACAAGGACCAACAGGGGAAATGGATATTCCCAAGCATCTCACTAAGGAACAGAGAAGGCAGTTGGAACCGAATCCTTTTACAATTGCTGCCATGAGGAGAATCATCAACATAATGATTTAGCCAATTTGGTCACCAAGTGTGTAGTTGATACGGTCAGATCATTAATTATTAATACGGTTCAGGAGATTACCAACAGGCAGAGCCCATCGCTGAGTTCCGCTCAACCACAGACCGTGCTTGTTCTTCCTTCTGCCACAATTGGAAGTCTTGGACAACCTTCTACTACACCCCATGGCATTGGAACCGCAGGACAGATTGTGCCTCTCACGCCAGTAAGGATTCTTTAGAGAGGAGAGAATGCGTTGGTAGGCCAAGCGTATGGCCAAGCGGTGACAAGTGAGAGTAATGTAGTTAATCAAGCATCGAGGAATGAGAATACTAACATTGCTCAGCCAGCAACCAATGGTATTAACCTATCTGGGTTACTTCAAACAAATGCGGCTAATGCAAATTTGGTTCCTCAACATACTACTTTGTATCAACCACATGACAACATGCTGTTGGGTGGTTTTGCTGCTCGACCTAATCTCTCTCAAACTTTGTTGAGGCCAAATGCTAATCCAGAGGTCCAGGGAAGGATTTTAACGCCACTATAGCCAGTACCGTAGTATTAGGTTCCCCAACCACCACAGCCATTACCACAAAATCCAGCTCCGCAACATCCGTAGCTAGTACCATAGTACCCATTACAACAGCCAATACCACAACTACCAGTACCTCAATACCAAATGCATCAACCTTTACAATAAAATGCACCTCAAATGATGCCTTAGGTTGTACAGGTGGCTCAAGCAGTCACACCACCAGTTATGATCTCAATAAGACAAAATCAATATACAGTCGATCAAGTACTGTGTCAATAAGGTGGTGATGTGGGAGTTTTTAGGCAGGTATATAGAAAACCATACCCGTAATGGATGGATACAGTTCCATACATAAGGGGATTTAAGATGCCGGAATTTAGTCTGTTTACTGGTGAAGATGATCAGTTGGCACAGGAACACATCAATCGATTTACTGCTTTGTGTTTAGATGCTACATATGGAGATCATTGGAAACTTGTGGCTATTTCGATTGTTATTGTCAAAGACTGCTTTTACCTGGTACACATCTTTACCACCTCACTCTATAGTTTTCGAGAATCAAATGGAAATAATGTTCCATAGTCAAATTCAAAGAGCTATACATGATGTGTTTGTTGTGGATTTGTCAGCAATGAGACAACATAACAATGAGTCAGTTGATCAGTTCATGTTTTGATTTAGAAAGGTAAGGAATAGGTGTCTCGTATCATTACCTAAAAAGACATTTGCTGATTTTGCATTTAATGGCTTAAAGTTTGCTATTAGGGAGAGAATGGTAGGTCAGGCTTAGTACGATTTATTTCGTTAACTTTCATTGCTGTGAAACATGAAAATTTTCTGAAAGAGAAGGATTGAAAGCATGTTAAACATGAGATGAACTTTGTCAATGAAACACTGGTCGAATAAAATGAATTAGAATATACTGAGGTGGCAATGGCAAAAATGATAATAGAAAAGCCATATACGTGTCTTGAGTTGAAATCGGCTAAAGCGAAGGAAAAGGGAAGTGTTATGATAAAATCAAAAGATGTGCAATATTATTCCTTCCATATAAATAAGGTTGGTGAGATACTTGATTTGCTTTTGGCCGAAAGGCAAATCAAGCTTACGGAGGGACAAGTGATACCGAGCAAAGAAGAATTGGTAGGAAATAAATATTGTAGGAGGCGTCATTCATGGAGTCATAATATAGTCGATTGCATTGTGTTAAGAAAGAACATTCAATAAGCTATTTGGAAAGGGAAAATCAAATTTGTGGACGACAAAGAAAAGGCTCCCATGGACGTAGATGTCGACCCGTTCCCGGTGATGACTGGAATTGTGTCTTTAAAGTCTAAAGCCAAAATGACACAGTCATATTTGTGCACTCGATGTAAAGAATAGATCAATTATGACCCTAAAGAAATACCTGTCTCGTCACAGGCTTTTTCACAAGGAAGACCTTTTTTGGGATCGATACAAACACCGGAATTATAATAGGATGGTTGGACCATGGAATCGACCCCTAATTACTCAAGACGTTGACCAAAGTTGGAATTGGAATCGAAACACCCGAGTTATCGATAACTCGAGACAATAGCCTACGAAGTGGAAATCTTTCAAATAGCATAATGAAGAGGGCGATCCAAGAATTAGAATGTTAGGAGAACCCAGTGGTAAATTCGATTACTATGTTGATTATGGTCCACCTCTCAGACATTCGGAAGAGGTGACTGTAACTAGATGGGATGAAGAATTTGATGATCCACATCAAAGAGAGGCCAAAGTATTTATGACACCTCATCATACAAGGACTTTGAAAATACTAGTCGATCCACCAGAGGATGAATGGTTTGAATAAGGAGAAATTCAAGGTCCAGGGGCAATATAACAAGAACTCATAAAAGAAGATTACATACAAAGAAGATGCATGGGTTACAAAGATAGGTTAATCATATCCATATTACCCAGGTGTCCCAAGTTCCTTATAAACCAAGAAAATTTTGAACTAAGAATTAGGTGTGGAGAAGGAATCTTGGGAGCTCTAGTCAGGACAAAAAGAATCAGAAGAGTGCTAAGGCCAATGAAAAACCAGAATTTAGACCAGCTATGTTGTCAAGATCGATTTCTCCTATAAGTTTATGCATGGTCCAAGCTAGGCTTCCATGCAATATAGAATAACATCTATGGATTCGACAACCAATGGAGATTCAATTGTCGATGAGGAAGACAAAGTAGAATTTCAATTTGAACATGCAGAGGAGCTAATGGAATTTGAGAAATCGTCTTAAGAAGGCTCCAAATACCTTAGGGCACTTAATATAAGTGCCAGGATAGATGGACGTCTGTTTCCAATGTTCTTGTCAATGGAGAATGCACTCTTAATCTGGTTCCATATAGAATCTTTAAAAAGATGGGAAAAAGGGATGAAGAAATTATCCCATTGAATATTTAGTTGTTAGATTTTACGGGATAAGTAACAGAAGTCAAAGGAATATTTGTAGTTGATTTGACTGTGGGATCAAAGACCTCTAGGATAGCTTTATGTGTCGTCAAGATAGATGGATCATATAACTTATTGTTAGGAAGAGATTGGATTCATGAAAATCAGTGTGTGCCCTCGACCCTTCATTAGATGTTAGGTTTTTGGAACGAGAACAAAGTTGAGTATGTTAAAGCTAATAATAAGACTCATGTATCTTGAGCGCATACCTTAAAGACTGATCGAGAAGTAAGAAAGATACCTAATGAAAATTCACGTGTTATCGAGCCACCTAGAATTGACTCAATCAATGTAGCATTCAGCCGGTTTGACAAAGGAAATGTCCAATGGGTTCCCAAAAATGATCTGGTAGGATGTTTAGATAAGGTTATCCATGGAGAACCTTATATTATTGGACGACCTCAATAGGAGGTATACAGCCTATGCAGCCAAATTAAGTAAGCAAGACATGGATGCCAGTGATTACATTATGGAATTTGAAGAATCGCCCTTTAAAGAAGACAATAAACTAATCGAAGCTCAGGACCCATTAATAGAGTTGATATTGGGGATTATAAAAAACCATCAACCAATTTTCATTGGTGTATTATTGGACGAGGTTACAAAGTCCCAGTTGATTGGGTTGTTGAAGAAATATAGGGATTACTTTGCATGGGATTATCATGAAATGCCAAGACTAGGGCGAGATGTAGTCGAGCATAGGTTACCGATCAATAAAGGGTTTCGACCACATAAGCAACCACCATGAAGGTTTTTACCATAAATTGTGCATAAAATCAAGGAAGAGGTCGAGCGTTTGTTGGCAATAGGTTTTATCAAAATTGCAAGATATGTCTAGTGGTTATCTAATATGATATCGATTAAAAAGAAAAACAGGAAGTTAAGAGCGTGTATAGATTTTCGTGACTTAAATGTGGCAACCCCGAAAGATGAGTATCAAATGCCAATGGCAGACATGTTGATTGACTCGGCGTCTGGCAACGAGATTAAGTCATTAATGGATAGTCATTCAGGTTATAATCAGATATTCATAACGAAAGAAGATGTTCATAAAATAGCATTCCGATGCCCGGGAGCTATTAGGACATTTGAATGGTTGGTGATGCCATTCAGATTAAAAAAAATGCAAGAGCAACGTAACAAAAGGCCATGAACTTTGTCTTCCATAATATGATTGTAGATTTCATGGAAATATACATCGACGACATCATCATCAAATCGGACCAAGTAAGTCATTTGACTTGTCTCGAACGTGCTTTCATAAGGATGCAGAAGTTTAAATTGAAATGAATCATCTTAAATGTGCTTTCGAGGTAAAGGCTGGTAATTTTTTAGGATTCTTGATAAATCAGGAGGGGAATAGAAATAGATAAGAACAAAACAAAAGTTATTCTAGAGTTATTACTGCCTTTAAATAAGAAACAATTGCAAATGATAATAGGTCAAGTAAACTTTCTGCATCGATTTATTGATAATTTGTCAGGTAAAATAGAGGTATTTTCTCCATTGCTTAAGTTAAAAAACCAAGATCAGTTTGGGAAAAAGAACATCAGTGTGCTTTTGAGCAGATTAAAAGGTATCTAACCAATTCACCAGTTTTGATGCCACCTAAGCTAGGTAGGCCATTGAAACTTTATTTATCGACAACTAATAATACCATTGGAAGCATGTTAGTGCAGAAAAATGACAACAGAAAGGAACAGGTAATATATTATCTCAGCCGGATGTTGAATGATACAGAAAAAAGATATACTTTGGTGAAGAAATTATGCATGTCATTGTATTTTGCTTATACAAAGTTACGTCATTACATGTTGCCATTTACGCCTCAGGTAATTTGTAAAATGGATATTATTAAATAGATGTTGACTCATCCGATTATCAGAGGAAGAATTGCAAAATTGGCCTTTACATTGTCCGAAATACATTTTATATATGTACCGCTTAAGGCAATTAAGGTTCAGGCGGTTGCCGACTTTATCGCGGAATACCCATGTCTACATCTTGAAGAGGAGAACGTCGAAGGCTCGATATAGGTAGTACCGTGGACATTGTATTTTGGTGGTTCAAGTATGGTGACGATGTCTAGTATTGGTGTCTTGATTGTATCTCCTTAAGGACATCAAACTAAACTCATGTAGACTCAATTTTGATTGTTCCAACAATCAGGCAGAGTACAAAGCATTAATTGTCTGCCTTAACATATTGGCTGATATGAAGGTTCGATTTGTAAAAATAAAAGGGGATTCTCAATTAGTGTTCAACCAACTATCGGGTGATTACCAATGCCTTAATGAAAACATTATTCGATATGGCGAAAATTTTGTTGAACAAGTTCTTTGACTGTGAATTGGAACATATAAAAAGAAATGAAAATGCGAAAGTCAATGAGTTAGCTCAAACGGCATCTGGGTATAAAATATCAAACGAATTAGCTAGATTCATTATTACGGGGTAAGTACAACGCAAGTGCCATAACTTTTGTATGGAGAACACTTAAGTGCCATAACTTTTTTTTGGCTCACTTGAGTATTATAACTTTAAAAAAAATCACTTAAATGCCACTTACGAGCTGGTCGTGAGGGCCCAAAATCACGACTTTTCCAGCCGAACCATGACCTTCCCGGGGAGGCGAGCGCCACCAGCTTGAAGAAGGGGTGTCGGTGAATCATTCCATGGCCTCCATTCGTCTCAAAATTTCCGTTTTAGCCTCCGTTGATGAAGATAAAAATGCTTCGTAGTCACAATTTATCGAACCGATTTGTGTGACTACGAAACATTTTTACCTACGTCAACAGAGGTTAAAATGGAAATTTCGAGACGAACAAAGGCCATGGAATGATTCACCAACACCCCCTCTTCAAGCTAGTAGTGCTCGCCTCGCCAGGGAGGTCACCGTTTGACCAAAAAAGCCGCGGTTTCAGGCCATCACGACTAGCTTATCAAAGGGGTTGGTCGTGAGGGCCCAAAACCGCGGCTTTTTCGGCTAAACGGTGACCTTCCTAGCGAGGCAAGCACCACTAGCTTGAAGAGGGAGTGTTGATAAACAGTTCCATAGTTCCATTCGCCTCGAATTTCTAGTTTAGCCTTCGTTAACAGTAATGCTTCGTAGTCACACAAATCGGCTAGATAAATGTGTGACTACGAAGCATTTTTACCTTCGTCAACGGAGACTAAAACGGAAATTTCGAGACAAACGGAGGCCATGGAATGATTCACCGACACCCCCTCTTCAAGCTAATGGTGCTCGCCTCCCTCGGAAGGTCATGATTCGGCCGGAAAAGTCGTGGTTTCTGGCTCTCATTACCAGCTCGTAAGTGGCACTTAAGTGATCTTTTTTTTATAAAAAAAAGTTATGGCACTGAAGTGAGTCAAAAAAAATTATTACACTTAATTGTCCTTCATATAAAAGTTATAGCACTTGTGCTGTACTTACCCCCATTATTACATAAACAAAAACCTTGCCATCGATAGAAAATCGAATTATGATGGTACAGTTTGATAAAGAGCATATCGATGTTGACGAAAAAGACTAGAGAACACCTTTTATAGATTATCTAGAGAATCCAGTTTCTAATGATAAAAGATTTAAGAGGCAAGCATTAAAATACCTACTGCTTGATGGTGAATTGTATTGAAAAATAGTCAATGGCATTTTACTTAGATGCTTAAGTAAAAAAGAATCGATAATAGCGGTGGCGGAAGTGTATGAAGGGATATGTGGTGCACATCAAGCAGGCATAAAGATGAAGTGGTTGTTAAGACACCATAGTTATTTTTGGCCAATAATGACCCAGGACTCCATTGATTATGCTAAAGGGTGCGAGCCATGTTAGAAACATGGTCCGTTACAACATGTGTCCACAGCGGTTATGCTACTCATTATTAAACCATGGCCATCTCGAGGATGGGGAATGGATGTAATCGGAAAAATCTATCCTCCATCATCGAAAAGACATTATTATACTAGTTGCCACCGATTATTTTACCAAGTGGGTAGAAGTAGCCTCATATAAAAACATAACTTAGAAACTGGTGAAAGAGTTTGTAGAAGAAAGAATTATTTTTTTTTTGGTAAGGGTAAGAATATGTATTACTTTTCAAAACACCATATACAATATAGTGCCACAGCCAACTCTTGACTCGGTTAGGACATTGGAATGTCCAAACATGGAAGTAGAAGAAAGAATTATTCATCGATACGGAATACCAAAAACAATAACAATAGATTAAGGTATTGTATTCATTGGCCAAGAAGTTTTGGGGTTCACTAAATCCAGAGAAATCAAGATGCTCCATTCTATTCCGTACCACACACATGTGAATGGACAAGCTAAAGCATCCAATAAGGTCATTATTAATCTTATTAAGAGGTATCTAAAAGAAAACCCTAGAGAATGGGATTCACTCTTGTCGATGGTATTGTGGGCCTATACAACGTCAAAAAGGTCAATTACAGGAGTCAGTCCATACGTGCTAACTTATGGCTAAGAGGCGGTGTTACCAGTAGAGATCACAATACAATCGTTAAGGGTAAAATTGCAAGGGGGCATGTCCAAGGAAGAACATGAAGAATTGATGTATGTAAACATCAATGAATTAGGAGAAAACAGGGTTATGGCTTTGGAGAAGCTAATCGCCCAGAAAAATAGGATTGCTAGGGCATGTAACAAACATGTAAAAGAGAAACGTTTCGACATTGGTGACACAGTTTGGAAGACTATTCTACCAGTGGGTTTGGATAATGAGAAGTTTGATAAATGGTCATCAAATTAGGAAGGTCCATATTGACTCATAGAAGTTCTAAGTGGAAATATCTATCATTTAATGGACATCGATGGGAATGGAGAAATGCCCAAGTCGATCAACAGAAATATTTAAAGAAATACTATCCGACTTTATGGGAGATGAAGGAAAATGAATAAAATTAAAGTAATCCAGGCCATATATGAAAGGAAAAGTTCATTGATTGACGGAACATTGGGACAAAAGATCAACTATTGCACTGGATAATTGAAAGGACCAAGCTAGTCGAACAAGTGGATCGAATTTACAGAGATTGTTCAGAAATAGTAATTACATAATCAGTCTAGACCAATATGACTCCTGAACCTAGTTACAAAGCGGGATAGATGACCCTCTAGATGACGATTCTCCTCTTAAGCGTGGTAGCAGGTAGAAGGACTGGTGTTCGTGGCCGAGTAGGCTTGGTTACACTCTGCTTCTAGTACTGTGAGAGTTTCAAAATAGGTGTTGGCCTACTCGTCCAGATAGCTCACTAGCGACCTGCAAGAGTCAATGTCTTTATCCATCTGGGCCAGTAGCTTGATCAACCCCTTCTTTTCTGTCTCGACCTCTACTCTGTCTTTCGATGACAACTTTCCCCAAAGACGGCGGGTTAAGGTGTTCAACGACTCTACTTTGGCGTCCTTCGAGCGGGACAACCTAGCCAATCTTGCACGAGCGGGCTCCAGAACTTTGACTCGATCAAAGTATACCTTCTCAGCATGGGTGGTAAGATCTATCTTGTTAAAATACTCACTCTCGATGGCTACATGCTACTAGATTATCGACCTATTTTCGGAAAAGGCTTGAAGCCCATAGCTAAAAGTTTCACAAAACTCATCAAAGTCGGTTCTAAAATGGTGATCATCAGGAAGGAATTTGGGTTTGGCTTCTTAGAAAGGTAAAGATCTCATCCACAGCCCTTGATTCTATAGATAAATAAGCATAGGTGAGACTTAGTCTGCATAGTAAATCATTCCATAAAGCAACAAAGTCTCTAGTGAAAGACGAAGAAGCATCGGAAGATGAAGAGCAAGAAGGTTTGGCCATGGCAAGGTTATTACAAGGACAGAAAGAGAACTCTTGAGGAAAAGAGAAGGGTTGGAATGTGGCAATAATAAGACCACAAATATTGTTTAAATAGAGAACCGAGATCAAAGGGCACAAAAGAGGTCGTGCAGAACTCAAACAATGTGAGTAATAGATGCAACCGACAGGTTATTTGAATCGATAAGAGAATAAAGACAAGTCATGAGGTGTTATTGAAAATTAAACGGCATGATGGATGTATAGAAGATCATGTACGTCAAATCCGCCGGCAGTTTGCACAAGAAAATGTTAGATACAGTTTATCAAAATTAAAGGACATTTATGATCAATATCTAACGAGTACAAGAATGCGAAGGGTTACAATTATATGTATTATCCGCCAGAGATATGGGTAATTATGACCGGCTATAAATCTTATTACTTTTGACATAAGAGATCAACCCCGAACAGGTGGAAATGGTGTAATGCCGCTTAAATGAAGAACATCGAAAAGGAAAATAGAGGGTCAGAAGTGAAGTTCCTTGATCAAGTACCTTTAGTAAAAAAGATAGTTGCATATATACAATGATTAGGAATATACATGGACTTAGATAAAAAGCAAAGACCCTGATATATGGCAACATAGAATATGTACAGACAAGCTAAACTCACAGTTATAGGAAATGTTGCTCGATCCCTAAGCAAAAGTTGTGCAAGTGTATCTCCAGGTCACAATTAGTCTCAAAGAATTGAACTTTTTCAGATGTGGCCTTTTGAAGCTCATCTTCCATAGCACGACATTTAATCTCCAATTGATCTACCTGTTTGAGTTAATCAGCTAGGCTCTATAATGGAATGTCATCAACTGCTTGATAACGTGCGAAGATAGCACGTGCCCAATCCAGATCCTCGTGCCTATCCATGTATGATTTTTCCAGCTTGTCGAAAGCATCGATGGGTGCCTGTCAAAACTTGTAGGACGTCAAAGTTGAGTCAAAAGAATGAGTTAACTCCTCAATAGCGCATTCAATAGCCAGACATTCTAAAGGGAAAGGTAAACTAGACAAGTCAATTTGAAGAGATTTGATTTCTGCCTCCACCTTAGTATCATTGCATATATGAGTTAAATCAGGCAACGGTAAATGGAAGAGCCGAACCCATTTCGGCTAAAATTTATCATGTCCCCAGGAAAGGGATGGTTTACCAACAATGAGCCTCGGTGGAGACAGGTTGGTATCAGAGACTAAAATATGAGTTTCGGGATCAGTTTCGATGGCGGTACTAATGTAATTCTCGACCTTCCTTTTGCGTGACGTAATGCTTATATCTACAAGATATAGAAAAAGTAGATAAAGATTAAGGTAAAATAAATAGGCAGATTCTGCGTGTCAATTGTTAGAGCTTATACCTCCATTAGATGGATACTCTGAAGAAAGGTCATCAAAACTAGACATTTGATTACAGGGTCTTTCAAACGGATGAGTCAGTCCAGGGAGAAGCCGAATGACTTTGGACATCATCACGTCAACATGTAATGAAAAAAGAAACGCTCGATATTTAACCCACCACTCAGTGCATGCATCAGTGCTTTGTAGTTCTCCAGTAAAATGGATATATTCAAATCTTCCAAAGATGGTGCGTGTGACCTCATTGTAGCAAGCAATACTTCCTTCGTCGACAAAACAATGGCTTGGGACATGAGAAAAGGGGTACTTCATGGAATAAGCGATTAAATCGGAGGGAGTGGGGATGCTTTTCTAGAAAATTCAAGTATCAGGCTAGTCATAAGAAGGGTTAGGCTCAATAACGTCGACACAAACTCTATAAAAAAACAAAGTTCCTTGACAAAAGCAAGGCCTGAAGGAAACTTTCAAAGAGAGACACCCCTATCGAAGGGTAAAAAAGAGGACGATAGAGTTTCCAAAGACCAAATTCTCTTTCATTAGGAGGGTGGTTTGGCTTTAGACCAATGAACAGGAGGTACTGCTACATCGAAGAAAAAATCAGGAAAATATATCCGTAGCCACCCATACACCATCCATATGGGATCAAAGAAACGACCAGGATGTGCAGTAGAAAGAGAAATTTGAGCATCTGTGAGGGATCAATAAAGTACAACAAGAACAATTTGACCTAAACTCACGTCAAGACCATGAGAAAGCATATGAGCAATGTTGAGGAATTCTGAAGAAACCAACAAGGTTGGTGTGCAAAATATGTAGCATGAGAGCCAACATAGAAGAAATGCTACATGCTCGTCAGGATGAATTTCTCCTTCAGATTTAGCAAATTTGTCCATAAACTTATCATGAGGAAGATCGAGAAAAGTAGTGTTTTGACAAGGTAAACATTCATAAACTTCTTGACCACGGATTCAATGAAAGGGGACAGACTCGTCAAAGTCCAAATATCTAAGAGGGTTATGGCTACTAGACCACAAAGAAGGAAAAAACAATGTGAAGAAAGTGACTAGAAGTTGCAAAGACTACCAATAAAACCATACTCCATGGGATCAATAGACATGCAATAGAACATCAAGGCCTTATCGATTCTAGTTGATTGCCATTGGGGTTTCATCACTTTCTGCGGCCGTTGATACCATTAGAAGAATCTCCTGTTGAAAGTGGGATAGGAGTTAAATCTATAATTGCAAGTCAGCCAATCGTGGGCATAAATGCGGCCTTTATTAATCGGAAGAATCTCCTAATAATGACAGGGGAAGCCTTTAGTAAACACAGGAGGATCTGGTGTGGATTTGAGATAAGGACGCAGAATAATATGGTCATTGTTATTGTCATAGTCCATGGAGGATAAAAAGATACGACATTTTGTCTCATAAGGTTGAAGGTCATCAAGACAGCTCAAGAATATAGAAGGTGGGGCATGAGGAAAAAAAGGAAAGTTGGACGTCATGTTCGAAGCTGATGAAGTGAGAACAGGAACAGTGGGTATAAATAGATCTAGCATGGTAACCAACTGTACCCACAATGAGAGAACGTGGAAAAATTTAAACAAATAAGTTCCCGCCAAGAGGAATACATGAAGGAAGGAAATATAAATATTGGACCAAGGAAAATAAAAAGTAATTTCATTGATTAGAATTCTTCTTGGGAAACAGCAGTTTCTTTACATTACTTTGGAGGGACAACATGCTACGGTCAAATTGGCCATTCTCAGTTATACAATTATTTTTGGTATAGCGATTGTTGGCTTCTATTGCCAGTTGACACGCGTGCTCAGTCTATTTAAGTTCCTTGAGAATGGCAGTGTCCTTGTTGAAATCTGCCTCCGGTTAAAGTCGTTGTGCATGCTTGGATTCCCGAACGTCTCGAAGGAGGACTAGCTGTCTTTCAATCTCCGCTTTATGCTTCTCAAGAGGAGCCTCTTGATCATCGAGCTAAGAAATTTCTTCGACCAAGGCATGGAGATTAGTCTGTTTTCTCTTTACAGTATGGCTGAGCTCGTCTATTGCTTGGTTACTCTCAAAACTAGGTTGATCAGAGAGAGTAAAAGACATTTAAGTTATAATTACGTCAATAAGACTTTGCCCTATCGACAAAAGTCCTTGAGAAGTCGTGAAGCTTTGTCTGGAGCTCAAGGGGCAATAGGGCACCAGATTCAGCACCACACAGCTCATCAAGCAGAGATTTCAATTAATTAATGGCTACGTGATTGTGCAAAATCATGGAAAAATCACCACTAGAAAGGTCTAGCAACCTCAATAGTTTACTTCTAACCTTTTCGATGGTCATCTGAGCTTGGAGTAAAGCCGCACTTGGAGTAAAGCCCAAGATATGAGAGGCTTCGTCCAGCATCTGTATAGTCTTTAGAAGATATTGCGGAGAATTCATTTCCTCGATATAGGGGGGATTGATGACTTGATTATGTTTGTGTTGAGGATGTAGGAATACTCTGACTAGGGACAAGAGCAGTGACCAGAGGCGATGTTAGACTAGGAGGATTGACTTCAACCGAGTAAGCGGGAGGACTGGACAAGATGTTGCTATCGACATGTTGAATACTAGCAGTTGCCTCAAGTTTCAAAGTTGCTAAGGTTGATGACACTGGATCATTTAATGTCTCTGAAAGTAGAACATGATCAATTAATAGGACGTAGAGTAAACTATAATATACAATTGTGACATAAATATCTTGTTCTGGTGCGGTAAGGAGTAATGTGGATGGATCAACAATGACAACTTCAAAGCAAGGATCAACAGAGTGGTCTGATATATTCTCGGCAATAAAATATTCAGGAGAATTAGTCATATTATGTCGAACAGAAAGAAGGAACAAACAGAGAATAGTGCAATAGAAATGTACCTTCCAAATTATCTTCAGGATGGGAAGGATTAGTCTGAAAATCCGAAGCCTCCAGAGGATTGCTAGTGGCCATGGAGGAGCAAACTGATGCAGCTGAGGCGTCGGGACTTTTCCTTTTGATCAACACAACAATTGGTTCCTCATATGCTTCCTCGACAAATTGATCGGAGGGTAAAGACTCTGTGACAACAAAACACAGGTTTAGGAAGAGATAATTTGAGAGCTGTATGCAAAAAGGAGAAAGTTACAATAGATAAATACCTTGGACATGATCAGCTTTTCTCTTGAGGGGAGAAGTGTTGTCTTCGACTTTGAGTTGATCCATGGTTTTGGTATGATATAGTCCGGTTCGAATAGGGACATTTTTTTGGAGGAACAACTGTCTTGGCTTTGGCAGTCTTGGCTTGCATGCCCTTGGTAATTTGTAGCAGTTCTGAAATAGGCTTTGGAATGCCTGTTGGATTATCTAACTCCATTGAAATGGCTTTTTTACCCGTTCTACCTTTATGTCTTCGTTTAAATGCACCTCCCCTTATCCGGTTCAATGTGGCTTGAATAGCCTTCTCATATGGACTTTCCAAAGAGAAAGAAAGCCATCAAGAGGTCCATTCAGGTGTGTATCTTGGCTTGGGGTCGAAATCATCAACATCATAGGCAAATTTGACACGAACAAGTCAAGTGATTTCAGAGCAACATGTAAAAGGATCCTCGGCTTTGCAGGAATATCATTGCTGAGTCTTATCAGGAAACTCAAAGGAATATGGAATTGGCATAGGAATAGCCTGAACCAAACCAAATTGCATGGCACAGTATTGGAGAGAATAGATTTCAAAGCCATGGTAGAATTTCCCCTTCCAAGATAGCCTTAAGGGAAGATCCATAGGAGTAAGAATACACAACCAGAATTCGGTGGAAGTAAGGCGGGTTGTTGAATCGAATAACTAATTAAATTCATTTGCATCATAAGCAAAAAATTCAATTTCGTTTGAATCAACCGTCAAGAATTTTTTAAGATAGAAAGCAAAAGGAGAGAGATTCTCAAGATGCTCAACAAGGAGAAGTTTAGCAAACGACACCCAAAGGGAAGAGGTGTTAGTGGATGGAAGATTGAGTAAAAATGATGACAAAAGGTACAAAAGTTGTAACTGCAAAAGAATGGAAAGTAATGCACCAGCCAACACTGAAGTATCTAAAATGGTCCAAATAGGGTACCCTCTTCTTTAGATATCATCAACAGAGATGCATGGGTTATTCTCCTATACAAAGGTGCCAAAATTAGTGGACCCAAGGTAAGTGTCTTGCCCGTAGCAAGATTGACTGCAAGTAGTAAGAAATTTTTGGAAACTTTTAATGAAGGAGTAAAGAAAACGTATTTTGTCAACCAAAAAAGGAGAAAAAGAGTGCACTCATCAAGAGTTGTTGGCTCAATATCAGAGAAATATGCTTCAAAGAATCTACTGTAAGCAAGGTTTTTTTCAGAAATATCAGGCACTAATGGTGAGGCCATAATTTCAACAGGGGTCCCAATCCGGGGAAGGTTAGTAATAACATATATGTCTAAAAGAGTAACAGACATTGGACCCAGGAAAAAAAAAAGGCAATTAGTTGAAGGGGACTAGAAAATGATGGCAGCACCCAAAAGCCCTAGATTTAAGTTATATGAGAGCATGCTGACCTCCAAAGCCATGTCAAGGTCGGCTCTCATCCAGGCAAGGCAGGTAGTTATATCATCCTTTAGTCTCGCATACCAGTAGTGAATACCCATCTCAGAAGAGGGAAACCCTCGAAATCGTGGAGTTTCTGCAAACTAAATATCCGCGATTAAGGACTATTGAATGGGAAGTAGTTCTCCCACTCTCCTTGGAAAGCATGGGCAGAGAGAAGCTGGGATTCGCTAATGGTTGTGAAAGCAAGGACCTAGAATAAGTTGATCAGAGGATTCATCAAGCAAACGCAATAGAGAGGATTCATCAAGCAAACGCAATAGAGGATTCATCAAGCAAACGCAATAGACGAAGATGGCAATTTGAAGATTCTTCATCATTTTGCAAACAATCAAATCTTTCAATATACGAATCGAGAGAGTATTGAGTACCCGTGAATTCGAACTGAGCAAGAAATTTGAGAGAAGACAAAGAAATGTGGGATTGAGGAAGATGAAGAAAATCTAGAGTCGAAAGAGAAGATGAAAAGCCAAAGTTTTGATTTTTATCATCAAGATACGACAGTCGAAGGAAGAGATGAAGAGCTAAAGTTTTGATTTTTATCGCCAGAGATACGACGGTTCAGATGATTGTCATCATGAAGATTTGTCGAGCCATAAATGATCAAAATGACGTGTCAGAATAAAGCAAGAAGGTTAAGCATCACATAAGTTATGAGGCATAAAGATCAAACTCACCCAAGCTGGACATATTTCTTTAAAAGAATTAAACTTAAAAGAATTAATTCTTTTAAAAGGGGGCATATGTTGACATCTATAATTGATTAGGCTGTCGATAATTGAAACAAATAAAATAATAGATGTCAAAGGATGACGTAGCCCGTATGAGACGGTTTACAGCTGGCAAACACTGGGAGATACCGGCGGGAACTTTGAAATTAAGAGAGCTTGAGAACGAGTGCTGAAGTTGTTGACAAAAATTGTCATCGAGGAAGTCGACAATGAAAAAGACAGGTGTCAAGCCACAAAGAACTCGATACGGTTCCTGCTTCGGGAGGACAGGTGTAAAGCTAGGAAGAGCTCAACGACGATTCATGCTTTGGGAGGACAAGTGTCAAGTCAGGAAGAACTCGACGATAGTTATCATCCCAGGAAAGACAAGTGTCAAGCCAGGAAGAGCTTGATGACGATTCTTGCTTCGGGAGAACAGATGTCAATCCAGGAAGAACTCAACAACAGTTATCATCTCGGAAAGGATAGGTGTCAAGACAATACGAGCTCGATGATGGTTATTACCTCGAGAAGGAGAGTTGTCAAGATAATACGAGCTCGATGATGGTTATTGCTTCAAGGAAGACATGTGTCAGATGGTATGAACTTTATGACGATTATCACCTCGGGACAAAGGATAAAGTCGATGGCAGTTGGCGGACAGGTGTCATTAGATGGACAGTGAACATGAGATCGACGGTAGCCATCGAACGTGGTACCAAAGGCGGTTACAAAGCTCACATTATAAATAGTACCCGGCTACCAGAATAATGCTTCCCCCCTCTCCCCCCGCATACAAACAAAAATGCTGTCTTTTTATCTTCACTTTCCATTATCGCATTTTTAGTTTCCATAGCTTTCATTGTTTACTTTCCAATCCAGTAGCTTTGTAATATCACATCGATGAACTTCGGATGCCGCCAGTAACTAGACGGGTTCATTTGAATTATTTATAAACATTAGTCGAACTTCGTTATTGTACGAAATTTGTGTTTTCAATCAAGATAATTGGATTCTTCGTTCATGCTTGGATCACTCCTATCCAGAATTAGAATCAAAACCTAATCTCCTCTAATTAAAAATCAAACAATGATTTTTAATGAATTATGTTTCGTCGTGGGAATATTTCCGACGAAACAATGGGTCGATTCAGGATCATGTTGGAATGAATGAACTGCTTACCAATCATGTCGAGTGATTAGAATGATTCCCGGTCTGCTAATTTCACGTTGTGATCAAGCCGTCGTGCTTCAGTGTTGTGTCGGAAATTGTTGCTCGTTCGACGTGATTCTTCCTAGTAAAGAATGAAAAGATGCATGCATGCGGCGTACGTGGAGACTTTGAGGTGGAGCGGTGGCTACCTGCTTTGTCGTAACCTGTCGGCAACTTCCTGACTTTTTATTTATCTTCCTCTAAAATTAGAAAACGAAAAATAAAGGATATCGTTAAAGTTTTACAACAACAAAAATGAGAAAAATTATATGAAATTTTAATATGTCGGTATTTAAATGTTTTGAAAGGTTGTAAGTGTCTAGAATTACATAAAAATCGGAGTTTAAATTCCGAAAAAATCTAGTGCTAATCGAGAAGGAGAATCCGGGACGATGTTCACGACCGCATGGAATTCTCCGGAATGTGTAAACGGCCCCCGGGTTAGGGAGAACATTAGATACTTAGACTGCAAATGATAACTATTTTGTTTTTATGTTTTTCTATTTTCTGTTCCAGGAACATGTTTGGAATAAAAATCCGTCTAGTAATGTAATTTTATTTTTCTATTTTCAAAATAAATTTTGATTTCAGAAATAGATTTAGAATAGAAATGAAAAGTAAAAATTTTCTACTTATTTATTCTAAAACAGAAATGAGAAATAAAAATTATTCTCATCGGCCGCCCTCACTACTAATCGGCCGCTGACTAGCCGCCCACCACTGATTGCCTACCGTCCGTTGCCTCCTGCCGCCAACCGCAAGTTGCCTCCCACCATCCTTTGCTACTCGCACGTCATCTGCCCGCCAACCACCCACTAGCTCTGGGAGGGAAAAATTTTGTGCCGTTAGCAAACAAATTTTTGTTTCGAGAACAGAAGTTTTGTATCGTTATTAAACGCATATTTTTGCTCAGAAACTCATCCGTAAAATAATCGAAATTGATTTTTGGAACAGAATGGTTATTATTCATGTCAAATCCTAGATAAACTAAAATTTGAAAAGAAATGCTACATAGAATCTAAAAAAATGGATTCAATTAGTTCTAGTTCTCTCTTCAGCTGTTGTTCCCACACTACAAAAAAACAAGGTTTTAGTCACAAATTTTGCCACGAATAAATTAGAAAAATTCGTGGCTAAAAGCATTTGCGACGAAATTAGCCACGAAAAAAAATTCGTGGCTACTGAGGCGTTGCAAATTTTTGCGACGAAAAAATTTCAATTTTCGTTGCTAATTTGCCACGAAAAAAAATTCGTGGCAATTTTCGTCGCTAAATTAGCCACGAAAATATAATTCGAGGCAAAAATCGTGACTAATTGATTCGTCGCAAAAATCGTCGCTAATTTGCCACGAATAAATTTCGTGGCAAAATTCATCGCTATTTGCCACGAACTATATACGTAGCAAAAGTTGTCGCTAATTATTCGTGGCAAAATTCGTAGCTATTTGCCACGACCTATATTCGTGGAAAAATTCGTCGCTAATTATTCGTGGCAAAATTCATCGCTATTTGCCACGACCGTATTTGTGGCAAAATTCGTCGCTATTTGCCACGACCTTTATTCGTGGCAAAATTCGTCGCTAATTATTCGTGGCAAAATTCGTTGCTAATTTTGCCAATTTTCGTCGCTAAATTAGCCACGAAAATATAATTGGAGGCAAAAATCGTGACTAATTGATTCGTGGCAAAAATCGTCGCTAATTTGCCACGAAATTTATTTGTGGCAAAATTCGTCGCTATTTGCCACAAACTATATACGTGGCAGAATTCGTAGCTATTTGCCACGACCTATATTCGTGGCGAAATTCGTCGCTAATTATTCATGGCAAAATTCCGTCGCTATTTTGCCACAAATTTCTTCGTGGCAAAATTCATGGCTATTTCGCTAATTCACCATGAAACTGTATTTGTGGCAAAAGTCGTCGCTAATTTGCCAAGACACTTTTTTTTGTCGGTAAATTGCTACGAAATGTATTCGTGGCAAAATTCATCGCTAATTTGCCAGGAAATTTTTTTTTGTCAGTAAGTTTGCGACAAATATTGTTTAGAGACAATTTCGATTTTAAATCTAATTAGCAGCAAAATTAATTGGTAAAATATATATTTAACATTGATTAAGGCCTATGCTTGAATCAATTGTTGCGTGATGATGTACTGTAGCTCCGAAAAGAATTTACAATAGTGGAGTTCCAACGTAAACAGCCCTCCGAATCAGCACATTTTCCGAATTTATGCCCCACAGTAAAATGACCGGGATCATGGCACATTCCATCCTATGTGGTTTCCATCGTATTGTTTTATGAGTCAACTAAGGGGGATCAAATTAACTTGCGTCAAAATTGATGAATAGATCAAGTCAAGGCTGACATGATGTTCCTTACATGTGTCTTTGCATCATTAGTTCAGTGATATTGGTACCATGAAATATTATTTAGCATAACAGCATGAAGCTTAAAGTTGGGTAAGAACTTGTATCATCTACCATAATGAGACAAGTATGGGTTAGAACTCAAACAGTACACAGATTCGTACTTAAAAGTTGTGGAACAGTTAATAGTCCCATAATAAATGAATGGCATTGAATATGCCCTTACAATATAACAAAAAAAAGTTCTTTTCTTCTTTCCTCTTTCATGTACTTGCAAAAGTAGTTGAATTCATGGCCGATAATCGAATAAGCAGTAGTACCTTGGATTCCATGCTGGATCGACAACAATCACACGGTCTGCTTTTGTAAGGGTGAGGCCTAGACCACCAAC
Organism: Syzygium grande; assembly: GCA_024733475.1. Taxonomy (NCBI): domain Eukaryota; kingdom Viridiplantae; phylum Streptophyta; class Magnoliopsida; order Myrtales; family Myrtaceae; genus Syzygium; species Syzygium grande. Next base: position 23,256,937 of record JAMXDD010000008.1, on the reverse strand, counting down.
TTGAGATGTCAAGAGAAATATAGGTGCTCCAATGCCTTCTTGGAAATCCTAAGTTCATAAGATGAGAATAGTACATACTGCACAAAGAAAAGTGTAAAATTAATATCTCGAACTACATACTGCACAAAGAAAAGCTCCAAATAAGCATAGGTTGGTCAATATGATCTCAATAGAAAGTAATTGTTGTAAGTTGGTCCTCATAAGCTTACCCCCAAAGAGAATGAACTAGCGAGGACTGCTAATAAAATCATCATCATCATCATCATCAGCAATCTCATTATCATTGTGTGGCTCATCATTGTGCCCATCACCTAGTGGATTATTGGGAGGTACAGGAGGAACCTCAACGGGACCGATGTTGAGGTGTCGCAAGACCAATTGCAGTTGTTGTTTCACTCCTCTCATTTCTTCGTCCTTCTCTGCAAGTAAATGTTTCAATTTCTCTCTGCAAGTAAATGTTTCAATTCTTCGTCCTTTTGTACAAGTAAATCTTTCAGTTGGCTCAATTCTTGGGTCATTTGCTCCTCGTGTCGTGTCCTCCTTGAAACGGTCGCATTGGAGGATGAAGTTGCAGCACCCTTCGTTGTGTATGCTCTTGACAAAGATCCCATCCCAAATATTTTTCCTCCTTTCATCCCACCCGATGCCTCCAACCATAATGCCATGCTGTCAACCGATGGCTCAGACGCAGCAACATCATCATCACCACTAGCAGTGCTCATTAAAAGTTCATCGTATTTTTCCTACATTAACAATATAAATGGAAATAAAATAAATTCATATATATAACTACCATAAGGATTAAAAGTATTCACGGTTTTCATTATACAGCGACAGCATCATCACCACTAGCAGTGCTCATTAAAAGTTCATCGTATTTTTCCTACATTAACAATATAAATGGAAATAAAATAAATTCATATATATAACTACCATAAGTATTAAAAGTATTCACGGTTTTATTATAGTTTCTATAAAGTCCAAAGTATAAACCTTACGTACCTTAACAGCTTTTGCTCGATTGCCAATCCACGTCTTGTCTTTTTTCTGAAATGTGCATTCAAATGTAGCTGTAAATGTTGGTTCTCTCCCCAATTCATCTGCCTACAAAATATAAACATAAATGAGTAATCGTTGAATTAAATTAATTTACAACATATTTAAACAAACTTACCATTCTTTTTCTATGCTCCCCGATGTTAATAGAGCTCCCAGCATATGTGGCAAATGCAGACCCTTCACTAGAACTAGAAGCTCGATTCTTCTTATTCTGTTCACTTATTTGCTTATACTTCTCAGTTTCCCAAGTTCTCGTAATTTCCATCCAATTGTCGGCTGTAATAAAATCCGGCTTTCGTTGATTTTTCTTTGCTTTATTTATCACATTTCGCATGTGATCACCGGCTTTTTTCTTAAAAATTCTTTTAATTTCATTCTCTTCCATTTCATCCCACCTGAACTTCCGCTACAATCAATATAAAAACAACCGAAAGTTATTATGAGGGTCACAGGTCACATATCCATTACCATGCACCAGATAATTCGTGACAAAATTCATTCTTGACCAACAGTATGCTACACCGAACTTAGTTTATGAGAAAATAGAATGACAAAACTTACCTTGAACTCATTCCACCACAAATTCTTTACTTCTTTTGGAGCGCTACTGAAACTAAAATACTGCCCCATCCAACAGTTATCGATTATTTTATTAAGTTCCTTCACAACATAGGTGGCATTCGTGAATCTGCAAACAGGTTATAATAATATGGTCAATCAAACAATGAAGCATACGGATAATTTGCAGCATAAACAATTCAGTTGACATCCATAATTTATATATACATTAAAAAAATGAAATACTTACGAATCTCCACATGGACATATCATGAATCGGCTATCTTCTTCAACATTCGAGTGTTGCACTGAAGAAGAAGGTGGAACCGAATGACATGCATTCGAAGGAGATGGAACTGAAATATGTTCTTCAGGTTCGGAGGATGGGCCAATGTGTCCATGTTGTCCATCAACATATAGTGGTTGAGGATTAGATGAAAAAGTAGGAGAAGAGGAAAGAGCCGGGACATGGGAAGAGGAAAGGGCCAGGGACGAGGACGAGGACGAGGAAGGGGAAGAGGCTGGTCTTCTTTGTGATACCGCACCACGCATGTGACCTCCACGTTTATACTAATAAGTAAGAAAGTTAGACAAATATATTAAAAAATATAGACATGTATTAGGGACACAAAATGACGTTACGTAATGAAGCTTATCATGTTTCAAAAAGCAAGAGATAAACTTGAGAGTGGATCCTCCTATGAAGAATGAATAAACAAATGCCAAGTTATTAAATAAGGATAAGAAACCTGTTCCTAATGAAATCCTATTACATCAATAGGGAAGAGAAGAATGCAGTTGAAGCTGAGGCAAGCCAAGCAAATGTCAATAGCAATAGGGCAGATATAGCTTGGCTTAATTGCCCCCGACTTCCACCCACTCCTTAATATATGGTTGGCCTCACCTACATTCATTAATTTCCCTCATCCATCTCATTTGCCAACTATTACAAACTCTAATACGTGGCCTCCCTCTCCCTCTTCCTTTAAGCCAAGGTGCCCCATTTGATCAAAGCATGGTGCCGGCCAGATGAGGACATGACCCATAAGAACCAGGCAGGACATTCCCTTATATTAAACTTTGTCTCCATGACTGATGAGGACAAAAAATTTATTGTACCTAATCTGCTCAAGAAAAGACCAAGAAAGTATTTTGTGAAATCACCCGTGATCGATTTACTTCATAAGCTAATAATAAGCCCATGAACGATTTACTTTCACCACGTGCCAAAATCTGCAGTGCTGCTCCACAAGTACCATAGGAAGAAGAAGAAAAAGAAAACCTCTTGCTTCTCAGCAAGCTCTTCCTCTGATGACCATGCATGTATATGCAATACTAGAACGAAAAATTCGAACATTAAACACCCATTGGTGAAAGAAAAGGAGAGCACGACTCAGCTGGAGCGCAGCGCCGAAAAGGAGATCTGCAAAATACTCTTTTAGCTCAAAATCAAACGACATGAGAAGCACATTGACTGGCCTCAACTATTATGTGTAAAATAATGATGAACACTCCGAAATGCAACTAAAGCGCTCTTCTTGCTTATCATCTGGGCAATGTCATCAACCAAACAAAGATACTGAGAACGAAATTTAATAGGAAAGAAGAAAAAACAAGATCTGATCACGCTTTAGTAATACAAAACTTCAGTGGAGCAGATATAAGAACAATTATACTTCTCCTCCACCCACGGATGCAAGTCCCAATGTCGGGCCAGAGAGAGAGATCAGAGACATAAAAATAAGGACCCATTTGCTTGTACTAAGGACAACGTTTCCAGATAATCCTAAATGGCCAAAGCTTTCACAAGCAAGATACTGCTATTTCCAGCAAAAACCACCTCCTCTTGCCAAATGACAATAAAAATAAACCCCAGCTACAAATAGCAAAACCCATCTGGAACTAACGATTCCCTACGTGATGATAACAAATTACAACTTCAGTTACCTTATAAACGCTCGCCCGAGTGGCCCTCACGCAGATCAAGACGGATGCTCGTCGATCTGTGTGAGGGCCACCCTAATCGGGCTCGGGCGAGGAGACGAGTGACAAAATACGATCGTACGAGACTCACCGGGCGGACGAGAGAGTGAACTGAGAGCCGAGAGAGAGCTGGTGAGTCACAGGAGATGAAAAAAATTAAAGGACAAGCAAGAGCCGCCTGCAGTCGCGCCGGAAAGAATCCCCTGTGGTCGCGCCGGAGTGACGAAGGCCTCAAAAGCTAGAGGTGATGTAGCGAAGCGAACACCAGCTAGCCACAAGAAGTGCGGAAAAACAGAGCAATTACTTGAACGAGCCGAGCGAGTGATGTTGGGGTAGTTATTTTGGGGTAGACAAGTGCAAGAGAAGATGATGGAGATGAAGATGATTGTTAGGGTTTGTGAAGAGGGGAAGCGAGTGGTGTTTCTGAAGAGGGGGCTTCTTTTTCTAAGAAGGGTTTCCTATTTTTGTGTTTTGGGCGCAAAAATTTTTTCGACGAAATTTTCTTGGCGGCATTGAGCGAAATATTTGCTACGGATATCATACGTGGAAAAATTCGTGGCTACTTAGCCACGAATTTAGTCACGAAAAAAGCTTCGATGAGTTTTCGGACTTTATTTATTTTTGTGGCTAAATACGGGCTAATTAGCCATGAATTTTGCATTACAAATTAAATTTTAGCAACGATTTAAATTAATTAAATTCGTGGCTAATTAGCAACGTATTTAGCCACGAAATTAAAATAAAGTCCGATATCGCATCGAACCTATAATTTCGTGGGTCAATACGTCGCTAGTTAGTCACGAATTTTGCTACGAACATAATACGTGGATAGTTAGCCACGTATTTAGCCACAAAAATAACATAAAGTCCGAAATCGCATCGAATCTTTAAATTCATGGCTAAATACGTGGCCAATTTGCCACGAATTCAATACGTAGCTAATTAGCCACGTATTTAGCCACAAAAATAAAATAAAGTCCCTTACCAAAAAAATAAAAATAAAATAAAGTTCGAAATCGCATCGAATCTTAAAATTCGTGACTAAATACGTGGCTAACTATCCACAAATCTTGCCATGAATTTAATACGTAGCTAAGTAGCCACGGATTTAGCCACGAAAAAAAAATAAAGTCCAAAAAATAAAATAAAATAAAATAAAGTCGGAAATCGCATCGAAACTATATTTTCGTGGCTAAATACGTGGCTAATTTGCCATGCATTTTGCCACGAATTTTGCTCGTGGAAAATTAGCCACAAATTTAGCCACGAAAGTAAAAAAAAGTCTGCAATCGCATCTAAACTTTTATTTTCGTGGCTAAATACGTGGCTAATTTGCCACGAATTGTGCCACGAACTGAATACGTGGCCAATTAGCCACGTATTTAGCCACAAACATAAAATAAAGTCAAAAATCACATCGAAACTTCTATTTTCGTGGCTAAATATGTGGCTAATTTGCCACAATTTGTCCCACGAATTTAATACGTGGCCAATTAGCCACGTATTTAGCCACGACAGTAAAATAAAGTCTGAAATCGCATCGAATCTTTAAATTCGTCGCTAAATATGTGGCTAATTAGCCACGAATATTGCCACGCATTTAATACGTGGCCAATTAGCCACGTATTTAGCCACGAAAATAAAATAAAGTCTGAAATCACATCGAATCTTTAAATTCGTGGCTAAATACGTGGCCAAATTCATGGCAAATTAGCCACGTATTTAGCCACGAATTTAAAGATTCGATGCGATTTTGGACTTTATTTTATTTTCGTGGCTAAATATGTGGCTAATTTGCCACGAATTTAATACGTAGCTAATTAGCCACGTATTTAGCCACGAAAATAAAATAAAGTCCAAAATCGCATCGAATCTTTAAATTCGTGGCTAAATACGTGGCTAATTGGCCACGTATTAAATTCGTGGCACATTAGCCACGTATTTAGCCATGAAAATAAAAGTATTGATGTGGTTTCTGACTTTGTTTTATTTTTGTGGCTAAATCTGTGGCTAATGAGCCACAAATTTTGCCACGAATTTAGTTCGTGGCCAATTAGCCACATATTTAGCCACAAAAAAAAATAAAGTCTGAAATCGCATCGAATCTTTAAATTCATGGCTAAATTCGTGGCTAATTAGCCACGGATTTAGCTACGAAAATAAAATAAAGTCGGAAATCGCATCGAAACTATATTTTCGTGGCTAAATACGTGGCAAAATTCTTGGCTAATTAGCCACGTATTTAGCCACGAAAATAAAAGTTTGGATGAGTTTTTGGACTTTATTTTATTTTCGTGGCTAAATACGTGGCTAATTTGTCACGAATTGTGCCACGAATTGAATACGTGGCTAATTAGTAACGTATTTAGCCACGAAAATAAAAGTTTGGATGAGTTTTTGGACTTTATTTTATTTTCGTGGCTAAATCGTATTAATTGGCCACGATTAAATTCGTGGCTAATTATGTCACATCCTCAATTTCAGTCCCGGAAAATGTCTGTGGTTTAGATTTGATGGTTTTCCAATCGGAACAAACATTTCTACTCTTGTTTTGGAAAACCGTATTTCGGATCCTTGGTACCCCTTCGTTTTGTTATTTTGGGGAGACTTTTGTGATCTGAAATTCTAAACGCTTTCTTCCGGAAAGTTGTTCCAAATATCTTGAAGTTTTACATGAATTAATTTCAGCATTTTTGGAATTGATATGAGTATTACGATGGCTAATTTTTTGGACCGTGTGAAATTTCTCAGAATGAGTATTTCAGTGATGTTCACACCGTCTTTATTTTCTATAAGTTTTTCTGGGTTGATTTTGGAAACGTTTCCTTCACAAAAGTTGTTGAGAACGTCCTTTTCTATAACGTGTACAAATTTGAGAATTTTCTGAGATGGTATGGATTCTGAAAAGAGCTTACTTTGAGAAGTAAATATTCTGTTCCAGCGAACTGTTTTTAGTCTGCATTTGAGTGACTGAAAATGGTGTTTACAGAAAGATTCCAAATTTGTGTTCTTCATGAGAAATGTTTGTTAAGGCCTTGTTTATAACATATCCGAATTTGAGAATTTTCGGAGTCCATTTACTATATTTTCAAGACCAATTTCGTAAACAGTGCAAAACTGTCCAATTTTGGTCAGATTTCAAAGATTTAACATTTTCTACATGAGAATGTGAGAATTTCGACTGGGTGTCTTCTGGTGACTTAAAGTACACGTTCCGAGCTTTCAAATGAGATATTTTATACTTTGATTGGAGGTCATCTCAGGGAAAACAAAATTAACCAAGTCTAGGGTTAAATCTTCTTGTGGAAGTTACATTTATTGGTCAAAGCTTCTCCTTCAAGCTTCCATCATTAAGTTTCATTAATGCCATTAAATGGCCCTTGACTTAGAAGCCATATTTCATGATGACAAGCATTAATTACATTAGACTTTGGAGGTCCTATCATTATGGAACCAAGGCAAGGCCAAGCCAAGGAAACCAACGTGAAGGCCATTCGGCCGTGAGGAAGGAAGAGAGAGGGAAGGAAGAGAGAGAGAGAGAGAGAACCAATAGCCTTCATCATTTAACCCATAAATGCTCATAAATGGTCTTATCTTTTGTGACCTAAGCCATGACCTCATGCTTGGATGACATATGCCATGACTCAAGCAAGGCTATCATGACTTTTGACTATTGTGCATTAATGCACATTAATGCTTGGCTTCTTCTCCAAGCCTATTTGGCTATAAAGAAGCAAGAAGCTTCACGTGAATTCCCCCCCCTTTTTATCCCTCATCTCACGCCAACATCTTCTTCTTCTTCCTTTGTTCTTGTTTTTCTCACTTTAGCCGAGAAGTCCACGCCCAAAATAAATCCCGAACCGGCCCGTGTCTCTTCTCATTCCTACCCAAGAGACCACGGTTTGACCTTCATAGGCCTAAGTTTGCTCGGCCAAACAAGAAGGAAGCGAGGAAAAAGATCGGAACTTCCTAAGCTCACCCGTCTCGACCCCCGTTCTCTGGTTTTGTTTGCCGTTGAGTAAGTGAATTCCCTAATATCGGGAAAGGAAGTTACGATACGTTGTAACATGGGTTGGTTGGCCCGTTTCTTGGTTTCATGGTTGTTCGTTCTTTCGCATCTAATGATGCTTTCGTGTGATACTCACATTTGATGTTTATTTTGATGGTTTCGTAGCAGGACTTTGCTATTTGAAATGCCATTGATGCCGTACGGTAAGAATTGACTTGCCATTTATTGTCTCGGCCCTCGCTTGATATTAGTGTTTTACCACCGAGATGACTCATCCCCCGTTGTTTTTCCTTTTTCAGGTCCGTAGCAATGGCATCTTCCCCACCCGCGATGGCAATCCCGGGTGATGCCGAGAGCCAAGTGCTCACCGTGCTAAATGTCGAGAGGATCGCGCCTACCGTCAAATCACGATACTTGTTGATGTTCAATGAGGGCCTAACGGACTTGGTGCCTCATCCGAGCGTAGGTTCAACGGTGCTTTGGCGGTGTGGGTGGGCGGCTTGGGATAGAGCCACGGGTGGGATGTGAGATGGCGGCGGACTGGGACCGGGGTGGAGGTGAAGAAGCGAGGAGCGAGAAGCCGTGAGGGGGGATAGGAAAGCCCAAGCCGCGTCGGCTCAGAATTAGAAAAGCCTTTGGAATAGGCTTGTAGAATATGTGTGATGTTTGCAATGACCCAAGAGAAGAGCATGTTTAAATATGTTTGCATGTTTCGCAAAACATAAAGTTGCTCATAGTACTTGTTTTATTTCCGTTGGTTGTTCTTTTGTTGTGATCGTCCGGGTATGCTTCCGCGTGTGTGTAATGAAAAGAATAATTAACGGGACGTCACATTAATGGCCCCGAGGTCGGGTGTTACAAATTAGCCACGGATTTAGCCACGAAAATAAAAGTTTCGATGCGATTTTTTACTTTATTTTATTTTCGTGGCTAAATCCGTGGCTAATTAGCCACGAATTTAGCCACGAAAATAAAATAAAGTCCATTGAAATTTTTATTTCGTGACTAAATACGTAACTAATTAGCCACCTATTAACCCTATTAATAACGATAATAATAATAATAATAACAATAACAACAATAATTATGACAACAACAATAAATATTTGTTGCAATAATAATAATAATTACTAAAAGTCTCAAAAATCATAATCTTCATCGTCGTCTTCGTCTTCATTTTCACCTTCGTCTTCATCTTCACCTTCATCTTCTTCATGAGCATCATCATCATCATCTTCATCCTCTGTCTCAAAATCAGATTCTGCATTACCTTCTAAATTTGATTCGCGAATTTCAATTGGATCCACATCTATCATTACTCCACACGGATCTCGTAAATTTGGAATATTATATTCCTCAGTTTCAACTGTGTTACAAACTTCCTCTTGTTGATATGCTGTATCCTTCCAGTGTTCCTCGATTTTTCCTTGTGCTTTTATTTTACATACAGCCCATCAATCAGTTTTGTCACATTTCAAACTAGGATATGATGCATAATATACTTGAATTCCTTGTTGTGCTAACACAAATGGTTCATCTTTTATGTACCTTTTTTTGTGATTTATTTCAACCATATTAAATTTCGGATGCACCTTCATTCCTTTGACGGAGTCAAACCATATGCACTTAAATAACACAACCCGCATTAATGGTCCATGATACTCAATCTCTATGATTTCATCCAACAAGCCATAAAAATCATCTTGTGAACTGTCACCATTGAATGACCGAACACACACACCACTATTCATTGTTGATTTTCCCATTCCATATTCTTGAGTATGAAAATTATACCCGTTTATGAAATATGCTGGCCAACTTCGTACTCTTGTCTTTGGACCCCATGACAGATGATATAGCAATCCTTGCTCTTCAACTTGATCATGATTATTGTGAACCTAAGATCACACAAGCAAAGTAAATAATATATATTTTAATAAGTGATGTATTAATAACTTGGTTTTCGTCCATAGGCAACTTACATATGTTTTGAACCATGCTGCAAATTGTTCATCGCACAAACGGTCAAACTCGTTTGATGGTAGTCCATACATTAAAGTTTGAAAAATCCTATTAACAAATACCATTTATATATTAACAAATATTTGAAACACAACGCATATATTTGTCAATGTACACTTACTCGAAGTATGGCTTCACTTCTGAACAGTTCAGTAAAATATATGTATGGGCTGCCTGCCATTCTTCGCCTGTTAAGCAACGAACCGTACATGCGCCGCTTGGTCGACCGAGGTAATTGAAAATAGAGAATGATTTGCAATTGGGATCAATGGGGCCCTCATCATTTCTTCCTGCTCTCCGCCTCTTGCACTGCACGTGTGGCTCAAAATAATATAATACAAATGTTGTTATTTCTTCCACAATATATGCATTACAAATTGAAGCTTCAACACATGCCTTATTCTTCACTTTTTTCTTCAAATGATATAAGAATCTAGTTGCAATAGAAAGAAGTTTATCAGAACAGAATATATAATAAAGTAATTTGAAATTTATTTTAAAAAATATCTTACCTCTCAAATGGGTACATCCATCGAAATTGGACGGGGCCTGCAACTTTGGCCTCATAAAGCAAGTGAACTAAGAGATGCTCCATTGAATCAAAAATTGATGGAGGGAATATCCTTTCTAAGTTGCAAAGAATAATTGGAATGTCTCTCTCTAATTTCTCCATATGTGATACTTTTAACACCGTTGAGCAAATATCATGAAGGAAATTACTTAATTCTGTAATGGCGCTCCATACAAATTTTGGTAGAAGTTCCTTGAAAGCTTTTGGAATTAACCTTTCCATAAATATGTGACAATAATGACTCTTCAAACCTGTGATCTTGCATTCATTCAAATCAACACATCTCCCGATATTCGAAGCATATCCATCAGGAAACCGCACAGATTTCAACCATTGACAAACGACCCGTCTCTGCTCCTTGTCCAATGTATAAACTGCTTTAAGTTTTGGTCCCCTACTGCTTGCATCGACATCTAGTGTTGGCCGATCACAAATATCTCTCATATCTTTTCTTACATTCAAGTTGTCTTTTGTTTTTCCAGTGACATCCATCACATTATTTATGACATCTTTTCTATGTGCATGATGTCAAGATTATGATGAATAAGATGAGCCTTCCAGTATGGTAAATCCCAAAATATACTGCGTTTAGTCCACTTATGTTTACTTCCGTACGCAATAGTTGTGCCATGAGGGTTTTCAACAACAGTTGGAAAGTCCTGCACTCGCTCCCAAATTTGATGACCAGTTAACCTCAATGGTGGACGTGTTCTTTCAATCCTATCCTTGATGAACTCTTTCTTATTCCTTCTGAATGTATGATTTATCGGCAAAAATTGTCTATGACAATCGAAATAGCTGGGCTTCTTACCATGTCTTAATCTGAATGACTTTGATCGCTCTAAACATATCGGACATCCTAAGATCCCAGCTATACTCCATCCAGATAACATTCCATAAGCTGGAAAGTCATTTATTGTCCAAAGAAGAGCAGCCTTCATTACAAACCATTGATCAGTAGAAACATCATATGTAAGGACACCTTCATTCCATAGCCGTTGTAACTCTTCAATCAATGGTTGAATATAAACATCTATCAACTTTTTCGGATTTTGCGGGCCAGTCACGATCAATGTCAAAAACATATAAGGTGTCTTCATGCACATACCGGGTGGAAGATTGTACGGAGTTAAGATAACTGGCCAACATGAATAATGTTTTCCTGATTTCCCAAATTGGGCAAATCCATCAGCACATAGACCTAACCTGATGTTTCGAGGCTCTAATGCAAACTCAAGGTATGTTCTATCAAAATGTTTCCATGCCTCTGCATCTGAAGGATGACACATTAGACCATCTTCTGTTTCATGATTTGCATGCCAAGACATGTGTTCAGCAGTGGCTTGAGACGCATAAAGCCTTTGCAATCTGGGGATTAAGGGCAGATAAAACATTTGCTTGCATGGTCTACGCTTTTGATTACGACCCTACCTTCTGTTAATCTTGTATCTAGGTTGATTACAGAATTTGCAAAATTCTGCATTTTCATCATCTTTCCAATATAACATACAACCCCTACTACACACATCAATTCTTACAACTGGAAGACCTAAGCTATCCACTAGCTTCTTCATATCGTAAAAATCATTTGGCATGATATTATCAGGAGGCATTGTTTCTCGCATTACTTCAATAAAAGAGTTGAAGCAATTCTCAGACACATTATACTCTGCCTTGATATTTAACAGTCTTGATGTTGCTGATAACTTAGTGTGGTTGTCACAACCTACCCATAAAGGTTCATCTGCTGCGTTTAACACTTCCCAGAACTGATTAGATGGAAAATTTTCATTACACACATTCTCATTAAAACCTGTTACTCCTATCTCTTCCAATTGTGATGCATGACTAGTACCCACTTGTTCAATTGTAGGAGTAAAACTAGTACTTGCATGGTTCGATTCTGAAACAAAATTATGACCAGCTGCATCAATCACCATCCTCTGGTACGGGTTCAATTGGTCGTAATAGCTACATTCTTCCCTAACTAAAGATTGACCACTTGTTCCATATCCTTCATCAGATATAAATGGTTCACCATGGCAAGTCCAATTATAGTAGTTCGGAGTAAACCCAAATCTATAAAGATGTTCTCTAACTTTATCACACACATGAAATTTACCATTACTGCACTTTTTACACGGACACCTTAACTTATTTCCATCCATTAACTCATATTTACTACTAGCAAACTCCAAAAATAGTTCCAACCCAGTACAAAACTCATCGGTCAATCTTTGACGTCCAGGTAAGTTCTTATTATACATCCAAGCCCTGTTTCTTTGCATTGCGTCTGTATAAAAATAAAAAAAATCTAATAAAATATTAACAATATGATATCTATTATTTAATATTCTTAATTAAAACCATAAAATTTTATTTATGACGAAACAATTACTTTGAAATTGAAAAAAATACCATGTCAAGAAAACTTACCCAAGTATTTGACTGCAATCTTTGTAGTAGTGGTCAATTTGATGATAATTGTAACGTTCACTTGTATTGTGAGATCTCAAATCGACAAGTACCTAAAAAACAAGAAAAATTACTTAAAATTTATTTTTTAATTATTTTTTATTTTCTTTCCGAATTTTTCATTTTTTTTTTTTTTTTTCTCTTTTTTTTCCTTTATTCTTCGCCGGTGGCGGTCCGGCGACCGGCCACCGGCGACCCGCTAGGGGCCGGGGCGAGGTCGAGCGGCCATGGCGAGGCCGCTCGACCTCGACCAGACGACGTCGAGGTCGAGTGGGCGACGGCGAGGTCGGGCGGCCATGGCGAGGCCGCTCAACCTTGCCTCGGTGGTCGCCCGTCGCCCGGTCCGACAACCAGCGAAGAATAAAGGAAAAAAAGCAAAAAGAGAAAAAAAAATTTTAAAAAAATAAAAATTCAGAGCAATAGTCGAGATACTTACTGGTGAAAAAGCTTTACCGAGACTAATTTGCGTAACTGCAAAGAAATTTCTCAAGAGAAACGAAAGAGGGAGAGGGAGGGAGAATAGCGAGCGGGAAACGAGGAATCAAGAGAGAGAGAAATTGGAGATGGGACGGGACATAACGAAAGTTATTTACCATCACAAATTTAGCGACGAATTCCGTATTCGTAGCAAATTCCGTTGCAAAATTAGTGACAATTTTTTTTTGTTTTCATAAAATTTGTCACGAAAAAATTTTTCGTGGCAAATTCCGTCGCACAATTAGCCACGAAAAATTTTTTTGTGACAAATTAGGTTGCAAAAATTAGCCACGCATAAAATTTTCATAGTAAATTCCGTCGAAAATTAGCCACGAAACTTTTTCGTGACTAAATTCATGACTAATTTGCGGCGAAAAATTTTTCGTGGCAAATACCATGGCAAATTAGCGGCGAAAAATTTTTCGTGGCAAATTCCGTGACAAATTAGCGATGAAAAATTTTTCGTGGTTAAATCCGTGGCAAATTAGTCACGAAAAATTTTTCGTGGCTAAATCCGTGGCAAATTAACCACGAAAAATTTTTCGTCGCAAATTAGCCACGAAATTTTTTTTGTCGCTATAGCGACGAATTTATTTTTTGTCGCAAAATTCGTGGCTAATTTTTTGTGGCTAAATCCTTATTTTTTTGTAGTGCCGTGTCCTTTGGCAACCAAATTTGAGATTCCCTTGATATCCTTCATTGGCATCAATCATCATGGACAGTCCGTTTTGTCGAGCATTTTGTTTGGATACTTCGGGCATGGTTGAAGTGCATGTTGGATCACCCTCCACTAGTTATATTTACAGACCAGTCCAAGGCCTTCCAAACTGCAATTTCTGAGGTATTCCCAAAAGCTCATCATTGCTTTTGTGCATGGTATATCATGCAGAGGGTCCACGAAAAACTGGCAGGATTGAAGGGACATGAAGTAAGTAAAAGACAGCTGAGATCAGTCTTTAAATTTATGAAAATAGCTAAAAATTCGAACTTTCTTGGGCTGAGATGATCCAAAGACATGGACTTGGGGACAATAAATGGCTCCATTCTCTATATGAGGATAGGCAACTGTGGTTTTATGTATACTTGAAGGATACATTCTTGGCAGGGATGATTCTTATTCAAGAAAGTGAAAGCAAGAGTGCCATTTTTTATACATCTTTCAAAGAATTTGTGGATAAATATGATCTAGTTTTGCATAGAAAGAACTTGACAGAAGCCATGGCAGAGCTGTGTTAGTAATTAAACCAAATCATTGGAAGTTGCCAATTAAGCGAAAAAAGATTATCGATTAAGTGGACAAATTGTTGATTTTAATGGTTGTCGATGTACAAGTTTGATGTCGATGTTTGTTCGGCTTCCAAGACCGGTGCACAAATTGAGAAGAGTCTTCATTGTAGCATCGCTTTCAAGAGTCTGTTTATATTTCTCTATTGATTGTCCGTGTTTCCATGTCTAATTAATGTTTTGTAAATTCCCAGGAATCTATTTCCTTGGAATATGTCACAACTCTCCCTCAGATGTACCATTTAGGAGTTAGCTAATGGATTATTAAGTTTATACCTAGCTTAGATTCTCCTAAGTCCATACCAATTCTTAACTTATGGTTCAAGTTATTAACATGCAAATCAATTTTAATTCCAAGTCGCCACTCATCAATTTTTGGCAGTCAATTAGATACCCAAGTAAATAACGGTAGAATCATTTTACTTCTACGAACAAGAAATTCAATGAATTCGGGGACTTAATTACGCTAAATTACTCTAATGCCCTTTCGATACTTTTTCTCTTTTATTGTCAAAAATATTTTAGCAAGCAGTTTGGATTAATTTTAAACATATCCACTAGCAAGCAATTTGAATGAAAAGATATATGCTTGCGGCGTACGCGGAGACTTTGAGGTGGAGCAGTGCAGAGGCTACCCACTTTGTCGTAACTTGTCGGTGACTTCCTGACTTTTTACTTACAACTCTTCCTCTAAAATTAGAAAATAGAAAAAAAGGGGCATATTATTTGAAGTTTTACAAAAACAAAAATGAGAAAATTACATGAAATTTTAATATGCCGGTATTTGAATGTTTTGAAAGGTTGCAAGTGTCTAAATTCCAAAAAATCTTAGCAAGGTCTGCAAGATGGCTTGACTGGCCTTCAAATTCTAGCTGGCTTCTTCAATGGGGCTGCAGGAACATTGATAATCTTTCTCTGGAGTGGTTAGAGAGATGATTTCTTCGTAATTTCGTCGATAAGTTTCCACCCCGGCAACGAAACCGTCCAGAAAGTCTTCACATTGCTTCCTGAACTCCGAGAACTCGGTAAAACGGGTATCACCTTTACATAGTTCAGTCAGCAAAGCTCTTGAGTCTAGAGAAAATCGATGGATTATTCACAACCATTGGGAAGCCACCACTGGAAAGATCGAGGAACTTGAGCTATTTAGCCGTCGCCGCTCTATCAGTAGTATTATGAACAGATGACGCCTCAGAAGCCAAGCTATTAGGATCGGCAACCTCAGGAGTTAAAAAAGTTTTGTAGCTTGCTTCAGTATAGACCTAGCCCTAGCATAAGAACCTGGAGAGTCCCCAGTGCCAATTTGATTGGACTGCTGAGCTGAAGGAAAAGGTGTCGATTGAACCCCAAGAGATAGAGATGGTCAATTAGCGGACATCGAAGAGTCGTGAGTTGCAACAATGGCGGAGCTGGTACCATAACCTAAACCAACGGGAGAAGATCCTGAATCGACAGCTTGGCCCTCAAGGAGTACGAACTTGGCGAGGAAGTTTCCACAATATCTAACAAAGGTCAAGTGCAATTCCATTCAGTGAGGCATGTGGAGCAATATCTAAGACAACATAGTGGAAACAATTAAATACCTTGCCCTGGTGCCAGAAGAGGCAGAGGAAGAGTCTGAATCAATAAAGCCTGGTGAGAGATGGCGACACCTTCGTTTGTTAGGCCTTGATCACTCAGAGTAGTGGGTATACCTGGAGTTGGAGCAGAGATAAGTGATGGAGCCTCAAGAGAGGAAGCAGGGAAGTTTACCCCCGGAGTGTGAATGATCATGCCGGTGTCGTCATGGGAAGAAAGTTCATCGATAAGGATAATTTGGCCTTCAAGACTTGAAGAAGCGACAACAGCCCTGGCAATGTTGTCTGTACACAAAGCAGGAGACGAGTTCAAGTCCGTACTCATACGAACGCCTCCGGTCTCACTATCTGATAAGACAGAAGGGATTCTCTCTCTCTCTCTCTCTCTCTCTCTCTCTCTCTCTCTCTCTCTCTCTCTGTCTAGCCAAATGTCGCTGACATCCATTTCCCCCTCTTCCTCTGAAGCCTGAACTTCAGTCGATCGTGCGTTCCTAGTCTTAGGAGGAGTAACTCTAGTCAACCAACGAGAAACTGCCAAAAAGGCAAACACATTGGGAATGAACGTGGAAGTAAGTTGGGGCATAAAGCAAGTCAGTTACCTTTCACGGCTTTTCCTCTAGTTTTCTTTAAGGAACACGATCGAGAAGGTTGGGCCTGAACAGTAAGTGCTGATAAGTCTTTCCGAAACATTTCTTACGACTCTTGAGACTTGCCTAGAAGAGTCTTCTTGATCGATGGCCTATTGTGATCCTGCACGACTAGAGGACCCTTCTTGCAGCCCCTACCTAGTAACTTTCCTGCTTGTCCGATCGGTAACTTTTTGTTTGGGTTGAGGATTGAAGGGCTTTACCCGCTCCATAGCAAATCTAATAGCATCTTCAAAGCGATCAACAAAGAAGGAAGAAGTCCACCAGATGGCCCACTCAGGAGTGCGGCCAGGATTAGGTCTAAACTCTTCGATATCGATAGAATATCGAGAATGAATTGTCTTGGTGATCTTGGAGCAGCAATCAAAAGGCTCATTCTCTAACGACTTGTACTTAAGCTTGCTCATGAAAGGAAATTCGAAAGAATATGGAATCGGCATAGGCATAGCTTGCGTCAGTCCAAAATGCCTAGCACAATACTGTGGAGAACACACCTCGAAGCCATGGTAAAATCTCCCCTTCACCGACAATCTTAAAGGAAAGTCAACCTGAGTGAGTACATTGACCCAGAATTCGGTAGACCTTTTTTAGGGAAAGAAAGTATAGAGGTGAGAATAGGCACGGGAGGTATGAGAGCAAAACTTGAAGCTGTTTGCCTCAAATTCCAAGAACCGTCGATGAAATTTCTTGGAAGGGGAAACCTCTCTTGGCACAAGTATGGAGAGTGACTCAGTAATCGACAACCAGCAAAGTCAGGAAAATGGGGCTGAGGATTCAATTGGCTATACAACGACAGGATATATAGAGCAATCCAAGCTCGAAGAAGCCAAAATGAGCCGAAAAAAGGTACCTTTCTTTTGTACCGCACAGCCAAAGAGGTGTGGGTGAAACCCTTGTATAGAGCAGCAAGAATGAGCGGACCAAAAGCAATTGGTGTACCTTCATCAAGACTGGAAGCAATACCGAGGAGGTCCTTTGACACTTTGATGGGCCGGATGAAAGAGGACATACTTGGAAAGCCAAAATAATAGGAAGGCAGTGTACTTAGCGTCAGTGACTAGACCAGACTTCAATTCAAATCTATATAAGAGACCCCCATAAGAAAGAACACCGTCAACGACATTGGCAAACTTGAGGAGCTTTGGAGGGCCAACATCCCTTATAAGTGTACCCGAACGAAGAAAGCCAACAATTGCATAAGCATCCAAAAGAGTGTTCGACATGGGACCCAAGGGGAAAAAGAAACAATTGGTTGATGGAGACCAAAAACTAACGGCAGCCCCAAAAAGGCCTGGACTCAAATCCCAGCTGAAGCAACTATATTGGAGAGCAGTGTTGACACCAGCCCTTTCCCAGACAGGCTATATTCGATCATTGGCCTTCATTCTTAGATACCATCTATAGAAATCCACTTCGAAAAAGACAAAAAGCCCTGAATCGCGAAGACTCAGAGTTCCAAACATCTATATTGGACAGCAGTTTTGATTTTTTTTTTCTTTTTTTTTCCTTTTCAGTTCTTTTCCATAAAAACAAACTCAAAAGAAAAAAAAAAAAGCTAAAGTTTAAAAAAAAAAAAACAAGGGGGAGGCCAGCCCCGCCTAAAAAAAACGGCCAAGGGGAAGTGGGGGCCGAAAGTGGTGAGGGCCGACGACCCTCACCAAAGGGTAGGGGCGGGGTTGGTGAGGGTGGCGACCCTCGGTGAGGGAGCTTCACGAGATCCCCGACCAAGGACCCTCACCCCGGGACGAGGGTTGGTGAGGGCAGCGACCACCGCCCAAACAAGGGAGAGGGTCGTGCCTCCCTAGCTTTGGCAAGGGCTGGGCCCTCGGGTGCTATTTGCTACCCTACCAACAATGGGGCGGCGGCCACAAGTGGGGAGGGTGGCTACCAGCCTTGCCCCCTGTTCTTCTTTTTTTTTTATATTTTTTAAATTTTAAATCTAAATTTAACTAAAATTTATGTTAAAATTAGTTTTGGACAAAAATGCCCTTGGTCGGCTAGAAAATTTGACCGATCGGAGAGCTGGCAGGGTAAGGTCTCTATTTGAAACTGTTATAACTACTTCATGTCCTTATTTAAGAATATAAGTCCACTTCATGCCCTTATTTGAGAAAATGAGAGCACTTCATATCCTTATTTGAAATTTTCCCTTAACAGGAGACATGTTATGTGGCAATTCCAAACACAAGTTGTATCGATGGAGCACAAAGAACAAATATGTGATCAAGCCAGATGACATAAAAAGTTTTGCCATAATTTAATCGACGACAAAGTGCAATGGCAAAGATACAACGACAAAGATACAACATCGGAATTTAATTTAATCGACAATGAGGATCTGAAAACTTCAATTAAGATGCACACTGGAGTTTAATCATTGACGAGATATTTGAAATTACGACTAAAATATGAAAATTGAAAGATATTTAAATTGCAAAAAAAATAAAGATAAAAATGAATTTGCAGGAACATTGAGCTCTTTGATTGATTGATACGGACCTATGTTGACACCTAAATTTTGCCTAACAATTTAGGAATTAATTACGTAAAAATTAAGGATAATCTTTAACCCATAAATAAAAATATTAAAATTAAGTTGCATATCATATAGTTTTTAGGAGCATATTGTATGTCTCGCTCGTTGCATTTTAATTAGACAGGCGGTGGCAAACGGACCTAAATCAGTTGCACGGACTTGGCTCGCAGAACAAGTCAAATTCGACCAGGTGAAGGGAAGAGGCCGAAATTTCAAGCTTGAAATTAGATAATTTGAGCTTTAATTGAGTTGGGCTTAGCCCATGATGTTAAAAACCCTTAAGTTTAATTAGAATAAGCCCTAAATGGGTCGAGGCATGTCAAATTCAAGCCCACATGGGGCCAGGCTTCGGCCACTGGAGAGCATAAAGGGGCCGACCGAAAATGCGCAACAAAACGGGCCAAATCCAAGCTCACTTCAGTCTAATTTCAGTCCATTAGATTTAGGCTCTTATAATTACAGATTGTCATTTCAATTAAGGCACAATCTAAGCCTGTAAAAACCTGGACTCGCCCGTAAAAGCCTGGGATTTGGAACGCCTGAGGGTTGCACTTGGGCTCTCCGTCGAACTGGAGCGCGAACCGAGGGTCGAGCTCTCCCTTTACAATCAAGTGGAATTGAGCTGACCTTAGTCCCTTCGTCTCCTTGCCGATGTTGATCCATCCGCTGTGGAAAGCGCAGGTCCTAGACTCCTCGGCCCCGACATGACCCTTCCCTTGTGGCCTCCCAAACTGACTCCGCTGGTTGTCCCCCATTGGCCTGTGTGGACTAGGACCTTCAAGCAGATCTTGCCGGAGAAGATAGACTTCCTGTCAAGCTTGTCCGGGTTGGACTTGTTGAGGTGGAAGATGGCGCTGCCACCGCTGACGGGAGAGATACCATGCCCGGGAGGGGGGGGAGGGGGGCGTTGGGGGTGTGGTGGCGTTCTTCGCCCTTTCTCCCTCTGTTGAAGAACAGAGGGCTTTTTACTGTGGAAGATAAGAGTTTTTTTTAATTTTTGTCTTTCTTCAGCTAATGACTTTTTGGGGTTGAATATATGACTTTGTTTTAAACCCACCTAACATCTAGTTGAGATTTTTTTTTTTTTTTTTTTCCGTTGTAGAACCCTTTATGGCTCACATGTTAAGTTTGAAGCGACTCATTTATGACCCGCTCCCATACTTATGGGTTGAAATATAGGTTTGTGACTCATTTGGACAACCTTGCCAATAACGTGCATGGACATATCAAAAGACGTCTTACAATATTCAATTTCTCACTTTAAGGTACGCCCTCAACTTTTTCTAATGTAATAATTATAGAAATGAATTGCTCAAATAAACAAAAAGATTGCAATAATTTATTGGAACATGCACTCTTCTTTTAAGGCAAGAATTCTCACCATTGAAAGTGGGAAACAAATGCAAGGAAAATGTCTTCACGCAACGGAGATTGAGGGAACATCCCAAACAAGGTACAAATGTTAGAAATTTGCGTGAGGCATTCTTAAACAAAAGCAAACAACAATTGCTTTGTGGCTCTTGGCATTTTGCAATTCTACTTTCAATATCTTTTTATTCTCTTGAGAAAATTTGACAAATAAGTTTCACGTTCTTGAAAAATATTGAAATTTAGATACCTATTTGAATTCGTGATCAACGATGGGACTGGACTGGTGCCGGTGACGTTATTTAAGGTAGCAAGAGAAATAAGAAAATTACCCAAAAAGTTCTAAATTTATCATATGGATGTCAATTTAATCTTAAAATTTTTCATTTGACTAATGTAGTATTAAACCTTTGACGATTTTCCATTGTAGTCTATCTAGTCCATTTAGATCGAAAATTGCTGATGTAGATGTCTCATTATCGCGGGCCATCTTACATGACACGGTCGGCATATGACGTGAACAAATTTACAAAATAACGTCGTTTTGCTTCTTCTTTTTATGATTTCTTTTTCTTTTTCTTTTTCTTTTTCTTTTCTTTTCTTTCCTTTTACTGTTCATCTTCCTCTTTCTTGGTTTGCTGTACTGATCATCTTCCCTGGCATCGACCTCTCTCTCCTCCACGGCCTTGGCATCGGCGTCCGGCACTCCCTCTCTCTCCCCCGCGCTCATCTTAATGGAAGTGGGAGATTTTGAACTCATACTTCGCAGGCACGAAGATCTTGTGTGGGGTATTAGAGTTGGAGAACAGAAGAATGGAAATTGAGAAGGATCCAGGCAGTGCTCGAGCGAGAGAGAGAGAAAGAGAGAGAGAGAGAGAGAGAGAGAGAGAGAGAGAGAGAGAGAAAGAGAGAGAGAATGCGTGCAGTGAAAGAAAGAGTGAGGTTGGACTGGAGCGAGCAGTAGAAGGTTAAGCTGTGATCTGTTGTTGGTCGCGCGGCCATCGCTACGTGGTCTCATGACTCTCGACGACGGCGACATAGACGAGTCTCTCTCTCTCTCTCTCTCTCTCTCTCTCTCTCTCTCTCTCTCTCTCTCTATGCTACAGATATGAGATCTGTCTTTCAACCGGTGGTGGCTGTCTTGCAAATGATTAAGTCCCAAGGAGGTCACCGTTGCCTTGCGGCGGCAGTGCGATCAGAGTTGGTCATGGCGGGTCTGGGCAGTGAAGGGTGAACACCTTTCAACAATTGTTTACCAAATTTTACGTGTAATCCGGTGTTGGCCATATACACTAAACACACACTCGAATAGTATATATTTTGGATATCCTAAACCTCGCATAAAATATCATAAATCTATCGTATCATTATCTTATATGACCTTATCCTGTCAGACGAAAATATCTAAACAAACAAATAAGCGCAGTCTTAGAGATTAATATATGGCCGTTTGCTTTTGAAATATAAATATTTTATGGCTCGATTCTAGGGAAACTTCATTTCTTTGTTTTAACGTTGCGGACATACAAGTGCATAGAGAACACGATGTAAGCATTGTGAGCCGGTTCGGTACGAACCCGACTTGTGTAGGTAGCCTTGATGCAGAGCAATTTGGACGTAATTGGTGACATGCGAGCATGTGATCTCAAAATCCTCTGACGTGCAGACCAAACGCGGGAATCCCGAGGAGGATTCCAAGCAAATTTCCTTATCCACTTAACAATTATTTGTCAATCTACAAAGCAAAGCAAAGTTGCCTACAGGCCCAAGAGTCCGCCTGTTTCTAACAGCACAGGGGGATTTCGTACAATTTTTGGCAATATTGGAAGGTGTCGGTAGCCACATTTTTTTCTTGCTTTTTCAGGAAGCTTTCTATTATGCTATCGAAACTGGCTAATGGAAGGCTCTAGAACTGACCCAATCACATCGAGCAAATTTGGAAGTATTCCTGGATATGCATACGGCCTCTTTTATACGTATTAGGCCGAAGTTCATGTCTCCTTACCACGTGGGTTCATCTCTTGAGACCAATAGGGTGGACCAAAAATCCAAATTGAAATAAATTCGATTCGGACACCACTTTCAATTGAGGTCACCTTGATAGAGATCTTCTTTTTTTCCGAAATAGACCTCAAATAATTCTCAAAATAAATCTATACGAGAAGTTTTCCCCAAACTAAACTTCTCAATGTCATGGCATGTATGAATGTTGCCTATTGCCTAGTAATCACTCTTCCGATCCTAATCACTTTTGCAAGAAAAACGTGTCAAAGAAGTCCTACACTTATTGTACATGTATCAATTTAGTTATCAATCTTTCAATTTTATCAATTTTGTCATATTTTACCAATCAAGTCGATCTGACCAATTTAGGTTAGAAATCATTGATGTTGACGTAGTGGTCCTGCATTGCATAATGACACAGCCCTCGCTAGATGCCCTCGCTGTCCAAAGCAACGGTTCACGGTCCCTCGCCTAGATCTGACGAGGGCCACGATGCCCACGCTAGATCTTGGCCAGGTGAGGGTGTCACGACACCCAGACCCGGCAAAGGCCAACTAGCAACCCTTGCCGACCCTCAATCCCAAAAAAGAAAAGAAAAGAAATTTTAAAAAATCAAAAAAATTATTAAAAATCTATTAAAAATTATCTACGTCAGCATGTCGTGCCACGTAGGACGACTAACCTAAATTGGCCCAACGGCCTTAATTGGCAAAACGTGAAATGATTTAAGATAAAATTACCACAATTGAAAGGTTTATGATTGAATTGACACAAGTACAATAGATTTGTAACTTTTTTTTGTAGTTTTTCCCACTTTTGCATCTCTCCTCGAATTATTACAAAGACTTTCCTGTTTTTTTATTTAGATTAAACTTATATAAACTGTATAGATAAGTTATATTTAAGTAGCATATAGACCTTTACCATTTCTCGATTTTTAAATTCTTTTTTCTCTTTCGATGAAGTGACAATAGTTTGCCAATGCTGAAAACTATTTTCTGTCGTAGAAAGGTGAATTGATATTCCAAAAGCAATTTTGCTGAGTGAAAAAAATGTTATACTTACCATTATAAAAGTTTTATTGTAGATAAGATATAATTAGTTATTTAATTTTTAAATTCTATTATTACTAGCAGTTTCATTTTACTTTTAGCCATTCATAAATGCAAACCGCAAAACCATATATATTAACAAAAACATAGGCTCCGTTCGTTTCGTGGAAAATATGATGTTTTTGGAAAATGTTTTCCAAGTGTTTGGCTGAGACTTGAAAACAAACTAAAAAATATTTTCCTCCGTTTGATATCTAATTTGATTTTCTAGGGAAAATTACTAAAATAAAATTCATATATTTTTAATTATTAAATTATTAAATTATTTTTTTCTTTTCCTTTTCCTTTTCTTTTCTTCTCTTCTTCCTTTGCCAGTCGCTAGCCACAACAACGACCGGCCACAGGCGAGCTTGAGCCTCGCCGGCCTAGCGAGGTTAAGCCTCGCCTAGCTTGCCAGATCTGGTGGGGCTCGAGCTCAACCTTGCCACGGCCAGCAAGACTAGATATCACCAGAATCTGGCAAGCTCAAATTGAGCCTTATTCTTGACCAAAAAAAATTGAGCCTTATTGGCCTGTGGTGAGGTTCAAGCTCGCCTGTGGCCACTCGCCAGAAGCCATCGTGGCTACCAATCGATAGAGGAAGAAGCAAACAAAAAAAAAGGAAGAAAAGGAAAAAAAAAATAAAAACTCGACTTTTTAAAAATAAATAAATTAAATTAAATTAAAAAAAAATAAAGGAAAAATGTTTTAGTTGAAAGAAAATGAGGTGAAAGAAGATATGGAAAATTTTTTCTTTTTAAAAATCGGAAAACATTTTCCTCACTTTTGAAGGTGTTTTTTTTCCATTGGTGGAAAATATTTTCCATTACTAATTTATCTTCCGTAAAACGAATGCCGGAAAATCCAAAAAATATTTTTCTGGAAGTTGTTTTTTGTAAAACGAATGGATCCTATAGAGTTTAATCTAATTTTCATAATTACAATCCACGTAGGGCATATTGATTTTAAAATGTATTTTGAAATACATTTTATCCATATTTGGAATTTAAACTCACTAAGTGATTAGGTTTGTGGAGTAACAAATGACTGAGTTAAAACTTGGTGGATGAATGCGTACAACTTCTTTTCCGGTTCTATTTATTTTTTATGGATCAATTCTAGAGACTAAAAACTATGCAGAATTGCAAAAAATATTTTTTAATTTTAGAATGGAAGTAAAAGCGACCAGCATAAGGAGATGATGACTAGGCAACTCTTAGACAGGATATGGCAGTGAAAAATCTAGTTTGGAAAATAATTTTGAGAGAAATCTATGTTGAGAATAATTCTTTAGACGGATCTATTTTGTAAAAAAGAAAAGTTTACAAGAAATTTATCCAAAAAGTTTACTAGGGTCGCCAATTCGATCCCAAATATTTTAATTGTGTCAATTTTAATGATTTGCCAATGTAGTTCCTCTGCGATTTTCAACTAAAATTACTCGGAATAACTATATTGGCAAATCATTAAAATGTTTAGGATTAACTTAGTAAATTGTGAAAATTTTAGGACTAAATTGGCACAATTGAAAGGTTTAGAACTAAATTGACTGCCGTACAATATATTTATAATTTTTTGGATAATTATCCCAAAAGTTCACAGATCCATTTGGGCTGTTTTTTTTTTCTTTTTCTTTCTTTTGGATAGGTGGGACATAGCAATGCGAGGTTCATTTAATATTCGCCTCCTTTTTAGGTTAAATGGCTAAACATAGGCAAGGAAAAGTCATAATGTTTCCATTTTTGCATAATTAACCAAGGAAATCGTGTATGAAGTGTTTTGAAAGTACCCCTTTTTTCATCATAGAGTATTTCTCCTAATTATTCACATTTGACTCATTTCTGATCGGACAGATAGAGAAACTTAACAAAGAAAAGTAAATAACATGGCAAGCATGTCGCCAATTGTCAATATGCGACGTGGGAATTTAGACAGTAAGTATTTTTTAAACAAAACTTAAAGGGTGCCAAAATTGACCCACGGTTAAAAGGTTGTACTCTTTTAAATGTTTGAAAAGTCATGTAAAAAATGACTTAAATATAAGGGTTATATTTTTTGAATCATTTGAAATGTCATAACTAATGCAATAGGCTACATAATATGATGGATCATTATCAAAAAAATCATATACTTATTATATCTATATCAATTCAGTCATAAACTTATGTGACTAGCTAGATGCATGAGCATGCATCTATCTAATTGATATACCCCTAAACTAAGAACGTGAGTATTAAATCGTTGAAATGTTACTACTTCCCTTTTATTAGTTAGAGTTTTAAAAAGTATTAAAAGGGGGTGAAACTGAAACAAGCCCGATATTCCATCCTCTTCATCATCAGTCGCGACATTGCCCTTGACTGGCGAAATTAGGTCTAGTTCAAACTCGAGATATCAAATTCAACATGAAGAAGAGCCCATGCATCCAATGTCATAAAGGGCACCATTTAGATGCCCTAGCTATTGTAGGACAACCTAACGAGATACATGGAACTATCACAGCTCCTCGTCTATTTCAGGGAAAATTAACTGTTGAAATAATATTTTCCTTATTTTTCAGCATTCAAATTGCTTAGGAAAATAACTTAATAGATTACCTTCATAGATTAATGGAAAATCTATATTAATTGACTTCCTTTTTTAAGAATAAAAAAATCATTGTCTAGAGTACGACTTGACCTCCATTGTTGCATGACCATGTCAAGTGATTGGATCGAGGTGTCTAGGTAATGGGACTCGGGCCTTGACCATAGAACCTGAGTCGCTAGCCACCCGAACCTAGGTCCCAGGCTACTAGTACAAAAGTCCCCATCTCTCAAACTCGACACGCTAATCGGAACCCTAGTTGCTTGGACACAAATCACCGCCACTTGGGACTAGGACGCTAGACGCTTGCTCCCGGGTGTCCGATGACCAAAGCACATGATCTTGGTGCTATGGATAGGGGCAATTGATTCTAAGTTCCATCGAAATTCCATCTGAAATTCGAAATCTATCAATCAGAACAATTTTTTTATTTTTCAGAACCTAGAATATGCTTTGCATAACTTTAAACTTGGAATCTAACTTTTTACAGGTTCTAGGGTCTACTTGGGAAACCGCTAATTTCTTCTCTTCTTTTTTTCATTTTTACTTGAGCAAAATGGAAGAGAATGCAACAACAAGAACGAAAGTTTCTCATTTGTCAATAGCAACAATTCATTAAAAAAAATGAACACGTATAATAAAATAAACAATGAAAAGTCCAAAATATGTAACATAAAACCTAAATTATAAAACTTCAGTCTTCAATCATCCATGAAAATTCCCTCGAAAAGATTAGGTAATCAAGAGTTTATTTAAACCATACCTCGTTTCAGGTACACATTCATCTGGGCACTCATTTTATGTTCCAAGTTCGCGTTCAGTTACTTTGTACAGGTAGCAAAATTCATTTTCTACTTGTATGCTTGCTTCTAGACTGAATATATATTTGATTGCTTCTTTAGCATTTTGACCTCTCATAATTTGTTTTGGTGCTCCACAGATTAAGCCTTTGGTGAAGCCAACAAAGGACACAGCGAACATTATTCGCATCAAGTATGAATGGCATGAGTTTTTCCCTAACGGTGCTGCCTATATATAACTGTGATTCTTGATTTTCTATTGAATCTGTCGTTCCTTGTTAATTTTTCTGTTATGGATGCAGCCAAAAACAATTATGAAGCAGTTGTAGCACTCTTGACACCAGTAATCTTGGTGGGTCTAGCAATATCCTAATGGTTCATTAAGACTCTTATAATTGCTCGACTATATTGCACTGATCTAGATTCGTTTTTCATGAGTTCTTAAAATTTGAGGGTTTTACCTGATATTTATATACAATAATGGTGCAAGTTTATTTCATGGACATGCAAATATGGGATTCCATTTTCTTTGATCTGGTTCCCATTTCCCTAGTAACCGAGAATTGAAGGTTCCTAAAAATGTGGAATCAGGAATCGGACCGGGTGTCACCAAAGCCTAGAATCAAACTGGTTTCTACCGGTCCAATTCTCGGTTCTACCTTTGAACTATGCTCACCCTAGCTGTGGACCCAGAGCTAGCATTAGGGTCTCGGGACCATACTCTAATCAAGTCTTCTTTTTCTCAAAGTGTATTTTCATACCTCTTTAATAATAAATATGGGAAAATATTGCCGTCTTTTTTGGTAGAGGGCAACCAAATACAAGAAAAGCATATCATTTTCTTTAGGAAATATTTTTCACTAAAATTTATTTTTTTACGAAACAAATCGAATTTAAAATAATAAAGAACATTGGAGGGAAGTGGCTGTTAGAAATGAAAGAAAGTTAAGATACTGTGGAGCCGCAGTGCAAGTGGAAAGGCCCTTTCTCTCTCTCTCTCCCTAATTGACAGAGTCAAAAGTAAGCAATCAAAGGACAGAGGTCATGCTAATCATGGTACGGACAAGAATTGCTGGGAAAAATGGCCTTGGCTGTCTAGGTGGAGGACCATATGTCCCATGTGACGCCATGTGGGCAACATTGCATTTCTAAGGCAAACAGATTTGGAGTCAAGACTTGTAACCAGAGAGAGAGAGAGATTAGACTTGGTGGTCCATTTTGACAGTGGTACATTCCGGCTCAATTATTTCTGAAATTGACTCAGATATTATCAATAGAACTTTGGAGGTTGGTGGGTGATTGGTAGACTACAGTTTGGGAGCTATCCAATCATCAGTCACTTGAACTCCCATCATGCCTGTAATTAGGAACAAGATCTTGATCTCCATGCCTCTCACCAATGATTGATTAAGCTGCCCGTGATACCAGATGTTCATCTGACCTGACTGACTCGGTTGTTTAGCTCTCCAAAGCTGCAATTAATTGAACGGATCTGGAAAGAAAGGCAGGAAAATTTGCTGGCTCCCACATGTTTGAAGCATTCAAGGACAATATAAATCTCTTCTAGTCAGCCTTAGTGTATGATCTAAAGCTTCTTTATTGAACCATCATATCCTTTTTCCTCTCTAAACCTTATCCAGATCCTATTAAGTGTCCTTATTAAAATCCAGGGTTGTTCTTTCCCTTGTCTTGATTTTATTGGATCTATAAAGGTATTTGCTGCTTAAATTGTTGCAAATTACTTCTCGTCCTACAAATTTTCCGCAATCACATGCTAAAATCGTTATTCTTTGTGACTCGTGAGCGTAGTCCGATGCGTCAACACTATAGTCAAAGTCTCGAATCCCTTCGTTAGCCTTGTCAATATAATTTTAATCAAGGCCAAGCTAATTAATAACTTCTTTTAGGATAAGGTCTGCAGAACAGCTCTTTTCTCTTGGTTTTTTCTTTTCTCTGTGGATTTTTCTGGCTGAGAAGCCAATAGCCCTAGGAGCCACACGAGCCCAGAGCTTTCACATGATTTGACTAGTAAAGGACTAATACCACCTTTAAGGTTTCATCTTTTGTAGCAAATGATGAGTCACACCAGCTAAAGTGAATCCCTCCCTAAGTTGGCGCTTTCAGTTGCCAAACCCACCAACACCATGGAGAGAAGCATCAGAACCCAGACCTTCACGTGGACATCTCGTGATGTGTATGTGGGGGTGTTACCACAACCTATTTAACATAGAACACCGTGGAATTGTCCCAAGATTCCCCCACTGACAAGCAAAATCAAAAGCTCACGCCCAAACATGAGGGAGATTCTGCTCGTTTGGGTTGCGCCCCCAAATCACCATGTCATCCCCTTGTGCCCCGCAAAGCTAGGACCCCAATCTGGGTCCCACAATACCTTGATTCCATACCCAAAATCCAAAACATATACATCATTATCCTTCTTCACTAGTCCGCTCTAGCTCAGAGTATTGAATTTTCCCTTTGTTTCTATTAGTCTCGTTGCTAGTATATAAACCCTGCTCACTACGTTCCTTGCTCTCACCCCCACAGATCAACAAGAACTTCCTCTTCTTCTTCGTCCCACTAATCACCACAAGAAAAGAGGTTGAAAACTCAGTAAGCCTTTTCCTTGAATCATTAGATATACCCTCCCTATTCGGTAACTTCGAAAATGTCGGGAGTTTGGAATTTCCAGAAAGGTGTGATCCGCCTTGAGAACCCACGGGCGAATGTGCACGGTGGCACTGGGCGGAGGACGGCCTTGGTGCACTTGCCAACAGGTGAGGTCGTCTCATCTTACTCGTCGCTTGAGCGAATCCTGAGGGGCCTCGGATGGGAGCAGTACTCTGGTGGAGACCCCGACCTCTTGCAGTTCCACAAGCAATCTTCCATCGATCTCATCTCTCTCCCTAGAGACTTCTCCAAGTTCAACTCCATCTACATGTACGACATCGTCGTCAAGCACCCTAATATATTCCGAGTTCGCGACCCATGATCTCTGCTCACTGTCCAAAGTCTCTCTCTTAGTTTCCTTGTGTTCTGTTGTAATGCAGAAATTCATGTTGTCTTTGATGTACAAGTTTTTCTGCACTTTCATTGGATTGATACCTGAACCAACAGGATACGCCGTGTCTTAAGCAGTATAGTTAAAGAGTAATATGTTAGGATAAACAAATTTACAATACTAGTAAATAAATACTTGTGTTATTGCTTGTTTATCATATGCTGTTTCACTGAAATGCCGTATCTCATGACCACAATAAACGATGGATCACCATGTAATTTTGTGTAGCAATGTACAAACATTTTGCATTATGGAATATTACTCTAGTATATTATCATCTGCACAAGGTATATGATCAAATCTGGGTTCTTGCGAGACAAACAAAGCTGAAATTGGACGAGAAAAGAGGTAGAGATATAAATTTCTGTCATCGATCAGTCTTTCGATGACCGCAGGTAAGGGAGAGAAATGCATGAGCACACTGTTGCAGCACTACAAACGCAAGAAAGATCAAAAGCACTCAAAAACCCTTGACGGCGCAAATGGATTTGCCACAAAAGTTCCTCATTTTTGTGTCAAATTGGGTTCGTGGCCTGCAAGAATTGATCGCAGATTTAACCAGTAAATTCCAACTTTGTCTGCTTAAGTTTTTGTCTGTAAAAAGACGAGCATGTTGCAGAACATTCATGTCTAAAGAATTAACATGCTTCAGAAAGAGCATCCCTTAACATTTTAAAGAAAGTAATTGATCAAAAGGGACAGGTGATATTGACCAAGCACAAGAAAGTGAGTGATTCTATGAATTGGTACCCCATTTAAATTCCTCACTTTACTCTTCCGAAGCTGTTAATCTTACCTGTAAGTTGGGCCAGCAGATGAATATGACTGCATGGTTTCCAAATAAAAGAGTGGTCATACAAAGGGCCTTTCGAGCATATCCCCTGGTATTTCTATCATGTGGGAACAAGTCATACCAAAAAAATCGTGACCGACAATTGAGGAAAATGGACATAAAGCCAGGCACAGAAGAAATGCATCATGATTTGAAACCTTATGCTTCACTACCGTGTTAATAGGCAACTATTTGTGCCAAAAACGTAACTATTAGATATCAAGACTGACGATAAATCAGAGTTTTTCTAAATATGTAAGAGGATTAATAGAAAGCAAGACCTTTTAACCCAGAAAAGAGAAAACTGCTGACAATTGTGGAGCTTTGTCACCATAGAGAGAGAGAGAGAGAGAGAGAGAGAGAGAGCGAGAGAGAGAGAGATTGTGGTTACTAGCTCCGCAACTGCAGAGAGAGATTGTGGTTTCTAGCTCTGCGACTGCAATATTATCTAAAGCAACTGGCACATAATGAGAGCAACTTCTGATGCACTTGTTCTATGTCTGCGAGGCAAGCCATGTAAAATGACATCATTATATTTGTACAGCTGAGGTAGTCCACATTCATAAGGCCGCAATTGCGGAAAATAATATTCTGTAAGGATCTTTCGTGAGGGTAAACTTCTGTACCTACCCTTTTCTTTTCCTTCTATTAAAAAAATGTTGCATGAATGTTTCTGCATGTAGGTCAATCCAAAATAAATCCACTTAGGCTGAGTTTAATGATCCGAACACGGATCTAGATGGAATAGGATAAGGTGGAGTCCCAAATTGTGGAAAATTCCTTCATATGTTTGGTGTATCTAGGATAGAATTCAAAATATCATGCTTGAGACTGTCGCAAAGTCCAAAAAATCTGCCAAAACCCCAACTCGTGACACCTTGCGGAAGGCCTCTTCGCTCTCTCCGCACCCTGCGAACTGTGCCACGACTGGGCGTCGTGGGGTGGAGGCGAAGCCATGGTGGCCAAGGATGTGGGAGAGAGCGTTGAGGAGGCCGTGAGTGGGCATCCTGGCGTCCTTGGTGATGATGGAAAACTGAGAAGCGTGGCAGCGGTGTTCTCCTGGGAATCGGGAGAGGAAGAGTAGACGGCCTCGAACAAGTAGGCCATGGCACCCGCATCGCCGATGGGGGGGGCAAGAGTTGGGTCATGCTTGGTGATGAGATGGCGCTCACAGAAAGCTTCGGTGCGAGTGAGCAAGGAAATGGAGCTGAGCTTCACCACCAGGAACCTGTTCGCCGGCATTTGACCTCCATTATGCTTCTCTAGTCGGCAGTGGAGATCTATCTCTCTGGATGAGGTTTAATCTAGAGGAGAGAGGAAAGGCTAAGATGAAGAAGATGAAGAGAAGAGGTGTGAAGGAGGGGGGAGGAGGAGCCATGGAGAAGCTCCGGTTGGGCAACACAACCCCGAACAGCCGCAAGTGGTGGTCCTCGCGTAGTGGTGGGAGGCGACGATCTACTGTCTTGGTCTTGGTCCTCGCGCGGTGGCTGGCGAATGCTATCGTTGGAGGTGGTGATGGGCGACGAAGCAGCACTCGTATTGCTTGCGTAATATCTGGACGTATCCAAATTATATCCATTCTCAGGGGTTTAGTATCCGGCTATGTAAATCATATTTCAAAGTATTTCTTCCGGCTATGTAACATTACTGTCTCATGTATGAGGTTAGATATGTATATCTAGATTTGCATTTCAAGATATTTTTTCTTAAATTCATACTTTTCTGGAAAAAGAAAACCTTAACTCTTATTTGTAAAACAAAAGGCTTTTCTCATTAGTCCATTTAGTGTTCAAAAGTCTAACGTGTGTGTAGGTAGATATTGAAAAGCTTTATTTAGTAATTTGATTTCCCATTTTCAGGTTTTTCAATATGATGCAACACGTAATTGCAATGGATGACTATTGCTTATATATGTGTGTGTGTGTGTGTGTGTGTGTGTGTGTGTGTGTGTGTGTGTGTGGATGTGTGTGTATTTATGTACGTATGTGTCCAAGGCATTAGTGGTTGTTCTTCCCTTGCACTTTAAATTAAGGGTAATGTGTCCGGGGAATCCAAGGTTGAAACTCGAAAGGGAACCGCCAATTTCGTGACTATTCAGATTTAGAACCAACCGATTTGGGACAATTCCTCTCCCAAAAACAACCCCCGTTTTGCAATTTCAAATAGTGAAGTAATTAACTAGATACCTAAATAAATAAATCAAGCCCAAATGAATGAAGAAATGTGGAGTGAAAGGTAAATAGAAAATTGGTGCCATTCAACAGATGTTTCCATGTAGAATGCACACCAAGCTATCTTGATAGAATAGCGAGTGAAAGAATTTTTCAAAGAAACAAATTGAGTTTAGGATTGTTCTTTTTATTTTACTAAAAATTTGTTTATCAAACCAGTACTAGAATAGTATTTCTAGCTTAGGCCAATTCTTGGCACCCCCACATACTTATAAAGTGTGATGTTTGGAATATACGACAAAAAAGTTAGAATGCACGTGTGAGCAATTAATATATTCTAGTTGGCTCATAATTCATTGGTTTAAACTTTTGAGTGAATGTGGATCCAACTGAATATGTTAACGGGCTCGGACTGGAGCTCCCTCTTAGCAATCTCCCGAGTGAAGGTATCAACCTTATGTTGCAATCTTCCAAAAAAATGATTTCAGAGCCAGGTTGTAGATCAGTAGACCTGGTGTTTGGTAAATATCCTAAAGAAGGAATCTAGTGATTAACAAGGTTTCCGGGCATGGGTGTTATGGTGTAGCAACGTGGGCCCGATGGCAGACTTCATGGTTCAGTATGGAGAAAGAGATGAGGGATGAAGTTGGGTATTAATGAAGATTCAAGTTGAGATATCTTGATGCAGAAAGATACCTAGATTAAGGGGGAGCAGACCTAATACTACTCACACATAAATAGGAGAGTATTAGAATGCACGTAATAGCAATTAATATATTCTAGTTGGCTCATAACTTATCAGCTTAAATTTTTCAGTGATTGTGGGTCAAACTAGATTTGTTGACGAGCTAAGACTAGGGTCCCCTTTTAACGATATCCCCGAGTGAAGGTATTGGAATTATATTGCGTGCTTCGCAACAAAAAAATAAAGTATCGAAAGTATTTTTGCATTGATTGGTCAGGTCATATACTCCAAGTCGTTTATCTTTGAACTATCCGGATGGAAGATTACTTAAATACATTAACAGCATATCAAATAAAAAGGCACTGTTGTTAACAGGGCATTAACCTAGAAGGCAAGAGAGTTTGCTCATCTTTGTATAATTTGGGTTCAAGCTTGTGCGAGTTCCTCGGTGGTAAAATCTTGACTGCACCAGACGGGCGTGGAGAAATGCGTCCTCAAGATCACCTGGGGAGATGACCCAATTGAGATGTGTGAAAATTGGCTCTGACACCACACAACTTGCTATACAAAAGAAAGAAGTTTTTTTTTCTATGAGTAGATTCATACATTTATAAATGAATCGGTATTGATGCTTTATTACACTGCCTAGCTTGCGAAGTGGATAGGCGTTGTGCTGTGGGTCAGTTCCGGGGCTGGGGCGAAGAGAGACTAAAGAAGAACAATAGAACTCATTTCTAAGTTCGACAAAAGCCTAAAGAACCGGTCTAAAACCGAACCGGTCGAGTCGGTTCCCACCGATTTTCCAGGCGAATCAGGACCACCGCTCACCCGCATTCCAAAATATCTCAAGCTGTAAGTAGGAACGATACAGGTGGCCTATGGCCCTATGGTCCTAAGTGATCCTGGGCGTGACTGTGGACTCACGTGGGGCTCGCACCAGCAACCGATCATCGCCCACCTTGGATTGGAATTGCTAATCCAAAAGAGAGAGACACAGAGAGAAAGAGAGAGCTCCTTATCCAATCATATAGTAGACAATATCCATCAAATTTGTCCGATAGACAGATGGTCGCAATGAAAATCTCTTAGACATTTCCGTCGTATCTTAACCTAATTGAACTCGCACTTCAAATTAGCCGGATCTTGTGTAGGACCGGCTCGATCTAAGGGTCGGGATGCATTAAATTTATATTCACCCGGTGTACCCATCGATGTCCCGATTCCCGGTGGTCCAACACGAGAATAGGAGAGAGAGAAAAGAGAGAAAGAGAAGGGGATGGCACTTCACGTGGATGGGATTGCGACGGCTGATGAACAACACGAATTGGCATAGCAAGAGATGACAAGTATCTCCATGGTACATCCTCGTCATATGTTGTCCAAAGACTGCACATTCGAAAACGCGCGCACCTCCTGCAAGAG
This sequence comes from Syzygium grande, assembly GCA_024733475.1. Taxonomy (NCBI): domain Eukaryota; kingdom Viridiplantae; phylum Streptophyta; class Magnoliopsida; order Myrtales; family Myrtaceae; genus Syzygium; species Syzygium grande. The sequence goes on along the minus strand of JAMXDD010000008.1, from coordinate 23,221,719 downwards.
TTTCGTATGTCTTTGTGTATATAATAGTGAATTGATGGGAAATAGCTTTTGGTATTTAGACTCCGTTTTTTCTTTTCATTCATTCGGCAAAAAATGAATGACATAAAAAATACCTTTTAAAAAATGATCTTTTATATCGTTCGACATAATTAATCAATGAAAATGTTTTTACATCAATAGAAATTTATGTCTAAACATTTTCATGGATAAAAAAAATATTTTTCAGGTTCGTTCATTTTTGTAAGTGATATAAAGGATCAATTTTAGGAAAATATTTTTCAAGTCATTTATTTTCTATGAAATAAATAGAACCTTAGCTTTTGTGGCTTAGTCCCCAATTAATCACGCTCTTTTTTATTTTTGTTTTAATTTTGTTTGAGAATTGGTAACCGAGTTGTTTTTAATAAAAAAAAAACTTGTTGTCTTTTCGTTTCTTTTTTGATATTAGAGGTGGTGAATGAATTTTTCAAAATTATTTTTTACGTCCAGTCTTTGAACAATATTGGGAAGTCAACTCTTGCCTTTGTTCTTCGATCTCTTTTTGTGGGGATTTCAAAACTAATTTTAGGAATTTGATTCTAATAAAAATTCTACAAGACTAATATATCCTCGAATGTTGTTGCACCCAAACAATCAAATATTTGGACATGATTTGTTGTTCGAAAGATTTCGAAAATGATTGTTGCGTGGCACTCTCAAAATTAATTGAATTTAACGTATTACAACAATGAACACGTGATATGTGGTTATAACTATGAGATAATTCTCTTAAATGGATACAGATTGTTGCTATTAAAAAAGGAAAGGACATTTCGTGTGCATATTGGATTTTTGGCTAGCAAATTCGAATATTAAAGTTTAATGAATCATTTACTCTTTTGAAAGGAAAAGAGTAACTCTCTTACTAGGAGTCAATCTAAGTAATGATCGATTAAAATTAAAATGAAACTAAAATTGAAAAGAATGAAAGAATCCAAATTGGATTCCAAAACCCTTACACAAAAAACTACAGGAAAATTAGAAGCAAAATCCACTAAAGAAATTCAAGAATTACAAAAGACAGCTCAAAAACCTAAAAACTCTTTCTGTTTTACTTAAAACCTAATAGCTTGAGAAAAATAATATTTATATTGCTCCATACCATGTGGGCACAGCCTCCACACCTCTGCTAAGGATTAGTGTTGAGAAACTTTATATCCAAACCCTCTAATACCAACACTAAACTACGATCTTTATTTTAACCCAAATTAGGAAAGCGTTACAAATTCTGTTTTGGGTATATTAACTCAAACTGAGTTTTGATACCTTTATTTGGTCTATGGATAATTCTCAATAGTCAATCCGAAAAATAAAATTTCAAAATTCGAATCATGATTTGTTTCGCATGTAAAGAACTTTGAAGAAATGTTTTTTCAAAGTTTCTTAGACTTTCGAGTTATGGAAAATAAATGAGTCAAGATAATGATTTCATAAAGAGGATAAAACACCTTCATCAAAATAAAGTCCTCATTCTCTTTCTTTAAGTGTAACAAAAAACCCGATGTGTCACTAGAGAATATCTTTATGGTTTCAATGAACCTACATATGTCTTATCCTTATTGTTAACATTACTTTATGTGTAATGACATATCCTTAAGGCTAATAACTGAATGCCCATAGCCTTTACTCAAGGTTTACACAAGACCTTAAGATTTTCACCTTATATGTGTATTTAATACAACAAAAATGCATCCGAAAAAAAACTTTATTGAATGCAAATGAGTTGATACACATCCAAAATGTTACAAAGAGTAACAGAACACAGATGTAAACTTTATTAGAGCACAAATTAAAAACCGCTCCCACTAAACAACAGTATCCCATGATACTCCTAAGCCCATGCTAACGACATGTCGTTCAAAAATACAAGGGCGAAGGCCTTTAGTTAGTGGATCTGCTACCATATCATCTGTGGAAATGTGCTCTACTGTAATGTCACCATCCCTGACTTTTTCCTTTAAGGTCAAGTACTTGACCTCCATATGCTTAGACCCCTTGAGACCTCTGTTATTGTTAACAAACAACACTGCAGAGTTATTGTCACAATACAACTGTATGGGCCGATCCACAAAATTAAATACGGTCAACTCCCTAATGAGGTTCCGGAGCCAAATTGCCTGAGTAGCGGCCGAAAAGCATGCTACAAACTCCGCTTGCATGGTAGAGGATGTCATTGATTTCTGTTTCTCACTTTTCCATGATACTGCACCTCCTGCTAACTTAAAGATATAACCCGTTGTCGACTTCCTTTCATCCTGACAGCCAGCAAAGTCTGAATCCGAATACCCTACCAGCTGTAGGTTCTGAACATGTCTGTAGATCAGCATATAGTCTTTTGTCCTCTTTAGGTACCTCATGACCTTCTTGGCGGCAACCCGGTGATCATGTCACGGATTTGGTGATATCGCCTAGAAGTCCTGTTGCAAAAGCAATGTCTGGCCTAGTGCAAACTTGAGCATACATGATACTTCCAAGTGCACTAGCATAAGGTACATCCTTCATTTGGGTTTTCTCAACATCCGTATGAGAACAACGTGATGATGAGACTCGGTTTATCACCTTTTTATGGCGGGAGCAATTCACGGCTTGCGATCTGCATCTTGAATCTTTCCAGAATACGATCAACATATGTTCTCTGAGACAAACCCAATACTCGGCGAGAACGATCCCTATGGATCTCAATGCCTAGGACAAAAGACGCCTTATCAAGGTCCTTCATGTCAAAATCCTTTGATAACATTCGTTTTGTCTCATGTAGTAATCCAATATCACTACTCGCAAGTAAGATATCATCTACATAGAGTATGAGAAAAATAAATTTCCTCCCACTGACCTTGCTGTATATACACTGATCCAACTTGTTCTCAACAAAACCTAATGAAGTGACAACACTATGAAACTTCAAATACCATTGTCTAGAAGCTTGCTTAAGACCATAAATAGATTTCTTCAATCTACACACAAGCTCACCTGAATTATCAGCTGCAAAACCTTCGGGTTGCACCATATAGACTTCCTCATCAAGGTCTCCATTTAGAAAGGCAGTCTTAACATCCATCTGGTGTAGTTCCATATCAAAATGAGCTACCAATGCCATGATCACTCTAAAAGAATCCTTAGAAGATCTTTGGTGAAAAAGTCGCCTCAAAATCTACTCCTTCTCTTTGAGTGAAACCCTTGGCTACCAGTCTGGCTTTGAATTTCTCAATCTTTCCTTTGGAGTCCCTTTTAGTCTTGTATACCCATTTGCAACCAATGGGCTTGCAACCTTTAGGCAATTCAACAAGCTCCCAAACACCATTATATTTCATAGATCGCATCTCGTCTTTCATTGCATCTACCCACATATCGATTGAGGACAAGAAATTGCATCCGAATAAGTCTTTGGATCAACTACACAGCCTATATCATAGTCATGCTCTCCCGGATAAACCATATAGTCTGGTGGTATAGCCGATCGTCTGCCTCGATAGATCTCACGAGTGGAGCTACTACTTCCTCATCCCGCACCGAGGGGTTTGATGTTCTTCATCGAGCTGTTTCAATAACAGATCCCGGACCACAAGCTCGATGCAGCATGGTGTAGGGAGCTCCATAATGTACAGGTAGAGAAATCGACCTTTGTAGTACCTACCATATTATTGTCCTCAATGGTTCATGAGCAACTACCCTTCTCGGCTACATCAAATTCCGAAAAATTTTACCTGTCGTGATTCGACAATTCTTGTACCTCCATGGGGATTGTAAAACCGATACCCCTTGAATGATCTAGATAAGATATGAAGTAACATCGAGTGGTTCGGATTCTAACTTGCTCAATGTTGGATTGTATAACCTTACTTCGCGCGGGACACCCCCAAACTTTAAAGATGATTTAGGCTAGGTTTTCGTCCGGTCCATAATTCAAAAAGGAGTCTTTGGAACAGCCTTAGTAGGAACACGGTTTAGTATGTAAAGAGCTGTCCTCAAGGCTTCACAGAAAATCAGGGTAAGTTCGTCCCGCTAATCATACTCCTCATCATGTCCATGAGGGTGCGATTCCGTCTTTACGCCACACCGTCAATTTGGGGTTTATAAAACGCGCGATTTGTCGGTGTGCTTATAGTAAAATCTCGCCCGGAACCGATCACTCCCCGGTTATCATTTTAAATTAGAGATTTCGCTAGAATCGCACTTGATCAAATTTGATCGTTATTTAGACCCCGAACTTGGCGATCGATTTTCGGGAGTTTCGGGATTTAAATAAATTGACGGTGTCGATATTAATGTATGATGTTTAGATTGTCAGGAATGAAGGAAAAATGGGAGTTTTTGAGTAAGTTAAATTTGGACTAGTAGACCTCCCTCGTTAAAATTTGGTTTCATTAATTTGGCCTTTGTCCCTTTTTGTGTGCGAGGCTATTTTAGGATCGAGGGGCAATTTTCGGTTTTAATTTGGACTCTCGGTTTGCGTTTAAAATAAGAATGAAGTTTAATTTTTTGAAATCCCTCTCTCTCTCTCTCTCTTTCTCTCTCTCTCTCTCTCTCTCTCTCTCTCTCTCTCTCTCGGTCCTCCCCCCCCCCGCACGTTTGTCCTCCCCTTATCGGACCTATCCATTTCTCTCTCTCTTTTCTTTCTTTCTTTTTTTTTTTCTTCCTTTTTCTTTTCTTTTCTTCCTCTCCTCTTCTTCTCTTTTTAGTGGGTCTTCTCTTCCTCCTGCAAGTGTTACATTCCTGCTTCTTTGGCTTCTTCTCCAACTTGATGCTCTTGACCCCTCCTTGCAGTGATCGGCCCGACCACCGCCGCCTACCACCTTGTCTTTGCCGTCGCCCGACCAAGCCGCGCCGCCGCTCGTCGCCCGCAACCGCCGTTCGCCGACCACGCACTGCCGCGTCGCCGCGAAACAACGGCTTCGCGATTCGTCCATGATTCGGCGCTACCAACTGGCTTCGGCATTTTCCCTCAAATAAACTCCGTAGTCCCTTAGCGTCGTAGCGCCTCCCGGCACGCGCGCTGTCCTCCCCTTGTTTCTCTTTTCTCCGGCGGCTTTACAGTGGGGCTTAACCGCCGCCGCCCATGGCTCGCCGTTTGTACCCGCCGCGCCGCCTCACCCATGACCTTCACGACCACGATACCATACCCGCTGGCCGTACGATACACCCTCCTGTTTCCGCCAGCCCACGCCTCTCCTCCCCTTCCCATTACTGTCCTCATCGACTGTTCCCGTCGCCGCCGTGGGCGCCGCTCGTGAGCGGGGGGCTGCTTCCATCTGGTGAGACCTCGGCTCTTCCTTGCTGCTGTCCCGGCGACTTTCCCTCGCTGCCCAGCCCTATTCTCTCGCTCAAGTCGGGGTAGGCGACTCCCTAAACTTCGTCTAGGACTTTGGGTATCATTTGACTCGTTTAGGGGTTAATTAGTGCGGATTAGGGACTAATTTGGTGGCTAATTAAGGGATTAATCATGGCTGGAATATGGTTTTTGTGGATGATTTGGCGAATGATTATGGCGGGCTTGATCGTTAGCTTGATGGAATGAGGTTGGTGGGTTTATTGAGTGGAATATGGGTGAAAATGTGTTGGAATGGCGAGCGATGTTACCATCGAATGTTGTTTGATTTGTGGGCTGATTTGGTGTTCATTGCGCGTGTGTTATTCGTGGTATGAGGGCTGGTTGTTACTGCCGTTTGTTGTTGTCACGAGTGCACGTTCGCGACTTTAAATTGAAAGAATGGTGGTTTGTTTAGTGCCCATGAGAATTGATTTGTTTGATGGGCGGTTGAGCTCAATGGAAGGGGTTTGATGCTTGAATATGTGTTGGCCGTGCTGAGTTGGTGACTGAGTTCGATGGCCTATTGGGACTCATGTGCGCTTGGTTTATTATGGCTCGTTTTGTGGAAGTTGAGGTGGATTTGATGCTTGCTCGGACTAATTTGAATGATTGGCGTTTGAGTATATTAGAGTGTGATTTGAACATGTAAATGCCATGGAAATTGATTGAATTATGTGGTGTGTATACTTGACAAGCCCGGATCGATCGGAGGGCTGCCAACCTGTAGGGTGTTGACCCGGGTTGTAAGAAAGGACCTGTAGGGTGTTGACCCGGGTCGTGAGAAAGGTCCTCGAGCGTGTTGACGCGGGACAAAGCCCGGATTGATCGGAGGGTCGCCACTGGAGCGTGTTGACGCGGGTGGCGAGAAAGGACCTGCGGGGTGTTGACCCGGGTCATGAGAAAGTTAAATAGATGCGCATGTGTTTTAAAATTAATTAAATTGGGTAATCGTACGTGTGTATGGTGTTCGAGTGATTGTGATATGTACATGAAATGTTATTTCAATATAGTGATTTGACTAATGTGCAGTGTTAGCGTGTGATTTGAGGCAAGGTAAGTACTTATGTGGAAATTGTTATGTGGATAGTTAGATTGCATGTTCATGCTCAAATGCAGGCACGCATTGGCCTATGTGGGGTTTAGGTTGTTTGCTTACTGAGATATATTCTCATGGTTGTTAACCAAACCATTTCAGGTCCGCGACCGTAGTTGTTGGAGACCCTGCAAGGATAATCTCGGGGATCGAAGACGGGTCGAGGACCCTGTATTTTGAATGACCCATTTTGTAGAGGAGCTAAGTTGACGAACCACGGTCCTTTTTGTTAAATGTGGTTTGTCGGTTTTGGCCTAGTTGGCAGTTGACTTTTGTGAACATTGGATGTATCTACCAAGTGTATGAACTGCGAGTTTTGATTGTGCTTTTGCTACCCCTTCGTCATTATTATATGTCTGGGTTAATTCATTTTGTTTCCGCGTGTGCCTAATTTCTGATGTTTGGGTTGGGTCGGCGACGTGCCTGGGACGTCGCATTCAATGATTGACCATGAACGGGATGTCGCGAGTCCGTGAGAGTTCGGGGCGTGACATCCCCGGTTGATTTGGTATCAGAGCAAGGTCGGCTCGATCCAAGTTGGTCGAAACCTGGAGTGATAAGGAGCGATGACTTTAGGGTAGCCAATTAGGGAGACTTGGCCATGCGTTACCCAGACTGCTTGATTGTGATTGCTGAGTGATATCATGCACTAATACGTGAAATGCAGGTGCGTCAGGACTTGAGGTTAGTGCATGATCCCTGTTGGTTGTGATTGGGTGTTGTTTGTAATTGGCTGCCTATTTAATGAATTTTTGTTGTGATTTGTTTCCTAGGGCTTTAAACTGGGATAGTTGACCTAGGTTTCTAATTCCTGTGTGGGGTTATAGCAGGTGAGCTTTTGTGAGATTTAGTAAGATGAGTGGTCGAGGTCGAGGTCGAGGTCGAGGTAGAGGTCGAGGTCGAGGTCGCGTAGTCCCGCTAGCTGAACTAATGGGGGACCCCAGGGTGGATGAAATGTGGAGGGCGCTAGAGGATGCGGGAATATTATCGGTAGACAGACGGGGAAAGAAGTGCATAAGCATCGCCGCTACCGCCAGCCTGAAATTATTGGGGATAATGGAGGTCAGGGGAATAATGTGATTGGTGGAAACTCGGTCCAAAGGCAAGTAAATGCGACAAAGCCAATGTCCAAGCTAGTAGAACAGCCTCCTAAGGTTGAAACCTCCAAGTTTGATGGGAAAGGCGATCCCGAGGCCGCCCCCAAGATGGGTAGAAGAGTTAGAAAAGGCTTTGAGGTGCTAGGGTGTAATCGAGGAAGAAAAGGTCACACTAGCGCCTACCACCTTCGTGGCAACGCAAAGGAAAGCGGAGAGCCACCAGAGGTCAAGTATTCCCCGCCGGTATCGCCCGAAATCGACCATCTCGGGCCGAGACCTTCAATGGCAAGTACTTCTGGAAAGCGCCCAGAGCGTAAATCGGGCAGACTTATGAGACTTCGCTGTGGTCAAATGTCGGGTAGATCAAGATGAAGTCGAAGTTCGCAAGGTTGTCTAAATTTGCCCCCAGAATGGTGGAGGACCCAATGGACAAAGCTAGGAGGTTCCGGGATGGGCTGAAGCCGGACCTTCGCAGCCAAATGATCTCACTGAACTTGAGAGGCTATAATGAAATTTATGAACGGGCTCAGGCAATTGAGCGAGATCAAACGGACCGAGCTGCCGCTTCTGGATCGCGGTATGTCTCGGCTAGGGACAGCCATCAATTTGGGAAAAGACCTATGGCGGGAAATAGTCGTTTCGTCCCTCCCGTTAGAAGGAATATCGGGAAGCCAAACCGTTATCAGAACATCCCGTGTAGACTATGTGGAGGGAGGCATGGCAACGGACCTTGCCCGAATAGGGGCGGAGCATGTTTTATATGTGGCGGAGTCGGCCATCAGTTCAGGAAATGCCCCAATAATAGACAGGCTGGGTCGTCTGCACTACTACCACCGCCGCCCCGGAATGGGAATCAGGGTGGGGCTACTCAGCCGGCCAACCAGAGTAGGCTGCCGGCTCAAGGACGGGTGTATGCAATGGCAAGGAGGGAAGCTGAAGACGCGCCTGGCGTGGTCACAGGTACGGTCTCTCTCTGTGATCATGCTGCATATGCCTTATTTGATCCGGGGGCGTCGCATTCGTTTATATCTAATCAGTTCGTTAAATTAACTGGGATTGAACCAAAGCCACTTGACGTTATGCTGTGTGTGACTACCCCGTTGAATGATAAAGTGCTGATTACATTGGGATGCTCTGATTGTAAGATAGTGATTGGCGATAGAGAAGGGAGAATAGATTTGGCAGTTTTAATTATGCATGACTTTGATGTGATAATCGGGATGGACTGGTTAGTCCAACAGAGAGCTGTTATGGACTGTGGTAGCAGGGTGATCTAATTTAATCCGGTTGGACATCCTAGATTTGAGTTTGTGGGAAACCGAGGAGGAACCTCGATTCCTTGGGTTTCGTCGCTCGAGGTGACAAAATTGATGGACGAAGGGTGTCAAGGGTTTCTGGCAAATGTAGTTGATTCGACGGCTAGAGAGCCGAAGCTAGAAGACATAGCCGTGGTGTGCAACTTTCCCGATGTTTTTCCTCAGGAATTACCGGGACTGCCACCTTGATAGAGAAGTGGAGTTTGTGATTGAATTGGCCCCAGGAACAGAACCGATTTCAAAAGCGCCTTATAGGATGTCACTGTCTGAATTAAAGGAATTGAAGGTCCAAATGCAGGAGTTGTTAGATAAAGGCTTTATTCGCCCGAGTGCGTCTCCATGGGGAGCACCGGTGTTATTCGTGAGAAAGAAAGATGGGTCCTTGAGGTTGTGCATAGACTATAGACAGTTAAATCAGGTGACCATTAAGAATAAGTACCCCCTACCAAGGATTGATGATCTGTTTGACCAATTGCAAGGAACATCGATATTTTCAAAGATCGACTTAAGGACGGGGTATCATCAATTGAGGATCAAGAAAGAGGATATACCAAAAACGGCATTCAGGACAAGATATGGGCACTACGAGTTTACAGTAATGCCGTTCGGATTGACGAATGCCCCGGCAGTCTTTATGGATTTGATGAATAGGGTATTCAAGGAATTTCTAGATCAGTTTGTAATCGTGTTTATTGACGATATTCTAGTATATTCGAAGAGTTCCGACGAGCACGAGCTACATTTGGAAAAAGTTCTACAGACCCTAAGGGAACATGCACTCTATGCTAAGTTCAGCAAGTGTGAATTCTGGCTTCATCGAGTGGCATTTTTAGGACATGTGGTATCTGGAGAAGGAATTGCAGTGGACCCGGTGAAAATTGAAGCTGTCGTGAATTGGCCAAAGCCGACAACAGTAACCGAGGTTCGGAGCTTCTTGGGTTTAGCAGGTTATTACAGACGCTTCGTGGAAGGGTTTTCGGCATTAGCGATGCCATTGACGCGGTTACTAAAGAAAGAGACGAGGTTTGAATGGGCAGATAAGTGCGAAAGGAGTTTTCAGGAGTTAAAACAGAGGTTGACAACCGCGCCGGTGTTGACAATCCCGCCAGTTCGGGAGGTTATGAGATTTATAGTGATGCATCGCTAAGAGGATTGGGATGCGTGTTGATACAGTACGGAAGAGTAGTGGCATATGCATCGCGACAATTGAGACCGCATGAGTTAAATTATCCGACTCACGATTTGGAATTGGCCGCGATTGTTTTCGCCCTTAAAATTTGGAGACACTACCTGTGTGGGGAGAAATTTCAGATTTATACTGACCATCAAAGTTTAAAGTATTTGTTCTCCCAAAAGGAATTAAATATGAGACAACGCCGTTGGATGGAACTCCTTAAAGACTACGACTGCGAGATAATGTACCATCCCGGAAAAGCTAACAGAGTAGCGGATGCACTGAGCCGGAAATCGAGCATCGCGTATATGATGGTCAAGGAATGGACTCTGTTGGAGGAAGTTCGAGATTCAAAATTTAAGTTTGAGGTGAGTCGGGTCTCAAGTTTGCTTGCCACATTGAGGATTGAGCCGGAAATCCAGATTAAGATCAAGGCCTTACAGTTGACGGACCCAGAGATTCAAAAGATTCTGAGTATGGACGTTACAAAGAGGAAGTCAGACTTTCAGGTATCCGAGGATGGGATTTTGAGGTTCCGCGGACGGTTGTGTGTACCCGGTGATGCAGAACTCAAGGAGGAGATTTTATCTGAAGCACACCGTAGTAGTTATAGTATTCACCCGGGTAGTACAAAAATGTATCAGAACTTGCGACAACATTATTGGTGGAACGGTATGAAAGTGGAAATAGCTAAGCACGTGGCCAAGTGTTTGACATGTCAGCAAGTGAAGGCACAACATTGCAAGCCGGGTGGGATGTTGCAGCCACTGGAGATTCCCGAGTGGAAGTGGGAACACATCACGATGGATTTTGTAATGGGTCTACCGCGAAGTCAGAGGGGCAATGATTCAATTTGGGTGATAGTCGACCGGTTGACAAAATCAGCGCATTTTCTACCAGTGCGCAAGGACTTCGCATTGGACAAGTATGCCGAGATTTATGTGCGACAAATAGTCCGTTTGCACGGGGTGCCGGTATCGATCACTCCGGACCGTGATCCCCGGTTTACTGCGAACTTTTGGAAAAGTCTGCAATCAGCCATGGGAACTAAGTTGCAATTCAGTACGGCCTATCATCCGCAGACGGATGGCGATCCGAAAAGGACTATTCAGACTTTGGAGGATATGCTGAGAGCGTGTGTGCTAGATTTTCAGGGCAAGTGGGAAGAACAGTTGCATTTGGTGGAATTTGCCTACAATAACAGTTTTCAGCATAGTATCGGAATGGCACCATTTGAAGCATTATATGGCAGGGCTTGCAGAACACCGTTGTGTTGGGATGAGGTAGGAGAAAAAAGTATAACGGGTCCAGAGTTGATTCAACAATCGGTGGAAACGGTAAAGATTATCCGGGAAAGGTTGAGAACATTTCGAGCCGCCAAAAAGAATTATGCGGACCGGAGGCGAGGGGCCGTTGGAATTCCAAGTGGGGACCACGTCTTCCTCAAAGTGTCACCAATGAGAGGATTGTCGCGGTTTGGCAAGAAGGGAAAATTGAGCCCGAGGTACGTAGGTCCTTTCGAAGTCTTAGAGAGAATTGGTACTCTCGCCTATCGTCTCGCGCTACCACCAAATTTATCCCACGTCCATAATGTATTCCACGTGTCTATGCTAAGAAAGTATGAACCGGACTCGACCCACGTACTAAATTACGAGGAAATAGACGTGGACGACAGAGTGTCGTATGTGGAGAGGCCAATCAGGATTGATGACAGAATGGAACGAGTGTTGCGGAACAAAACAATCCCGATGGTCAAGGTGATTTGGGAGCACCATGGGGACTTGAAGGTGCGACGTGGGAAAGTGAAGAATCGATGCGACACCAATACCCCTTTTTGTTTGAATGATTGGGCAGGGTTGTAAATTTCGAGGACGAAATTTTTGTAAGGGGGGAAGAATTGTGACATTCTGGATTTTGACCCAATTTGGGGTTTATAAAACGCGCGATTTGTCAGTGTGCTTATAGTAAAATCTCGCCCGGGAACTGATCACTCCCGGTTATCATTTTAAATTAGAGATTTCGCTAGAATCGCACTTGATCAAATTTGATCGTTATTTAGACCCTGAACTTGGCAGTCGATTTTCGGGAGTTTCAGGACGAAATAAATTGGACGGTGTCGATATTAATGTGGCCAGTATCGAGATTGTCAGGAATGAAGGAAAAATGGGAGTTTTTGAGTAAGTTAAATTTGGACTAGTAGACCTCCCTCGTTAAAATTTGGTTTCATTAATTTGGCCTTTGTCCCTTTTTGTGTGCGAGGCTATTTTAGGATCGAGGGGCAATTTTCGGTTTTGAATTTGGACTCCCGGTTTGCGTTTAAAATAAGAATGAAGTTTAATTTTTTTGAAATCCTCTCTCTCTCTTTCTCTTTCTCTCTCTCTCTCTCTCTCTCTCTCTCTCTCTCTCTCTCTCCGGTCACTCCCCCCCTTCGCACGTTTGTCCTCCCCCTTGTCAGACCTATCCATTCTCTCTCTCTCTTTTCTTTCTTTCTTTTTTTTTTCTTCCTTTTTCTTTTCTTTTCTTCCTCTCCTCTTCTTCTCTTTTTCGTGGGTCTTCTCTTCCTCCTGCAAGTGTTAATTTAAATTTTGCTTCTTCTCCAAACTTGCATGAAAATTTAGGCCCCTCCTTGCCGGGGGCCTTTGGACGATCTTTGTAACGCCGCCTACCACCTTGGATTTGCCGTCGCCCGACCAAAAGGCGTTCGACGCTTCGCGGAGAAAGTGACCATTTTACCCTTGGGATTTATTAAAGAGTTCGTTTTAAAGGGTAAAGGCATTTTGGTAATTTTGTCCTAAAATTTGGAAAAGACAATTTTGCCCTGGGACTTTTTGAGAAATTACAAGATTGCCCTTGGATATTTTGCGCCACTCCGGCCCGGGCCGTTGATTTCAAGATAAGATTCTCTTTGGACCATCGGATTAAAAAGTAGAGATGGGCTTTTTGGTCATTAGCCTGGGTCAACCGCCCGTTTGGCGCCGCCGCCTCGCCTCCGCCACCCAACCTTCCCCAGTACCCATCAATCGCCACCCCCCCCTAGCCGGCCACCCATTACACCCCCCTCCTGTTCCGGCCAGACCCCCGCCTCTCCTCCCCACTTCCGTTTGTCATCTCATCGACTGTTCCCGTCGCCCGCCGTGGGCCGCCGCTCGGCCCAGGGCTCTTTCTGTCTGGTGAGACCTCGGCTCTTCCTTGCTGCTGTCCCGGCGACTTTCCCTCGCTGCCCAGCCCTATTCTCTCGCTCAAGTCGGGGTAAGCGACTCCCTAAACTTCGTCTAGGACTTTGGGTATCATTTGACTCGTTTAGGGGTTAATTAGTGCGGATTAGGGACTAATTTGGTGGCTAATTAAGGGATTAATCATGGCTGGAATATGGTTTTGTGGATGATTTGGCGAATGATTATGGCGGGCTTGATCGTTAGCTTGATGGAATGAGGTTGGTGGGTTTATTATTGAGTGGAATATGGGTGAAAATGTGTTGGAATGGCGGCGATGTTACCATCGAATGTTGTTTGATTTGTGGGCTGATTTGGTGTTCATTGCTTGCGTGTGTTATTCGTGGTATGAGGGCTGGTTGTTACTGCCGTTTGTTGTTGTCACGAGTGCACGTTCGCGACTTTAAATTGAAAGAATGGTGGTTTGTTTAGTGCCCATGAGAATTGATTTGTTTGATGGGCGGTTGAGCTCAATGGAAGGGTTTGATGCTTGAATATGTGTTGGCCGTCTTTGAGTTGGTGACTGAGTTCGATGGCCTATTGGGACTCATGTGCGCTTGGTTTATTATGGCTCGTTTTGTGGAAGTTGAGGTGGATTTGATGCTTGCTCGGACTAATTTGAATGATTGGCGTTTGAGTATATTAGAGTGTGATTTGAACATGTAAATGCCATGGAAATTGATTGAATTATGTGGTGTGTATACTTGACAAGCCCGGATCGATCGGAGGGCTGCCAACCTGTAGGGTGTTGACCCGGGTTGTAAGAAAGGACCTGTAGGGTGTTGACCCGGGTCGTGAGAAAGGTCCTGGAGCGTGTTGACGCGGGACAAAGCCCGGATTGATCGGAGGGCTGCCAGCCTGGAGCGTGTTGACGCGGGTGGCGAGAAAGGACTCCAGGGTGTTGACCCGGGTCATGAGAAAGTTAAATAGATGCGCATGTGTTTTAAAATTAATTAAATTGGGTAATCGTACGTGTGTATGGTGTTCGAGTGATTGTGATATGTACATGAAATGTTATTTCAATATAGTGATTTGACTAATGTGCAGTGTTAGCGTGTGATTTGAGGCAAGGTAAGTACTTATGTGGAAATTGTTATGTGGATAGTTAGATTGCATGTTCATGCTCGTCTGGGTACGCATTGGCCTATGTGGGGTTTAGGTTGTTTGCTTACTGAGATATATTCTCATGGTTGTTAACCAAACCATTTCAGGTCCGCGACCGTAGTTGTTGGAGACCCTGCAAGGATAATCTCGGGGATCGAAGACGGGTCGAGGACCCTGTATTTTGAATGACCCATTTTGTAGAGGAGCTAAGTTGACGAACCACGGTCCTTTTTGTTAAATGTGGTTTGTCGGTTTTGGCCTAGTTGGCAGTTGACTTTTGTGAACATTGGATGTATCTACCAAGTGTATGAACTGCGAGTTTTGATTGTGCTTTTGCTACCCCTTCGTCATTATTATATGTCTGGGTTAATTCATTTTGTTTCGCGTGTGTAATTTCGATGTTTTTCTGATGTTTGGGATTGGGTCCGTGAGAGTTCGGCGTGACATGTCAAGAGGACGAGACTTCTCCTTATTCAATGATAACCATATTGACAGTAAATGATGAAATCATAAGACATTTCCTTAGGTAGAGGTCTTTTGAAACAACCCTTTCAATCATGACAAAGCGACGATATATCATTGGGAGATAAACACAATCTGTACAATCCATTTGATATGTTGCAGCACCCAACCTTATTTGAATTAAAGAACATAGAAACCATACTGTTCTTTATTTCAAAAGAGTAGCCACAAACATCTAAACTTGATACGGAAACTAAGTTCCGTCTGAAGGAAGGTACATAAAAGTGTTTCTTAACATCATATTAAAACTAGAATCCAAAATTAATATGACATCTCCCACGAACTCGACGTCGACTCTCTTGTTGTTTCCTACAGTAAGCTTTGATTCATCCTGATTTGGCTTCCTTCTGTTTGTGAATCCCTGTATGGTATAAGCAACATGATTAGTTGCACCGCTATCTAGCCACCAAGAACCGGATGGAGCTTCTGATAGGTTGGATTCACAAACAAATGCCAAAGAATCAATACCTGACTGCTGACGTTTGGACAACCAAGCTTTATATCTATTGCAGTCTTTCTTCATATGACCCTTCTTCCTACAAAAGTAACAGTGAACACCATTCTTCTTCAAGGGTGTTTTCTCAGGACCCAAATAGTCCACATGACCGGTGCTTTCAGGAGTTCCTTTCTGAGTACGATTCTTGGACTTACTACTCTTCCTGCTACTGGAACTAGAGGCATAGAAAGCAAGATTCCCTTTATCTTTCTTTAGTTTCTCTTCCTCTGCCACTACTCTAACTATCAGGTCATTGACCGACCACTTTTCATCTTGAGAATTATAGTTAGTCTTTATAATTCCAAATTCAGCAGGAAGGGTGTTCAGGGCTTGATGCACAATGTAAGCATCAGAAAGGATAATGTCATGAACCTTTAGTTTTGTCTGGAGGTCTACCATCCTAAGGATGTAATCCCTAACCCCACTTGAACCATCATACCTCATATTATTGAGTAACTGCATATATGTCCCAGCCTCGGCATTAGATGAGACACGGTTCCTTGCTTCTAGGGTTTCCATCATTTCTTTAGCAGTGCAGTCAGCTGGCAAACTACTCTTCAAGTGGTCCTTAATGGATCGCTTCATCAGTAACAAGCAAATCCTATTGCTCTTTTCCCAAAAGCACGCAAAGGCCTTTTCTATGTCCGTATTTTTCAGCAAAGTGACATCTGGCCGGCTTATCCTCGAAGAAGAGCAATATGAACATCCGCCAGCTCCATACCAAACAGAAAATCCTCTTTCCATTTTTTAAAGTTTGAACCAAGAAGAACCTCAATACTTATGGAGTTGCTGCTTCGGGAAAAGGTGGTGAAAAACAAAAACAAGCAATGTCTATAATCAAGCATCATGTGAGTACTTTTCCGAGAGTTACACACATCATCATATAATCACCTTTGGGGCAGAATACATGATATGCAATTGTATACCCTCTACATTACAACGCCATGAGAATATATTCCAATCTTTTATGAATTCATCACCTTTGGGGGTGTATGAACCACTAGGATCAGTCATTCCTCACGCATGTTGTATATGCACCCCTCCATGAACCAATACATAATCACCTCCTTTGGGAGTATAATAATACATTAGAACATGAGACATCCTAACAATACGAGACTGATATTTCTCAAACTCAATCAAGTGTGCCACTTTGGCGGTCACTACCAAATTGAATCATTGAAACTCTCTCATACTGAGGATATAAACTTTATGTCTCACATATACTATATAGATGTAATTCTAGACTGGAAGACATGGGCAATGTCTCTAAAATTACATATCATGCTAATTACATTGCTTTATACATTGATATATGTTGAACCTTATACATACTATCAATGAAACAGGATCTATACATCCTTATGGCATCATATACATGTAAGATTTAATCAGATCTCTTAAACCATAGAGAAATACAGGAAAATACGAAAATATACCCTAAAAAATACGCCAGATATAGGGTTCCGTATGTATTTTCACATCCTTAAAAGTATCAAACATGTAAAATAAATATACCAAAGTGTAGAGAATCTCAACACGAGCACGCCGCATATTACACGCCTAATCGAGACCGGACGCTACCCTCGCCTCGCGACGATCTATCCATCTATGTGATTTATTATAACTTTCAACGGGCGAAAAATCACGGACCCATGCGAACGAACAGACCGCCCGTTTCGACTATGGCGGCTCGATACCACATGTTGGCCGTCTGTATGGCTCGGCCGAGCGCCTAGGATCACCATAGCGAGATTTTAACGGTATGGTAAAAGATGGATAAATTTGTGCACCTGATTTGGATTCCATCGCCTGGATGCGGAAATGACGATGAACCGGTA
Source organism: Syzygium grande (assembly GCA_024733475.1). NCBI lineage: Eukaryota > Viridiplantae > Streptophyta > Magnoliopsida > Myrtales > Myrtaceae > Syzygium > Syzygium grande. The sequence continues at coordinate 23,204,517 of JAMXDD010000008.1, read as the reverse complement.
GTAGATCTTCTCCCTATGCGCCCGTAGCCCCCGGCTATGAGACCGCCTCGGCCCAACTCCACAGATGCCTTAGGTGAGTTTGAGAGCATTTGAGAGATTTTTGGAGAGTTAGGCGCAGAGGAGGGACTGCCTGACTCTATTTATAGAGTTTCTAGCCGTGCCCTCTCATAACGGGCGGGCGAACTCGGCCCACACAAGCCGGGCCCATATCCCACCAATTAAGAAACTTTATATCCAAATTTATTAGACCAAACCCCATAGCGCGGTTATAACGATCTCAATTAATGTAACCCACATTAGGAAAAGCGTTACATCATTTACTCTTTTGAAAGGAAAAGAGTAACTCTCTTTGTCACGCCCCGACTTAAATCTAATGCTTTCCACACCTCACTTCCATGAGTCAAACGATGCGACATCCCAGGAGTATGTCGTCGACTCAACGGTTTCGCATCAGAGTCAATTGTAGTAGAAACAAATAATTAAACCCAGACAAATAAATTGGAGAACACCAAAATTAAACTTGCATGCCCAACCGCCAATACTTACAAACCTTACATTATCCACATATGAACATACTTACACCTTCCCGATGTTTTTGGGTCCATAAATTTTTCATGTATATCCACTGTGATTACGTAAAAAAAATCATACATCAAAAGAGGCAAATTTCTTATCTACCAAAAGCGGTACTACACGAACACTAGCTCATCGCCTCCTCACTAGTCCTTACATCCTTGGTACGGCATCCATTCAGGGTGTACTCCACGAAATTATCCTCGGTGTGCATGACTGTACCAAAACATTCTTACGGTGGCGGTGGCGATGGTGACTGATTCTTGTTCAGGCAAGTTATCTGAAATGGTTTGATTTATACAACCATGAGACACTTCTCAATAAGTTGCAACCTAAACCCTACCTAGGCTATCACGTACCTCCAGACAATTATGCAATCAAACACATTCACGTACATCAAGTAATCACAAAGCAGGCACATCAATTAATATGGTCAGGCTCAATCATGTGCACACCCGCACTCAATCACAATTACATCAGATGCAAACACGCGCATGTACCATTCTCATCCCATTATTCCTTCCATCCTCATTCCTCTTTCATATTCCTCGCCAGTGACCCACGTTAAAGTACACACCTCAGGCACACTGCGACCATTCATTTTCCACAACACTCGCCAGTGACCCGCATTGAAGTACACGCCTCAGGCACATTGCCATCATTCACCACATCCGGCCCGCGTAGCCGTTCACGCCTCAGACCCCAATCGCGACCTGAGCATCACACTCCCCAGGCCCGATCCCAACTCAGCCCGCGCCAAATGCGATAGGCCTACATGATTGGAACTCGAGCTTATGATGCCTCGGTCCAATCCCGGTCTCACTCGAGCTGATCGTGCCTCGAACCGATTCTCATACTTGCTTTTTCAAGCCTCAGCCTGTGCTAAATGCAACAGACCTACATGATCGTTGCCCGAGCTTATGATACTTGGCCCGATCCCATTCTCGCACTTACACACCTTCACATAACTTCCACAATCACATGCTACACCACTTTTCTTTCTTACTCATACACATGCTCATCAAGCATTTACCACACTCAATTGGCCCATCACACGTGGCCCGACGCATCAATTAACATGTAAAACATGCTCACTCAGCATTCGACATGGCCAATTTGAACAATTAATTCAATCTGGCCCATGCGTGCACATAATCAAACACATTTCAATCCATCAAATCACGGTTTAATAAACACACAAGGCCGCTCATGGGCCCACAAACACAGCCATGTTCATGGGCATAATTTCGACATTTCCAAGCCTATTAAACACCACAATCCAGCCATACTACCACACACCAAACCGACACCACTTGTCCTTAAATCAAGCCCCAAGCTCGCCAATTCCATCCCACAACATCTGACACTCTATTCAGTCTCACTCCAGTCTCGAAACATCCTCATTTCATCCTCAAGTTACCTCATATAACACACCAATAAACACTCAATTAAATCAACCCCATCCAGAATAATTCAAATATGCCCAAACCACGTAAATTGCCAATTTTCTCCAACCAAATGGCGTCGGATTAATTCTGATCCTTCACGACACTTTCTCACCATTAAATAATGGTTCTAAAAATCCATCTTGCGTCCCGAACAAATCATCACAGCCCCGTGAACAGTAATTCGCAGCTTATGAACAGTAACTCGCAGCTTATAATTCACCTCAAATTGTCCTCCAAAAATTCCAGAAATAATCCTCAAGGCCCGCCAAACATTTCCAATCATAAACCCCAATATTTTGCACCCGCATATTTTCAATTTCACCATCCCAACTCAATTATAATTTCAACACACGAAAACACGAAAATTGCTATTTTTCTCTAATCAAATAGTCTCAAATCGATTCGGGTCCTTCACGAGACTTTCTCGCCATAAATTCTCGGTTCTAAAAATCCAACTTGCGACCGATCGACCCATCATAGCCCCACGAACAGTAATTCATGAGCCCCTATTATTCTTAATTTTCCAATAAAAATTTTATGGTTTCAATTCTAAGGCCTACCACCTAATACCACCCCTAAATCATGCCATTCCGCACCTAATCTATTCCCGGTTTCGCCCAAAATCGCCTGTCGATACCCGAAATCCTAAATTGAGTTTAGATTGCGACTTACCCGCGTTCTAGACTATCGCGGCTAGAACGAAGAGCGGCGGCACTTAATCGGGGACGGCGGCGACGGTGTACGGCTCCCGGGTGACGGCGATCGGCTTGGCCGGCAACGGCGCTGCGGCGATCGGCAAGAAAAGAGAGAGAGAGAGTCTACGGTGAGGGGGGGCTTCACGGCCAAAAGGGAGAAAATTCACGATGGAGAGGGGAAGAGAGAAGATAAGGTCTAGACTTGAATAGTAACTTTTGACCAAAAATATCCAAGGCACAAATGACCAAAATGCCCCTTGCCCCTAAAACTAATCCTTTATAAATCCTTAAGGGCAAAATCGTCACTTTCTCCATTTCTCATCGAAATCAAATTTTTCCGAAGGATTTAAGCGCACCAAAAATTCGCACGTGTCCCCTGCAACGTCGTCCTAACATTCCATCGTGACTTCCTAATTTTCCAGTGTCCAATTTGGGCAAAATTCCATAATTAAATTCTATTAAACACAACTCGAGCATTTCTCGAGCTAACGGGCAGCTTGCTGGGGAAATTCGTAGAATCAACTCATGACCGATCATCAATCGAGTCACGTGCAAGTCAGTTCGGTGCGTGACGACCTCGGTTGTTATTTAAATCACGAAAATCAATCACTTGATCCGAGGGGTACAATCGTTCGGTATAATTTCGGAATCATTCGTCAAGTCGATTTGTGGTCCAACGGAATCACCCGCGATCCACTACTAGGACAGTGGCGAACTAATCCCTAACTATCCTTGGATCGCCAACAAGGTGGCTCAAAATATCACTTTCGCGATTTAATGGTCGAAATCCATTCACGGTCGAATTTTCTTTAGTCATGCGAATTTAATTCCCCTATTAGCTTTTCCCTAATGGTTAACATTTCCAGGAATAATCAGTTCCGGACGAGAATTTACTGCGAGCACATTTCATAAAACTCAGTTATTTCAATAAATTTCAATTGGCGGAAATTTCGGAATGTCACACTCTTACTAGGAATCAATCTAAGTAATGATCGATTAAAATTAAAATGAAACTAAAATTGAAAAGAATGAAAGAACCCAAATTTACGTGCAAAACCCTTAAACAAAAAACTACAGGAAAATGAGAAGCAAAAACCACCAAAGAAATTCAAAAATTACAAAAGACGGCTCAAAAAACCTAAAAACTATTTCTGTTTTTACTTAAAACCTAATATCTTGAGAAAAATAATATTTATATTGCTCCATACCGTGTGGGCACAACCTCCACACCCCTGCTAAGGATTAGTGTTGAGCTACAGGCTTAGGCCCTAACCCTCTACTACCAACACTAAACTACCGTTTTATTTTCCCAAATCGGTTCCCCACAAATTCTATTTTGGGTATCCAACTCAAATTGAGTTTTGATACCCGAATTGAAATTTGTGGTGACCTGACTTGAGAAAATAAAATGGAGGTTTAGGCTCTATTTGTTTCTTGGAAAAGAACTTTGAGGAAATGTTTTTCAAAGTTTGCGGCGCTCGGTTCACGGAAAATAAATGAGTCAAGATAAATATTTTCCGTCAATGGAAAAAACACCTTCAAAAATAAGGAAATCATTCTCTTTCTTTCACCTAGACCAAGCATTTTCTCCTCCGTGCACTCTTTTTAATTATTTTTTATTTTCTTTTCTTTTTTTTCTTTTTAGTTTTAAAATTTTAAAATTTTTAAAAATCTATTTTCTTTTTCTAATTACCTTCTTTTTTGGCTGGTCGCCAGGCCCAGCTATAGTCAACGACTGACCACAGGCGAGCTCGAGCCTCACCATAGGCCGACGAGACTCGAGCTCATCGATTCGACCTCCTATGGTGAGGTTAAGCTCACCAAATCTTGGTGAGCTTGAGCCTCACCGACCTATATATGGTGAGGCTCAAGCTCACTTGCCACCAATCGCTAGCCGTCGCCGTAGTTGGCAACCAGCCGAAGAAGAAGGGAAAAGAAGAAAAGAAGAAATAAAGAAAAGAGAAAAAAGAAAATTAAAAATTAATTAACATTTCAATTTTTTTTAAAAGAACATACAAAATATAAAAAATTATTTTAAGGAGTGCACAAAGAAAAATCAAATCTAATTTTCCATACCAAAAGGCATAAAATATTTACTAATTTATTTTCAGGTTTCAGCCAAATACAAACAAATATTATCATTTTCCTAAAATATGACTTCCCAAAAAATATTTTCCAAAAACATCACATTTTTTGCAAAACGAGCAAAGCCTTGGTGTTGGTAGTGAAGGACTTTGGGCCATTAGGCCAAAGCCCATAGCCCAAGACTAATCCTTGGTGAGGGTGCGGGGGCGGTATGGAGCAGTATAAATATTATTTTTTCTCAAGTTATTGGATTTTAAGTAGAACAGAAAGAGTTCTAAAGCTTTTCGAGCCACTTTTTGTAATCCTTAAATTTCCATAGTGCATCTTATTTCTCCTCTTCCCGTGGTTTTTCTCACAAAGATTTTCCACGTAAATCTGCGTGCTCTTTTATACTTAAGTTATTAGGTTTTAAGTAGAAGCAGAAACAGTTCCAAAGTTTTTCGAGCCACCTTTTGTAATCCTTAAATTTCCTTAGTGGATTTTGTTTCTCCTCTTCCCATAGTTTTTCTCACAAAGACTTTCCACGTAAACCTGCATTCTCTGTTATTCTTATTAGTGTTAATTTCGTTGTTTTTTCCGCATTGTTTCATAACAAAAAGGAATAACTCTCTTACTTGGAGCAGCTTGGTCAATCTAAGTAATGATCGATTAGTTTTTTTTTTCCAGATCTTGACGTAAATTTATTTTAACCCTCACCCACGCTCATTATTAATGAATGTATCTATTATAGAATAATATGTGGACTTTTCTAGAATTTCTAGTTTGCTTAATGAAATATTTAGAACTACCTTTTGCTAGTTTGAATGACGGGACTTTGTGGAACACTATCGTTTTCTAACCATTGGATCCTCAAGAATCTATCACAAAAAAAGAAGTTAACTAGAAAATTCATTCAAGTGCATACCTAATTCGGTGTGTTCAGAAGGTCCAAGCAATTTCATTTTTAATTGCTTTATTTTGCTTGATTGTTTAAATATTTTTAGAGTGATATAATATTGAATAAAATAACTAAAAGTTGAGCATGATAAGAAAAATAGTGTGTTTCCTAATTGTTTTTCCAGTATATAAGTTACGTGCATTTTAGCGATATTACAAACTATCATTTTATTTATTGTCTTTTGTCATGGCCTCAACTCTAGTTCACATTCAAAACTTGTCCAGTGACCCAATTGCAGAGGAAAAAAAAGGGATAATGACATAGACAGTACATGAACTTTGGCCTAATGTGCAATATGATCCTTGAACTTTAAATTTGTTAAATTTAGTCATTCAACTTTAACTTAATATTCAATGTGGTCCCTAAACTTTTACTTTGTTCAATATTATCTCTGAACTTTTAGTACATATTCAATGTACTCCCTAAACTATATAAAAATATTCAATATAGTCCTTCCATTAATTCAAGTTCAGGGATTATATTGAACATTTTCATATAGTTCATGAACTAAATTGAATATATACCAAAAGTCCAGAAATCACATTGAATAAAGTAAAAACTCATGGGCCAATAAACATTAAGTTAAAATTCATGGACTATATTGAACAAATTAAAAATTTATGGATCACAGTGCACATTAGGCGAAAGTATAGGGACTATTTGTGTCATTTTCCAAAAAAAATGACCTAATCAGGCATAAAACATTCAAAATCGAAATGGCTTTATCATCACTTGCAAAATGCAATCTTTTGCTCAAGCAAATAAAGCTATTTTAGTTACATCGTAATTAAAAGTCAAAATATTTCAAAAAGTGAAATCAAATCCCAAAGATTTTTTTTAAATATGCAATCAAGTCTTAATTGATTGGAAAACTGCAACAAAATCCTAAACATTTTGGATTTAGTGCAATCAGTCATTTCGACAATGTGTGGGGCATTTTCTTTTTCTTTTTTTTTTATAAGAAAAAGGGCAAAGACCGAGTTTTATATTAACACTTGCCTAACAAAGCTTAAACTAGATTGATCTCCTACCTATTGGTGGCTTATCTAATGTTGGAGTGGCATTTAAATTGTATGACTAAATGATCAAATTTGCTAATCAATCTGCACACACGAATTTCTTTACCTGAAAGTTCAAAGAATTTTGACTTGGTGAAAGTACTTTAATAATTTCCAAATTTGAAAAATGAGGATGTCGCCAAAATAACGTCTTTACCTGAAAGTTCAAGAATTTTGACTTGTTGAAAGCACTTTAATAATTTCCAAATTTGAAAAATGAGGATGTCGCCAAAATAACGAGACATAGTTGATTTTTGAAGCAGTGCAATTGTTGCTTGTGAGTCCACCTCTACAATAATTTTGGGAATGCTCAAAGAGATTGCTAGTTTGAGGCCTAAAAGGATACCTCAAAGTTCAAGTTTTAATGAAGAGCACACTCTTGTAAATGTTGGACAAATGCAACAAACCAGTTGCCTGACTCATTGTTGGAGAAGTCCACCTATTGAAGTTGGACCCGGATTGCCTTTAGAGGTCTCGTCAGGCAATTTTATTGATGTGGTTTACAGAAATCCGATGTGAAGCTTTTTATCTTTGAGCATATGTGGCGCCTCGTCAGAAATTAGGCTAAGAACAATAAAATACAAAAACAAAAGCTCAAAAAAATTAAAAAAAAAAAAAACAAAGGATGGAAAACCTAAGAGGGAGAGAGAGGGCAAAGTTAGCCCTCCCTAGCAACAGCACGGTCGCGGCGACGCTCCTTCGAAAACCTCACTCATGGTGCCTCTATCTCTCGCTTTGATTTATTTGATTTTTCTTCTTTGTTATTTTTATTTCGAGCCCTTTTTTTTTTGTTTTTCTCCTATTTTTTCCATTTTATTTTTGGCCCTAAAGTGAATTTTGAAATTTCATTTTTTTTTTGGCTTGAATTCAAGTGAATTTTGAAATTTGAATTTGATGCACACAAAATTAAGCACTAAAATGGGCTCCAAATCCAAGCACAAAAAGTCTGACACCACACATGCAAGAACTTGAAGCGACCCAAGATCCGTATACAGACTTAAAAACACCTCAGTTACAGTTTCAGATAAGACAGTACTCGATTAAGCCGGGATGGATCGACAGCATGCAACCTCCGCTAATGTACTTATGCTCCAAAACCCCTTTTCTTTAGGTCTTCCTCTATGACTAATAGATAGATCCCATCAAAATAAATCATAAACTCATTTATTAATTTTATATTTAATGAGCTGAATTATTATATATATTAGTTATAAATAGTAAATGAGTTTAGAATAGTAAAGCACAAAATAATATGGGTATTAGATGGGTCCACAACTTACTTAGACTCAACTCACATTTATAATTTTCTTTCATTATCATTTAAAATCGCATTCACTCACTCCGCACTCTCACTTCATTTTGAGTGTAAAATTCCCTAGATTGGGTTAAATATGGAAGTTTCTTAACAATATAGGTCGGACATGGGTAAGTGAATTTGTATTACATGGCAACGAGTTAAAACAATGTTTTTATCTTATAAAATAAATTAAAGAAAAGAAAGACGATTTCCAATTTATTCTTCGGTACATGGGTTGCGAAATGCTTTTTCTATTTCTAGACTGTCCAATATCTGTTTTACATCTTTTATACGAAAATATTCCATTTTCATAAGATCATCTTGACTCTTATTCACTTGGTCAAACGATGTGTGTATATTGTACATTTTGAGACAATTATTGGTCCTGAGAGGCAATTCGATAAAATTAGATTTCAATGCTATTTCTTTCCGTTTTCCTTAGCTTAGATAATTTATCATGAAAATATGAATCAATTTGGGTCGAATCATTTTTTACTCGACCCATCCATTTAATGGGTCTATCAATAGATAAGATCGCATGAAAATCAAGAGCAGTGCCTATTGATCTGGTCTTCAGGAATCGGAACTGTTAGCACTGCTGGATCCAATAGACACGTTCACATTTCTGTCTCAAGGACTATGAATTGGGAAGAACTGAAACAGATATTGAAGTCCAAGGTACAATTGAAATTGCTCAAAACTTAGAATAGAGTTCAGACAAGAAAGACCTTTGAAAATGGAACTCTAACAAATTATTTGCATCTTCTTTCTTTTCACAAGGATTTCGCAGTTAACCCTTACTATTATTACCCATATTTACGGACGGATCGTAGACTAGACTCGGTCTGCATCAGCAACCACTCCACCATGAACTGATCATGCATCCACATCAAGATGCAGATGAGAACATCTTGATGCAATACCCAGCAACAGATTTGTGCCAAATTTTACCTATCTGCCAGTAATTTATCTGTTAGAACAAGTTCAGCCAGAATCGATCCATATTTAGAGACACCATCATCTGCACCAGATATTCCAGAATGGCAAAGCCTATTTTGGAATGGGGAGGGAAGGAGAAAATCACTCTTACCCATCAAAAACCTATGGAGAACTACTGATCTCCTTCATAACAATCCTATCTTTATAAAGCTTCCAAGCTCAAAAGTCTCTCAACGGATTTTGGGACATCCAGCATCAGAAAAGAAGGCTGCAAAGATGAATTCCAAGGCTTTTGCTTCCCTCTTCTTTGCAGTTTTCGTCTTCTCTTCCTCAGCCGCCAGTGCCTTCAACATCACTAGGCTCCTCAGCCAGTACCCGGAATTCAGCACTTTCAATGAGTTTCTAAACCAAGCCAAGCTCTACGAACAAATCAACCACAGGCAGACCATCACAGTCCTCGCCGTCGATAACTCGGCCATTGGCAGCATTTCGGGGAAGCCCTTGGATGTCCTCAAGAGGATCCTGAGCTCACACGTCGTTCTCGACTATTATGATGTCGATAAGCTCCAAGACCTATCGAAGAAATCTACCCTGCTCACCACATTGTACCAAACCAGTGGAACCGCCGTGAACCAGCAAGGGTTCTTGAACGTGACCAAACTGAACGGTGGAGACATCGTGTTTGGGTCCGCAGTGAAAGGAGCGGACCTCGATGCCAAGCTCGTGAAGGCCGTGGCTGCTCAGCCCTATAACATCTCGGTCCTTCAGGTTAGCTCGCCCATAATTGCACCAGGAATCGACAAGGCTAACGCCACCACGCCGTCCACTTCACCAGCAGCAACACCCAAGAAGGCCCCCACTTCAAGCCCTGCCAAGGCCCCGGTTGTGGCCGAGACACCCGATTCATCAGAAGCTCCAGCTGCCGAAGAACCAGCTGCAGATGCTCCCGCCGATGCACCGGAAGCAGACACACCAGCCAGCTCTCCGCCAGCACCCGCTTCAGATGCAGATGCAGACGCACCAGCTCCTGCGAAATCTTCAAGCTCCCGAGTGGCTTCGCACGTCGCTGTGGGCATTGTGATGGGTTTGTTGTCAGCGGTCGTGGCGTAAATTTGTAGCCCAGTTCCGTTAAGCTTTTTCAAAACAAATGTATACAATATAGCTCTTTTACTTGTGCAATTGCAGCAGAATCCTGACATTCACACAATGAAGGACTCTACAATTCTAATCAAGCTCCATCGTCCCGCCACCCCATGATTCTCTGCAGTCTCTCTCGCCCTCTTCGGGCACAAAACAACAATTACAAGAAACAAAACTAACCATGGACGACTCACAATGATAGATGAGAGAATAGGAAAGGAGAAGTTATATTTCACACATGCAAACCCATCTCGCTAATTCACATGCTGCTCTATTTCGAATCGCATCTTAGGTGTAAAAGAGGCATGCTGATTGCTGATTACGGTAATAACAGTAAAACCTGTATGATCCATTATTTGTAGGAAAAGAGATTATCACCTTCATACAAGAACTTCCCCTAGTTTGTAAGTTTAAGGCCAAAGATGTAGCAAACCTAGTTCGTAAGTTCTCTTTTTTTTTTCTTTTCTTGTGTTCTCTCTCTTTTAGATTTAGCTTATTTTAAATTTACTTTAAGTAAAATTTAGGTTAAAAAAAATAAGATTTGAACGTACCACATAGAAAAGAAAAAATAATAAAAAACTTAGGAAGGACCTAATTGTACCAATTTACTAATTGCACCAATTTAACAAGTTTAAAGGCTTGATTGCACTTTTTGAAAATCTTAAAACTCAATTATACTTTTGTGACAAATTGTAAAAAACTTCCAACGCGCTTATTCCTACATTAAACAAGTAGCCAAGGGCAGTAGTAGTTAACAATACCCAATTTCAAAACCAATTCTCAACAGCAAATCCTTCTTTAGAATTGCTGCATTAATCTAAAGGATTTGCTGTTGAGAATTGCTGTTGGATCTGTTTTAATGCATCAATCTTTCTTTAGAATCTATCAAGCAATTCTCAACAGCAAATCCTTCTTATCTCGATACATAACTCACCTCAAGGAGGCCACAGCAAACATGCTTTCCACATCCATGTAACTGCAGCAACCAGTGAGGCAGACTACGCATAACATGATCAATAGTACCTAAAAGGACCACGACAAAGGAATCTCTATTCATTCTTTCCATGAGAGATAAAACAGAATCCTGGATCGTGACGAAAAAATAGTGACACAAAAGCACAGTGCCGTAGCATTTAAAGTGGAGAGGCCAGCTTCCAACTTCCAAGCAGACCCACAAGGAAAGACATTAGAATCAGAAGACATCCACAATCAATTAAGCAGAAGGCCCAATTATCTCAACTATCTAAAAGATAGTTTGAGGAGTAATGAAGGACAAGTTTCCTTGTAAGATTGATGCAACTAAAGTAGAGTCTCAACCTCAAGTTGGTAATTTCCTGACTAGTATGCACGTTCTATAGCTATTGAAAGACACAGTCGAAAAGACTAACCCTATCCTAGCAGTTCCATCCATGCCCTCCATGGCATCAAATTAGGGGTGAACACTACAATTGCTGCCGATCAAAAAGAGCCAACAAACTTCGGGGTGAAATCTTCCATCCAGACAAAATTCCCTCTTGAGCAAAGTTACTTCAGGCTTTGACCTTGTCGATTATGTCCAATATCACCTTGTCCATGTCAAGCGCCTTCATGGGGCCAAATGGTCGTTTCATATCCTGCACTCATGTAATACAGTGAGGTCAAGTATACACATCTGAGCGAGGAATAAAATGGATCACAATCTTTCATAGATTGGATGGTACCAGCAAAATCAAAAGAGAGTAAGGGTTGATACCATAATGAAAGTACTACAGTTAAGATCATTATCATTATGTTTAGTAAACAAAAAAGAAAATCACATGATCTCATAAGAAACTTGTTAACGGCAGACAAATAAGGCATTAACAACTATGCTACCAGGCTGCACTCAAGAGCATTCAACCATAGATTTAGAAGAAAGGAATATGTTAAAGGATAGGGCACCTATAAAGGGTCATTAGTTGTGTTTTTGAAACATCCATGTCTAAGTAGGTGATATTTTTTAAATGAGTTATTGCTCAATTTTCAAAAAGCATTCATATCCACTATTATTATTTTTAGTAGTCTTAACTAGTGGCCTTGGGGTACTCATTAACAACATCCTAAATGAAATTATTCCCCTACCATTTAATAGCCAATTTAGAGAAGGGAAATTCCAAGTTCTCATGTAGGTCCATCCAATGTCTGGGCACGACCCACGCTGTCAGTAACCTAGGAAAGTATTATACACACCATATACTCGCTGTCACAGGTTATGCAAAACCTTGGCAACAAAGTGAAAGGAGGGAGCATATGTACGTTCCATCTGATAATCATTCCGGTAACCATATATCTTGTAGTGTGTGATGGAAAGATCTATTGGTCATGCACTCTAACAAGTTGTATGGTTCAAACAAAAGCGTGCTTTATAAACACCAACATGTGCAAAAGCGAGTGTACCGGAGATGAGAATGCTTCGTTGAATATGCAGGTATATGAGAAAAGACAACTAGAAATAATTCTATCCAAGAAAAAATGTGTCGCTCCAATTGAGGATAAGATGAAAAAAGATTGTTTAAGATAGTTTGGTCAAATCAAATGAATTCCTCAGATGCTCCTGTAAGAAGAAGGAAGCAAGGGATGACAATACTAGTTAGAAGGGGCAGGGAAAGACCTACAAGGACGTGGAAGGAGACAATCATAAAAGATATGAAACTTGCAGAGCTTACAAAGGATACAACAAAGAATCAAGTACAATGGCATAATAGGATTCATATAGACAAATTCACTTTGTAGGACAGGACTTAATTTGTTTTGTAAACTAAGTGCAAATCTTAAAGTAAAGGCACACTTTGAGATTTATCAGAGACTCATACTCGTAATATTTGTCACTGAAAAGCTCAAATCCACAAAAAGTGGAAGTACTTTCCACCAGTGAATTATTTCTGAGCTATCTGATAACCGAGTACCATATTTACATCCTCGGACGTAGGTCAAGCCATCCTTTTTTCTACCTTACCCGGAAGAATGGACAAAATTCAATCATCTATTCACAGCATTTCTCATCTCTTTCACTCTGCCGTTTCTGACAAGATAGGTGCCAAGATTTCTCACAAATGCAATAAAAAAGGGAAGTAGTCTCGTGGGTTTAAGCTTATGGATCAAATGGCAAAGGGAAATAAAGCCATTAATAAAAAATAATGCCAAAGCACTAACCAATAGGCTTATGAATTTGTCACCACCTTCCTCTCGTATTTCAAAGCAACCTCTTCTAGGCTGTACAAAAAAAAAAAAGAGATAAAAGTTTAGCTAACAGATCTTAGTAAAATAACAACTCTCACTTAAAGTTCACAATACCTATGGGCGAGTGACAGCGTTGTTACAAAATTAAATAAACGATGTTCAAAAATGCTTTCCGACTGATCAAGGAGCGGTACATAATAAAACATACTACCTAGTACATAAAACATTTAAGGTCAGTGTTATAGTATTTTACTTTGGATGACACTGACTGCAGTAGTTTCACATTATTAGCAATAACAAGCCATCCACACTTTTTCTTTGAAATAGATTTCCTCCAAGAGAATACAATCAACATAATGGTCACAACCCATCATCGATTTGGAAAGCGCACTTCATTGAACAATTCGGTATTAGTTCTGTGCAGGGATCTTTGCTTAGTCAAATCATGTTTAGAACAGTTCCAATCCCCTGACATGTGGAAATAAAACAAAGGGGGCGAGATTACCTCCCCTATATAGCATACTCATGCTCACCTTATCTGGATTGACCACAACAATGATGCCAGGCACACTTTTCTCCAAGCCATTCTTCACTTGAATAGCCCTTGTCTTGAAGGAATTGCATTGTTTGCTACACAAGAAAAAAACTAGGTAAGAAAAAATGGTAATTTCTTTATCCCTGTTACAAATTTGAAAAAGAGATATCTCGGTGGCATTATCATGAAAGGGAACTTCAAAATGATTAGTAGCCGACTTCAGTACAGCACTAAATACTCACAACATACTTAAACCCAGTTAAAAATTTCTCTGTCAATTGATCAAGTCATATAAGCTCATCAAAATCAGCATCCAGATGAAGATCTTATTCTGTTTTCTAGCCGTTTAAATTTGATCGTTTTTAGAGAAAATTATAACAAATGGTTCGATTCTCTTTTTTTCTTCGCAGCAACATAAATATATTTAAGTGCTACAATAGATCACACCCAAATCTCAGGGAACAAAAAGCAACACCAAACAAACACTAAGCTGAAAACCATAATGGAAATACATGAAAGCTGAAAGAGCAATTTGCTATCTCCATTGTACAAGGACAGCAAGCAAGATATCGAGAATCTCCAGCACTGAACCAATAGTAGCACTAATCCACTTATAACAATAGTACGATATAGAGACGGATAAAATGTTCAATATAAGTACCCAGTTCTAGTTCCCTGTTTCATCATACTCTGATTACAAAGTAGCTCTTAACAAAAACAGCAGTTTTAGTACAATGGAATGGAATGAGATAGGAATGGAGTAGAAAGGGGAATCGAATGGCGTGATTGCTTTTTCTATACTTGATTGTGATTTAAAAACAAAAGGATAATGTGCATATCCAAATGAAGGAAAATCAGTGTAAACCCTTCAAAAAGTACGTGGGAGAGAAAAGAAAAGATGGACTAGGAAACGTATTCTGCTCGAGCCTTATCGCTCAAGATTGTACACACCAGCTACAAAAACCAAAGGAAATTCCCATAGAGATGACCATTCTTGCTAGAAAAAAGACCCCGCCAAACTAATGGAAAGGGAATTAAGCCGGACTCATGATTCCACTTCCAGTTTGGTTTCCCCAAACCAGCTATGCCACAAGGTAAAAAGAAAGGGAAAGAGCAGAATTCGAGGGCAACAGAGACAAATGGCGAAAAAATGTAAGAACATTATCTTCATTCCTTCGATAATGTCAAATGAGGGCAAAATCAAAACAGAAATGGAGGAATGTGGACAGCAGAGTCACCACAACAGTCATTACCACACTCCATTCACCATTGTTGACTTCTCCGACCCTCATGGAAATGAACCAAAAGATTAGGGCAAAAACCTCTACCTAACATTTCCCTTAGACCGCCTTTCTCTCTAAAAAGAGAAGGAAACTTCTTCGCACCTCCCTTTTCCAAACACATAGATTGGTCACACCAACAAAGAGAGTAAGAATTTTCCCAAAAGACCGCCATAAAATGCTAGCATTTCTCATTATGGGTTATCACTGTCCTGCCATTCTCGCACACCAGAGCAAAAGGAAACCGCTGGGCTCTCAAACACGCTTCCTTGTTCCTCCTTTTCTGCGAAGTCGCTTCAGAGCTGCTTTCTAGCAGTATCGTGGGCGTTTCGTTCTGGAACAACGAAAAAGGTCCGGACAAACGGTTCACCCTCTTCAACCCACTCAACACAACATCGAAAGGGCTATTGCTTTTCTTCTTTTGGTCTCAGTAACGTGAAATAAACCCCAAAGAAACTGCATCACCAAGACACAAAACACCCGCAAACGCCGACCTACCTCCCAATATTACATTCCTTTCCTCTCGCAAAAGAAAGAAAAAGCAGAAACAGGAAGAGACACAGAGAGACACAGAGAGACACAGAGAGAGAGACACGGAGAGACAGAGAGAGAGAGGAGCGTCACCAGTGCTCGATGACGACGGTCTTGGCCTTGGCGTCCATAGCTCCGCCAGCCTCCGCCTCCTCCAGCTCGCCGTCCTCAGCTCTCTCCTCCTCCTCCTCCTCCTTCTCCTCCCGTTCCTCCCCCACCCCGCCGCCCTCGGCTCCTCCTCCGGCGTCATCCTCCTCCCCCTTCGCCGCCTTCTTCCTCCCCCTCCCGGCCCCCTTGGCCTTCTTGGCCGCCGCCGGCTCCGGCACCGAGTCGGCCCTCGGCCCTCCGGCCGCCGCCGCCCCCCTAGCCGAGCTGCGGGTCACCCTCCTCGAGAAGACAACGGCCCCGGCGCCGGCGACGGTGGTGGTCGTGGTGTTGGTGACGGTGACCGCGGGCGGCTTCTCCTCCTCCGCCGCCGCCGCCGCCGCAGCTCCGCCCTTACGCTTCCTCGGCGCCATGGATGGACGGAAGAATCTCTCTCTACAACACTCACTCTCTCTCTCTCTCTCTCTCTAGAACTCTCTCGCGCTGCGATGATATGCCTTTTGGGGAGGAGGTTGACAGTCGCTTTTGTGCTGCTGCTGCTGCTTCGCCGCTGCGCTATGCAGCAACTCCCGCGCATCGATCCGGAGACGGGGGCGGGATTCGAACGGACGGCCCCGATTCGCCGAGCCCCGGGGGGGCCGGTGATCCTGACCGTCCGATTCTTCCACGCATCGAGCGACGATGGTGGTGCGTGTGCAAATTTTTTGGACGTCTCGATCGGCTTTTGTTAAAGCCTCGTTTCGGCATTTGATTAGTCGCTGATTTCGCAAATTATATCCACGGGCGATTGAAAATAAATGGATTAAAAATTACCCGTGTCGTCCTCTCTTTATTTTCTCGGCATTTTTTTAATATTTAATATCATCGAAAATCATGCGAGGTTTTTTTTTTTTTTTTTAAGGGGTTTATACCACGAAAAATCTTAAACCGATATATTTATGATAAATTTTCTTTCCCGAACTATTTTTTACCATCAAAACTCCCAAAACCCAGATGCGTCTATACCGTCAAAAACCCCCTCAAACTGGTATATTTATTGTAAATTTACCCTACGTTGGTTTCAGTTACATATGATTAATACCACGAAAAATTACAAATTAATAAACCTGTGACGAACGGAGCGTAAAACCCTAACATGTCGTCCAACTCGGCAGTTTGATGGTAAAACTTAACGAAATCTGACAGAGAGTAAATTTATCACAAGTGTACCAGTTTGAATTTTTTGTGGTCCAAAGATTAGTTTGAAGTGAAATTGTCGTACGTGTAATAGTTTGATGTTTTTCATAGTATTAATCATAAAATCAACTACTCTTCTCAGAAAAAGCGTAGAATACACTCATAAAAGATGATCTTAATCGGTTGATTGAATGCAACCGTGTTGCTGACATGGGATAAAATAAAAAAGTTGATTGACTTTTTCAAACTCCAATTCAAGGTGTACGACCAATGGATTCCACCAAATTAATCTTGTAACTGACAATGATGGATGAACGATTTTGATCATGGTTGGCTATCTAAAACTTTTTAAACCTTGTGGACCAAACATGAGAAAGGAAGGGACTCATCATCTTCTTTGCACATAAAGATCTCCGCATGTTCAAACCTTTCGCACACAATCAACGCATTTGTAAAAAAAAAAAATTACCCAAATCTAAAATCTCCTTAAAAAAATGAGCCACCAGGCAAAGATTACGTATTCAAATCAACATTTTTAGATTCATATATAACAATATGGACAAGGATATTTGTAATTTCCAATTATTCTTAATTTGAGGTGGTTTCTTGTTGGTATGAAATTCAAAAAAGCTTTTTGTACTCCAAAAGTGAAAAGTAAAAGTGTGAATCCACCTTTCTGACATTTGACTTAATGAAGGGTACTTTATTTTTCAACTTAAAAATTTTGCGGATATAAAAGTGGCCAGTTGGGAAAATTTTGAAAGGGTACATTCTCAATTGGAAAAGATAAAAGAGGGAAAATGACATAAATAATTTTTGAACTTTGAATCAATATATAATATGGTTTATAAACTTTTAATTTGTTTTATATGATTTCTAAATTTTTGTTTAATGTGTAATGTGATCCATGAATTTTCAATTTGTTCAATATTATCTATGAGCTTATGAACATATGTAGTTTAAGGACTAAGTTATACATGTATCAAAGGTCATAGATCACATTGAACAAATTGAAAGTTCAAGGACCATATCGCACATTAAATGAAAGTTTAGAGATCACATTGAATAAATTAAAAGTTCATAAACTACATTACACATCGGTCTAAAGTTCAGAAACTATTTATATCATTTTCTCAAAATAAGAAAACAACAATTATAGAGGAGAAAGAGAAAATGGGATCAAATTGAATCAAATTTTAAATTTCCCTCCACAATCTTATAAAAACAATTTCATGAACTTTGAATTTGTTCAATGTGATCTCCGGATTTTCGTCTAATGTGTAATGTGATCTATGAACTTTGAATTTGTTCACTGTAATCCATAAGCTTCTAAACATCTTCATGTAGTTTAGAGACTAAGTTGAATATGTATCAAAAGCTCATAGATCATATTAAATAAATTAAAATTTTATAAACCACATTGCAAATTGGACGAAAGTTCATAGACCACATTGAACAAATAAAAGTTTATGGACTACATTGCACATTAATCTAAAGTTCAAAGACCATTTGTATCATTTTTCCAAAATAAGAAAACAACAATTATAGAGGAGAAAGAGAAAATGGGATCAAATTGACTCAAATTTTAAATTTCCCTCCACAATCTTATAAAAACAATTTCAAATTCTTTTCTATTTTCCACAAAAATTTTCATTCATCCCATTTTCCTTACTTCCCCAAACAAAGCTTACGTCTCCTCACAAATTGACCATCAAAATAGAGCTCTCCTGTGTTAGTCCCTGCGCTGAAGAATTTCTTTAAATTTGAAGATGGAAGCAATTTTAAGAAGAAGAGCCATCGAAAGAGCAATGAGCATGAAGAAAGGAGAACAAGCCCTAGTGACCATGACAACCAACTTCGTCATCAATAGGGATGATTCAGCGGTCTCGGCGAATTCAATGTTGTGTTCTGAAGCTGAACAATAGATATTACCGAGGTCATTTTCATGTTCTTTTTTGCCAGACTTGATACCGCTAGATAATATTGCTACACGTAGAATAAAGTTTAAGGGAACGGGTTTAAGTCTAGTGATTTAAAATAGCAAGATGGAGAGAGTCAGGTGGTCCTGTTGTGAAATAGAAACCGCAAGCATGTGAAAGGTGTTGGATCCTTCAACTCTTTCCCAATTGGCTCTTACTAGATATAAGAGGTAAAGCATAAATGGTCCATGAACTTTTAATTTGTGTAATGTGCTTGCTGAAATTTGGTCAAATTTATAATGTCACCCCTAGACTTTTAATTTGTTCAATATGGTTCTTGAATTATTAGTAAATATTCAATATAATTCCTAAACAATATGAAAATATTTAAAAGTTCAAGGACCATAGATCCAATCTTCAGATACCATATTCAACAAATTAAAATTTTAGGGACAACATTTGTGTATTAGACTCAAGTTCATAGGTTATATTGAACAAATTAAAAGTTTAGGGACGACATTGCACATTAGACCAAAGTTCAGGGACAATTTATGCCATCTTTTCTTTAAAGATAGCTCTAGAGACTTAAAAGTATCACATGACTCAGAGATCAACGCATTGATGACTCGTCACAAGATACAATCTTCTGCAAAGTTTGACACGTAGTTTTGTCCCTGAATTGATCAAGAGACAACTATATACAACTTTAATGTCTAATCGACATTTTGATTGATACAACTTTAATGTCTAATCGCGAGTCAAACAAGTTTATGTTTTGTAAAATGAAATGAAAAGAAAAGAAAATTTAATCGACATTTTGATTGATATGTGTTTGTTGTAAGAGATGGATGGTGTTGGAATCGAATGGCCATTCTTCTCTTATATTTGGGTTGTGACCAAAAGTTGAACGGTAATGTTTTTTGGTGTAATGAATGGTAACGTTATTAACATCAAAATACCCAAAAACAAAAAGGTTTTCATCTTCTAATAAGGTAGTAATGGAATCGTAGTTTGCTTCAACTCATGGAAGTAATCTTCATAGTAGGAATGAGCATTTACTAGGAATGACCTCACAAGCTGTAATTATAGGAGACTTTAAAGTGCCCTAACTTATATTAAATGACCTTCCTACTCTATTTGTTTCGAAAAAAATAAATGATTTAAAAAATATTTTTCTAAAACTGATCACTTGTATCATTTGAAATAATTGATTTAAAATTTATTTTCATTACCAACGGAATCTTATATCTAAACATTTTCATTGATGATAAAAATATTTTTTTGTTATTTTTGTGAACTATACAAACAATTGTTTTTAGGAACAAAATTTTTTAAATCATTTATTTTTTGCGAAACAAATGAAACCTTAGATATTACACATTCGTGTAAGATTTAAACATTATTTCACGAACACAATCCATTGTAAACTTGCGGGTCACATTATATCAAAGATTTATCTCAACAAACAAGCATCAACATATTGTATAGAGATGCATATACATGATTGTGCACATTTGTCAATGAATTTCTTCTTATTTATTACATTGGATATAATATTCCATGTCGAAATTACGGTAAAACACCATTAGCATGATTGCTATACATTGAAAATGCCCAAAAATATTTTTAAGTCACACAAAAGTCAATTGATCTATACATCATGGCCGTTAAGATCTACTACATTTTTCTATCACCTTCTTTCTTTCTCTCTCTTTGTCTCTCTCATAGACATAACTTCCTAGCTACTCTTTTCGCTATTTATCACAAGTTTTGCCAACTCAAGTTAGCCACTTTTCACTTATTCATTTTGCCACATCTGCTCAATTTCCGACCACATATTTTAACATCACATGAGATCATGCACGACATAAATTAACCTTGGTTAGTTAATGCCTAAAATATCTAAATGGGAAACTTCTTTCTCATTTCCTTGATGTGACCTTGACTTCCACCTTTATCCTCTCCTAATACCATCATCTTCAATAATTCCACCCGATTCCACACTCGAATTTTATGCATCCAAAGAGCCCAAGTTTGAAAAGTCTCCATTTGGACATATTCACAGCACTAGCACAAGTGAAGCCAGCCAAGAATTAGCACAAGTGAAGCTAGGTAAGAATTACCATCTTTCTTAATCAACCATCTTTGAGGTAAGACTTTTCTCCCTCAAAGCTTCAGTCACCTCAGTATTGCTAGATTAGGTGTTTGATTTTTCTAAATAGTGTTAATTCAAGACTATATCGCTTGTTTTTAAGGTGGATGAAGCCTTATGTTCACTCAAAGCTTTCCATCCAAGGTAAGCAAATCTCTAGGAGATAAAGTGGGTTGATCCACCTGGTACTCTTGATCCTTGTTTGATTTGAGCTTAAAGTATGAATGATGTTATAGATCCATGTTATTAAAAGGAATTAGTTATAACATTAAGAGATAATAAGAGGCAAGACTATATGTATGAGTGATTTTAGATTATTTTGCTTCATTAATTATTGCTTCATTGATTCAAGATCAAAATAATGTGTGTTGATGCCATGTAATCTGTTATGAGGCAAAACTATATGTATGAGTCATCATGACTTGTTTTCATGAATAAAAATATGGTCGAGCGATTTCAAGAGCATTTTGATTGCCTTTAATGAGCAAAAGTGTGGGAGAGATGAAACTATGCATGTTCAGGAGTAAAATAGTAATTTTATGCAATACAAGGGCAAAAACATAAATTCGCATAGTATAAGTTTCTTTATGAACAATGAAAATTTAATAATTAAAATGTTTACTAGGTAGTGATTAAGTTAGATTAGTTAAAGGAATCAGATCAATGCACTAAAAGTCTTAAAACTTGTCACGAAAGTACAATTAAGTCCTAAAACTTTTAAAAAGTGCAATTAAGTCCTAAAATTTATCAGATTAGTGCAATCAAGCCCTTCCCCTAACTTCGTCCAATTTGACTAATAAAAAATGTTAACATTTTTTTTATATATTTTCTCTCTTCTACCTGGTGTTGACGTGGCTAAAATGAGTCATATTCATCAAAATCTAATTTTTCATATATTTTTTGTTTAAATTATATTTAAAATAAGCAAAAGTTCAAAATAATCAAAAGAAGAGGAAGAGATAAGCAAGGGCAGCCCTCGCTGCCGCTGTCGCTGCCCCACCATCGCTAGGAAGGGCCAGCATTGGTGGGGGCGGCAGCGCTACTTCCTTTTTTTTCCTCTCTTTTTTGTATTTTTATGTATTTTGTTTATTTTCTAATAAAATTTAAATATGAATTTTTTGAAAAATTAGATTTTGACTTAAACGATGTCGTTTTAGCCTTATGTTTCATGTTTTGCCACGTAAGAAAGAAAAAATAATAATAATAAAAGCCATGTTTTAACAAAAGGACTCGATTATACTTTTATGACAAATTTTAGGACAAAACTGCACTTTTTAAAAATTTTATGGCTTAATTTCACTTTCACAACAAGTTTTGAACTTTTAGTGCACTTATTAAATTCTGGTAAAAATTCCTGAGTATTGGAGAATACGGGCTATTTTGTAATTTTAAAAAGTTAGAGGTCTTGTATCCTAAGACTGAAAATTATGGGGACTGTTAAGATGTTAAGGATGCTTGTGATGGCAGGTTTTTAGTTGATTATATAATTAATTGTCCAATCTAGACATTTTCTCCGTCTAGTCAAAATTTGGACTTAATTGCTAAACTATTTTGAAATATTGGTTATTTTGGTAATTTTACAAAATCCGGGACATGTATATAATGTTAATAAGATGATCATATGCATCAAAAAGCAAATGAATGTCATTAGCTAATTTATTTGATTATGGCACATATGATTTTTAAGAGCTCACTTTATTATGTGAAAAGCATTAAGAGATCAATGTACTGTATATTGATGCATTATTATGAAGGAATTCCTATGTTGATATTCTTTGGGACATGTACATGGTTATACAAGGTGAAATAAGGAAGCTAAGAGTGCACATGATAATCATTCTATTTTTGTTCCTAGGAACAAGTTTGGAAGAAGAATCCGTTTGATAACGTAATTTCATTTTATATTTTTGAGATTAATTTTTAGCCTAGAAATAGGTTTAAAACATAAATATCTACTTCTTTATTTCTGAAACAAAAATAAAAATAAAACCTCTTATTATCGCTCACTCCCTCTCTCTCATGTGCATTCTCCCTTTCTCTCATAGGGCACGGCCGGCACTAACATAGACAATTTTTAATGACATTTTAATAATTTTTTTCAAATTTCTTTTATTCTCTTCTCTTTTTTTTTTGGTAGTTATTATTCTCTTCTCTTCTCCTTCTTTACTTTTACTTTTTTTTGTTTTCTCATTTTTTTTTCTATTTTCTTTTTCCCTCCGCCAGCCATCATCAGACCTTGTTGATAGCCAACAACCACTACCCTTAGGCGAGGGCCACTCTCACCAAATCTAGTGAGGGCACAATTAAAATGTTTAGGAATGAATTGCTAAAAATGCAATAGGTTTATGATTTTTGGACAATTTTCCATCTATTTCGTTCTTTTGCATGCTTTCCTAGCTTTATTTTGGGGATTATTTCCAAATCTACCAAATCTAGGGTTAGGTTGGTGTATTACTCAAAAATTTTATGTATAAAAACTTTACTTATATAAATATAAATCGATAAGTGACATTTTCAATATATAAGATACTCGATACAATAGATATATACTTTTTTTTAATGTCACGATATGTTTTCTTCCTTGCATTATAGATCCAAAATATTATTTTCTATATCCTAAATCAAAAGAAGTTATGAATAGAATGATGAAATGGTGCATGAAAGGTTATAAAGATATTTAATGAGATCATCAATGGGAGAGACAGAGGAGAAACTCTCTAAAATTGCCAATCAAGCAAAATGACTAAGGGGATTCAACTTTTTTATTGAATCATCATGTCCCTTTTCTTTTATCAGACCAAAAAAAGGGATATCCTTGATCAATGAACCTTTTTTTCGTGATGATCACATCAACCAAAGTATCAACCTTGCGGCGCTTCGTAAATTGAGGATCTTCCTGGATTCCAGATTCGTGGGAGTTTACAAAAATTAATTATCTACTATTTGGAAACAAATGAGTTTCTCAAATTGGTTCTATGGATGTGGTGCGGTAACTTGCTCGGTCCATCATTGAACCAACTCACTGTGTCAGGTTATTTCGTCTAGTCATTCCTTTTTATTAAGTACATTTAGCATTCATCTCTATTTTAGAGTATTAGCAACCCTATGAGTTGTTCATAAATACCTAGATTGTAACGCCCTATACCCTACGGCGCACCACATCCCTCGTAAAGGTCGATTCGAGTGCGACGTTCCAGGACGAGTCGCCGACCCAACGCCAAACATAGAGATTAAAGCACATACGGAAGCAATATAACACCCGTACAATTTGAAGCCACATAACCAAGGATAGCCACACAACAACCGACATGAACAAATATACACTTGCATTACTACGGGGAAGCATTTACAATATCCATTTACACCAAAATATACACCACCAATCATTAACGGTTCAACAGTTGCTACTGACAAAAGGGATACGAGGCCCGGCGGTCAAGCACTATATCTAGCCGGAGCTCCCCCCAAAACGTATCGGTACACCTGCCATCCTCAAGGCTTGGGATTTGAAAAAAAATTGGGTTTCAACAACAATGAGAATAAATCTCAGCTAGTAGGTTCCCTAAACCTAAGCTAGGCTAACATGCACCTCCCGACGAACACTAAATAATCACACAAGTAGAAATACAATTGACTCACGCCCTCAGGCCCAAATCCAGCACTTGCCTGATCCTGCAGGTTAGGCATCACATAAATTCACAACAATAGCACAGGATTCAACTGCGACGCATATACGAACATCACTCAGCCATGACGCATGTCATGTATATGCTCGTGCTCATGCTCGTGCTCATGCTCATGCTCATGCTCAAGCCTCATCAATTCATTTCGCACGCTTGCACTCTTGCATACTTGCAATTACCAATTCTCCTCCGACCCGCATTAAACGCATCAAGTCCGACCATCTTTCGATAGTCCGGGCAACATCTCGCGTAACACGCCTCAGGATGGGTTCAATACCCCGCGTAAAACGCATCAGGGTTTTATGTGATCACACATTCATATATACTAATTATTGTCTGAACCTCGCGTAAAACGCATCAGGGTGTTTTAGCTGATCACACGCTCATGTCATTCGTGCATACTCGTATATGCACATGCCATACTAATGCTCGAGATGCACAACCATGGCCACCACGTTCACACTTGGGCATTAATGAATTTCACAATGAGCATTCAATTGCACAACACTACTTATTCAATTCACAACACAATATGCCCAATCCATATTTCAATATGCCCAACCAACATATTAGCATGACTACGAAAACACTTCAAAGCACTCTTGCACAACACATAACTCACACATGTAAATTGCACAATTAGGTCAACATGAATCCGTGCATTCAAGGCCTGCTAAGCTACTCCATTCCTAGTCACACTAGGCACGTGACCCAGCACCACCAATTGATCATAGCCAAAGACAAATCAGCCACAAAATCCACCAATCTAAGCATTCTCGGTAATTATACAATTAAACCCCAAGTTGATCGCTCTTAGTCTCATTCAATCCCGATATGGCCAGCTACCAAACAGATCATTCTAGGCCAATAAATATCCTCAATATACACCATTTGGCTTCCCAAAATATCACCCGAATTAGCCACCATGAAGACCAAACTAGACGCGTACTATAATCTCCGATTGAACCTGAACTTACCCTAAACTTGGGCCGATTCAATCCAATATGTCCAGCCATCGCATAGCCCATTCTAAGCCTTTAAACCTCAATTAAAATTTATTGCACTAAGCCATGAAATAGCCACAAAAACAGCCACCATACGGTCCACAAGTTTTATCCGCCAAGTCCACAATTTCGCCCAAATCAAGACATCTATGCTTCGCCACATCACAGCACTTTATAGTCCACTAAACCTCAATTAAATCATCACTCTCGGTCACCAAATGCCCCACAAAATCAGCCCCTAACAACCACCACAATTTAACCTCTAAATTGCCCTAATTAACCCCTAAAACTCATCTAGAAACACACATTAGCCTAATTAGGGTTTAGGGTTGTACTCACTTGGATTCCTAAGCTTTAAACAAGGCTGAACACGAGGCGAGGGTGGCTAAACAGCGGTGGGGCGAGCAACGGCGACGAGCGGCCTCTCGGCTTCGGCACCGGCGACAGCTTGTGAACGGTGATCCTAGGCGGGGGAGGTTGATCACATGGCCAGGAAAGGAGAGAGAGAGAGAGAGAGAGAGAGAGAGAGAGAGAGAGAGAGAGAGAGAGAGAGAGAGAGAGAGAGAGAGAGAGAGAGAGAGAGAGAGAGAGAGAGAGAGAGAGAGAGAGAGAGAGAGAGAGGGTCTGGTTGGTGGCGAGGCAAGGCGGGTGAGCGGGGACGGTGGCGGGGCAATGGCGGTGGCGGGTCCCAAGGAGCGTGAGGAGGTGAGGCTAGGAGGGAGAGAGCTCGCGGGAGAGGGGGAGAGGAGAGCTGGCCGGCTGACTTGGGGAGGAGGAAATGAGAAGAGAGAGAGAGGCTAGAGGGATATATACATTTCTAGATAGTGGGGTGGTTGAACCACTTAGGCACAAAAGACCAAATTGCCTAATCCAAGGGTTAGGATCAATTCCAATAAAAATATCTATGGGCATTATGGACTACAAATTTCAGCATTATTAGGCTGAAACATGCTATTATAAAACCCTAAAATATTCCCTAAATAACCCCAAAATTCGGAACCCTATAATTAGGCCTAGGGGCAAAACGGTAATTTTCCGATCTCGGGTCAATTTTCCAATTTTCGACTTCACTGATCCCAAATATGATTGGCTACATAAAAATGACGTCGTCCTCGTAAAATAGTCGCGTACACCCACGAAATTTGACATCGAAGTCCAGACTCAATTCCACGATCAATTTAACTCAATTTGCAGTTTTAGCGTCTCTTACTAACGGGCGGCTGTTTAGGGGTTACACGTATCGACTTAGGGCTACTCGAGTCATGACGGTCCCGATTTTCCAGATAACATGGGAATTTATCGCTAGTCCCAGGGGTTGCGGTCGTCCAGAATAAGTTCGAGATCGTTCGCCGCGTGTACTCTCGATCGTGCGGAATCACCCACTATCCAATCATACGTCATCGGTCAAACCACATCCGTCACTCTCCTTGGACCGGCCCATGTCCGCACAAAATATTCTCTCGTCGCTTCTCGGAATCAGATTCGATTCACGGTCGAGTTCTTGGGTCCACGTACCGTTTTCCTAGTTAGCCATTCCATAATGGTTAGCATCCCAAGAATGATCAGTTTTGGGCGAGACTTACTAAAACGAAATGAGAAATGATAATCTATTTCATTAATCCCTGAGGTGGGTCGAATTCAGGACGTTACATAGATGTTCTCTGTAACTTTGTGATTGGACATTCGATAGAGAAAAATGGGAGGAAAAGCAAACCTACACACAGATGCATCACCCATTTTGGTTCACGTCTTCACCTTTCTCGGTTCTCCATTTGCACTCGATCTTCATTCACTTGACATCGCTCTCATGCATCTGTTTGTCTGTCTTTTCTAGCCACTTCACCATTGCTTATCATCCTTGTCTTGACCAAAGAGCACTTCCTAACCTTCAATAGAAAAGCCATCATGGACTACCCTTTTCCCTATTGGTCCTTTTCACTAAGAATGAAATGGATCCAATTATTCTTCTCCTTGCGTCTGTTTTTAGTAATGGTTTACATTTTTTTCCCTGATCATGGAGTTTATGCAACTTTTTCCTAGCCTATATTACGTTTGCAATCTTAGATTGTATGACACTTTAGGCATTCTTCCTCTTTTTCAAGTTCCAGGGAATAGAAATTTCATACAGTTATTTAACGAATTTCTATTCGGAATAGAGATTTTGTATCTTTATCAAACTCGTCCAAGGAACATAAATTGATTATCTTTGGCTAGAAATTGTTCCCAGAAACAAAATTGTTATCATTTGCGCCCTAAGTGTCTTATGTGTAATTGATCCCGGGGCTTGGAATACATATTGGTTTTCAATAAACAAAAACTTATATAATTTGAAAATGTCGTGAACTCTTGAATTGAATAATGATTGTTTAATGAATATTAAGTGTTGGTTTGCAAATGATGATAATGAATATTTGGTTTCTATTGTTAGTATGGAAAAGAATGTGATAATATTCGCACTGTATAATTGCACACAACGTTATGATGTTATGGTGATTTGCATGTCAATGATATTATATGATGAAGATATTTACCATGATCTATTAGTCAGAGAGCAAACTTCCCTGTAGGTATATTTGTACAAGACTCTGGGAAAGGAAAACTGTTTTATTTGTTAAGTGGTTTTTTCAAGGTTGAGATTATATAAAGTCCTATGATTCGTCTACAAAATGATATGGCTTGTGAGCTAGATATGACTTGTGTAGCCTGTGATGTGATATTGTAGAATAGCCATCATCATACATTTATATAATGGGGTATTTATTATCGCTAATGTATAAGTTACTAATGATGGATGGACAGAGTAGTATGACAAAGATGTATTTATAATTCTGTGCCCCACGAGTTGGCGACGATGATGCCTCATTAGTCGAGATATTATTATTCCGTCCCCAAATGTTAGTGGTGATGATACTTTGTTAGTCAATATAAGTCATGAGTAGTGATGAGTAAGAAATAGATACTCACCTGTGTGTCTTCTTTGCATATCATTAGATTAGTATGTTCATCTGTGTGTATTTGAGCATTAAATTGAACGTCGGCCCATGGCATATATCTTTATTCATTGCACATGATTATAACGATCTACACATGTGACTTTTGGATTCCATTATATTAAAAGAATTTAAATAATATGTTGGTTTCTCTATTGCCATTTGTGGTATTTACTCATTGCAATTTGCTATTGTTGTGCTCTCAGGTCAATTGATGAATTGATCTCCCACTTTACACCTAGAATTTTCATTTACCAAGCTTAAGCACCCCAAAATATTTTACGAATTGATTGAGTTTGGAATTCAGAGGCATATAGATTAGCGTTGTCTAAGACCATGGATCAGACTCCATAGCAAAAGTAGGGTATATCTTCTGTATAGGGAGTTTTGATTATATATAGTAAGAAAAAAAAATGCATCCATCATTTGAGGCTCAATTATGTATCCATTCGAGGTTCAAATTGTATGGAAATTCTCGTCGTAACTAGCAGACTCTTACAATTTCTACTAATTAGGAGGAAATTAATAAACATATTTTGATGAGTAAATCCAACCGGTTTTTACGAAAGAAAACTTTAATGTGGCGTATTTCAGGAGAGTAGGGTGTCATTTCAAAAATTTGGTCGAGGCACTCATCTATAGAAAAAAAAAAACAAATGTTTTTGTAACTTTTGGTGTTTTGCAATTTCACTTCTAATATGATTTATTTCCTGCAATAAATTGACAAATAGGTACATGCTTTGGGACGGACAAGTTCATGTGACATTGTTCAAAATAGAGTGAAAAAGCTATCGCTTACCTTATCGATGAATTGATCCAATTGCGTAATAGGGTAACAAATCTCTTTCTTCTCTCAATTTGCCTCAAAATCAAATTGGATAACTTATTCATATTTTGACCAAAACAAAAAGGGATGCAATTAGCAGATCTCATAGTGTAAGAAAAAATTGCCACATCTTCAATACCAAGATTGACAAACAAATGACTCCAAATGCACATTTGGAAGGATAATGGCACAAGCAGTAATGAAGGTCTGATCAATCAATATTTACCTAATATACCGTGAAGAAAATTAGTTTGTCAAGTCCAAAAAAATTATATTCCTTTCATTTATTTTTTTCAGTTTAATGTTAGAAAAATCGGTTATGTACATATACATTACCTTTCTTTCGTTTCTCATATGAAGAATTTTCTGTACTCATGCAATTTATTCCATCTTCAATATTTGATTGCTTTAATTTTTTAGGTTTAATACGACCGAAAATTCCAAACTAGTACACCCGTACCACAATTATCTCGAATTATTTTTTTGTGTCACAAAAATCTCAAATTAGTACACGAGTGCCACATTTACTCCAAATGGTACATTCATGCCACTTTTATCCCAATTTTTCAAGGTAAATGTGGCATGGGTGGACCGGCTTTAAGATTTTTGTGATACGAAAATTAATTTGGGTAAATGTGGTATGGGTGTACCAGTTTGGAATTGTGACACAAAAATTAACCTAAGGAAAATGTGGCATGGGTATACAAGTTTGGGATTTTCGGTGGAGTTAGCCCTTAATTTTATTATTACTCCCCAATTCAAATCTTCTACATAATATAAAGAGAAACAAAAAAAAACATAGGAGGTACATGGAACACATGTCTCGTGACTCAATGGTTTGGGTTTCCATCATACACAAACCGAATCGAACCGAAATAGAAGTGTGCATGTTTTGACCCAAATTGAAAACACGGTTCGGTCTGAGTTTTGGGTTTCCTCCTTTTTTCTTTGGGCTTTGCACTCTCTCTCTCTCTCCTCTGGAAATATAGAGTTGCGAATGCTGTCATAGGCTGCCGCCGCTTTCTCCTTTAGTTCTGAAAGCTCTCGAGTGAAAGCTGCAAGAGTAATAGCCTCTGCTTCGAAGCTGATCGGGACCGTCGATTTTTACCAAAGAACATAGTAAACAAGTCCAGCCCCACTAAGTACCATGCTCTGAGAGAGAGAGAGAGAGAGAGAGAGAGAGAGAGAGAGAGATGGCGGGGGGTTTCGCGAGCTGCTAAGGAGATGATGAGAATAGAGAATCGTGCTACGATGCTTCTCTGCTCGAGTAGGGACGAGGGAGATTCTCTAGCCGTGCCTTGCCCATCTCTGGCTGGAAGGGGCTATTCTGTTGGGTGAGGTCCATTCATTTGTTTTGACTTGGCAAATTCGGGCGAGCAACTACTAATGGTTGTCCCAGTGGCCATTCTTCTCATTTGAGAAGAAGGAGATAGGGAGTTCAATTTCCCACCTTCTCATGGGGATTAGAGATAGGAACATGCAGTTTTCAAGTATGAGTTTCAACTTTCACGCTCTAGGAGCGGTAGTGCAAAAGTCTGAAAGTGAAATGAGAGGTAGAGTAGGAGTAGGACTAACAAAAAAAAAAACAACTCAGGCGAGCGAGTTCCTACATTGAAGTGAAGAAAAGAAGAAGGAAAGAAAATAAATTCCGCAACCTCGCCTAAACCAAGTCAAATCGCCAAACTACCCAAATTCCTTTGCTTATTACTTGAACTAAATGAGACTCGGAATTTTCGGTTCGGTTCGGGAGTTAATATAAAAAAAAAAATATTTTACATATATAAACGCCTCCTAATTCAACAAAATAAATTATTCGACCAAAACGAAGAAAAAAAAAATCAACAAAATAATTTGGACATCGAATTCGTGCACGTGCCTCCCCCATGGCCCCGGCTCGTATCTTATCAAACCGCGGATAATCTTCTGAAAAACAAACGGTCCACGTGGCGCCGCAGGAGCGGATCGTTCCTCGAAATCGGGCCCCACTCCGCGATTTCGCGCTGACGTGGCAGCGGACGCGACCGTCCGTCACCCAAAAAAGGAAAAAGAGCCCGAAAAAAAAGAGAGGAAAGCATTCCCGTCGCCATTCCTGATCTCTCGCGAGCTTTGCTTCTCTCCTGCGCCATGGCCGCCGCTCCTTCGGCCCTCTTCTCCGCCGCCGCCAACTGCACCGCCGCCAACGCCGTCAAAACCAGGTCTCTCGTGAGCTCCCGACCGAAACCCACCTCGCATCTCCTCCGTTTCCCGTGCCTCCAGCGGCGGAGCTCTCGGGTTCGCGCCGCCGTTTCGGTTTCGGGCCCTCGCGGCGGCGGCGGCGGCGGCGGCGGCGTGGACACCGGCCGTCCCGACGATCTCGTCGCCTCGATCCTCTCCAAGGTGAGGCCCTCCCAGATTCCAGCGCACCCTGCCGTGGTTTTTGCAGACTCCTCTTGCTGATTCGTGGAGGAAAAGAAAGGGGGGTTCCTCTTCATTTCTCCGTTTAAGATGTGATTGCGTAAATTATTGAAAACAGTCGATTTAATAAAACGCTATTGATATTGTGAAAATCGAATTATTCTAAATTAAGCATGCTTAACAGTGCCCGACACCAGTTAACAGGACATTTCTTGGATTAACTTAAGTTGTTAGACTGAGTCGAGATATGCATCACAAAAAATGCCCACCAACCTACATTAATGGCACTGGCCACCGTCATTAAAGCACCAACTTCCAAGCCGCCAAGCAGCATTAATTCTTTGAGGGACTATGATTCTCATGTTTTTTGCACTTTTGATTTGTTTAATGTGATCCATGAATTATTAATAAATATTTAATTTAATCCTCAGATTATATGAAAATGATCGATAATGTCTTTCCATTAATTAAAGTTTGCATAATGTGCTGATATGACTCCTAGTCTATTAAGTTTGAACGATGAATGATAGAAAAGGAAAAAAAGGTCACACATGAATTATTGTAGTAAAATATCCATTTTAAATTAGAATATAAAGATACATGTTATTAAATAACGATGGATATGTTAACGTCCTATTTTTTCTTCTTCTTGTTTTTTTCCTTCATGTCACCAAATAACATCTTATTTGTCGTTTAACCAAATAAAGGGATTATATTGAATATTTACCAATAGTTTAGGGATCACATTGAATGAATTAAATGCTGGGGATGACGTAGCACATTAAGCCAAAGTTCAAGGACGATATTGTGCATTGAATGATTTTCTTGGCCTCGCATCTTAACATGACCTTTGGAGTACTCTAGCTTTGTTTACTGAAACTATTCGACGAACTGATTAGGTTGGAATGAGACTTATTCTAGCTTGTTAATGTTAATTTCTGCAATGAGTGAATTGGCTAGGAGTGTGAGGGTTTGTTTCTTGATTTTGTTCATTCAATTGGGGTTTTCATGATGTCTTTTCAGTCCACGCTTGTCTAAGGATAACATGATGACGAATATTGGTTGATGTGTTTAAATGCCTACTTGCAGTGTATCACATAAGTTAGTATGTCTAGCGTTACTATATTGCTCAACAAATTGTCTAGATATCTGCTGTCGAGGGTGCTGGTAACATATCCAGGGAATCGCAATATAATGCAGCTGATTCTTCTTCTAGCTCTTGAGGTGATTGGATCTCGATAAAAGAATGTTTGAATGCTCATCTTTGAATCCAAGCATTGTAAACTTTGATCGGCAGATGTCATGTAATCAAGTTGATGTGTATTGTTATTGAGACAATAATGCATCGATCGCGTCATGTTGCTTTCCTGACTGTTCTTTAGTTTGACGACTTGATTTATTCATCCATCGTGACGAAACCAGGTGTTACAATCCGATGGTGGAGTTTCACTTGAAAAAGAAGAGCACAAACAGGTAGCTGAAGTTGCTCAGGAATTGCAGAAGTACTGTGTGAGCCAACCGGTGAAGTCGCCTCTTATATTTGGAGGTAATGCACTGATCGACTTACTATTGATTTGTCATTCATTTCAAGAAAGCGTGGAACATCGATATGCGAGGTTGTTTCTTTACTTCACTGGATCATCTTAAATTATTTCCTTGCACCACAGTTTTCTACAGTTCCCGACGATCCTTTCTTTCCCCTCTCTGTCATGTTTTCTGACCTCCCCGGACCTTTCTTGGCTTTTCTAATGTCGGAAGACTGTTGATTGACCTGTTTAATCCTGTTGATCTTGTTGTCAATCTTGGAGCACTGATTTTTCTTTTTAATGGCTGTCCTGAATTTTAGAAACCTTCTCGCTGTGATTACATTATTATCTGCTGCGCTTGCAGTGATATGCATTTGAGATTGTTACTACACTACTCTGAGGCAGTTGGGTTAGCTTAAAGCCAATTTTGAATGTAGGTGTTCTCGCCATTCTTACATAAAAACCTGTACTTTATCTATCCGTCACATTAGGAACAGAAACAAGGAGAATTGTCGGGTAAATCGAAATGCCATGTTTTACTGATTTCCTCAATGAACAGACTCCAATTTGAATCTGGTAGAGTGGTATTAACCTTTTGGTATGTAGTCATGATTATCATTCATAGTAATTAACTCAGTTCGACTTTGCAGAATGGGACGTCGTCTACTGTTCAAATCCAACATCACCTGGTGGCGGCTACAGGAGTGCACTGGGTCGGGTTTTCTTCAGAACCAAGGAAATGATTCAGGCTCTTGAGGCTCCTGACACTGTGAGGAACATGGTTTCCTTCTCTGCTTTAAGCTTCATCGACGGAGAGGTCTCATTGAAAGGTGAGCCCGCTAATGATCGCAATTTTTTAAGCACTTCAGGAACAGAGTAAAACATCTAAATCTTGGGGATAAATGGCGCTGGACTGTCAAAAAACACACCATCCGATGCTCACACAT
Source organism: Syzygium grande (assembly GCA_024733475.1). Lineage (NCBI taxonomy): Eukaryota > Viridiplantae > Streptophyta > Magnoliopsida > Myrtales > Myrtaceae > Syzygium > Syzygium grande. The sequence continues at coordinate 23,170,079 of JAMXDD010000008.1, read as the reverse complement.
TTGTCTTAGAGAAAGCCTGCAGTACTATGATGCAGATTAGCAATCGAACAGAACCGAGCTTGCTGTAATAAAAGCAATGGCTTTCATTAACGAACAAATTTGACGCAAGAATCAGTCATATGGCTCTCGCATGGGACGGTCCTTTCTCATGGTCTGCAATGTAATGCTGTTTGAACGAGTCTTGTATGTTTTCTGTGCATGAATATCCATCAGGCGTGCCCTTACCGTTTCTGCTTGATAGTCAAAAGTTTGTTATTGATGTCCTTTGTTTGCAAATCGTTGTAGCTAGTGTACCGAATTGCCATTTGTCCTTCGTCGACATCATTTCTACATTAGATAAGCCACTTGTACTGAGATGTAGTTTTGATTTCACAAGAGAATTTGTGCGCCCGCAATGTTAGCTTGGATGTTCTCGGTGAGCTATCTCTTCCTGTGCTAATTTATAGATCTGAGGGTTTTTGACAGCAAATTGCTTGGTATAATTCCATCTGCTTATCGCTGTGCTTCATATCTTTTGTGTTTTGATGTTCACCCACCGGCGTTATTCGACCCCGTCAAAGCACCGAGGCGCTCTGAGATAGACTGTGCTTACGCCTAATCGGGAAGTCATCCGATGTGGAATTCCGAACTGACCTGTACCGGTTTGATGCTTGCAGGGAAATTGAAGGCCCTTGATGATAGATGGATTCAAGTCATATTCGAGCCGCCTAAGCTGAAGGTGGGAGAAATGGAGTTCCAGTACGGCGGAGAGAGTGAAGTCAAATTGCAAATCACATACATAGACGAGTCTATCAGGTTGGGCAAGGGATCCCGAGGTTCGCTGTTTGTTTTCCGGCGGCGCCAATGAAATGTCGACTTCGCCGTGACAAGATTCTCGAAAGTTTTGTTGCTCGAGCTCTTCGTTAGACGTTCGCAGCAAAGCACTCGTGACCGTGACCCTAAACCGGTCTCCAATGTGGACTCGCCTCGGCATTTCTACTTGGTATTACAGGAATACGTAGATGCGCATACATGCTGCCTCTAGGAATGGTGAATGAGCCAGCTTCGCCGATGTCATTTCTTGATAAGTATGTCGAAAGTGTTGTTATTTGTAACGAATGCCATTTCGGTCTCAACCAATTCAATTGGTAAGATCGATTCCCTAACATTTTTCGTGACATGAACTTACTCTTTTTCGATCATTCGATCTTCCGGTGGCAACATTCATGCTATGTTTGGATATCGAAAGGGGAGAGAAAATGGAAAGACAATTGCCAAAAATTTCTAATTTCCCTCTCTCGGCTCCCTCTCACGAAATTTCAAAATTTTTTGAACTTTCCGCCTAAATCTTCATTCCCCCGCAATGTCATTTTCCAAACATAGTCTTAAGGCTGCCATTTTAGCACTTGTTCTTTTCGTGCAAAATATTTTACATTTAATTACACCATCTAAAATATTTTGGAATTTATTAAATTATGTATACAAGATTCATAAATTCTAGTAGGAGTTTAGTCACGAGCTTCATGTTATCGCGTGATACGATTTTCTATGAATTTAAAGGTGCATTGATTTCTATGAATTCAAGGAAATGATTTTGTTTGGAAATCATTTTCAAGGTAAGTGATTTGTTCCATTGAACGATAGTGACCACAACATGTTTTCCTTAAGTATAGACTTGGTAATACTATTAAGCATAAAGCACACAAAGCATGAAATGGCTATTTCTTGTATGGACAAAAAGTTTAGTACCTCATGACAAATTAACAAATACCAGACAGGATACACAACAAACCATGGGGAAAAGCTCTGGTCCAAAATTCAGAAACCCCAGTGCAAACTACTTTCACTGTAGATCGACATTGGAGGTGGCCCAACCCTAGGTTGCGATGCTTCCTGTCGAGGTGACTTGAAGTATGTTTACACGACTATCTTGCTCGGGTACCTCGACCTTCTCATCACACCCAATGCCCAGCCACCTTAAGGCTTTTCTTTCTAGATATGGTACCCCACGACTTCAAAGAGAAAAGAAATTGCCGCCAGATCACGGCGCGATATTGCAATTAAGAGCACTTTTCTTTCGTCAAACTAGGTGTGAGGTGTGCTCCCTTCTTGAACGATATCGTCGGGCCTGTGCTGAGACGCCAGTCGTGTGCACAAAAGCACTCGTTTTCTTAATTTTTCTCTACAGTTCCGAAATTAGAGAAAGAATTGAAATTGTATGGCACAACCTTGTTTGACATTCTTACAAAACACCTTCTGTTCGCTCCATAGAATGAAGGGCACGACAACTTTTGCTTGACCAACCAAGAATTCCACAATTTAAGGTTTGAAGGTTCGGGATATTGACAAAATCGTCTGTGTCATAGTTATTGTGTTGCTTACCAACCGAGACTTTTTTTTTTTTGGACGAAATATTACTTTCCATTCAAACAGTAGGGAATGTATTACAAGATAGACGATGACAGGAGTCACTACAAAGTAATTCCCAAAGAGGTAGAGATGGTTTAGATATCCAGTTAGAAGGTAGAGCTTCCCGCTGATGGTTTTGGCCAACCAATCTGCTGCTTGGTTGCTGTTTCGTAGGCAATGAACCAGGGAAACTGCCTTTAATTGGGAGAGAATTGCATTACAATCAACAAACAGGCTTCTCAAGGCCCATGGGCTTTCCGTCGGATTATAAACAAGAAAAACAGAGACTGCGCTGTCTGACTGTAGGCTTATCTCCTCTGCTTCTGCTTCCTTCGTCTTCACTATCTCTGCCCGCAGACAGAGCAGTGCTTCTTTAACAGCGTTGCCTTCAATTTCCAACGGTGAAGACGCCGACACAGCTTTGGCGAACCCCATAATGATCACTCCCCTGTAATCTCTACAAAGCCCAGCCATTGAACCCTCTGTTTTACCTTCGATCCAAGATCCATCAACGTTGAATTTCAGAAATCCAGGTTCTGGGAGTGTCCAGCGCTCTGTCTGTGCTTTCGCCGTCCAGCTCCTCAATTCAGGTGAGTTTTGCTCCTGATAGTTGCTGTTTAGATAAACAGCTTCTTCCACAATTGTTCCGGAGCTTGGATTAATTTGATTGAAAACCCAGGCGTTCCTTGCCTTCCATATTTGCCAGAGGACTCGTGCAAGTATTTCCGAACCAGATTGTACTGATCGTTGGGTGAGTGCTTCGCCGATCCATTTGTCCATCCTCGTTATATTCATCGGTGATACGTCCATCTGGATTCTTGGGTCTGACCATATGTTGTTGGTCCAGTCACAGAGGGTGAAGATATGCTCCATCGTCTCAGGATGTTGACGACAAATTGGACAAAGTGGGTCAGGTAAGGCCTTTCTTTTATATAAATTTTCCGACGTTGGCAAAGCATTACTACACACACTCCAAATGAACAACCTGAATTTTTGGTTCTGTGCGCAATTTCCAAATCTTTGTCCAAAGTGAGCGAGGTTGCTGGTAAGAGGATGAGGCTTTTCCTATGTTTTCCTTGGAAGGATCTGCTCTAAATCTGGAGTAACCATGTTTTACAGAATATTCTCCTGTTGTAGCTCCGTTCCATATTTGTCTATCTGTGTCCTGGATAGGCTTGATCCTAGTGGCCTTAATTTCGGACACAATCTCTTCCGGGAATAGTCTTGTTAGCCGATCAACATCCCACGTTTTTGTATCTTGATCTATGAGTTCTGCGACTCTTTGTGGGTCCTCACGGTTTGCAGGACCACCTATGACTCTCCCTTCTAGCCATTTGTCCTCTCTTATGTTGATGCTCTCACCATTGCCGACTTGCCATCTCACATCAGGGCCTATGGAATCCCTTCCCACTAATATACTTTGCCACCCCCCACGACGGTCGGGATCCCTTTGTTGCTTTCCAAAAATTTCTGTTTGGGAAATAAATGCCTTCCAGTATTTGGCACCACAACGCAGATGGGTTTTGCGTCAATCTCCACGCTTGCTTTCCTAGCATCGCCTTGTTGAAGGTAACTAAGTCCTTGAAGCCCAATCCCCCGTCTATTTTCCTTTCTTTAAGGAGTTCCCATTTCTTCCAGTGAATGCCCGATTTTGAGGCATTCTGTTTCCACCAGAAGGAAGCTATTTTCTGTTCAATCGCTTTGCACACAGAGATGGGTATTTTGAAAATAGACATTGCGTATTGAGGGAGTGATTGTACCTTTGTTTTGATTAGGATCTCCTTGCCCGCCTTTTTGAGAGCAGCTTTTCCTTCCAGCCTTCCAACTTCATATTTACCCTGCGGCTAGTATCCACGAACAAATCGCTTTTTGTTTGTCCCCAATCTGATGGCATACCAAGATATTTCCCGGTTTTCTCCATAATTGGAACTCTTAGTACATCCGCCATATTTCTTTTGAGGATTTGAGGACAGCCCTTACTAAAAAAGATTCCAGATTTGTTCAGATTTATTGCTTGTCCCGAAGCGAAGCAGTACTGGTTTAGGATATTTGCCAAATTTTGGCATTCTCCTAATGTGCCATCCAGGAAGAAAATAGCATCATCCGCAAAAAGTAAGTGTGACAACGTTGGGCAGTTCCTATTCAGTTTGATGCCTTTCAGACTCCCATCATCAATAGCCTTTCTTAGTAGAGTCGACAGCATATTTGCCATGATTATGAACAAATAAGGAGATAGAGGATCTCCTTGTCTGATACCCCGTGATGGCTGGAAATACTTTAAAGGCTCACCGTTCACTTTAACGCTGAATGTGGGTGAGGAAATACATTGTTTCACTAATGACACCCACTCCTGACAAAAGCCCATCTTTAACATGCTAGCGCAAAGGAAGTCCCACTCCACTCTGTCGTAAGCTTTTTGCATATCCAACTTTAGGATTGCTTGAAACTTTCTTTTTCTTTCTCGAGTTCTTAGTTGATGGAGGACCTCCTGGACTATGATTATGTTATCTTGAATCAACCTTCCACTCACAAAGGCACTCTGTTCTGTGGCAATTAGATTCGGAAGCCAGGGTTTGAGGCGATTCGCCATTACCTTTGAGATTATCTTGTAGCTGAAATTGCAAAGGCTAATGGGTCTAAACTCTGTGATGCTTTCTGGATGGGTGACTTTAGGGATGAGCACAATGTGTGTTTTGTTTAGTTCTGGATCGAGGTAGCCTGATTGGAAGAAATTGCTGACAAGGCTGTGAATATCATGTTGTAGATCCTCCCAATGGTGATGGTAAAACTGGCCATTCATCCCGTCTGGTCCTGGGGCTTTTGTTGCACCTAGCTGAAACACTGCTTGTTTAACCTCTGCTACAGTAACTACTGCCATCAATGCCTCATTCATCTCATGTTGGCTTGGGAAGAGGCTTTGGTCTAGGATTGGCCTGAAGTTCCTAGTACCCACAGTTTCGAATAAGGTTTCATAATAGTTGGCGATATGCTGGTTTATAACGTTGGGGTCTCTACACCATGTATCTTCAATTTTCAGCATTGAAATTTTATTCCTTTGTCTTCTTTGGACGGTGGCGGCGTGGAAATATTTTGTGTTTTTGTCTCCCCACTTGATCCAATTAATTCTTGATCTCATGCCCCAATATTGCTCTTCCTGTTTCCACAAGTTCTGGATTTGCACTTTGAGTTGCTGCATTTCTTTTCTCTCAAAAACCACCGTTGCCTGCATTTGTAAGGGCCGTGAGTCTTCTTTTCAAAAGCTCAATCTTGTTGTGGGCATTTGAGAACTTCTTCTTACTCCACAACTCTAGAGCATCTGAGGTCTTCTTCACTTTTCCTGCAAACGGCATTAGAGTGACTTCCGGTGCACCCCAAGCTTCCTTCACCAGTTCCTTGCACTCCGCCTCGGCCAGCCAATACGCCTCAAATTTAAAAGCTTTTTTCCTTTTAGCCCTTTTTGGTTGGAGGGAAAGCAGAATAGGACTATGATCGGATCCTATAGCAGGTAAAGCGAAAGCTTCCGCATTTGGGAATCTCACTCTCCAATTTATGTTGCATAGTACTCTGTCTAATCTTTCCTGCACAAAGGCATTTCCTTCCCTGTTGTTGGACCAGGTAAATGCGCATCCCTTACTTTCGATATCCATTAGTGAGCATCTATTCAAGCAGTCTTGGAATGCAACTAGTCTGTAGTGCTCCGACCCCTTACCACCTGATTTTTCCCAATGGTACAATATTTCGTTAAAATCTCCAGCACATATCCAAGGGAGGTGATTTGCTGCCTTTATTACCTGTAGATGCTGCCACAGCCTGAGTCTTTCCTGGAAATTTGTGGGAGCGTAGAGGAAGGTGATGCGCATAAGAGCCCCACTTTCTTGATCTCTACACACAATGTCTATAAATTCTCTAGATGAATCTTCCACCACCACCTTCACCCCGTCGTTCCACATTACAGCCAAACCCTCTGCGCTCCCCGGGTCTATTACCTCTATGTATTGGAATTTGGTTCTTCTTTTCACTCTGTCAACGACCGGTCTCTTGTTTTTAGTTTCCATCAAAAAAACTAAGTCAGGCCTTTCTTGAGCCACTAAGGCTCTGAGGTGCTGGACCGTCAGGGGATTGCCCAGCCCCTGGCAGTTCCAGCTCAAAAGTTTCATATAATCCCCGGTGGCTTATTAGGGCTAGCCACCAGAGCCCAATCATTTCTACCCTCAACCAGCTTGATCGGGGTGTCGAGGAGTGTTTCTTCATTGATGGAGGGGTAAAGAGTCTCGCATACCCCTAAAGGATTTATTTTTTTCTGTTTCCTCGAAGCAGCCACTTTCTTAAAAGCTGTTGTACTGATCTTCTCCCTCCTGGGTTTCTTCGGTTGTCCATCTTTCATTGTAGATCCTGCCAAAGTTAGCTGGGTAACTTGACTTGTGGACCCTAGCTGACCTTTCCCTTTCAAGCGATCTAGTTGTGTCCCTGCTATTACTCTTTCCTTTTGAGGAGAGTCTTCAATCAACCCAATAGTTGTCTTACCCTTAGATATAGACATCTCTGGTTCTCTAGGAGTAAGTTCCTTTTGTGATTCCATGAAGGCCTCATTTTCCTCCGTAGATGGACTACTCGTGCCATAAAAGCTCTTCCAAAAGGGGCTTGATTCTCGAGTTTCCACCCTCAGCCATTGGCCAAATTTGCTTCTTGCATTTACATTGGGGCCCGGTTCTGCTGGGGGGTCTTCCTTGCAGTAGGATGCATAATGGCCTATCCTCCCGCATGAGTAGCAGAAATGCGGGAGTCTTTCGTATTTAAAATCCACCCAAAGCTTCTTGTGCTCCAAGTCTACAATAGTACCTGTTTTTAGGGGTTTAGACAGGTTCACTAGAACTCTAACTTTACAGCTTTTACTAGAGCCACCACCTCTTGCGTCGAGTTTCACTTCTTCCACTTCACCAATCTTCCTTGCTATTTCCTTAACAGAATCTTCTGTTAACCTCCCGCGGGGAATACCTGCCAACTGAACCCAAAAGGCACAATGTGTAAACTCATAGCAATGGTCGGGGGTATCCGGATCACCCTGTTGAAGGACAAGTAGGTTACTCGAGAAAGACCATGGCCCCGAGTTGAGGACCTTGTTTTTATCCTCTATTGAAGTGAAGGAGAAAGAGAAGAGCCCCTGCTCAATGATCTCCCATTCTAACTGGTCTGTTTTCCACGCCTTCTTCATTGTGTTAATGAAAGCTTGAACGTTCACATTTGGTTTCGAGTACAGTTTCCCATACAACCTTAATGCACATTCCTGTTGTTTTTCTGCAGGGACTTCACCATTTAACCGCACGAGGTCATCTTCTGACCAAAGACTCCCCAGTTCTTTACACAGGGCTTCCACCCGGGCTGCATTATCACCTTCCTTTGGCATAGTATGTTCTGGGTTGAGACTCCTTCGATTATGCTTGTCTGGTTCTGGGGCTTGCCATGAGCCCCGACTTGTACCCCATATCACTAAGAGCGACCTTGTTGAACTTCTTTAGCCTGTAGAGATTGATGGGCAGTGCACGGGGAGGATGGGTGAGGAGGTTTGGGATGGCTGAGCTTGAGGAACGCTATGGTTGAGCTCAGTGTAAAGGGTGAGGGTTAGCAAGGCAGGGGTTTGAATCGGTAGAGAGGCAGCTCTTCCCGATCAACCGAGAGGATGGCCGATCCTAAGCCACAGAGGGGGAGATCTGCCAAGCACGACGACCAGGTCGCCTACGCTGGAGGGCTCCACACCGGTAAGGAAGAAGATGACTCGATGGGGTTTTGGATTAGGGCTTGGCGAGAAAGGAGATTTGATTTGCTGGACTTATGGACGTACCAACCGAGACTCTAACTAACAAGTCTTTTGCAATTTTCTTCCAAGAGATGCCACATTCCTTACACAAGTACCTCCCTTAAAGTAATGGTAAGCCCCTACAGTTACAGCAAGCAAGCATATCCTTTTTTCCACTTTATAGCGGTTGGATTACTTGAGTGTAAAAAGGTTTATCCCTGGGATTATAGACTAGACCTATACTAGTTGGTAAACGGATCATTAGGTTCAGTCCCTGGTGATCGAACCATTACTCTAAGGTGACTCTGTCCCTCTTTCTTACGATAGAGTTCATTCCGTCCCTTGACACCATTATCAAGTTGGAGTCTTTACCAAGTTAAGCTGCTTCTCTTCTCGGGCTCGGGAAAGCTATTCAGGCAAGTGAATTTGCAAGCCTTTAGCCGAATAAAGCTATCAGCAAAACGGGCACCTCACTTTTGTCTGGCCAAAAAGCAAAAGCAAGGAACTTCAATTCGATTCAAGGCAAAATCTTTCTAAAGAGAAAGCTTTCACGCAAAATATAGATATAAAATCGATCCTCCTACTTACTAAACCTCCTTTTTATAAAACTGCTTTATACTCCAATGTTGCATAGTTCAACGGAGAAAAGAGCCTAAAAGGGTAAGCATACCCATAAACCCCAAGGAAATCGCCTGTAAAGACACTCCCAAACAAAGGCTGTAGACCACAATCATAACACAGAACATACAAGTTGCATCAGTTGCTTTTTGCATACCATAATCAGCAAAGTTCCTTTCTAATGGAATTCGTTTCTCCACAATAACTTGTGTTGTTTCTGACAGATGGTAATGAGTGCGGAGTTTTTACTTAGCCAGGCCCGACTTTAGGAATGTCGTAGTGTTCACTGAGATTCGCCAGGTATTGGTTGAACTCCTGGACCCGATCGCGGTGAGATTTACTGGCCATCTTTGCCAGCCTTTCCAATTCGATCTTCTCCGTCTGCTGGAAAAACCGCCTCTCCGCTGGTGTCAGGCGGTCATCACACGCCGAAGTGAGTCTCCTCCCATCATCTTGGCCTTCATCGTTTATTCTCTTGGCATTATCTGCGGACAGCGAAGTGTTCCCAACTGACAACCTCCAAAAAAAAGAGAAGCCCATGTGAGAACAGAGACTAGATAGCGGAGAGGACATAAACTTCACTGGATAAAACAACCCAACTTTACTGTCCACCACCAAGGTGTAAGCAGACAGTAGGAGCAAACAGAAGCCGACAAAGCACAATCTTTGATCGGGCTCACCCGAGGAGGCGATTTTTATCGGCGGTATTGTCAGAAGTAGACACCAAGATATGGCGTCAAACTCACAACTTACGTCTGTACACAAAAGTTCTTCATAGGCATCGAAGCTAGCAAAACAGAGAACACTCAACAGTACACGATAAGCATGATTGAGTTCCAACAGAAACTTCAACGATGATACCAACTGAAGACAGAAGAGATTAGCTAACCGTTACGCAATTCATGTCACCTGGGCATTGTCCCATATATGAAAGAGATGATGAGAACCTCACTATTGAAACTTCAACCTTTGTTTACCAACTGAAGACAGAAGAGATTAGCTAACCGTTACGCAATTCATGTCACCTGGACACCGTCCACATTTATGAAAGAGATGATGCCTCTCCGAACAAGAACTATTGACTATGGAATCAAACAGAATCCTATATATATTATACCGTATGAGAGATTATATAATGGTTGAAAACCTAAATATCCCTTTGTAGAACGTAGCCCACATGGATTCTGTTTAAGGTATAACCCATCAACTATGGTATCAAATAGGGTACTATAGCCCTTGAACGCATGATTTTGACAAAATGTGCACGGAGTGCAGTAGTCTGGTAGTTTATTTCAAATCTCCCTATCCATGATAATACCACCGCCTTCTAAATTGATCAAAAAAGTATGTTATGTAAATTATAACTGGCTGGTAATACTACTACTAGTAAAAGTGACTGTAGTTCACAGTGTGATTGCAAGTCGCGCTCCAGCAAAGTCGAAAGCAGAGCTTTTTAGCATTGATGCAAGGATGAGGATCAGGAGATCAGGTGGTGGCACCGGCAGTATTTAAATCAGGGCAGATCACTCCCCAGGCAATATGACAATCATAGTTTAACTCGTGAACTCGAGACATCCTAAGACCTACAGCCGCCGAGGCGAGTGGATCCTTCAAGCCGTGGAATGGACACAAAACGAAATGGCCAAGAAGTCCATGTGTCCCAAATAGAAATCTTTGTTTTTTTTTTTTATGCGCGCGCATCAATTACAGGACCAGTTTAGACCGCTGAGAATGGTAAAGATCACGCACCAATTCACTGCGAAGAATCGAAAAACCGCCTTCAAAGCAGAGACATTTACATTTCCAGAGCACAGTCAACGAACTTCAACAAGTTCGCAATGGCACTCTTTCAACATCACCCACGTTCAAACAAACATACGTGACGATTCCCATGCAGCACGTTTGAGCACGTCCTCAAAGACTCAAGAGCCAAAAATCAGCATTTCCCAAAGGGTATCACGACATCATTACCGCAGACACATAATATTTCGAGAAGGATACTAATCCGCTATCGAATGACTCAGGCATTGCGCATGAAGAGCCGAGGAGGCAGCGAGCTAACCTGTCGAGGACTCAGAGAGTCGCGGAAGGAGACGACCCACGTACCTCTTCTTCTTGTTCTTCGCCTTCTTGGAGATCATCCCACCACCGCAAGCGCCGTCGTGCAGCTTCACGTCCAGGGGCTTCCCCTTCAGCTTCAGCCTCCCCGCCACCACATTCTCGTACGCCGCCGACATCTCCGCCTATCGAAACCTACCCCAGTTACGGAACGGGAAGAGGAAGAGAGAGAGAGCATCAAGAACGTTCGTATCCGACGGTTCCATGGATGACACTATACGGACGAAGCTCCACGAGCGTCCCCGAACTCTCTGGAAAGTGGGGTGGGCGGGGAATTTGTCGGAGAAGCAGCCATCGTTTTGTGCACGGCCCGCTTGTTTTCGGTTCGTTCAGGTGGTCGCGACGCATGAGTGCAAGGCCCATGCGACTCTACTTGCATCATTGGGCTTGGTTGAGATTGGGCTGTTGCAGTATCAAGAGATATTGGCTCTACTTTGCCAACACCTGAAATCTATTAGGAAAATTATCAAAACAAAGTCCTAAATCTATTGTAATTATGCCAATTCAGTTTTAAATTTTTATTAGTATCAATTGAGTCATAAACCTTTTGCATTTATATCAATTTAGCCCATTCAGCCAATTTTAGTTAGCTAGCGCTGGTGTAGACAATTTTTAATAATATCGTAGTATTTTTTTTCGAGCTTTTTTTTTATAATTATTTTCTTTCTTTCTCTTTTTTTTCCCTCATTTTGCGATCGGCCAAAGGCGAGGGTTGGCGAGGTTGGCCTCACCAGTGGCCGGTAAGGTTGACTTGCTGGCCCTCGCCTCTAGCCGGTCGCCTCGGTTCAGCAACCAGCCAGAGAAAGAAGGAAGGAAAAAAAAACAAAGAGAAAGAAAAAAAAGGAAAAAGAAAAAAATAATTAAAAAATTAGAAAAAATATTAAAATATTATTAAAAATTATCTACATTAGCGCTATCAATGCTGGCCAGTCAAAATTGGTCGAATGGACTGAATATACACATATGGAAAATGTTTAGAGCTCAATTGGCATAAAAAAGGCTTAACACTGATTTGACACAATTGCAATAAGATTTTTTTAATAATTTTCCCGGAATCTATCCTATAGAGTTTTAGAACCACCCTCAAATTTAGAATTTGTTAATTTCCTAGATTTTAGGTACCTTGTACTTTTCTATTTTTTTGGCTAAAAAAATGCCACAATTCTAATTATTAAGGCATACCATATTCGATGTAAAACACAAATGCCATTACATTATAAAATACGTGGTCATGTCTAACGGTAACACAATACAAAGACGCGATAAGATCGAAAGCGAAATAGAAATGACGGATATGTTTCCTCCAACCATTTCGCACATTTAAAGGTGAAAAACTTGTAAAGAAAAGAGAAAATGACGAATAGTTTGGCACGCATGTATATTCACTCAAATGTTGTTCAGGGTATCCTGTATTTTTCTACATGAGAATCCGTATAGCGTTTGGAGTACATGGTACAAGGTAAGTATAGAGTGGGAATTTGGAACCTACCATGTGTTTACCAATTTTGAAATTTTAGAGCTTGAAACCTATTCTGCCACTCTCAATATCACCCGAACCTACCCGACCATGCCGCTTCCGCAGGCTATATATCTTGTGCACCCTTAATTCCCACATGAGTCAGCTTGATGAAGGATCATCATAAGGAGGACTAAAGCGTTACCCAACGACGAATCATAATTGCTTGGAGGCTTGCGCATCTCTGTTGGCGAAACTTAGGGTCATTTTGTTCGGACATTGGAAAGGCTTTCGTGTTCCGGTACAAGCAAATAAGATATGTTTGGAGATCCTCATTTGTCTACTTTCAAATCGATCAAGTTTATTCAATTGAAATCTTGTAGAGGAAGTAATGCCCCAAATACTCAATGCCGGTTAGGAAATCTGAGGAGCAATCTTTCGTATTTCTATGTGTTACTTATAAAAAAACAATCATTTCCTCTAGATTTTTGAGTCTCAATCATTGTATTGTGTTTCTAAAGTCATTTGAGTTAAGATTCAACGTTAGTATCGATGGTTTTGTCTATGGAGTATTGGTCTTTGTCTTGGAAGATAAGAGGTTAGTATAATGGGATTTTCCTATGCTTGCAAAGTTGTTCTAAGTTGTATTTATATAATCCCCTCTGAGGTCATTTGAGGAATACAGTGTTTTGATGATTGAATTTCAGATTGGACTTATCATCCTATCTTATCCTAGGTCCACCAAAATGTTGATAGATTATATCTCTTTTAGCCATTGAATTGGTTTTTTTGGTATAAAAGACCTAATATAAGAAATTTGGAGGGGATTCTCTTCTTCATTCCTATTGTGTCTTACCTGATCTTTTATTCCTTCCTGGTGACCAAACGCAACACAAAGAAGATTTCCTATTTTGGGGAATAAGAAACTAATGGTTGTCTTTTGATCTACTTGTAAGGACGAGTCTCAAGCCGTCATCATAGTAGCTGAGTGTTGCTAATTGGAAGATACATGGGCGTGAATCTTCAGTATATTTGTAACCAAAGTCCCACATTGAATGGAAAAGGTCTTGTTGAGTTATTCATACTAAGTAATAAACACCAACTTAATGGTCACCATCTTTTATGGTAAACTTATATGTTTTGAAAACTTAGTTTGCATTGTATGGGCAGGTCAATGCAGATAATACCACCTCTCCAATTGGTGTGTGTTCTCGTACTGATGAGGGCGGGAGCGATTATTGAGACGGGAGGGACCGAGATGGGAGGGAGGTATAACTCCCAGCATGCTTTTATAATGATGGAAGAGTCAAGGATGAATTGAATCATTTCTTGAAAACGAGGAGTATTGATGTGCGATATGGGATCAACATTGATGGGAATGTCATTATTTAAATACGGAAGTTTGTAACATTCCAAGGTCCCTCACCGAATGAGAGAGACATTGTTGATAAGTAAGATGATTGTCACCACCTTGGTGAGCTTCTTTTTCGGGGTTTGACTTATGCGAAATGGGTTAGGTTGTTATGCTATTCCTCTTGAGTGCAATAACAAAATTACGATGAAACATATTAAAACTGATAGCTATTCATGAGTTAGCATCTGTCATTATGCTTATATCTTCTACAAATTTACCTTCATTTCTTCTCCAAGCCACATTTTCTCAATTGTAGGACTGTTCCCAGAGTGTTAATGTAATATATATAGTAGCTTAAATTAACGTAATCTTACGGCCACTATCATCTGATACTAGAAATTGGTAATCGGCCATGTTTTTGTACCATCAGTTGTCATAATATCAGACATAGATCAAAGAGATGGAAAACGATTGTCTTGAGGCTATGAAGATTTGACCATCGTTTATAGGACAGTAATTTTTCTCATACTTGGCCTTTGTCCCTGGATCTCAATTTTATCTCAGATAATCACTTTAGGCCCTATTAAAGTTGTTGTTTGATAGTCTAGCACAAAAGTATAGAAAAATGAAATCTCATGTATTAGCTAGGGAAATTGCATATGTACCTTTTAGTCTCTAGACACCAAGAATCTATCCCATAAAACTCTTATATTGCAGAAATTTTCTGATCCGCAGGTTCTACAGAATGACAATTGGAGAACATACTCACCTAATTAATTCACCTTGTCAAGCTAACGATGTAACTCTAAACATTAAATAACATCAGACTTGAGGAAGAGAAGAAAAGTGTTTGAAAAAACATACGAGATGTGTACGCTATAGAGATTTTCCAAACTCGGTCTTATTTCAAAACTAAATGATGATGCCCCGACTAACGTTTCGGCAAGTTCATGAACCTTGGTAGGTGTGATTTAAAAGAAAAGTGGTGGCAAAACGGGAAGTGGTTAAAAATGGGAAGTTAATGGAAATGTTGATTGTATCCATTTTTTTTAATCTTTTTAATATTTAGTCAATGGGCAATTTGGGAGAGCTATTAAAAATAAGACAAAACTCTCTTTTGACTTATATATATACAGACTTTTACATGGTACACTAATGGTGTAAAAAAATCATTACACAGGTGGGATTTAGGTGCCGGTACGTGTACCTTTATTGAATTTGGCAATTAAATTCATTTCATTAATATTTTAGTTTTTTCAATTCATGACTACTTGGGGGAAATCACATTTGGGGTATAACTCATGTAAAATCTCACGTTTGCAAAGAGGGCAAAGTCCCAGTTTCTTCCCCATGAGTTGGAGTTTTTGTGTAAAACTAGCTTGGTAGTCGCCACGGCAATATAACACGGTCAACGGTTGGCTTGACCGCGTGCCACCTCTAGATTTTCACCAAAAAAACCTCAGCTTGTGGGCCGCCTACTCTTAGCACATTGCTTATTCTGCTTGGATTCTGTAGGTTGTGCACTGTCTGGATGAATCTTGACCAAACCCATTAGAAGTATTAAGAATTACTTCACTAATCCTTCCGTGGATGACAAATGCAGCGTTTCAGGCGCTTTGAACGCCGTGGAATTCTTATTAGATGCGACAGCGCTCCTTCGAATTTACCCGATTAACTAATCCGACGTCACAAGTCTGTTGTGCTCCTTGGGGAGGCCTCGAGGTGAAAAGCACGAGCTTGGTGATCTGAACTCAGGGCCCGAGCGAAGGGTACAAGCTTGCTTACCACTTGAGCTTTTAGATGCACCGACGAGTTGCATTCATGACAGCATGTGCTTAAACCTTACATGGCTATTCCATTTCACAATAAGCCGATATCATTCTAATTCAGCGCGTATCTTCATAGTTTTATGGACGCGGGTTTGCACACGATTCCTGACGTTCTTTCAACTCTCTCCCGCGACGGTCTTTTGCAGCTCATGAGGGCTGACTACACAGAAGCATGTAGCTTGATTTAAAAGAGGAACAAACTTCAAGCAAGTCCAAGAACAGAATTGGGTGGAAGTTGTCCCTGATGCAACCAAAGAACTAGTCCATAAATGAGAGAATAACTATAACGCAAGCCCTAATAAAAGAGTTGGTCACTGAAGCAATTAGCTTTCCAAATCGAGGTAACGAAAGTACGTCCCAACAAATCTTATCACAGTGCGCATTTGTGTGTAGTTGTAGGTTTATCCCTTCTAACACACGTACTTTGCTGTCCTGCAGGAATTAGTACAGGACGAAACGGGTCTTGGTTCATTTCTTGACTCCATCACACAAGACTTGAGAGACATCATCGAAAGGGTCTCCAAAGAGTTACTGAAAATGACTATATTCTATGAACATCGCAGTTTTCCCTTCCCATCACACCTCTTCGTTTTGGGGACTTGTCATTCACACACATACATATTTCTCTCGAGCACAGAAGTCTGTCTTCAAACCTAACTCCTATGATTTGTATAAAGCAAGAGGTTAACACGTAGTAATCTCAAACAAGGGAAAATTTTTGTAAACTCAAAATGGAGGAAAGCTAATCATGAAGGAACGTATAGGATACCTACAAAGTTAATTACTTCCCCTCCTAGACATATAGCTACTCTTTGAATACTTTGCATCTGTTCCTGGATTGTAGCATTTATATTACTCCTTGTAACAACATCAACTGCGATAGGATGATCCTCTTTTGGGGACAATATAATTCATCGCCAACCGTCCTCTAATAAATCCTTTTCTTGCAAATATGAAAAGGTAGTTTTATAATTTGAAAGTCAGGCCTGGAAAAGTCGTAACTAAGAGATCAGAACAGCTGTTTAATCAATATTCCTTTGAAGTGTTAAGCAAGTAGCATGCCAGGCACTAAATTTTCGATCGCGCAGCCAGGGTTATTCATTACAGTCTAGTTGACAAGCACCCGTAACCACTTCACAGCAAAAAAGTCTACGGAGTCGCCCCCGGAAATAATTTTGTAACGAGACTTGCAGGGGAAGGTCTGAGACACATATCGACAAATGCTGTCAACGAATCGATCAAAAGTAGATAATACATTAGTCTATTCGATTTTTTCGTGAAGAAGTGTGCAAGCTTAATTTACAGTGTTTATAGATTAACAAAATGATTTTGGACTTGGCTTCACAGGGTTTCTTGTGTAACTAGCTAAAGTGACAGCAATTAGCAAAGCAAAAAAGGAAAGACAGAAGAACATAAAACGGGCAAGAGTACAGTGCAACCTCAATTAGTGCTTGAAAGCTTGCTGCATAATATCAGCATCAATAAATCAGTGCATATTTCTGTATACATTCTACAATAATTGCTGTGTTTTTCAACTCTCCATTTGGACTTAAAAAAGTGGTGTGCCGGTTTGTAAAATGCAGGCAAGTGACGAGAGAGCTCAATTTGATAAGAACATTTTTGACCAAAGTTCAGGAAAGACAATAATCTTAGACAAGCAAATTTAGAAGATTCAAACTACCCTTGGTATTGGAAATGTTCATACAGAAACCCCTAATTGTTCTAACAGTTCTTTTTCCCGATATTTAGCTCCGTACAATTCGACCAGCAGCAATATAAGATGAGAAATTGAGATTTCCAAAGCACTTACACAATCCGCTCATTTTCTTTAGATGCAGCAAGGGCACAGATCTTTTGGGGAGGGCATCCAGTGTTCTATGTTTTGTTTGGAAAGAATTTGCTTCTCGATTTCATGACAGATAGGTAAACATATATACTTTCTTCCAACAACCTAATTAAATGAAGAAAAGATCAATCCAAGAGATGATAAGTATTGCAAGAAAATGAAATTCTTCTTATCTAAGGAATAATTGCTAGTAATTAATTATTCAGATGAAATTCAAATATCTCATAATTAGTGTTGTGGCCTTGAAGATAAATCATTCTCATTGTTGCTTTAGATACTTCTGCAAACTATTTTTGGGATCAGTTACTAAGCATAAACAAGAGGCTATTGTGAGTCTCTGCGATTCACGTGTTCAAATTGTAATACCCAAGCTTTCATCACCGCTGCCTGAGTACTCCCATGTGTTTTCTCATTGAAAAAACGAATTAAGTTGCGGAAACCAGGCACACCAGGCTTCTAAAAAAACTACATCGGAGAACGGGTAATGCACGTGTACATAACGTCATTTTTTCAAGTGTTTGAAGTGATTGATAAGAAACAATCGATTGCGATGGGATGATATCATCGGTGTTTCTTCAACTATTTCTCCTCTCACTGCTCAATAATTCTATGAGAGACCTCCCAATCTTTCCAAAATCATAACTAAACCTACTCTCGAAAGGGATTGGCAGGATCACAGAAGTTGTTACTACCATGTTAAGGTTTCCGACATGGTCTACGTATGAAGCACGTAAATAAAGCAAAGTGAATGGACTCGGAATTAGTTATAACACCAAGTTTTCGGAAAATTGATTGCTTGGAAGGATGATCTCAGTTCATCAGTCTGCATGAAGAAATTAGATTTGTGGTTAGGGTTGGGAAATTGGGGATGCAAACTAGGGCTGAGCTCTTTTTTAATTAACTCCAAACACACATAAATCCAAACTTTTTTCCTATTGTTGCTAGGGATTAATCTTTACATTACTCACTGAAGTAATTAATGATTTCTTATCTTGGAAAATTCACTATTAATTCTTGCAGATGATGAGCTTCCTGTAATCAACATCACCAGGCAAAAGGAATAAGAAAAATCATTGCGCGAAGCTAACATTTGTGAACTAATGGGAATTAACTGGCCCGAAACAATTGCGAATTACGCAAGATGAAGCCGTTTTGCTAGTTACTTGAGGTTACGAACTTAGACTAATTTTTAAGCATAAGCGAACTTTGAGGTGACAAGTAATATCAGAAAAATAAATAGTACACAAAGGTCGTGCTCTTGATATGAACTTTTCAAGTTCTCATTGGGCGGCTATACATATGCTGTTGATCGGCATTTCAGAGAAGCAAATTGTCGATTGCTTAATCTGCTGGTGATGAAACTTGCTTCCTCTATGACATATCAGTGAGCTTTAATCAGTTGTTTCTAACTTGAGTTGGTTTTCACAAATTTTCTACCTTTGGATGGACAATCAGAAACTGGCTCGTCTTAGTGACACTAAAAGGGGTGTGCTATAGCATAATCCTTGTATTAAAGGTGATGCAAATCCGATGAATAATCGGTCCCTTTTCTTTCCCAGTTGATGCAAAAAATGTAACCCTGATGCAGAAACCTTGTTACATTACTGCAACAAAAAACAGGAAGTCGCTTCTGTTTTTGTTGCAAAAACCTAGTGTTAGCTTGGATTGCAGTAATGTAACCCAAGATGTACAAAGTCTTGGGATTTGCTATATCAATTCTTTCTCGGAGTAAACATTAGAAAAAATGAAAAAAGTACTCTTAAGAGCTTCAGACTAATACGACTACCTAAAGCCATTCAACCGAATGAAGTCAATCACGTGATAGAAAAATAGCAAAATCTACAGAGAGGCAGCGGGTATAATGCTTGTTCTCAATGACAGAGGTTGACCTATCACCGAGCTCCAAGAGAGAGAGAGAGAGAGAGAGAGAGAGAGAGAGAGAGAGAGAGAGAGAGAGAGAGGACAAGGTTTGTATTTGAAACAGAGGTGGTGGTGATAGCTTTGCTAGTAATAGCAGTCGAGACAAGACGACATTGTCTTCCGACAGCGGCAGCAGTGCCGGCGGCGGCGGCAGCGGCGACAACATCAATCTAGTGATAGAGGGAGAGGAGATATAGTTGGTTCGAGTTTAATTAGTTTTGATTAGGTATAGCGAGTCTCACACGCAATGGACATATATGACGCTCAGCATGATAGGAGGATCCTCCTCTAGAGGAGGTTTAGGTATCCTTTGGCTATGTTTAAATATACTTATATCATTAAATTTCTTAAGAACAGAGAAATCTATCCTTTTAGTGCAAAAGCAACATTTAGACTGCTATGGCCAGAATTAGTTATTTTGAAAACAAAAAAAGAAATGTTTTTTTTTCCATATAACCAAGCTATCTATTTATCTTCAATTTTTGTAGAAAAACTTAGGGTCAGCTGAATGTATGTCCCTTCCGCTTAATATTGTCGCTCATCTTTTATCTCGATCCTTTCTAATTTCCGAAGGATTAGATTGCGCAGACACCAAAACCAAATCGTTGAGAAACTTGGACAGCCAAGGCGTGCGCATAATAACTGGGAGAGAAGTAAATATAAAGAGTGATCATGGACTACAACTAGGAGGAGCTCTTCGTAGAGTGGTCTCTCGTGCAATGGACAAGCATGGGACGCACGATTCCTGGTTAGGGTCAAACAAGAAAACGATAACGATGAAGTTGAATGGAAGAAGGAAGGTCAGACGATGATGGTACGTGGCTTTTGATTCTTACAAAAGTAGTTTATTCATGTCTCTCCTTTTCAACGTTTCCTTTTGTCTTTGGACCGGATTTCCCTATTATCTACCATTGGCGTAAACTTTCTTCAACCACGTATTTGATTAGTGGGCTATACATACGGACATCACCCACAACCCACGTGGAAACCTGTGACGACAAATCACATGGAATCGCGAAAACAAAAGTAACAATCGAGTGAGATGGATGCAGAAAGATAGACCTGAACACAGGAGACTTGCATGATTCGACAGTGTGCCTATTACAAGAGGAGAGATCGATGGACGTATTATCAATGGCAATGGGGAGATCCACTCGCACTCATATGTTTTCGAATCCCAATTACAACGAAGATCTTCGCAAGGATGTATCTCATAACGAAAAGTGTTTTTCTCTCGACCGCAATTCTCATGGACGGCTGTCTCTTGATTTCTCAACATCACTACAGATTGATCTTCGTGTCGGAGCGTAGGCACCTGCCCCAAAGCCGCGGGCGCCCACTTAGTGCGCTGGATATGTAGACGCACCCTCTGGACGCCTCTACTCCCTGTTTCTTTCTTGGTTCAGTTTTCAGTCCATTGCCACCTTATGAATGATACTAGCAGAGATTCGACATGTAAATGGACGGACAGAATACATTTTGATCTTCCGAATCAGACGATGGACATCTAGGGTTGCACAGAATCGTTCATACAGTAAGTTTTGGCATTCGTGGAGCCAACCCAACTTGCCCTGATTGCTGACGTGATCTTACGTGCAATGAGAGTCTTGGTTAAGTCATCGAGCTCGACTAAGTTGGCTGGCACCAGTGAGTGCTGTCTGTTTTTAATCCAAAACCAGGAGATTTCGTGCACCAGTCCGTATAGTTTACGTGATCTTGTCCCATCTGCATGCTCGAATTATTTCCAATTCCTTCCTCTGTCAATAACACTTTTATCTGTTAAAACCGTTATTAATCCTTCTCACACTGCAAACCCTTGAGCAATTAGGGTTTTAAGGTCTACATTATTAGATGAAAAAACATGAAAATAGTGAAGCATGAACAAGAAGGCTCCTTAAAAAACTCCTTGAAACATCTGTTGGGTGGGTCAGCACCCTCTTCCTTCGTATCTCAACTAATTCCTGTATTAATCGCCGGATCTCAATTTCTGATTCTCCAAGCTGTCGCCAACATAGCTAGGGCAACACACAATCAATATATGGAACCAATGCCTAACCATGGAGGCCTGAGCACAGACATCGCATGACTATGACGGTGAGTTGATCTGTAATGGTGGTAGAAACAAACAATAGTTTCTTCGTTGGAACACTATATTTGATATATTTTTTTTATAGCGGTCAAGTGATATCCTGGATCAGTTGTCACATGCTATGATAAACATTTTGTAACGTGGCTTATGGTACACTACTAAAAAGGCATACATGGCATCGCCTAACTGAAGATTAAAACCAGGGTCTAACCAGTGATTGAATTAATTCAATTTGCCATCAAAAGTCTTTTCACTTCACTTAGGGCTCATATGACAAAATTGAAAAATAAGTGCTGAAAAAATTTGAATACCGAAGATGAAATGAAAAACTTGTTTGATAAGTAGATAATAAAATTTATTAGTTTCTTGTGAAATATGAAATAGTGAGAAACATTGAAAGTTTTAACAATATAATTGGCAAGAGATTTAAATTGGGATAATGACACAAATGGATCCTAAATTTTGACCCAATGTGTAATGTGATCCCTCAATTTTTAGTCTGATCAATTTAATCCATGAACTTTAGTCCAATGTGAAATGTTGTTCCTAAATTTTTAATTTGTTCAATATGATCTCTAAATTTTTGATATTTAGGGGTGTGCAAAAGAACCAGTAACCACTTGGACCACCCTGGACTGCTCGGAACTGGTGGTTCCTAAGGGAACCGATCTGGTTCTTGGTTCCAATTTTTGGGAATCAGTGGGCACAAGTTCGGTTCCCCATTTCAAGTATGGAACCGCTCGCCTGCCCAGTTGGACAAGACCAATAATATAATAATAAATATAATATATTTATTAAATTTTATTTTTTTCAAAAAAAGAAAAATCCTAAATCCCTAAACTAAATCTAACTCGCTCGATACTTACAGTCTCATATTAAGCCAAGAAACACCATCTTTCGCTTTCGCCTCACGCTCGCTCTCACTCTCTCACTCTTCTCGTTTGATGCTCATCTCACCATCTTCGACTCTCCATCTCCATCTCCGTCTCCGTCCTTGGCTAGTGGCACCGGTTCCATGGAACGAATGGGCGGTTCCCGGTTCTAATTTTTCGGAACCGGTCCTTAGTGGGTGGTTCCTGGTTTTAGGGTGGGAACCGTCCATCCGGACCATGCTCACCCCTATTGATACTTGTTCAATTTAGTCTCTAAACTATATGAAAATGTTCAAAGTTGTCTTTTTCATTAATTCTAGTTCAGGGACAACAACGAATATTTTCATATAAATCAAGAGACTAAATTGAGCATGTACCAAAATTTCATGGATCACATTGAACAAATTAAAAGTTCATGGACCACATTACACATTGGGTTAAAGTTCAAGGATCACATTGAACGAATTAAAAGTTCAGGAACCATATTACACAATGGCCAAAGTTCAGGGATCATTTATGTCATTTTTCCATTTAGATATCCATTGGATATTTTATCACTTAAATAATTAATTAAGTCTCCTTCCCAATAACTTACTGCCGTACACAATTTTCAACAGAAAAATGTGTGCAGTTAGATGTAATCAAACTCACTTAATGCTAGCAAGTGTTGAAAAGGTTAATTCATGCTCTTTGTAAGTTAGTAAAAGAAGTGAACATAGGCATATTGCATTTATTTCTATGTCTCATAGGTTACAGGGTCGACCCCCCGTGGAAAGTGGGAAAAAAAGTCATTTGTTCTCTTACGTTAGTGGATTCAATTCAAATTGCTCAAATAATCAAGTTTTATAGAATACGATTTGCTAAATGATGCACCGATCCCTAGTGAGGCATATAAGTCGTTATGATCTTTCTCTTTGCTCTGCATTTGGGTAATGCTCTCTCTTATTCATTGTTGTTTACTCTTGCACACTTTTCCCAACTTTGGGCATGACTATCACATTTGCTCCTAATAAGCTCGTATCATCCGTTCATTACCAGTCAATAAATCATCATCGTCACTCCTCCATGCAAAATACAGCAACAAAACTATATTATTATCATTACTGTATAGCTACTTGACAAGTGGGAAGGTGCATGATTTCGATTACCCTAACAATGTCTCGCTCTCACCATTCGCTTTCACACCGATCAAAGACATTGGTCAGTCCACGTTATCTTGTCCATGACGATCCGAATTAGGTGAGAGCTTCATCGACACACCCCTCCTCCTCGTCGTATTCACAAGAGAGAAGCATAAATTTCAAACCTTCTAGTGCATAAATTGCACGTAAGCAAGAGAGAGATAGCCTCCAATTAAAGTCCTATGCACCCATTGACCACCCCTCTCTCTTCTCTCTTTCCCTTGGTTTGCCCTAGCTTTATCTAAATTGATCTGAAGAAGCATCGAAAAACCCAATCAGGTACTTCATCTTTCCCATGCAAGTAACCTCTTTGCTTTTGTACTTTCCATGACTTAGGCCAGATTTTGATCCGTTACTTCTTACAACATGTTCAAGAAAGGGAAGGAAACCCTAGATTTTTCTTTTTCTCCTTTGTTTTGTTTTTATCTTTCATTTTAATTTTGTTGTAGTTTTTGATGCTCTATAGGTAAGAGTTGAAGCGGAAGTTGTAGCGAAGCGATAAGGAAGGCAAGACATGGAAGAGAAGAGGGAGGATAATCTTCCACCGGGGTTCCGGTTTCATCCCACGGATGAAGAGCTCATCACCTACTATCTGATGAACAAGATATCGGATTCTAATTTCACTGGAAGAGCAATTGCCGACGTGGATCTCAACAAATCTGAGCCTTGGGAGCTCCCAGGTATCCTCTGACTCAAAGCCCTTGCTTATCTACTGTCATCTGATGGTTTCACGCTTCAAGAACGCAACCGTTTCTTAAATTTCATAGTTTCTGTGAGGAATTCTTGTCACTTTGTCATAGACATAGAGAATTTATTTTGTAATTTAGTCTTCCGTTCATGATATGAATTCATAGTGTTGAATTTTTCTCACAATGATGCAAGATGGTGATTTTAAGTAATTAAGGAGGGATCCAGAATCCTAAGACCCGACTTAAATTTTTGATTGAGGATCTTGCCCTAGAAATATTTCATCATGCATAACCAGTTTTCCAGCAGCTAGCCCTTTTTTCATAATGTTTACAGACCATGCTCTTTTATCATCTTGTGTAGTATAACGAACACTGAAAAAAAAACCATTAAGTAGTATTGTTTTCCCTCATTTTTAAGGGTTTCATTACCAGTACACAGAGAAAATCTCCTCCTGTTCATCAAACTGAAATACTGACATCTTTTCTGATGGGATTCTCTCAACCAGTGAAGGCTAAAATGGGGGAGAAAGAGTGGTACTTCTTCAGCCTACGAGATCGGAAATACCCGA
The DNA here is from genome assembly GCA_024733475.1 of Syzygium grande. Taxonomy (NCBI): domain Eukaryota; kingdom Viridiplantae; phylum Streptophyta; class Magnoliopsida; order Myrtales; family Myrtaceae; genus Syzygium; species Syzygium grande. The sequence goes on along the minus strand of JAMXDD010000008.1, from coordinate 23,145,356 downwards.
CTGGGGTGCGAACGAACCGAGCAACCAACACCGGGTACTGGAAAACTACGGGGAAGGACAAGGAGATCTTCAATAGCGTCACCTCCGAGCTGGTCGGCATGAAGAAGACCTTGGTCTTTTACAAAGGAAGAGCCCCCAGAGGAGAGAAAAGCAACTGGGTCATGCACGAGTATCGCATTCACTCGAAATCAGCTTTCCGAACTACCAAGGTAATATCCATTTTCATCACCGAATTAGATCATGTGTCTCGGAACTACAACCTAAAGAAAATGTTAAAGTCTCAAGTTTGTAACCCTAGATATGTTGAGCCAAAAGAACAAAAAAAGAAAAAAAACTTAGCTTGTAAGAACAAACTTGAGATGACTAAACTTCATCCATCTTTCTAAGTGAGCTAGGTTTACATGGATTTTCTTAGATCAGCGTACTCCACTATCTATTATATGTGCATCAAATTTGCCCTCCTATCCAAGTGCCATCTCTTTTATAATCTTCATCCGTGTACGCAGATCCAACTTTTTCTTCTATTTACATATTCACAAAATATGAAATAGAATAAGATGGAAAAGATGCTAAGAACTAACAATAACAAAATATTTTCCTTCCGTATATTTTGCACACACTCATTTCAAACCCTCTAATTTTATCGGATGTTAGCAAGTTGGATTCAAATTTCGTTAGATGTGCCACGAATGACCCCTTACTTCAATTTTGGGTTTATCAGGGTCATGGGGATCTACAAAAAGATTGCAATAATTAACCTCTAGGGTTAATTAAGATTGAGTACGGAAGGTTATCTGTCGTGTTTATGCATGAGATTACTTATCGGACTAACATTTTCTTGAGAGCTAAACTTTCATGACTGTAGATCAACCCATTTCAGTCTTTCGACGCACACCCTATTCCGGAAATAGTAATTGTCACTTGCAGACGTTTCTCTGTATAGAATTGTGCTGCCTATTTTTGAACCTCAAGTTATGTGGGGGCAACAGCTGATGTTGAAAGGTTATCTTGTACATGCATAAGTACATCCACATATGCATGTTTTTATGTACATACATCGCATGAGCAAGTATATCTTAGTCTGAAAAATTTTAAGATATAATTTAAAGTTAGTTAAATATTTTATCGAGTTACGGTTGATGAATTTTAGAAGAACTAGGATGACCCTGCACATCGCACGGACTTAATTTATGAAATTCTTAATAAAACCAAATATCTGCAATCACATCTTGATAAATGTATAAGAGCAACTTTGTCCTCGGAAGTACAGACCATGATAGTCACTAAAGTGCATCTTATTTATTTTTTTAGCTTTAAGCCTCTTTACAAGGAAAACAAGATCGCTAAGTTTAAGAAAGAAAATGTGAACCTAGAAAATCGAAAACAGCTACAAATGCGAGATCAATAGCGAAAAGAAAGAGGGAAAAGCTCATGTTGCTACCAACTGAGGAAAAAGAGTCGGCGATGTTTGCACACATATTGCATCAAGATATCCATAAGAAAACCTGAGGTTCAATTAACAAATTGAGGAGATGAAGAAAAACGGAAGGATCTCTATTGTTACCTTAAGGTAAAAGCTCACTAGCATTCGGAGAGAGAGAGAGAGAGAGAGAATTTTGCACAAGTCTGTTTGGGGGAGAGAATAGCATCATTTACAAAGTAATTCATGAGTTTCCTCCTAAGAAGCAAGAATCACAATCACGCCACGTTCGTAAAATTAACGTGCCACGCATCTTGCTATTTGCTAAACATTTTCCACATCATATGCGATGATATCCCACAGGACGAATGGGTGGTTTGCCGCGTCTTCCAGAAGAGCGCCGGTGCGAAGAAGTACCCATCCAGCCAATCCCGGGCCGTCCCTCCCTACAGCCTTGAGATAGGGTCGAGTGTTGTGCCGCCCGCAATGATGCCGCCAGAGAACTTCCAGTTCCTCGGGAGGAACTACATGAACGGGGCTGATCTGGCCGAGATCAACCGGGTCCTGAGGAGCGGGGCTATGGGTGTGAACCAACCGATGCCACCACAGCTCAATCCCGCAGGCGCCGCCGGGGGGTGCTTCACGATATCTGGGCTGAACTTGAATCTGGGTGGCGCCACCTCGCAGCCGGTCCTGAGGCCGGTGATGCAACCACCGCCGGGCCCGGCCATGAGCCACCAAGATATGGTCGTTGGCTCAACCATGATGAGCAGCAACACAGCTCTTGTTGGAGATCAAGCAGGTGGGTATGGCGGAGAGATGGCACACGCAAATATGGGAGGCAATAGGTACATGGGAATGGAGAATTGCATGGAGATGGAAAATTACTGGCCCCCCGCTTATTGAGTAAGACCTGGTTTGTTCAAGAAAAGTCTATCCAAAAACAAAAATGTTAGGGAGGCTGTAGAAGAATTAGAGAGATCCACAATTTTCTCGTCTGGGGTTCAAATGGGCAAGAACATGGACTTACAGGCAGGAAATTGATAAAGGGGTCATTAACTATCTTTGTAGTAGTATGATTTGGCTACTTAGCAAGTTATTTGCTAGCGTTTGAACAAGATCAAGGAACGCATCTTGATCATATTTTCCTCTGGTTTCTTTCTTAACTTGGTCTCTTATAAGTAATAAAGCAGTGAAGTGATTCCGATTATGCATGGAAAGCACAGGTATCTTTTGTTTGAATTTGAGAGTCGGTAGGTACAACTACAAAAGTTATGGAGGAGAAGACCGCTTGTGGAGATATGTTTCCTCTGGCATTCCACAACGCTATCCTTTATCTTTGCATGGATAAATGCATATTTAGGGCTCCCAAACCAAACATTGTTGGCGAAAATTTTGATATATCCCGTAGCAACCCTAATCTGCATAGATGTGTCGATTTTCGGTTTAGGTAATAAATTGACACTTCTATGGAGATTATAATTGCTTGTGGAGAGATTTTAGTTACGCCGATAGTGTTTGTGATAATTGTCGATTTTCTAAAAGGGCTTAGATTCTTGTATAGGCAATCTGTAATTTCTAGAAGATTCAAACCAAAAGTGAGAATGTCTCATATTATAATAGAACAGATCAAGTGTTACTACCATAAATGTTGATGGTTCATAAAGTACAAAGCACTAATTTTGAGTGTTTACAAGCACTAAAATGTGATTAATCCTTCATAATCAATGTGACAAATGCAAGTGGTTTAGAAAAAAAACCTGAAAAATAGTGGCTAGATTTGTATGAATGCGCTGCATAATTCCCTCTGTACGGTGAGAGATGTGATGTCTTCACTGATCACAAAAAACCTTAGAAATGTCTTCCTGCAAAAACAAAGCCAGCCGAGTTTATTACGATGTAGAGGATCGTTTTCATCTCGTGTTGATGCCAACCTTCATTGATGAGACAAAATCAGCTGAAGGTACTGACCCTCAGCTGCAGAAAATTAAAATATGAGGTGGAGTCAGGACTTCAACTGAATTATCAAATTCAGGCGGATGGATCCTTGCGTTTGGCAAGAGACTTGTGTCTACCAAATATGGTTGAACTTAAACAGCTGATCTTGACCGAGGTTCATAGCACTTAGCATCCTGGCAGCGCTAAAATCTACAGAGACTTGTGGGAGAATTTCCCGTGGAACAGCATGAAAAGGGAGACTGCCGAGTTTGTTTCTAAATAACTCACTTGTCAACAGATCAGAAGTGAGCATCCGAGGCCATCAAGAAAATCGCAACCTCTTCCGGTGGAAGTGGGAACACATTACTATAATTTTTGTGACGGGCCTTCCACAATCGCCTAAGAGAAATGATGCGGCGTGGGTGATCACCGATTTGTGTGATAAGGTTGGCAAGAGAAGAGTTTAGAAGGGCCTGAAATAATTCAGCTTACTGTCAAATCAGTTAAGCTTATATGAGAACGATTGCACGAAGCCCAAAGTCGATAGAGACGTTATGCAGATGTTAGGAGGCGAGATTTTGAGTTCAATGTCGGGGAGTCGTTAGTTCTTGAAAGCATCTCCGGCGAAGGGAGTCACAAGATTTGGAACTCCGAGGTAAACTCAGTCCCCGTTTCTTCCTAGCCGTTGCCAGAAACGGCTGCTGGTCTTCCGCTTGTGGTCAATGTGGAACTTCAATATCCCACATTGACTTTGCTTTCACAATACCAAAAAGCAGATTAGCAAACAAGAAGAAACAGAAGCAGAGAAAGCAACCTGAAAACTTATTCCATCACCAATAAATAAGTAGTTGTGGAGAAATGCCCCATAAATTCGTTGGGTAGGGATGCAATATCACCAACTTTTTTTTTTTTTTTTTTTTGGTAAGATAAGTATATGTATAACTTTTCAAACACCAAGTACAACCTAAGCCCAAACCAGCTCAAGACCATATTAGGACATAATAATGTCCAGACAAAGGTCTAGAGGGTTCAGCAGAACTATACAACAAGCCAAAAACGGCAGATGAAACAGCTCAAAGCGAAAAGGCCAGAGCTAGCCAAAACAACGAGAGGTAGGCCTCCGTCCAAAACTCCATAAGCCGCGATAAGCGCAATAGCTGAAGGTTGGGTGCCGGACACCCTACTCCGGACAACTATTGTGGGGTCCCTGTGTTCTTTGGGAGCAGCACTAGTGGAAGATAGATGGCGGAAGATTCCACTTTCTCCTCAGATCGGCCCCGGTTCCTATATGTGTCCTCGTCGTCGCCCATAGAGACGACCTTGTCCTTGACGGCTTTAAGACGGTGCTTTCGCATACCGAGGATAAAAACAGTCTTGTTCCTGAAGATCGCATTATTCCTTTCGGTCCAAATGATGTGACATAAGGCCCCAAAAGAAAAACGAGATATGCGGTGTGCAAAAGAGGAGCCTCCACATACTTGCATCGCCCATAATATGTGTTCTTGCCATGGACGATTGCGCCAAGGTAGGCTGCATTTTGTCGCCCAAAGAGACGCCAATCTGCTGGTGGAGGTACATTCAAAGAAAAGATGGTTGATTGAGTCGGAGTAGACCCACCGGAATGCACGCGCACAAGGCATCTTCAATCCTGTGATTTTGCAAAAGGAATACCCGAGTAGGTAGTCGGTTAAGAGAGATTAACCATAGAAGAAAAGCATGCCGTGGAGCTATGTGTCTGTCCCAGATGAAGGAATGCCACGGGACTGGGTGCCATCTTCTTCGTATATGATTCCAAGCACGACTAACAGAGAAGGTTTGAGATGGATGAGGTGTCCAAACCAAGTGGTCCATCGTACTATCCATAAAGCGCGGAGGGCTAACCATCCAGCCCATGATAGTGGTCAGCGCATAAGAAGGTTGCCAAGAGCCTTCATAGAAGGATCGAACTGTAGCCTCCCGAGGAATCCGTGATTGGTAGATCTCGGAATTAGCAAAAAGAAGGTAAAGCGGTCCCCTAATGTGCCACGAATCAAACCAGAAAGAGGCAGATCGTCCATTTCCAATGTTCCATCGGAACATAGTATGGGCACAAGCACGCATATCAAGTATCTTCTTCCATGTCCATGAGCAGATAGTAGGTTTGGACACAACCCAGAAGTTTGACTTCTTTAAGAAAGTAGAATGTACCCATTTGCACCACAATGACTCTTTGTCAGTGAAGAGAAGCCAAATGTGCTTTAAAAGCATAGCATTGTTGTATTCCACAAGTCTTCGGATGCCTAAACCGCCTTCCTCTTTGGGTAGGCAAACAGCATTCCATGCAACCTTAGCTCCGCCAATTCCAAGGTCAGGACCTTTCCAGAGGAACTGTCGCAGGATGGCCTCAATGCTATGCAATACTGTTTTGGGTAAGGAGAAGATGGTGGCCCAGTAAACTTGGATAGAATGCAATACCGATTTTATAAGCTGTAGTCGACCAGCAAAAGAAAGAAAGCGCTGGGACCATGACCGAGCTCGAGCAGTGATCGAGTCAATCAACACTTTACAGTCCATCTTACGCAGTCTAGTTGAAATAATAGGTACTCCTAGGTACCGGAATGGTAGTGTACCCCGCTGGAACCCTAGGCATTGAAGAGGCAGATTGTCCATTTCAATGTTCCATCGGAACATAGTATGAGCACAAACACGCATATCAAGTATCTTCTTCCATGTCCATGAGCGGATAGTAGGTTTGGACACAACCCAGAAGTTTGACTTCTTTAAGAAAGTAGAATGTACCCATTTGCACTACAATGACTCTTTGTCGATTGAAGAGAAGCCAAATGTGCTTTAAAAGCATAGTATTGTTGTATTCCACAAGTCTTTGGATGCCTAAACGCCTTCCTCTTTGGGTAGGCAAATAGCATTCCATGCAACCTTAGCTCCGCCAATTCCAAGGTCGGGACCTTTCGGAGGAAGCTGTCGCGGGATGGCCTCAATGCTATCTGTCTTGTTTTAGGTAAGGAGAAGATGGTGGCCCGATAAACTTGGATAGAATGCAATACCGATTTTATAATTTGTAGTCGACCAGCAAAAAAAAAAAAGCGCTGGGACCATGGCCGAGCTCGGCGGTGATCGAGTCAATCAACACTTTGAGTCCATCTTCACATGGTCTAGTTGAAATAATAGGTACTCCTAGGTACCGGAATGGTAGTGTACCCTTTGGAACCCTAGGCATTGAGTTAAGCGGTCCTGTAGCCCCACAGGTCCCTTCACGAGATGAAAATATTGCTTTTTGTCTTGTTTGGGTTTAAGCTAGACCGGTCAGGAGAACAAGAGGAGAGAATCCTTTATTATTTCAAGCCCGACTTCATGTGGCCTTCAAAAAGCGTTACATCATCCTTGAAGAAGAGGTGTGAAAGCGGATCTTCTTGCATCGCTAGAACCAATGAAAATCGGGTATATTAGTTTTAACTTTGAGGATGCCGAAAAAATTTCCATGACCAGAATAAAGAGGTAGGGCGAAAGAGGGTCTCCTTGGCGGATGCCTCTAGAGCTCCCAAAATACCCATGCAATTCCCCATTTATAGAGATCGAGAATTTCGATTGCCGAAACACAAGCCATCACCAGCTTGATAAAGGGTGTGGGAAAGTTAAAGGCTATTAGAACTTTTTCTAAGAAGTTCCAATCCACAGTGTCATATGCTTTCTGGAAATCCACTTTAATAGCACATTTGGGAAGATAAGGCCGGTGGTGGAAATCCGCAAATAGCTCTTGGGCTATCAGAATGTTGTCGCTTATCCTTCGTCCTTTAACAAACGCTGATTGGCTAGGGCTAATAAGTGATGGAAGTACTCGCGCAATTCGCCTAGCCAATATCTTGGAGATACACTTGTATAAAGTATTGCAACAAGCAATGGGACGGAATTCCGACATAGCTGAAGCATTTGGGGTTTTGGGGACTAGAGTCAGAATGGTGTTGTTTAATTCTTTAAGCATACATCCTGATTCAAAGAAGTCTCTTACCGCCCCAAGAGTGGAGGGTCCAATGATTTCCCAGCTAGACTTAAAGAAATCGACATTGTAACCATCCGGTCCAGGAGCTTTGCCCTTGGCTAGGGAGAACAGAGTGGACCGGATTTCCTCATCTGAGACCGGGAGTGATAGAGTGTTCCTCGATGGACCAACTTTTCGTTTATGGGTTTTCTGGAAAAGCAGAAAGTTCGATGAATTACTGTGAATTGTCTAGCGGGAATCTGGAAAACTTATGAGTATATTTTGGATCACTTGTCGAGTTACCGTTCTGACGGTGCTAGTTTCGCGCGATATGGTTGCCAGGATATGGAGAGATGAGGACGAAATTGTCAAATGCGTATAGATTCTAGACGGCCCACATGGCTAATCCGATATCCAATTGCATGTTCGTTTTTACGTTGGTATCGGCATGCAATTTTCTATGTTCCCCGAGTTTTAAAGAATTTTTATAAGTTTTTGCTCTAACTGGTATTTTCTGGAAATTTCAAAAATAACGAGAAAATATAGTATTTGGAAGTTTGTACATCGTAACATTTCGGGGGGAGTAATTGCACAAGTGTGATAGAAATTTCGGAAGACTTGAGTTTTCCTTCTATATATTAGAAAATAAATATATATATCAAATGTTTTTATTCAGCTTCTAAGTGTTATTTCAACATTTAATCCTTTTCTGAGTTTATGGACTATAATTAAGTGTTCAAGGGCATTTTCGTAGTTTGATCGAAGTGAGACTCTTTGGTGGTAATTCCTAACCTGTAGAATTTGGAAATTAAGCAATGATATCTTAAGTGGGCCTAGAACACCAACGGCATATTGGTAATTCTACTTTGGAGTTATCGTTTGCATGCGTTTATGAGGCTGTGCGGAGGATTCTGCTTTTGTGAACACGTGAATTTGTAATGGCTGGATTTCAGGTAAATGGTGTTCTGTCTCTGAGAGGAATTTCTGAAATTGCATATTTACAAGCTATTATTGCTCATGAATATTCTGAAACAATCATTATTTGTGTTATAAAACTAGTAACTGAGTTAGATCCAATTTTGATGCATAAAATTGGATAGGTTGCAACACATATGCTTTTTGAATGACTGCTGAGTTATTAAATCTGGATTTTGTTGTTGTCCTAGTTTATTCGTCATTTGATATGATTTTGTGTAACAATTATTGCAATACCACCTTGAGCTCAACATTGCCTGGAATTTGTATAAGCATAGTCATTACTATTCCATCCTGAAAATATTGGAGACTCGTTAAATATATCTTATTTGCTAATAACAAGTGAATACAACTCTAGGCACCAGAGCCAAAAGCCTCACTCACCTTGTACATAACTTAAGAAGATGCACTTTTTCTATTGAACTTAACATCGTTAGCGTATTATATGAGCAACCAAATAGTTTAAGAACAAAATAATCAGCACCTATAGTTGATCACACCTTTTTTTTTTTTTACGCCTAATTGCTATTGATGGGGATCTATTCACAAGTAGCTCGTTGTACTAAGGGTATCTGTCTAGAATATCCTTGTCATACCAACACCATAGGCCATTTTATGGGTCATCTCTAGCAACATTCCATTCATTAACTATGGAACCTATTATGGTTCACTAGTAATAATGTGGTCGCTCTCTATGCTCTCCTCTCTGCAAAAGTAATAACAACTTCAAGCAGAACTCCATGCAATTGTTAATTGACACAAACTCAACCGTTTTACTCATATTCCTTCCAATCAAAGCTCTAACCGCCCAATCATGACAACAACATCAAATTTGTGCCTCAACACAAACGCTTATCTTGAGTAGTCATCCATAACTATTAGCATAAATCTAGCACTCTTCTTTGAAAAAAAATTGCAGCAACCTCATGAACACTTTGCAATCACTATCACTTCTTGTTGACACCTATTTTTAATTTGCCCAAAATTAAATGCACAAAATTTAGGAATTAATTTTTAGTTCCTAAAATAAAAAATATTTCTATTTAAATGCATTGCATATAGAAATTAGGCACATTTCGCATTAATAGAGCCTATTAGAGTTTTTTAAAATTAAAAAAAAAAAAAAATTTTTTAAAAAATTTCAAAATTTTTTTAAAAGTAAAATTAAGTAAAAAAATAAATAATTAATTAATCAAAAAAGAAAAAAAAAATCGATTTGGGCTAGGGGGGCCGAGCCGGGCAAACCCGTTTCTCTCTTCCCCCTCGCCCCGTTCCTCCTCTTCTCCTCGCCGCCTCCGAGCCTCCTTCCTCTTCCCTTTTTCTTTTCTTCCCCTCCCGCGGGCCCAGCCCGCTTTTCTTTCTCTCCTTCCGCACGGGCTTGGCCTGCTCCTCCCTTTCCTTCTTTCTTCTTCCCCCCGCATGGACTGGGCCCAACCCGGCCCAGCCCTTTTCCTTTCTTCTTCCTTCTCCTACTTGGCGTCATTGTCTCGCTCCCTGTTCACCTTTGTCCAGCGTTGTCACGCATGGCCGTTACCCGGCGGCGCCGCCCCTCGTCATAAATCGTCAGCGGGCGGAGGGAAGGCCAAGCGAGCAGCATGTCGGCCGGGACTAGCATTAATTGCTAGTCCCGTCCTCCCTAAAAACCCGGCCTCCTCTCCTCCTTTCCTCTTTGCTGGTGAGTCCAACCGAGTTGTTATTGCGGTTTGGTATCTCCTTATTTTGGTCATGCACACCACCCATTCGAAAGTCCCCAATGAAGCGGTTTGATTTTGCCTCATTGGCGGAAATGGTGATCGGCGGTGACCCAGTGGCGGCGAGGTTTGTTGGAGTTCGTTTGAATTGGTATCGCGATCGGTGCAGGTTCGCCAAATGTTGAGGCCGATTTTCGGCCTTCGCGGGGTGCTCCCGGTCGGATGCGAGGAACCGGTTCGGTGGCTGACCCGTCTGGTCGGTCCGACAAAACCGGTTGATTGATCAGGCCCAGGTCTTCAACGGCGGGTCGGATCATGGATAGGTAGGTCCGGCCAAAGCCAGTTTAATGATCCGACCCGAGTCGGCGATCCGGTCGGATCCGATTGACCCGGTCGGTTTTGAACCGGTCCGGATTTGACCCGACCGATCGGTTTTTTTTATTTTTATTTTATTTTATTTTAAAAAAGTATTAAAAATTTAAAAAAATTTTAAAAAAAGTTTTAAAAAGGTTTTTTCTTTTTCTTTTTCTTTTCTCTATTTTTTTATTTAAAAAATTAAAAAAATTTTTTTTTAAAAAAAAGGTTTTTCTTTTCCTTTTTCTTTTTATTTTTTTTTTTTTAATTTTAAAAATAATAATAAAAATTCAAAAAATAAAAATAAAAAAAAAAATTAATTTTTTTATTTTCTTATTTCGTTTTTTTTTTTTTTTTTTTTTTCTCGTTTTATTTCGAAAAAAAAAAATCTGAAATTTTTTTTTTTTTGCATGACTTATCATTGTTCTAATCCTTTATAATTATGCATCTTTGTTGTTTTATTTAAATTAAACAAGTATGAAATTGCACGGTAATATGTTGCATGTTTTATTATTACCATTGTGGAGTTAGTATGCATGTTTTTTTAATATAATTGCATGAGTTGTTGTGTTTCGAATGTCATTTGATTTATCTAGAATTAAAACCCTAAGGCTACATATCTGCATGATTGTTGATTATTTCGATTACGCTTTTCGCTTGATCACCTCACATGTTAGGAGAAAGGTCCTAAAATCAATCCAAACTGTATTGATAAATATTTTAAAAATGAACAGGGTAAAATGGTACCGAAAGGGCATTAGTTATCCAACTAGTGTAACCAAGTCCCCAATTCAGTTAATCTACGGGTTCGTAGGAATAGGGTGATTCTCCGTCACTCTATTTGGGTTTCTAATTGACCTACCCCAAATCGATTAATGGCGACTCCTGTATGTAAATCACCCAAATGTTAAAAACTTAAACCTTAAGTCGCGATATGGTATGGGCTTGGGAGAACCCGAGTTAAGTCCTGAACCTAGACTTAGCACGTACCAGGCGAGCCCCCCCGCTTTTTGCATGTTGTCCAAAGAGGGCTCGGGAGTTCGGTCGCGACACTTCTCCCACGTACATATGGAACTACACTTTCCATTGTTTACCCCCACTTACAGCATCCATAAACATTCAGTTCCTTTGGCACATAATCAAAGATTACTTAAACTTAGAATCTTTAGGCTTTTTTTTTTGGCAATGTGCCTCACTGCATATGCCAGAATTCTTACTCTTTGCGTCTGATGTCTTTACGACGGAATCGTTAATATCTCCCCCTTGAATTCATTAAAGGCCACCATGCTTGCTTTCTCTATGACCTGGTTAAAATACCCAACAGTCCAAAGATTTTCGAGTGCAAATGGGTTTACAAAGCGAAAGAAGGACATTGTTGGTGTCAAGGTGGCGAGGTATAGCAAGCCTTGTTGGAAAGGGACATATACTTAGCGGAAGAGCATTGAATATAACGTGGTGTTCTCTCCTGTAGTAAAACATACTATTACTCAAGTATTACTCGTCTTAGTTGTTGTATAGTATCTCGAGTTGGAACAGTTTGATGTAAAAACTATGTTTATTCATGATGAGTTGGAGGAGCGGATTTACATAAAGCAACTAGAGGAATTTGCTATATTGGGTAAGGAAGACCCTATTTACCTATTAAACAAATCTTTGTATAGGTTGAAATAATATCATAGGCAGTGAGATAGGTGTTTTGATGTTTTCATGACTAGTAAGATTTATTCAAAAAGTCAGTTGGATGGTTGTATTTAGTTTTGAAGATTGAAGGATTGATATATCTGTTATTCTATGTCAATGACATGTCGATAGCAACTAGATATATGTTATTGATATGTTTTAGCGACTGCTAATGTTGAGTTAAAGATGAAAGATTTGGGTGCAACAAAGAAGATATTGAGTTTGGAGTTTTCATGTGATAGGCCTACAAGAGTTTTGTGTCTGTCTCAAAAGAAATATATTGAGAAGATTGTGGCATGTTTTAACATGCAATAACGAAGCCTGTGAGTACACCTTTAGCCGAGCATTTCAAACTTTCAAATGAGTTATTACCGTGGTTGAGGAGGAGGAGGAGGATATATTACATGTTTCATACTCTAGTGCAGTCGTTGTATTATGTAAACCAAGGTATGCACTAGCTTTCTTAGCTGTTACATGAGGCATACTAAAAAGACTTATTGGGAAACCGTGAAGTGGATCCTCAAAAATTTAAAAGTGACAACAAACGTTGGTATTATGTACAGGAGTGATGACAATGGTAGTGGGACCATGAGTTATGTAGATTTGGATCATTTTGTTGACTTGGATAACCGTAAATTTTTAATGAGTTATGTGTTTACGCAAGTAAAAAGGGCAGAGACTTGGAAAGTGCCGTTGTAAAACGATCTAAATCTACATAACTCATGGTCCCACTACCATAAGGCGATAAAATCATGTAAAACGTCTCGTATTCGATGAGCTTACTCCATAGACCTTGCAAAGCCGTTTCCGGAATGGGCGTTGTCACGTAGTCGGATTTGGACGGCTGAGTCCAGTTGAGCAAGACTCCGGGGGATTCTTCTTTAGAGAATCCTGCGAAATAAAGGATGGATTGTATCCAACTCATCTCCGTGTAGCTTTAACGCGTCAAACCCAACTCGGGAAAGCTTTCTCGAACTAAAGGCAGGATTTTTTCAATCTCGCCAAGGTACAACGCCCTGAAAGAGATGTCGATTGTTTTGTTCGCCAAACATGAAGATGGAGTGACAACTCCTATGGAAGCGTCGAGGAGGAGTCTTCCTGAAGCTTGTGTGCAATATTTTGCCACTTGTAGAGAAGCATAGTTGCATTTTCTTCAATATTCTTTTCTAATTCAAACATAGTAACGTTGGAGGGACATGAACCAGCTTCATTTTCCATGCAAAGATCACACCAACGCTTGCTCCTCCACCTCCTCTAATAGCCCAAAAAGGATCTTCACCCATTGATTTCCCATCCAAAACCTTTCCATTAACATCGACGATTTTGGCGTCAATCACGTTGTCGGATGCTAGACTGTACTTTCGAGATATCCTGCCGAACCCGCCTCCGCTAACATGTCCTCCAACTCCAACAGTAGGACAAGTACCAGCTGAGAATCCCAAAACCTTGCTCTTTTGAGAAATTTCATAGTACAATTCTCCTATTGTTTGCGGATGATGTGCTCCTTTTCTCCGAAGCTCACTTAAGGTCGATTGAACTAATCAAGGAATCTCTTGACCTGTTCTCCGATTGGTCTGGCCTTAAACCAAATAATAGGAAAAGCAATATCTTCCTCTCGGGAGGGACTCCGGTTCTGCATGGACAATTACTTCAATGCCTCGGCTTTCAACAAGGTACACTCCCTTTTTCGCTATTTAGACATGCCTATTATATCAACTAGACTGCATAAAGAGGACTGTAAAATATTGATTGATTCTCTAACGGCTCGAGCCCGATCATGGACTCAACTTTTCCTGTCCTTTGTTGGTCGGTTACAACTCATCAAATCAGTTCTGCATTCCATGCAAGTATATTGGGCTACTATCTTCTCTATTCCAAAATCAGTATTATATAGAATTGAGGCTATTTTGCGACAATTTCTATGGAAAGGTCCTGACCTTGGCATGGGTGGAGCTAAGGTAGCGTGGAATGCTGTATGTTTACCCAAAGAAGAAGGTGGCCTTGGGATACGGCGACTTGTGGAATACAATAGAGCAATGACTCTTAAACACATATGGCTTCTCTTTACTGATAAGGAATCCATGTGGTGCAAATGGATACATTCAACCTTCTTAAAAAAATCAAACTTTTGGATTGTATCCAAACCTACATTTTGCTCTTGGACATGGAAGAAAATTCTGGATATGCGAGCTTCCGCCCAAGCACTATTTCGGTGGAAGATTGGTAATGGACACTCGGTGTCCTTTTGGTTTGATTGGTGGCATAACAAAGGCCCACTCTACCTCATATTCAGCAATGTGGACATATACCAATCGCGGATCCCTCGGGATACTTCGGTTCGGAAATTCTATGATTGTTTATGGCAACCTTCATATACACTTGACACTATTCTGAGCTGGACGGATTCACCACCAAATTTTGTGGAAAATACTCCGGACAAACTGATATGGTCACCACATCCTTCTGACTCTTTCTCGGTAGCGCTAGCTTGGAATCATATCAGAAGGAAAGGGCGTCCAGCCCCGTGGCACTCATTCATTTGGGATTATCATATTATGCCTTTCTCTTGTGGCTTATTTCTCTCAACCAGCTGCCTACCCAGGTACTCCTCCTACAAAACCGCAGGATTGACACCGCCTTGTGCGCTTTCTGTGGTGATAGACCAGATTCGATCAATCACCTCTTCTTTGAGTGCACTTCTACTACTAGGTTGGCTTCTTTCTGGGCAACTAAATGCAACCTTCCATGGCGCAACCGTCCTTGGCAAGAGCATATTAGATGGGCAATGAAAGTTTGCGGTGGATCTTCCTTTGCTCACCGCCTCTCTAGATTTTCCTTTGGTGCACTATGTCATATCATTTGGACTGAAAGGAACAACGCCATCTTCAGAAACAAGAGTGTATATATCCCGGTATGTGCATGCACCTATTCAAAGTCGTGAAGGATAAAGCCATATCCATTGGGGGAGTTGAGGATACTCCTAGGAACCGGCAATTACAGCTTGTTGGCTAAAAAGAACATACCTCGTTCCTCTGGGTCTTCATTCCTTTCCTGGTTTTCTTTCCCCGGACTAGCACTTATTATGATTCAAGAATCGTCTTGGGGAAAGCTCCTTAGCTAGTGGGATATCATTAATATGACTCTTCCTCTATCAATGACTTTTGAATAAGGCTATGCTCCTGAAAGCCTTTTCAACTACCCACCAAAAATAGGTTCGAGCGGTTCAAGCCTATGTGACCAATGTATTGTTTAACTTTCACAATTTCGCATGGATTAATCACTCAATCTCCCAGAGGATGCTCAAGAATGTTTTTCGAGACTCTTCACGACATCAAACGCTATTCAAATGGGGTAAGTGCAGAAATAAGATTTAAGGTTATGGCTGTTGGTCAATTAATGATTTAAGGTATAATTTTCGTTAATAAATGATTAAAGTTTTTAAAAAGTCATAATCAGGTCTTAAGCTCGCCGTAGTGGTATTCACAATTCACGAATGATAGATGGCAAATGACCAAATATTCCATGTGGGAGTCACTTCGGATTTTTTATGCCTAAATTTCACTAATGGTGTGCTCAAGACTTAATTAAGTTTCTTTAAGTCATCGGTTGATTAAATAAAACATTTGAGTCCTCAAATGATCAACGACCAAAACGTTTAAGCCCTATTTCTGCGGTTATACCCTCTTCAAATCTTTCTAGATTTTTGACCCAAAAAAAAAAATCTTTCAAAACCCATGAAGTATGGCACCGATTATGATGTAATTCATGAGAAAAATCCTCCACCAATTGGCTTGGGGATTTACTTATCGCACGAGACACATTTTGGCGTATAACACCCACGGAGCCAAATACAAAAATATCCTTGATTTTTCTATCATTTATTATTTAGAAAATTCCAAATAAGGGCATGAAGTGCCTTCATTTTCTCAAATAATGACTTGGAGCGGACATTGTTTCAAATAAAGGCCTGAGTGGTTAAATTGTCTCAAGTAAGGGTCTAAAGTTGCCAAATCGTCTCAAATAAGGACTTTTGGCTGGCCGGCTGGCTAGCATGTGACTATTCCGACAAGGGGTATTTTAGTAAAAAAAAAATTTTAATTTTTTTTTAATTTTTTGATTTTTTTTTCTTTTCCTTTCCTTTCCTTTCTTTTTTCCTCTTCCATCCCTCGGCCTCATGCGAGGGCCGCCCTTGCTGGCGTTGCCTAGGAGGGTAAGGGCCAAATCCAGCGAGGGCAACCCTCGCCTGGCCTCGCCGGACTAGCCTAGGGTGACCCTTGTTCGACATCGAAGAGGGCGGCCCTCGAGTCTAGCAACCTTTGTCGGCCATTGATGAGCCAACAGAGGGAAGAAGAACAAAGAAAAAAGAAAAAGAAAAGAAAAAGAAAAGAAAAAGAGAAAAACATAAAAAGAAAAAAAAGAAAGAAAAAAATAAAAAATGGTAAAGGATGAAAATGCCCTTTGGCCAGAGTAGTCAGGCCTTTCTTTGAGATTGATATATTCACTTCATCTTTATCACCGCCCGAACCCCCGGCACGCAACATCCCTACCTTGGTCGATATGTTTGCGATATCCCAGGAAGCATCGCCGACTCAATGCCCACGCAGAGAGCAAAGCACAAGCAGAAATAAATAAATAGATAACACCCTGACAATAAAGTTATGAGCCAAGGATAGCCAAACAACAACAAACACAGTTGAAAATATATACAGTTTATATTTTACTAACGAAGCTGTTTTTACAATATTGACATATACAAACCAAACTATACAGAGATTAAACCTAGAATAGCCACTGCGGAACAAAAAGAGGCTAGATGGCTGGGGTGAGTTTATTGAACCTACATGGAGGACTACTATGAAAAAGGAATAGCCTCCACTACTATCACTCCACCCTGTACTACGGCTCCCAGTCCGGATCTGAGGACTCTGTGGAATCATCTGACGACTCCTCGGAAGCATCCTCACTAAACCGTGACTTCTCTGACTCCGTCTCAAGCTCTGGATCTAGATACCATCCTAACTCCTCATCCGAACCTATCTCTACATTCAATCCTCGTTCAGCTACTACTCCGTCCTGCTCCGGATCTATCTCCATAGCTTCTGGTTCAACTTTGTCCTACTGGTCTAGGGGCTCTGGATCGGCATATATCACCTCGGGCTCCATGTCCTCCTCGTCCATCATAGCGAGTCTGTCTACAGTCTCGTCCTGGATGCTCCAATTAGGTGTAGGTGGAGGGTCTAGAATCTCACCATCCGCCATCTGCGGAATCATCACTTCGTTCTCATCTAAAGGAACATCGAAAATCCTGAGAGGGGATCCAGTCACTCCGTCGGCTCCTCTATAGCACCAGGCCATGTACTCTTCGGTGTGATAGTAAGTCTCTCCCATATTCACAAATAATACTGAATAGTATCTCACGTAAGCTGCCCCATCCCCGCAGGGGTGTACATTCGAAGTCCGCTGAATCATGTGTGGAATCCCAAAAAGAGGTGACGGCCTCGGTATCCTTACGGCTAGGGTTCTGAAAAGTGTGGGTTATAGCAACTGTGAGACGAGTCTCAGCGAGTATAACTCCTAAACCTAGGCTAGGCTAACATGCATTCTCCTGACAGACATATCACAATTAGCATAGCAATACCAATCACAATTATCCTCCGACCTGGGCCCTCGGGCCCCGATCACTTACCTAGCTGACCCTCAGGTTAAACATCTCAATATGCTGATCAATTCACATACACGAACACACTATCCATACGCACGTCATACGCATGCTCACGCTCATTCGTGTTCGTATCACATGCCATTCACCGAATCTCGCACTCTCGCACACCGGCCCATGCATTCGTATGCATGCAAATGTTATTATTATACCATGTCTCATTCTAGCTCACACTGCATACTGGCTCAATGCTCAATTATCAATCTTGTTCATTATGACCTGCTACAAAGTGCATGAGGTCTCTTTCTTTTAAACACAACACTCCGTGGCCAACGTAAAAACGCCCCCAGCCCAGTGTCTCTAGCCTGCTACAAAGTGCATGAGGCGCAACACTGATCTCCTTACGAACCAGAGCCTGCTACAAAGTGCATGAGGTTGGTCGTCTTCCGGACGTACCGGGTATTGTCCTGCTACAAAGTGCATAAGGATGGCACACCCTGCGTAACACGCATCAGGCGAAATGTGATCACACAAAACACACAGCCAGTTATTATCTGAACCCCGCGTAAAACGCATCAGGGCATAATTAGGTGATCACATGCTTATGGCAGGCACGCATTCTCGCACAATTTCGTCACACGCTTCACACTAGGCATACACAATGCGTGACCATGCAATGCATCACAATGTACCATTAGCACCAAACATAATTCAGGCACTTAGTCAAATTAATATTATCACACGGTGCCCAAGTCACAAACAGCATGTTCACTTGGCCAACTATTACTGTGCGACCCAATACACACTTCATAATTCAATACTCAGTATAAGCCATCAATTGGCCAATCACACTTTACACGGTTTGACCACACAAGCACACAACATGGCAATTTCGAAATCTCACAATTGAGCACAAATAATTCACAATTCAACCAATAGTCTATCAACCCAGGCAATCCCAGCAATTCAGCCAATAATTCTCAATGTCCGTTATGATCCAGTAAATTCCTCAAATATGGACAGCCACTATTCCATCACTCCTAGGCTAATATTTATCTATATTAGACCCACTAAACTCTGCCTCATAATTTATTTCCACCAATCGATCCTCAAACCCATCTTAAACATGCACCGACAATGCCCGAGCCAATCCTGAAAACGCACCATCAGCCCTAATCCAGACTTAGGAGGTATACTCACCATATTTCTAAACCACAACAACGAGGAACAACGGCCGATCAATAGATAGACCGGGCGTGGAACCGACGGTAGTATGGCGATGGACGGCGGGTTCCGACCGGCACGGACGAGGAGGAGCAAAGATGGCGATGGACGGCGGTCCCTTGGTCGAATCCATCACGGGGGGCTTGACGGCTGGGACGGGCCGAGAGAGAGAAAACGAGAGAGAGAGAGAGAGAGAGAGAGGGGTTGGGAGAGGAGGCGAGAGGATGGACGGAGGGCGGCGCGGTAGGTGAACGGGCGAGCCCGTGCTCACGGGCAACGACGGACGGCTTCGCCTGTGGGCCGAGAGAGAGAAAACGAGAGAGAGAGAAAGAGAAAGAGAGAGAGAGAGAGAGAGAAAGAGAAAGAGAACGGTCAGGATGGGTGGTTGGTGATGGTGAGGTGAGGCGGTGCTGGGGTGGACGGCGGCTAGTGCGGCGGCGGCGGCAGCTCCACGAATGGCGAAGGAGAACCGGCGGTGGAGGAGGACGGTCGGGAGAGGAGGAGGAGGTGGTGGCCGAATGAGGGGGAGGAGAGAGAGAAATGGGTCCAATCTTGGTCAAATATAGTGGCTAGAGGGGAACTCTTGTCACTCATCCAAGGGTATTGACCAAAATGCCCTTAATCCAACGGTTTAAAATTGATCTTATCCAATAATGTAAGGGTAAAATGGTCTTTAGGTCCAATAATTGAGATAAATCCAAAATTAATTAATTCCCTTAATTACTCCACAATTTGAAACCAAAATTGACCTAGGGGCAAAATGGTCATTTTTCCGATCCCGGGTTGAAATTCTATTTTTCATCCGTACCAATCTCAAATGTGTGTGGCCAATATAATATGGTGTCGAAATCGCGAAAATAGTCACACAAACCCCCGAAAATCAACATCGGTTCGGGTCCAATTTCGTGACAAAAACTCGCTAAATTTTAAATTTCGGGGTCTCTCACTAACAAGCGGCTGTTTAGGGGTTACGCGTATCGACCTAGGGTTATCCGAGTCATGACGGTCCCGATCATCGAGAGAATGAGAAATTATCACTAGTTCCAGAGGTCGCGATCGTTCGCTCAAGTTTAGGGACCGATTGGCCACGTGCACTTTCGGTCGTGCAGAATTACCTGCGATCCGATTGTACATCGTTGGCCTTGGCCAAACCAAATTCGTCACATTTTCTAAGATCGGCCCACGTCGGCCTAAAATATTCCCTCATCGTTTCTCGTGATCGGTGTCCGATTTGCGATCAGGTCTCTAGTCTACGTACCGTTTCCTAATTAGCCATACCCCATTGGTTAATATCCCCAGAGTGATCAACTCTGGGCAAGACTTACTAAAATGAAATGCGAAGAAATATCAATTTTATTGATCCCGGAATTACACCGAAATTCGGGTTGTTACACATACTCTTATTTAAAACAAGGTCCACTTCAGGCCCTTATTTGAGAAAATGATAGCACTTCAAACCCTTATTTGAAATTTTTTATTTACTATTTGCCGAAATCTATTATCGTATAATTAAACTCTTATCACTTGCCAAAAAGATCAAAGTGGTTAGAGAAACACATGCCATTTATCCACTAATTTTGAATACAATAACTATCCATGATTCTTGGCTCCACTTATCCATTAATTCATGTCACTTTATCCACCTGTGAATTTGTCATATGTAACGGCCGAATTTCGATGTAATTCCAAGATTAATAAAACTGATATTATTTTGCATTTCATTTTAGTAAGTCTCACCCGAGCTGATCACTCTCGAAATACTAACCAATAGGGTAAGGCTAACTAGAAAACGATACGTGGACCGGGACCCTATCGTGAAACGGACACCGTTCACGAGAGACACCGAGAGAATATTTTGAACCGACGTGGACCGATCATAGAAAAGGGTAATGGATTGGGTTTGGCCAAGGCCTACGATGTACAATAGGGATGCAGGTGATTCTGCATGACCGAAAGTGTACGTGGCCAACCAGTCCCGAACTTGAATCGAATGATCGTGACCTCTGGAACTAGTGATAATTTCTCATTCTCTCAATGATCGAGACCATTACAATACGGATAGCCCTAGGTCGATACGCGTAACCTCTAAAAACAGCCACCCGTTAGTGAAAGACCCCGAGACTGGAAGTTTAGCGAGTTTTGTTCACGGAATTGGGCCCGAATTTCGATGTCGATTTTCGAAGGCTTAAGAGACTATTTTTGGAAATCTGACGTCATATTACGCTGGCCACACACATTTGGAGTTAGTACGAGTAAAAATTGAAATTTCGGTCCGGGGTGAAAAATTATGATTTTGCTCCTCGGGACGCCAGCGTTGTTTTTCGAGGCCAAATGAGGTTATTTTTCGAGGCCGATGCCATTTTTGGGTGGCCACGTATACCAGGAGTCGTTATGGACAAAAATTGAAATTTCAACAAAAATTGAAAAAAATAATATTATTTTATTCCCAGAACTTTGCAGTCGATTTTTGAGGGCTTAAAAAATGAATTTCGTGAATCTGATGCCATATTATGTTGGCCACGTACATATCAAACACGTATGTGCGAAAATTGAATTTCGCCCGGGGACCGGAAAAATGACGATTTTGCCCTGGGCCGCTTTTTGGTCCGAATTTTTTAGGAAAATTTTAAGATAATTGTGGAAGGTTATCAGCTCAATTATTGGCCCTATTGACCATTTTATCCTTCACTTTTTGGATAGGGATGGATTAGAACCGTTAGATTAGGGGTATTTTCGTCAAAACCGCCGGATTTGCGACACGTGTCGCCCCTAGGCTGTTTTTTTTACCAGGTCTGACCTTTATCTCTCTCCTCACTCACCCTCATGCCCTGAACAGCCCAGACCAGTAGCTTCTCCCCATTTTTTCTCTTTTTCTCTCTTGTTTGGCTCGTCGAGCTCGCCGCGGGCCACCGAGCGCCGTCGCCCGCCACGGGCGCCGCGCCGCCATCGTGCCTCACCATCGACCACCACAGCCCCTAGCCTCAGCCTCAACCTCACCCGACCCCTTTTTCTCTTTCTTTCTTCCTCTTTTCTCTCTTTTTCCATCCGGCAATTAGGCTCGCGGAGCTTCGCCCGGAGCTCGGATCGTCGTCCGTCGCCACCCACCCCGTCCCGCTCGTCCGCCACGTCGCCGACGTCACTATCCGTCACAAGGTCCGTATGGTCGGGATGCCGAGCATCGTATGGTCGGGGGTGGTCTTTGTAGCACCGCACGTTCCGCGTATGGTCGTACACTGTCGCCGGAAACGCGCCACCGGTTCTACTGTTCACTAGTAATCGCCGCCATTTCCTTGTTGTCGTGGTCCAAGATTAAGTGAGTAAAATTCCTAAACTCGGATTAGGATTGATAGTGCGTTTTCTAGATTGGTTTAGGTATTATCGGTATATTATGGACTGGTTTAGGTAGTATCGGTGTATATTTCAGATGGGTGGAGGATCGATTAGTAGAAATTATTATTAGGAAAATTTAGTAGATTAATGAGAATTATTTGGGAAGATTAATTGGATTAAATGACCAATTTAGGAGCCTATTGAAAAATTACTGGGTATGTCCGGATTGACTAGTTGTACGTAATTTGTGCTCAATTGTGATTGATTTCATAACGCCATGTCGCATGTCGTATGGCTGAATTATGTAGAGTGCGATTGGCCTATGATTGGTTTGAAATTGATTGTTGATTTGTGAATCGCACGTTAGGTCACACGGTTTTAATTGGGCCAATTGAGCACATGTTGTGATATTGAGTGTTTGAATTATATTGGTGCTCGTGGTGTATTGCATTGCATAGAACGGACACGCATTGTGTATGCCAAGAGTGAGGCATGTGATGAAATTGTGCGAGAATGCGGTTCCGCCATGAGCATGTGATCACTTAAAATGCCCCCAAGCTTTTTTACTGGGTTCAAATAATAATGAGTTGTGTGATCACCTAAGGACCTTCGAGTCATGACCTTCGGGTTGATATCGTCCTTATGCACTTTGAAGGGGATGATGCCAGTATATCCGGAAGACGACCATCCTCATGCACTTTGAAGCAGGCTTTGGTTCGTAAGGAAATCGATGTTGTGCCTCATGTACTTTGAAGCGTGCTAGAGACACGGGCCAGATCGGTTGCTACGTTTCATGCACTTTGAAGCGGGCTAGACGACCGGGCCGTGAATATTGTTGACTCGAGTCGTAATAATAATGAATTGGGCAATTGCCAGTGTGCCAGTGTGGGCCAGTGGGCCGGAAATGCACGTGACATGTCGACGACATTTGCATGCATGAACATGCATGGACTGACATGCGAATGTGTGAGAATCGGTGCATGAGCATGTGATTGGCATACGTGTGATTATGCGTGCCACGTATGTGCCGTGACTATTATATGTTGATCTATCTAACCTGCAGGGTCAGAAAATGGTTTGATTATTGTTGTATTGTGATTTAAATATTTGTTTCAGTCAGGAGATTGCATGCTAGCCTAGCCTAGGTTTAGGGGTTGAACTCACTGAGATTCGTCTCACGGTTGTGTAAACCGAAACTTTTCAGACCCCTAGCTGTAGGATGCCGAGGACACCACCTCTTTTTGGGATACCGCATCATATTCAGCGGTCATCGAGTGTACACCCTTATGGAGACGGAGCATCTTATGTGAGATACTACTCGGTTCTATTTGTGAGCGTGGGAGTATTATACTACCATACCCAAGAGTACGTGGCGTGGCTGCTGACCCGATTTCTGCGATGTGCCTTTTTTTGGTTATAGTGAAGAATATATTGTAAAAAGATTTTTCCTATAGTAATACAAAATGTATTCCTATGTGATGGTTGTTCTGCCTTGGTCTCATGTGTTTATTTTGTGCGGGTGTATATATGTAATTATATCGTTGTTTTCGCATGTGCCTTATTTCTGATTGGGTTGGTCGGCGACGCTTCCCGAGGCGTTGCACCAAAATCGACCGTTGGCGAGATGTTGCGCTTTCGTGAGGTACGGGCGTGACATCATAGGTGTGTCACTTTGAGAATTTGGTGGTAAAAAAATTAATTAGGCATAAATTTATCACAAGTATATCAGTTTATGATTTTTCATGGTATTAACCCTTAACATTAATAGCAAGTTCCAAAGAGCACGAAAGTAGTCACAGACATGTGCTCGGGATTTAGTATATATATAAGCTAAAAAAACATTTCGTCTCATTTTTTTTCCGTCCAAAGCCACCATTGACAAAATTATAAGAAAAAGTTAACCATTTAATTCCATCGACTACCCAAGCACATACTTGCTCAAAAAATGAAAAAAAAAAAAAGCATGGAAACTCTAAAAGTTTAATCGTCAAATAGATTACAAACTGTACTTTATTGTGAAAGGTTTTTTCCTAAACGAAAAAATAACTGTTTTGTTATCATGGAGGTGGGCCCGGTCCTGTCTAACTATTGCACCAGGCGGGTCTGTCGGGGCGCCGTCATGATGAAGTCCAGAACTTGTATCACAGATCATGAAAACTGGTCGCAATGAAGGATTGGCCATGGCTCTCCGCTCCTGCTCACTTCATTTCGCTGCGTCTTCAAACTCACCGGTTTGTTCTTCATCTTCAGCCGAATCCATCTCGAAACACCTCGCTCTAATCCTACCTTATTTACACATTGTCTCTAATTCTCGGACGATGAGTCTCGATTCTACAGTCAATCCTTTCGGTGCTGATTTTGTCGGTATTGTCATTTTGTAAGGAGCAGGAAGGTTATGGTCTCTCGGTGAGATGAGAAGTTTTGGCTGCACCAAACGCGGAGCGGTGGGCATGGTCGGCAAGTGTGGCGGCGAAGAAAACGGTTTCCTTTGCTTGCTCCTTTGCTAATTGTTTAGGCCTTTTATGGTTCTGTGGGAACATTGTCAATGTGAAGAAGCGAATTCCTGATCACTTTCATTGCTAGTTCAGTAAAAGGGTCAGCTTCGGTCATGATTATATTCTAGGTTATGATTTTGTCTGAACATGCGAAAACTTGTATGAGCTGACAGGGGTGTGTTCAGAGTTCTGGCTGGATTGGTTCTTTGGCGTGGTTGACTAGTCTTGCTTGCTATATGGGATAAGGCTTGAATCGCTTGATCGATGTGTATTAGATTATATGTGTAATAGACTATGCAGCTTGGTTCTCTCTGCACTGAAAATTCCGATAGAGTGTCGGTTCCATACGTTGAACTTTTTCCCTTAGGCGTGGTTGGTGAAGCATGGGGTCACATTGTGCATATTTAAATCGACCATCCTCTTCAGACTTTCTCAGCCAAAACCAAATAGTGGAGATGCCAGAGCAGCTTCTAGCGATTATCCATGGTGACGAATGGTGGCAATGGGCGTCGGAAATAGCAAAGGAAAGTCGAGGATCCACGACAACGAACAGCTTCCAGCGATGATCCCCTATTATGAGGTATATCTCAACGTTCTGAGTAAAATTATCTTATCTTTTTTTTTCTTTTTCAATATATATGAAAAAGTGTTAATAAAAATGAGAGGTATTAAGCTTTTTATCGTCTTGCCGTCGAGATATTTTTTCGCAGGACCTTTACAGCAGGACCTTTACAACTGTATCCTCACCGCATAGGATGGAAGAGGTGTTGGGTGGTTAGGACACCCGAACAAGCGATGCCCCTTTCTCTCAAGTATATCAAAATTTCTCCCCTTTTTTGCGCTCTCCCGCTTGTCTGCTCAAGTCGCAGGACAAACTAGGAGATAGTTGTGATGCAATATACAATATGCTTTTTTGAGTGAACAGTATGTTTCCACATTATATGAACAAATTTCGCAGGTAATGCATCATCATCAGACACAATCGATGAGTGTGTCCATTATAAGATAATAGAGTTCTTCTGTGGTTCTTAGGTGGGTCATAAACTTATAGACTAACCTTAATTAGATGAATCAAACATATGTTCTTAAAAGTGAAGCTAATTAAATCCTATGAGGTTCGAGTGCTCAGTTTTAGTTTTCTTGCAGTTAAAGTTGTGTCTGTATCGAAAGTAATTGAAGTTATTATGAAAGTGGCATAATATGATGCAAAATTCTTATTTCATAATACAATCATACACATGCTTCTTTTTATTAGGAGTAATCTTTTTGACTAACCGATAATTTTTTTTGTGACAAAAGGATAGTGCAATCTTAATATTCAGGAAGTATTAAAAAACAAGTAGTAGAAAGGTAAAGATCGAATAAAACTGAAGAATGCAATAGCGGCAATGGTGTTCTAGTTCTATTGTAGTTGAAGTTAAGTCTGGACGTAAAATTATTGAACTTATGGGATAAGGCTTAACTTCAATATGAAATAGTTGGGTGAAGTTCAATAACTTTCATACAGACTTAACTCTAACTACAATTGAACAAGAATATCAATGACGCCATTGCATTCTTCACTACTTTTCTGGTACCTGAAGGGGAGGTCCTGCGAAAAATAGCTCGATGCAAGGATGACAAAAAGCTCAATACCTCCCTTTCTTATTACTACTTTTTTATATATATTGAAAAAGGAAAAGAAAAGGAAACAACTTAAATTGCTGAGTTATATCTCATGATAGGGGATCATCGCTGGAAGCTGTTCGTTGCCTTGGATCCTGGACTTTCCTTCACTATTTCCGATGCCCATTGCCACTATTCGTTGCCGTGGATCATCACTAGAAAGCTGCTGTGGCATCTCCCCCTGTTTGGTTCTGTTTAGGCTGGGAAAGTTGGAAGAGATCGTTCATTTGAATACGTGTTGCAATTTCTCATCGTCAAATTTAATAGGGCCTAGAATTTCAACTCCACCGGGCTTTGAGTGGAATGGCGTGCACTTGATATGCACTTTCTCAAGATGATATCTTTGGCCAGAATTCTTCAGTGAAATGGCTAAGATAAAGACGCTGGCTGCCTACACTTCTGCTAGCTGAAACCTTGGCATGTGATCTGTAACTTGAGGATTAATGCTTTGGATATCTTGAAAGTGATTTCACCAGTAGATCCTTTCGTTATTTTTTGATCATCAAAGTCAGGCCTTTGCCAGCTCAATTTTTACTAAGAATTTATGCTATGTTATGAACGTGATTGGTGCTTTTGCTTTAGCTCTTGCTCTTACCAAGAAATTATTTATCTCGGCAAACAGAGAAAGACGACTTGTTGCAATACATAATGGAGAGGATTCCTTTCCTCGAGGAGCAGCAGAGGAAAGTAAAGGAAACTGGAAAGCTGTTGACAATGGACATCGAGAGGCTTCTTCTGTCGGAGACAATTGGTTTGACTTCATTAATGATGTCGCAGCCAAGGTGTCCCGCACCCAACGAGAACATGTACATCCGCCCAGGGTCGAAATAGAGTGCGACGCTCCCAGGATTTGCGTCACAGAGACCCGAATACCCAAATTAGAGAAAACATGCCACAAGCGGAAATGACTTATGCAATTATATACTCCCAGACATTCCAAAAAGTGACCATGAATAGAAAGCTAAAACAATTTACGATCTATTAAACCAAAATATATAATCTTTACAAACTTACATACTCTACCCCTTTACAAAAATACACAAAAAGGTACATCAAAAGGGCCACGAAGCAAAAAGGGATCGGTGGCCTAGGGGTGTCGCTATCTACCAGGAGGGCTACAGTCAAAAAGTGGCGGCCCTCACAAATAAGGCTGGGACCTAAACTAGGGCTCCCGGTCAGGGTTAGATCCAAACGTCTCAAAAGAACTCTCGGACTGCCCTGGCTCTTCCTCTGAGCTCATAGCCTCAGACTCTGTCTCGGGCTCAGGGTCCTGCTCTTCAGCCTCAAAATTCATGGCCGGGGATCTGAAGTGTTCGGTTTTACCACAACCGTGAGAAACTCAGCAAATAATAAATCTCTAATCCCAAACTAGACTAAGTGTACCTCCAGAAGGTAAATAAAATACATAATTAAATGAACCAAAGGCAACAATAAATGTCAATTCACCGGGCCCAAGGCCCAATTCACTATAACATCCTGCGGGTAAGACTTTCGATAGCAATATAAACAGAAAGTGCAGTCATATCAACGCCACGACCCTAAGGCCAATAATCTATCCCGACCCGTAGGCCCGACCCGAAGGCCACAATCTATCGACCCGTAGGCCCGGTCCGAAGACCACAATCTATCCCGACACTGTGGGCTGGTCGAAGACCCAGTTGTTTCGACCCGAAGGCCCGGTCCGAAGACCACAACTGTTTCGACCCGAAGGTCCGGTCCGAAGACCACAACTGTTTCGACCCGAAGGCCACATTTGTTTCGACCCGAAGGCCCGACCCGAAGGCCACAGTTGTTTCGACCCGAAGGCCCGACCGAAGGCCACAGTTGTTTCGACTGACACGTGCATCGACAATTTCAATATCAACTATACCAAAGCTCAACGTGTAATCTCACATGTCGCGGGACTCAATTTAATTATCGTACCTCGATGAGTCCAGTACCATAAATCGCGACCTCACTCATTCAGCTCATTGTCGGCACGCCTAGCACATTTTATTTTAGTCCAATGTCACCCGGCATTCAAAGCACAACTTAGCAATACACAAACCCAATCCATTTAGGACCCGATGTGGCCAACCAAACTCAACCACTAAATCCACAAATATTGTATCACCCCACGGAATCTCAACAAGTCCTATATTGGCTCTAAAATGCCGGGTTTTACGAGCCATTAACCAATAGGCCAATTGACACTCAAATTAGGCAAATTAATGCAATTTCGGACTTCCATGAACAATGCTCAACATCATGCAAATTTCTAGCTTTCAATCAATTCTAAACAACCTTGTTTAGTCCCAATTAATCATTGGATCTCCCGGTTTAGACAACCACATCAAGAATCCAATTAATCCCACTTAGGCAAATTTTCCCAAATTCGGTTTTGGGCATGAACAGTACCCAACAGCCATAAATTTGTCTCTAAAACACACTTAAACATCATTATTAAGTCCCAATTAAGTCCTATAATCAGCCCATACACAATCCCCCACAATTAAACCATAATTAGCTTAATTACCCCACTAATTACCCCTGAGAAAAAATCCACAATTAGGCCCAAATTTGAATTTCATTAATAAAGCAAGGGTAAAATGGACAAATACCCCTAACTAAGGCCTAACCAGATCTGGTTTGCCCCCACTAACCCTAGTTAGACCCCCAAAATCAATTAAAAATTCGGAATTAAATAATACAACCTAGGGGCATTTTTCGTAATTTTCCGTCCCGGACCGAAATTCCAATTTTCGGTCCCGGACCGAATTTCAATTTTCGCACATACACGTTCCATACGTGCGTGGCCAACATAATATGGCGTCGGATTCACGAAATGAAATTTCTAAGCCCTCGGAAATTGTCCGTGAAATCCGGGAATAAAATAATATTATTTTTCAATTTTTGTCGAAATTCAACTTTTGACCAAAACCACTCTAAATGCGTGTGGCCACCCCAAAATGACCTTGGTCAAAAAAATAACCTCGATCGGCGTCCGAATCGGGTCTCGGTGTCCACGGGGGCAAAACCGTCTTTTTCTCAATTTCGCCGGATTTTCGGTTTTCGACCACGTCGAGTCCCAAACATGAATGGCCACTCTAAATTGATGTCCGTCTTGCAAAATAGTCGTAATTACCCTTGATATTTTGATATCGAAGTTTGTGCCCAATATCGCGATCACAATAGCTCGTTTTGCAGTTTTAGGGTCTCTCGCTAACAGGTGGCTGTTTAGGTATTACGCGTATCGACCTAAGACTGTCCGAGTCATGATGGCCTCAATTTCGAACAACGAGAGGAATTATCACTAGTACCGGGGTCGCGATCGTTTGGATTAAAATCGGGGTTATTTATCAGGCGTACTTTCGGATGTCTTGAAATCACTCGCGATCGATCATCGTCGCTGAAAATATCGACCCGTCCTTTTCCTAAGATCGGCCTATATTGGTTCAAAATATTTCCTCGACGTTCGTTGAAATCGGCGCTCAATCGCGGTCGAGTTCTCGGTCCACGTACCTGATCCTATTTAGCCTTTCCTTTTTGGTCAGTATCCCGTGATTGATCAATTCCGGGCGAGACTTACTAAAATTACACGAGAATTCCCATACACTTTATTGGACTCGATAACGGGTCAAAATTTCGGGCTGTTACACAAGGCGAAGGAGTATGTCGAGAACAACAGGGACGATTACGGTGGCACTGAGAAGGCCATCCTTCACATGCTCAGTAACCGTGTGGATGATTCTGGGTTTTATCGAACGAAGGCATATTCAGAATCTGACCTCTTCAGATCTGGGCCTGGTTACTTGGAAGAGGAATTTACCTGCGCGTCCATAGAGTCTCCATGTAGTGCTGTTGCAAAGTTTGGCCCTCAATTAGGCCATCTAATTTTGATAATTCTCAGGTTACTGTTGTTCGGTGCATCTGACTTTTACAGTGTCTGATATATACTTAAAATAAGCATATCTAGGTGAGTAAGAACATAAGATTTGCGCTAAAATAAGATTGGTTACCAGTCCCTAGTTAGTAGGTTAAGGAAATGGTTTTGTAAATCTAGACAGAACACAGTCCCTAGTTTTCTCCTGTTTGCTTCTCAACTTGGAAGAGACCAGACAATAATTTGGGTTCATATCTGTTTTACGTTCCGCTATGAGTACAGATTTTATGATGAGAGATTATAAGCAAGCTATTATGTCATATGCAGATAAGTTTGGATGCTTCATATGCAAATCGCGATATCAACTTTTTGGCAATTAGCATCATCATATGCTGTTTATCAGCACGAAGTGGATCCTTTCTTGCGTTTGTGTTGATTTAGATCCAATTAAGTGTGGCGAGCTCGAGAAACTGAGCCAGCAAAAATTTCCTCAACTGCTTAATTAACATTCACTTGTAATGAGGGACATTACCCTTTTTCAAACATTTAGGTAGGAAACCTTTCATTTCATTCATATTTTTCTAAAGAAAAATTTGAAGCAATAATAGACGGTGAAATTTCAGCGATGTCCCTGTTTTCTTTCTGTCCTCCCTACTTTCAACCACAGTCGCTTGTACAAGGGGAATTTTGGTTTGTTCATTGGCATCTGAAGCGATTTTTCCCTAGGAGCATTGGATTTTAAGAGGATGAAGTTGCAACCCCAAATTTTTTCTTTTAGCAACCCCAATTTAAATCTCACAAGTATCACAATAATTGAAGTGCAAAAGAATTAGGTAGCCTTTTTCAGAGGTTTGTCCTTACACCTTCAAGGTGGGCATTACAGTGATATTTCTACAGAAACTTGGATAAAATGCCATGATACATATTGTCTCTCAACGCATAACATTAATATATTGTTATTTGTAAAAATCATGCTTAGGATTGTCGTAGAAATCACGCTTAGGATTGGCGCACCCGTCATCGTAGTCAAGAAGGTTATCAACCGTCATGAGCTTCCTCGTTTTCAGTTCTTCACCATTCCTTTGAGCAGATCCGCCAAAAAAATGTTAGCAACAATAAACTTTACATAGTCTATCTTCACCAAGCTTTTAAGTTGAACACAGCAATTTATCCATCTATAGCTAGCTTCTTCAAGAATAGAGACAATTCGAATATGCTCACTTCACAAATCTTCTGGCTTGCGTGAATCCATTAGCTAAGATCTTTAATTTGCATGCAATTAGGCATATACATTAAGAATGTCATTTTATATAGTGTTTTGTGCAAACTATCTCTTATGAAATAAGGGCTTTGCGTCCAAACCATCTAACTCCCCCGACAAGTCTGCAAAAAACTGAATAAAATCCGTTGTGTAAGTTGATATGCACGGAATGTATTGAATTCGAATAACTGATGTAGACATTGAAAATCCTTTTCAGGTAATATTGAAACATGAAATAGAGATGTTCACCCAAAGACAGAGAAATCACATGCATAAGATGTTAGGATGCACATGTGAGTCGTGTTAGAAAATCTCACATTGGAGAATCGATGTGGTATGGAGCAGTAATTTATGCTAGTTGGCCCATAATTCATTGGCTTAAACTTTTGGGTAAAAGTGGGTCCAATTAAATATGTTGACGGGCTTGGATTTAAGCTCCATTTTGGTGATCTCCCCGGGAGAATGTTTTAGTTTCTGCTGCGCGCTCCTCACAAATGGTATTAGAGCCGGTGGTAGATTTTGGGCCCCTAATTTATTTCAGTATTTGGTGAATATCAAGGAAGGAATATGGTGACCAACGCGATGGGCCCAATGGCAGACTTCATGGTTTGGTTTGGAGAAAGAGACTAAGGACTAAATTAGGTGTTGAAGGAGATTCAAGTTGAGATATCTTGATGCAGAAAATACTAAGCTCACATGTAAGGGGGAGATTGCTAAGATGCACGTGTGAGTTGTGTTAGAAAATCCCACATCGGAGAATTGATATGGTATGGAGTAGTTAATATAACCTAGTTAAGATAGATCCATCTGAATATATTGACAGGCTCAGACTTGGGCTTTCTCTTGGTGATCTCCCTGGGTGAAGGTATTGTCGCAACCCACCCAAAAGTTCACGTTGGATTTCATTTTAAGTTATTAACAACCCTATTTTCTAGGAGTCAACCAAACGAGACATGGGAGGTTCGCCTTGTTTCCTACACAACTAGATATTCTAAGCACAGGGACTTAATTACACTAATATTTTGTTAATGCCATTTCGGTACCTCTAACTTGGAATTGTATTATCTAAGTGGCCATTTACTCTTCTTATCAATTTAGATCCTAAAGTTATCAAAGTCATGCAAATGTTCTTGTAGGGTTCATTGAAATCTTAAACTAATCATATCTTATTCTATAAAAGAAATTAACACATAAGTTATTGAAAGGCGGTGCGATAAATAAACATCCAAGAATTGAAAAGACTTTGAAAGTAAACGTGGAAAAGAAAAACCCAATACAAGTCATGCAAATAATAATACGAGGCCAAATGAGAACCCAATATAAGCCGGGTAAAGAATATACGTTGCCTTGTTATTAAGCCTTAGGACATGAGGACATGAACCCCCATAAGCTTGGGATTAGAGACTAAACCTATCTAGGGTGAGCCCAAATCAACTCATTTTATTAATGTTGAAGCCGGTCTAAGCTATTCTAATAATTTATTAGAAAGTGATTTCTAAGTCTAATAAGCTTTTCATTAGCTAATATCTAAGCTAATTATTCTATTAATGTCTAAACTAGTCTATTTAGGACCTAACTAAGATAAACTACGCTTGGACCGCCATGGACAATTGGATCTCTGATTGCCGGTCATGGGCTCTCGACCACCTTCTCTTTGGGTGTTGCCTTTAACCACCACTTGGGGTGTCAGCTCTTAATTGATCCATTCATTCAATCGAAGGTACGACATGTACTCAATCAGATCAAATGATTAGCAAAGTTCACTAAATTGATATTCAATTGCCTCGGGATTGGCTTTAGAATTTGAATAGCCTGTGCATATCGATTAATCCCAGCCACCTCCTAATCAACTAGGGATTTATTGATTAACATTAGTTATAATTAACCTCCACTTGTGTTCACAAAGCGGTAGGTTAATACCACTAATCGCTAATTAACTCTAATCATCCCATCTAATCTACCCCCCCCGATTGACATGCATCATGAGCCTAATCGTACATCTAGCAATCACAAATAAGGATTAATTAATTATGCAATTAGGCTAATTGGCCTTGGGAAGCAATTAATCAATTAGTGAGCCATAAGGGTCACTTTTCAATTTTTTTGTCTAATTCAGGCTGATTATGTTTTGATTCAATTAAGTGACTTAATGACCTACTCATTTAATGATTCGGGCACCATTATAAAGCTTAAAATGTGTAGTTTAATGTTCATTGAGATCACTTTTCCCAATTCAGAACCGAAAGACCTGGAATTTCCAAATTTACCCGATTGCCTTGAAATTGACCCGGTTCAGACCTGAATTTTGAAAATTGCGGGAAAGAAATAACAAATTAACTAAAAAACAGGCCAAATTTGACAGACAGCTAGCCCTAAGTGTTTTGTACAACTTTCATCTTTTAAGTTATTGCACATAAGCCCTCCATCTTCGACAAAATTACCGATTTTCTATAAAGACTCAACAACAAATTGTTTTATAAGCCAGTCAAACCTTGTCCGGTTTTTTTGCAGGTAAGGACCCCTAAGTCTTGCTGAAATGACCCCAAACTTTCCAGTCTAGCAACTAAGACCCTACTGAACAACTTTCTTGTTTTGAGTTTTTGCAAAAAAAGACTCAAACTATTTTATTTTTGCAAGACAAAATCGGAGCACATAGAGGTCACTTTTCCAGATTAAGCTCAAAACTTTTTGATACTTTACGGATGCGAGTTTTTGGATCAAACGAGGTCGGATTTTCACAAAATTTTTATTGTGGGAAAGCTCTTGATCTCAGGGAGAAGTAATATCACAAGATATTTTGAAATTCGAATCATAAAAATTCCTAAAAATTGAAGAACATGCAATAATTGGAGGAACTCCGAATTTCTAGATTTTCTAATAGGTTAATTCCACGGAAAACCCTAAACTGATACATTTATGACAAATTTACTCAAAAAATAATTTTTGATCATAAAAAGTCTTAAACTGGTACATTTGTGATAAATTTATCCTTCGTTAAATTGAATTACTACCGCGAAAAATCGCAAATTGGTATACTTATAATAAACAAAGGGTAAAACCCCAAACCAATACACTCTCGTGAATTGCCACGTGTCATCAAACTTAAAATTTGACGATAAAATTGAACAAAAACTAACAGAGGATAAAATTATCATAGATGTACCATTTTGGGATTTTTGATGGTAAAAAAATTAGTTTTGGGTAAATTTGTCACATGTGTATCAGTTTGAGATTTTTCGTGGTATTAACCCTTTTCGAATTTTGTCTTCAATCGCACATTCAAGTTGTTCAAGTTGATTTAGGCAATCTTCAACCTTATTTAAGCAATTTTCCATAAACTTTAGAGCATCTTTAAGCTCTTCATGTCAACATTCAACAATATTCATCAAATTCATCCTAAGACATTCACCTAAACATGGATGAACATCATTGAATCAACACAAAAATCACTTTTAATCACCAGTTTGTTACCATACAACAATCTAAGAACGAATGATCATCAAAATCTAACATCACAACTCTACATATGAAGATTGGCCAAGTGGAATTCTAATGCCGAAGCGCGAAAGAAATTAGGCTAAAAAGTAGAATCGAAATGATAACGAGGAACAAATTGATCTCTCAATTGATTAACAATCAAAATATCCAAAGTCTGCTTAAACGAAACCTTAAAACAAGCTTATATATCCTAAAACCTAACCCTACTAGGATTAATAAATATCAAAACACAAAATTACGAAACTACCCTTTATTAAATTAACCCATAAAAATACTAAAATAATAGAAAAATCGATCTAAACTACCCTGAATCGCGAAAATCCATCATTAGTCACGGCCAATGGCGTGAGTATTGATTAGCACTTCATTTCGCTTCAGCCGACTAAATTTGAGCTTAATCTGAGATCGTTGACTTCGAGCCTGTCGGTTCGTCTAGTCGTATAACGGGTCCGCGGGTCCCCTAGGTGCATCATCCTCCCCTGCTAGAGAAAGATTCGTCCTCGAATCTGCTTCGTCTTCATTGTCGCCAATCTCTTCACGATCTTCTTCCTCTTCAACGTAGTAATGTGACAAATCTGCTATATTAAAAGTTCCCGGATACATTATACTCGCCAGGCAAATCGATCTTGTAAGCATTGTCACTAATTCGCTCTAAAACTCTGAAGGGTCCATCAGCTCTAAGTTGAAGCTTACCAAACCTACCCGCTAAAAATCGTTCTTTTCTAAGGTAAATCCAAACTAGATCACTTTCCTTGAAGACGACTCTTTTCCTGCGTATATCCATGCGCTGTTTATACTTTATGTTCTGCCTGTTGATTTGATTGTGGACCTGAGAATGCAGCTCTTTGATATGCTTTGCATGTTCTTCAACTTTTGAACTAAATTGTTTGAGAACTGGTATCGATATGAGATCCAATGGAGTAATTGGATTACGCCTATAAACCACCTCAAAAGTAGTCTTGCCTATAGTTCGGTTCTCAGATCGGTTATATGCAAATTTTGCCTGAGGTAATGCCAAGTCCCATCGTCACGGATTATCTCCAATCAAACTCTGCAGTAAATTCCCTAAGTTTCGATTGACAACTTCTGTCTGATCATCAGTTTGAGGATGATGAGAGGAACTAAACTTCAAACTTGTGCCCATGTACCTCCAAAGGGTGCGCTAGAAGTGACTCACAAACTTCACATCGCGATATGAGGTTATGGACTTAGGAATTCCATGCAGCTTAATAATCTCTTACAGAAACAATTGAGCAACCTGTGAAACATAATATGACTTGCTACACGGGACAAAGTGGGCCATCTACGAGAACCTATCGACAATCACCATTATTGAATCCTTACTCCACTGCGTTGTTGGCAAACCCAAGACAAAGTCAAGACTGACATCCTCCCACGGTGCAAATGGAACAGGTAGAGGCATATACAATCCAGCATTAGTACTCATTATCTTTGCCACATGACATAACCTGCACCTTTCTATAAAACGCGTTACGTCATGCTCCATCCGAGGCCAATAAAAATGTTCACTCAACAAGGCCTTCGTCTTATCCACGCCAAAGTGCCTAGCTAAATCACCTGCATGTCCTTCAATAATAATAGATTCCCTCAAAGAACATTGAGGAATGCACAATCTATTACCTTTAAATAGATAACCTTTCACGATCTGAAATTGCTGAAAAGGTTTTATTTTGCTTTTCCTACGGATATCCCTAAAATGAGTATCAAAGCCTAGAACTTTTATCTGCATTGTAGACAGCAAATAGTGTTTTCTACTCAATGCATCTGCTACACTATTTAGCACTCCCACTTTATGCTTGATGGAAAAACTAAAAACTTGAAGGAACTCCACCCACTTCGCATGCCTTGCGTTCAATTTGATGTATTTGCCTATTGATGTATTTAAAGGCTCCAGTGCTCTAAACTCCTCACAATAGCATAAAATTCTTTATCATAAGTTGAATACTTCCTTTTCGCCTCATTCAACTTTTCACTAAAGAATGCTACAGGTTTACATTTTTGACTCAGGACACCCCCAATACCAACACCTGAAGCATCACAATGCACCTAAAAAATCTCATTAAAGTCAGGAAGCACAAGAACAGGTGCTTTAGTCACATTCTTCTTTAATAATTGAAAGGTAGCTTCTGCCTCCTTAGTCCATACAAATTTACTTTCTTTCAAATAATTCGTCATAGGTGCAATAATAGTACTGAAATCCCGAACAAATCTCCGATAAAAAGAGGCAAGCTCATGAAAGCTATGTACCTCATGAATATTTTTCGGAATCTCCTAATTTGTAATAGCCTCAACCTTAGCTGGGTCCATCCGAATGCCCTCCTTAGTCGGGAAGGTCACACGATCGGTCAGGAAGTGATACTTCTTGGTATTAGCATATAATTTCTGCTCCCTCAATGTCTCGAATACCCTTCTCAAATGCTGCAAGTGTTGATCAGTCGATGCACTATAAACCAAAATATCATTGAAATATACGACGACAAACTGGCCAACAAAAGGACAAAACACCTAATTCATCAGTCTTATAAAGGTGCTCGGCGCGTTAGATAACCCAAAAGGCATCACCATCCACTCATACAGACCATCTCGAGTTTTAAAAGCGGTCTTCCACTCATCTTCAGGACGCACCCTAATGTGATGATATCCACTCCTCAAGTCTATCTTCGAAAAGATAGTCGCTCCGTACAGCTGATAAATTAAATCATCAAATCTCAGGATAGGAAAGCAATACCTGATCGTGATCTTGTCGACAGCTCTGCTATCCACGCACATTCTCCATGATCCATTTTTCTTTGGAACCAACAAAGCTGGCACTACACAAGGGCTCATGCTCTCTTGAATTACACCCTTTTTCTAATAGTTCCTGCACTTGCCTCTGCATCTCCTCATGCTCCTTAGGATTCATTCCGTAAGCTGCCTTATTAGGAATAGCAGCTCTTGGAACGAGATCTATACAATGCTGAATGTCCCTCATGGGTGGCAATCTAGGTGGCAATTCCTCTGGTACAACATCAGCAAACTCTTCAAGTATAGGCATAACTTGAGTTGAAATTTCTGGACTATCAAGATTCTGCTCCATGACTATAATAGAAAAAAGCTTTGGGGTATTTACCACCTCTTTCTGGAACTCTAATTTAGAAAGCAGATTACTTTTCCCTTCTTTTCTCAAATTTGAGGACCCAGAATAATAGTCCAACCATCCTTCTTGAAGGTGTACGTATTTTTGAATCCGTCATGCTGTGTTTTCCTGTCAAACTGTCAAGGTCTTCCTAACAGAATATGACAAGCGTCCATTGGAACTATGTTACCCCACACTTCATCAGTATATTTCTTCCTAATCAAGAACTGCACTAAACACCTTTTTCTCACTTTTACCTCATTCCCCTTCCCAAGCCATGACAGCTTATATGGTTGAGGATGTTCGACAGTTTTCAATCTCAACTTTTCTACTATAGTGGTAGATATCACATTTTCGCAACTTCCCTCGTTAATTATCATACTACACATCTTTCCTCCACTAGTGCATTTAGTGTGAAAGATATTATGCCTGAGCCACGATTCATCATCTACCTCAGCAATATTTAAAACCCGATGCACAACTAAAGACTCATTAGAATCGGAATAGACAATGTCCTCATGATCTGGATCCGTATCTTCTTGCTCTCCATCAGATTCATCATAAGTTAAGTCTTCATCAAAAGTTGGATTATTTACAAATGTCACAAACTGTCGGTTCGGACAATCAGCAACAAAATACCCGAGTCCTTAACACTTGAAACATTGCTTGCCTGCAACTCCTTCCCTGTTAGATCTAGCACTACCCTGCTCTACTTTTGTTGCAGATTTTGAACCAGCGCCCTTAACTGCCGCCGGGGCTGAAAAACTCCCTACTTTCCGTTGAAACTCTTTATCTGACTACTTGGAACTGCTGCCTGACCACTTAAAATCGCTACTAAACCACTTGGACTTATTGCTCTTTCTTTTAAACTGCCCATCCACCTTTAAGGCTAGTCTGCACACATCCTCATATGTCCAATACTGTTGTAATTGGACAATATCAAAGATGTCATATCGCAGCCCTGCTAGATATCGAGCACTCATTTCCTTGTCTTCCTTCGCCACATCATAACACATTCTCAAGCGATCAAATTCCTCTGTAAATTCCTCAACTGTTTTATCACCTTGCTTGACGTTATGATACTCGATAAACGCCTCTTGCCTATAATGGCTAGGTGAAAAACATTTTTGCAACAACTTTTTCATCTTCTCCCAGCGATCCACCTTTGGCTTGCCCTCTCTAGCGCATTTCGCAGCCTAATAGCTACTAACTTCACTTTTTGCTCCTCAATTGCTCTACCGTATATAACCAATCAATAAACTCATCAGGATGAGCCTTACCATTAAATTCGGAAATCTCAATCTTCATTCCGAAATTTTGAGAAGAGCGCTGATTTCCAGGTTGTACTCCTCGATTCCGCCCCTGGTTTAGAACCCCAAAAGGGTTTACGTCCTCTTCTTCATCATCGGATGGATCCTCAGATTCTGCTTCTTCTTCAGATTGAGCGTCAAGCCTTGCCTCCGTAAGATGTCGCTCCAAATCCTAGATCTACCTTCATTGTTCCTGAATTTCTATTTCTCACAGGTCTCTCAGACACGGCTGTTCATCCGCATCAGGAACGACTCCATGCCCTCGGCCTCCACGAGCACACTGTCTTCGACCACCTCGATTATGTTTAGTCATTGATTCAGATAACCTAGGTTCTTATACCAATTGATGCCGAAGCGCGAAAGAGATTAGGCTAAACAGTATAATCGAAACGATAATGAGGAACAAACTGTTCTCTCAATTAATTAATAATCAAAATATCCAAAGTCTGCTTAAACGAATAAAATAAGCTTATATATATCCCTAAACCTAATCCTACTAGGATTAATAAACATCAAAACACAAAATTATGAAATTGCCCTTTACTAAATTAACCCATAAAAAATACTAAAATAATAGAAAAATCCATCTAAATGATCCCGAATCACAAAATGAACATGGAGAAACGTCTAGACATGCTCGGCTAATCAATGAATTGTAATCCTAGGATTCATCAAATATGCAATTGATTTTGATTTCATGAAACCTTAGCTAAGCGGTCGTGCAGGCTTGATTGATGATTAGCCCAATGGGCCAACTCAAATT
Organism: Syzygium grande; assembly: GCA_024733475.1. Lineage (NCBI taxonomy): Eukaryota > Viridiplantae > Streptophyta > Magnoliopsida > Myrtales > Myrtaceae > Syzygium > Syzygium grande. The sequence goes on along the minus strand of JAMXDD010000008.1, from coordinate 23,105,119 downwards.
AGATTCAATTGGGTTAGCCTGGCTTGAACCGAGTTAACTCGATTCGATCGGATTGATTTGTGACATCTCAATTTTGTGGGATAACAATATTCGGAATGTCATAACTTCGTACGGCGCTTACTTAAGTACCATAACTTTTTTTACGCTCACTTGAGTGGCACAAATTTGGAAAATTGATCATTTAAGTGCCGTCGGAGATTTACCTTGCCGGTAAATCCGACATGGCCAGAGTTGACGTGAACAATTTTTTAATATTTTTTAGAATTTTTTTATTATTTTTTTGGTAAATTTTTTTTTCAATGCCAGCGAGGGTCACTGGCTGTGAAGGCCTTGCCTAAATTGGGCGAGGGCCGCCTTGCCCTTAGCCGTGAAGGCCCTAGACGAGGCCGCAGAGGCTGTCGCCAGATTTGGGCAATCGCGGGCAAGGCGGCCTTACCAAATCTAGCGAGAACCTTCACGACCATGAGCAAGGCAGCCTTGTCATATTTGGCAAGAGCCTTTGTCACCTCGCCTGCAGCCAACAAGGCCATGATGGCCTCGCCAAGGGCTTTCGCGGTTGAGGCAACCTCTCCAAATGTAGCGAGAGCCTTCGCTGCCTTGCTCACAGTCGGCGAGGTCGCGATGGCCTTGCCAAGAGCCTTCACGGCCATACCAGCCAATGGTGAGGCGGCCCTCACCCAGTTTGGCCAAGGGCAAGGCCTTCGACGAGGGTGGGTCACCGGTGTCCCTCACAAGTTTTGAAAGAAAAAAGAAAAAGAAAACTCCTAAATTGAAAAAAAAAATAAATAACATTAAAAAAATCCACGTCAGATGAAAATTTAATTAAAAAATCAACGTAGGATGATTTGCTAAAAATAACACTCAAATAATTGATTTTACTCTGATGTAGCACTTAAGTGAGTGAAAAAAAAGTTATGGTACTTGCGTTGTTCTTATCCCCAATTTTGTCTTGGCTCTCTTGAATCATATTATGGGCTTGGCCAATTTTGTCTTGCTTGGCCCCATTAACCAAATTGGGTTGTGGCTCAAATGGGTTATATTTGGGTTGGGTCAATTGGATTAGCCCAATCTGTGCTCATCGGTCTCAATTCATCGTTTTTGTCAAATTATGCCAAATTGCTACAATTTGGCCAATATTGATGTGAAATTGAGTTTGCTTGGCTTAATTGGATTTGAATTGGGACCAATCGTCAACCCTAATTGGCACCTAGAAATCGGCCAACCAGTCTCCAACTTGGTCTTTTGAAGTTGCTTGAAAATTGAATGCGTTACGACCCTTGGATCAAATGTCATGAAGGAAAATTTTTAAAAAAATAAGTAGGAATTAATGAATTTTGAATTCAGCTGATCGAAAATCGAAATTCTAGGGATGGCCAAAAAGTCAATTCTCGATTGATTTTTGTAAAATCGACGAATTAGAAGTCTAATTACGCATGAAAAGAGTTGAATTAATGATTTTTCATTTTATTGAATTTTCGAAAAATGTTGACTAGGGGTTGATTAAAAAGTCAACTCTAAAGACATCCTTAGATTATTGGTGAAATCAATGTCTCAATTTAGATAAAACACTATAAAATTTGAGAAACCTTGATAAACATTAAAACAACTCTTTTTGGCCAAGAAATGAGCCCTGTTGCAAATAGGAGACATAATCTTGAGCTTTTACATTTATATGATTTGCCAGCAAAAAATTAAGTGTCAACGGATATCGAGCGTCTGTTGCGCGCTCCCCTAATGTGAAAAGCAAGAAATGGAATGTTGACTCGTAGATGTGCCCCTTTCTATTTTTTAACTCCGTGCTGTTCCCATATCATTTCCATAAAATTTTTCCAGTCGAACTTGTCCTTACTTATCTTCCATTTTAGCAGATTGTCTTGAAGTTCAGGTCTAGAAAGAACCTCTAATGGTGAACCGATGACATATAGTTCTGATAGGTCCTTCAAATATGAGATATCAAGTGTAGTCAGTGACGAGCAATTTCCAATATGAAGCTTTGTGACGCTCGAGGGAATCTGCGAAATGCATTCTAGAGCACGGCAATCGATAAGCTGAAGAGTCTTCAAGGGAGGAAGCACACCTAACTTAGGAGATAGGTTAGTAATGCTTGGGTGACCCAATGTCAAGACTTCCAATTTGGATAATCTCCCTATCCACCAAGGCATGGGAATTTGCACCATCTCAGACTGGCCAGAGATCGCAGGCACTGTGATGATGAACAACAGTAGTTTCAGATTAATCAAGTTGGAAATATCAGGATCGGCTATTGGTACATGAGATATGACTGCCAAAGAAGTCAAGCTTTCTGGAAGCTTTGGCAGAGCTCGTACAACCAATTTTGGTGACAAGCATAACTTCAATGCTTTTAGATTCTCCGGACTTTCCATAGAGTCAGGGAACTCGGTGAACCATGTATCGGATAGATCTAACTCAGTCAATGATCGTAATTCCTTAATGGAGTAGGGAAGTCTATGCATATTGAAACACTTGCGTAATGATAAGTTTTCGAGATTTGTAAGCACTCCAATGGAGTCAGGTAGATGAGTAATCCGTGTCTCATCCAATGAAAGCGTCAACAGTGAAGTTAAACTATTGAGTGAATTCCCTGCTTTTGCCGATGGTGAAATCTGAACATGAGGATTTTCCAGGTTCTCCATACCACACCAATTAGGAATTTCTCGTATACGACTATGATCAAGGAGAAGTTCTGAGCGAGATGGCAATCCACCTAGCTCTTTTGGCAGATAATGAAGACTCCAGCAATCACGCAAGTTCAAGAAAACCAAGCGCTTTAGTTGACCGACTGACGGGTCAACTTCGGTCAATCCGAGACAACTTTCGAGAATCAATCTCTCCAACATGAGGAGTCCAGAGAAATCAGGAGTCCTGGTCAAGTGGATACATTCCGCAAGATTAAGAACTTTTAATTTCTTCACTCTCTGTAACACCAACAAGACAATTGTCATTAAATCTATTAAATCAAGAGATTGTGCACAGTGATAAGAAGACTTCTCTAGAGCTGAGGGTACCTCAATGTGTCTCCATCCATCCCAATTGTGAGTAATTTTATTACTTGAAAAATCAAGAATGACCAAATTACTCAGCGAAAAATTACTTAAGTTGAGTATCCGACGAGGAAATTTATGCCAAGAGAGCCATCTTAAATTTGGAAGGAGTTGGTTCTTGCTCAGTAGAAAGTTTGTTGGCAACGTGATCAAGGACTTAATATGCCAACGAAGTCCAGCTTGGGAGAAAAATTGGAAAACTCTACCGTAAACGAGCGGTGGGCTATCCACCTCAAGGAACCTTAGATTTGGTAGCGCTGCAAATCCTTCAAGAGTGAAACGAGACTTTGACCAATCCTCAAACATCAAACAGAGGGCTTCGAGCTTTCCATTTCTCTAAATGAGCAAACAAGAAAAGTTAATGAAAAGAAGGATGTGGTTAGCTAATTAAGCGAACAATCTAGGTCATCTGTGAATTTGAGGCAAATTTCGTATCCAGAAAATTGGGCATATATTGCGAATTTAAATATACTAAGCTCACTCTCATCATTCTTATAGACCGGAGAGGACAGACACGGGTTTTGAAATTTGAAATTGAACAATTCATGAAATGTTTAAAAATATGTGGAAATCTTAAAATTGTATATGTTGAATTCATTGGGAGAGTGCCCCGATTACTAAAATGTGAATTCTCATGCACAAAGGAGATCAAACTCAGGATTTACCTTCTTTCTCAGTAGTTTCTCCAGTGCGTCCTTGTAATTCCACAGCCCACTTTGCTTATCTAATTCCCCCCCCACTTTCTTGAGAAACAATATCTCTACCAAGATCTTTGAGTTGATCATGCATCCAAAACTTATTATCTTCTCCAATTTTAATCAATGACATCAACTAAAGAACTTCAAGACCTTTTGTGGGGCATAAACCACAATTTCTCCACATGTATATTACTGTACTCTTATCTTATCCATTGAAAAGACAAGCTATATCAAGAAATATCTGTCTCTGACTTGAATCTAATGCTTCATAACTTATCATCAACTTACTTCGAATTCTCTCGATGGGACCTTTTTTCCACTTCACCAAGTAATCATCCGGCATTTCTTCTTTTTGTCCACATACCGATAAAGTTGAACCCATAACCTCAAGAAGCAACGGAAGACCTTGGGCTATCTTCACAATTTCTCTTGACTGTTGTATTTTCTCAATTGGAGGGTGATCTCTTCTGAAAACATACTTGCTGAATAGCTTAAGGGATTTTCGGGATCCAAACCACAAACTTCATAAGTCAATTTTACTCCCAATTCATGTAGGACAATTGCGTTTCTTGTTGTTTTAAGTATCCGACTACCTGGACCGAAGTAGCCTCGCCTCCCCAAAAGTGCACTTGATTTGACTCTTTTCGTCAACATCATCGAGAAGAATAAGAACTTTCTTACTTGAAAATCTCTCTTCTATTGTCCTCATTCCCTCATCCATGCAATTAATGATACGTGCCTGTTTGGAGAGGTCTGCAATTAGTTGAGTTTGCAACCACACAATTCCTTTCGAATGTGAAGTTTCTCTAACATCAGCAAGGAAACAACAGTTAGCAAAGTCCCAAGAAAGTTTGTTGTAGACTACTTTGGCAAGAGTAGTTTTTCCGACGCCACCCATTCCATGGATTCCCATGATCTTTGCATCATCGATACTGGTGCCTATCTCCTCCAGAACGTCTTTCACACGGTCCTCAACACCAACCAAGAAGTCACTAACCACCAAATAAACCTTCTTCAGCTCATTTAAAACGCTCGTAACAACTTGTTTAACTAGCCGTCCTTCGTGCCTAACAATAATATGAGAAGAAAAGGCCAAGGCAAAGTAGAAAGTACATTAGAAGAGGCGAGCTGAATTCTATGACATCATGAATTGATAGCAGTCCGTGGAAGCCACGAAATGCAACAAAAAGTGGAACTGCAAAAGGAACGTACCACGGTGCATTCATCAGGAAGAACAAATTAATGACACGCTAGGCAGATGCTCAAACGTTATGCAGCATTGAAACAGTTAGGCGACCGTCAAAGTACAGAAGGTGATCCCTATATCTTGCTAAGAAGAGGAAGAAAGGCTGAAGATGTTTACTGGGGCTTCTGATGTGTAAACAAGCTACTCCTTCTCAAAATAGCTTCTCCTTTAGCATATAGCACGTCTTAAGTGCTATGAATAATAAACAAGAGATCCAACAATTTTCAGCATACAACATAAGTTGATTTTGACGAATATATATATGCCACACTCATCACCTAAATATGCAAAAAAATCATTTCATATTTTGTGTTATAAATATTAAATGTCAAATTATGAATGTTGACACATTATCAAACAAAGCGAACCGGCGTAGTCACAGCTTTTCCAAGTTTAAAAAAAAGGAAACGAAATTTTCAACAGAAAAGCCTTTGTACTTAAGTTTTATGGACTCGTTCTCGTGTACTATGGCGTTCATCAAGGGTGGAAGACAATTAGGTACCTGTTATGTCACGCCCCGTACCCCACTGGAACGCAACATCTCGTCACGGTCGATTATGGTGCAACGCTCCCAGGAAGCATTGCCGAACCAGCGCCCAATCAAAGATCAAACACATGTGGAAGCAACGTATATAATTAAATATATACACCCGTACAATATAACACATAAGACCAAGGTAGAACAACCAAATAGCAGTCAAGCACCTCAGAAAATATATACACTGGCGTTATCAACGAAAACCTTTTTACAATGTTCACTACAACCAAAAAGGAAACACCAACAGCTGGGAATAACCAAACAGTCACTTCTCTGTTCTGCTCCATCTCCACCGGGGTGCATGCTCGACGACCGCTGGATAAAATGCTGTATTCCAAAAAGAGGTGGTGATCTCGGTATCCTACTGCTGGGGGTCTGAAAATGTGGGTTATTACAACCGTGAGACGAATCTCAGCTAGTATAACCCCCTAAACCTAGGTTAGGCTAACATGCAATCTCCTGATTGACAGCTCAAAACAATACTGCAATCTAACTCATAAATAAACTTCGATCTAGACCCTCTCGCCCAGATCACTTACCTGGCTGACCTTGCAGGTTATTCACAATAATCATATAATCAAATCACATACCCAAGCACTCGGTTCACGCTTACGTCAAACGCATGCTCATACTCAATAGTGATAATATCGCGTGTCATTCACCGAGTCCCGCATGCTCGCATTCTGGCTCACGCATTCTTATGCATGCAAATGTCCACATTCATGTCTCGACTCACTAGCCCACACTCGCACATTGAAACTTTCTTAATTTATCATTTAATATGACCCGCGTAAAACGAATCAGGTCTCTTTATTTAATCACAACACCAATGGCCCGCGTTAAAACGCATCATTCAATAATGTCTCTAGCCAGCGTCAAAAAATGGCACAATCACATCGATCTCCTCACGAACGCGAGCCCGTAAAACATGACATTATCAGGTTGGTCGTCTTCCGGACGTACAAGGCATCGTCTCGCGTAACACGCATCCGGACATAAACACCCCAATTAACACGCATTAGGGCAAAATGTGATCATCACGAACATACAACCAATTATTATCCGAACCCCGCGTAACACCAATGGCATTCCGGGGCATTTAGGTGATCACATGCTCATGGCAGACACGCATTCTCGCACAATTTATCACACGTCTCATTCTCGGCATTCACAATGCGTGACCATGCAATGCAGTATGATACACCATGAGCATCAAATATAATTAGGCACTCAGTCAATTTCATGCCGCAACAATCGTTCACTGGCCAATTAATACCGTGCGGCCCTAATTTCACAATGGATAATTCAATAATATTCAATAATCCAATCAAGCCATTAAATGGTCAATCACACTCCGCACAAGTCGGCCACGCAGTCACGCGACATGACATTATTCAAATTTCCTAATAATTGGGTACCGAATACAAGCCAATAAGTCCGGGCATACCCGGCAGTCCAATCATAAAATCCCCAATTAATCCGAATTAGCCCAATAATTATCTCTAATAATCCCACTAATGTTTCTTGAATTTATTCCACCAATTGGTTCTCAATCCGACGAATTTTATACCGATACCACCTAAACCAGTCCGGACTACACTAATAATACCTAGGCCAGTCCAGAAAAATGCACAATCAGTCCTAATCCGGGTTTAGGAATATACTCACCTAATTTCTGGACCACGGCGATGGGGAAAGGGAGAGAGAGAAGAGGGCTGGACCGCAGCAGGGAGAGGGCGGGGAGGGTGGGGATGGGGGTGGCGACGAAGATGGCGTGGGGGTGAATCCGAACTAAACCGGTGAACAAAGAATCCGTATGGGGACAATCAGACGGACAGGGCTGGTCGGCGACATACGAGCGTGCTAGATGGATTGGTGGTGACTGGCGAGACAAAACCAAGAGGGAAAAATGTAAACTCGGGAGAAAAAAGAAGGAAAAAAGAGGGAGAGGGAGGAGAGAAGCTGTTGTTGGCATGACGAGCTGGCAAGACAAAAACCAAGAGGGAAAAATGGAGAAAAAGAGAGGAAAATTGGGAGAGAAGCTGCTGTTGGGGGGGACGTGAAGGGGAGGAGGAGAGAAACTGATATGATCTTAGTCAAATAAAGTAGCCCAAAGTGTCACATGTCGCCGATCCGTCGGTTTTGACCAAAATACCCCTAATCCGACGGTTTTAATTCAATCCTATCCACAAATGAGGGGCAAAGTGATCCTTTGGTCCAATAATACAGCTGATAATCCTCTAGTAATTATCCCAAAATTTTTCCAAAAAAATTCGGAATTAATACCGGCCCAGGGGCAAAACCGTCATTTTTCCGGTCCTGGGGCGAAATTTCAATTTTCACACATACGCGTTCCATATGTGCGTGGCCAATATAATATGGCGTCGGATTCGCGAAATTCACTTTTTAAGCCTTCAAAAATCGACTGCCAAGTTCCGGGAATAAAATAATATTATTTTTCTAATTTTTGTCGAAATTTCAATTTTTGACCGAAACCACTCTAAATGTGTGTGGATGCCCCAAAATGACCTTGGCCTCGAAAAATAACCTCAAACGGCCTCCGAATCTAGTCCCGGTGCCCATAAGGGCAAAACCGTAATTTTCCCCAATTTTCGTCGAAATTCCAATTTCTGGCTAGATTATTCCCAAATGTGTGTGGTCACACCAAAATGACATTGGTCCTGCAAAATAATTGTAAACGTCCATAAAATTTCGACGTCGAAGTTCGGGTCCAATCTTACGATCAAATTTGCTCATTTTAAAATTTTAGAGCCTCTCGCTAACGGGTGGCTGTTTAGGTATTACGCGTATCGACCTAGGGTTGTCCAAATCGTAATGGTCTCGATTTTCGAGAGAGCGCGAGGAATTATCACTAGTACCGGAGGTCTCGGTCATTTAGGTTAGTTCGGGAATCTTTCGCCATGTGTACTCTCGGTCATGCGGAATCACCCGCGATCTGATCGTACATCATTGGCCGAATCGAATCCGTCACCTTCCTAAGATCGGTCCACGTTGGTCTAAAATATTCACTCGGCGTTCTTCGAAGTCCGTGCCTAACTCTCGATCGGGTCCCCGGTCCACGTACCTATTCCTATTTAGCCTTTCCCATAAGGTTAGTATCCCGTGATTGATCAAATCTGGGCGAGACTTTTTAAAATTAAATGAAAAATAATTTACACTTTATTGATCTCGAAAATGGGTCAAAATTCAGGATGTTACAATTCTTCCTCCCTTACAAAAATTTCGTCCTCGAAATTTGTAATCTACTCTTACTCCTCAAACAGGTGGGGGTGCTGATGTCTCATGGCCTCTTCACTTTCCCAAGTGGCGTCTTCCGTCCCGTGGTGCTCCCAGACAACTTTGACCATTGGGATCGTTTTGTTCCTCAGCACGCGATCTTTCCGATCCTCGATCCTGACGGGTCTTTCCACGTACGACACCCTGTCGTCCACGTCTATCTCCTTGTACCTTAGAACGTGGGTAGGATCTGGTTCATACTTCCTCAGCATTGACACGTGGAATACATTGTGTACTTGGGACAAGTTAGGTGGCAAGGCAAGCCGGTAAGCCATATCACCAATCTTTTCCAGAATCTCAAATGGTCCAACATATCTTGGAGTGAGCTTTCCTTTCTTACCGAATCGGGATAATCCCTTCATAGGGGACACTTTGAGGAACACATGATCTCCAACTTGAAATTCCGTGGGTCATCGTCTCCGATCTGCATAACTTTTTTGGCGACTCTGTGCCGTTTTCAGTCTATCTCGGATAATCTTAACGGCTTCTACTGTTTGTTGTACCAACTCCGGGCCTGTAATGCTTCGCTCACCAACTTCATCCCAACATACTGGCGTTCTACACGCCCTGCCATACAAGGCTTCGAACGAGGCCATCTGGATACTCTGTTGGTAACTGTTGTTGTAGGTAAATTTTACCAGATGCAACTGTTCTTCCCACTTGCCTTGAAAATCCACTACACAAGCCCACAACATGTCCTCCAGAGTTTGAATTGTCCTTTCAGACCGGCCATCCGTCTGAGGATGATAAGCCGTACTAAACTGCAACTTTGTTCCCAAGGCTATTTGTAGACTCTTCCAAAAGTTTGCCGTAAATCTCGAGTCACGATCCGAAGTAATCGTCACTGGTACACCATGAAGTATGACGATTTGTTGCACATACAGTTCAGCATATCTTTCCAACTCGAAGTCCTTTCGCATTGCCAGGAAGTGCGCCGACTTAGTAAGCCAATCCACTATCACCCATATAGAGTCGTGTCCTCGCTGGCTTCTTGGCAATCCCGTTACGAAATCCATGGTGATGTGCGCCCATTTCCATTCAGGGATCTCTAACGGTCGCAATAGTCCTCCGGGCTTACAATGCTGTGCCTTTACTTGTTGGCACGTCAAACACTTGGCCACATGTTTGGCCACATCAACCTTCATTCCGTTCCACCAAAAGTGTTGTCGAAGGTTCTGGTATATCTTAGTGCTACCCAGATGAATGCTGTACTTACTGCGGTGAGCTTCACTTAAAATTTCTTCCTTGAGTTCCAAGTCGTCAGGTACACATAGTCGTCCACGGAACGTCAAAACTCCGTCCTCGGACACTTGGAAGTCCGACTTCTTCTTGGCGACGTCCATCTCAATCATTTTCTGAATCTCCGGATCCGTAGACTGTAATTCTCAGATCTTGGTCTGAATCTCTGGTTCTATTCTTAATGCAACTAGTAAGTTCGATATGTGGTTTACTTCCGAACTTGAACTCTGAATCTCTGAGCCTCTCTAGTAAGGTCCATTCCTTTATCATCATGTGCGCCATACTCGATTTACGACTCAATGCATCAGCAACTCGATTCGCCTTTCCCGGGTGATACATGATGTCGCAGTTGTAGTCCTTCAGCAGCTCCATCCATCGATGTTGCCTCATGTTCAACTCCTTCTGCGAGAACAAATACTTGAGGCTCTGATGATCCGTGTAGATCTGGAACTTCTCTCCACATAGATAGTGCTTCCAAATTTTGAGTGCAAAAACAATTGCAGCCAATTCCAAATCGTGCGTCGAATAATTTAGCTCATGCGGCCTCAACTGACGCGACGCATATGCTACTACCTTTTCATGCTGTATTAACACACACCCAAGTCCTCTTAATGATGCATCACTATACACCTCAAAACCACCTGGTCTGGATAGGGTAGTCAACGCTGGGGCGGTTGTCAGTCTACGCTTTAGTTCTTGAAAACTTTTATCGCACTTGTCATCCCATTCGAACTTGGCTTCCTTCTTTAATAACTGTGTCATCAGCATGGCTATCGACGAGAATCCTTTCACAAAACGCCGATAATAGCCAGCCAAACCCAGAAAGCTTCGGATTTCTGTCACAGAAGTCGGTCTTGGCCATTTGGTCACTGCTTCGATCTTCGTCAGATCCACAAAAATCCCATCTCCTGAAATTATATGACCAAGAAAGGCTACTCTACTTAGCCAAAACTTGCACTTACTAAACTTAGCGTAAAGTGCATGTTCCCTTAGCGTCCGTAGTACCTCTGTTAGATGCATTTCGTGCTCTTCTGGGCTCTTAAAATACACCAGGATATCGTCAATAAACACAATCACAAATTGATCCAAGAATTCCTTGAACACCCTGTTCATCAAGTCCATCAATGCAGCCGGGGCATTCGTCAGTCCAAAGGGCATAACCGTAAATTCATAATGCCCGTACCTAGTCCTGAAAGCAGTCTTAGGGATATCTTTTTTCCGGATTCTCAATTGATGATATCCAGTCCGTAGATCTATCTTGGAAAATACAGACGCTCCTTGCAACTGGTCAAATAAGTCGTCGATCCTTGGCAATGGATACTTATTTTTCACTGTCACTTGGTTCAATTACCGGTAATCTACACACAACCTTAAAATCCCGTCTTTCTTCCTCACAAACAGGACTGGCGCTCCCCATGGGGACGCACTAGGACGAATAAAGCCCTTATCCAAGAGTTCTTGCATCTGAACCTTCAGTTCTTTTAATTTCGACAGTGACATTCTATATGGCGCCTTCGAAATGGGCTCTGTTCTCGGGGCCAATTCAATCACGAATTCCACTTCTCGCTCGGGTGGCAATCCTGGCAGCTCTTGAGGAAAAACCTGGGGGAAATTGCACATCACAGGTATTTCTTCCAAACTGGGTCCTTCAATCGTCGAATCAACCACATTCACCAGATACCCTTCACAACCATCATCCATTAACTCGGTCGCCTCAAGGGAAGTAATCCAAGGGATCGAGGTTCCTCCTCGATTACCCTGAAATTCATATTTAGGACGTCCAACCGGATTAAACTGGATCGTCCTGCTACCACAATCCATCAAGGCCTTCTGCCTTACTAGCCAATCCATTCCTATTATAACATCAAAATCGAACATGGCCAACATTGCCAAGTCGATATTCTCCTCAATACCACCAATCACTATTTTACAGCTGGGACATCCAAATGAAGCTAACATCCTATCATTCAATGGCATTGACACCCACAATATAGTTTCAAGCATCACTGGTTCCAAACCAACTAATCGAACAAACTGCTCCGAAACAAACAAATGGGTTGCCCCCGGATCAAATAACGCATATGCAGCATGATCACAGAGAGAAATCGTACCTGTGACAACGCTAGGCGCTACCTCTGCTTCTCTGCGCGCCATCGCATACACCCGTCCTTGTGCTGGCGGCCTCCCTTGATTAGCCGGTGGGGGATTTCCAGCTTGATTCCCAATTTGATTTCCGGCTCGCGGCAGTGGCAACCTTGGCAGTCCCGAGGGTTGTTATTGTGGGCAATTCCTAATCTGATGGTCTAGGCTCCCACATCTGAATCATGCGTCAAATCTTCTTGGCTGGGGACTCGGCTTCCCAATATTTCGGTGGGGCGAAACGTCTATTACCGGTTGCCGGTTTCTTTCCATAGCGGCGGTTGTCCCTGTTTTGAGCAAACCGTGAAACGGATGCGGCTGCTCTCTCTTGTTGGTCCCGTTCAATAATTTGGGCCCGCCTATACATTTCCCCGTACTCTTTAATGTCATGCGATAAAATCTGACTTTGCAGATCCGGTTTCAGTCCATCCCGGAATCTTCGGGCCTTATCCCGCGGATTTTCCACCATCGTTGGCGCAAACTTTGCCAACCTTGCAAATTCTGCTTCATATTGGTCAACAGTCATCTGGCCCTGTCGCAATCTCATAAACTCCATCAATTTCTTTTCCTGGGCATTTTCTGAAAAGTATTATTCATAAAACTCTCAATAAACACCGCCCTGGTCGGGGCTGTTCCCTCTAGAAATATTCTGCCCTCCGTGGCCTTCCACCAATCATTTGCGCCCTCTTGCAACTAGTACGTAGCTAACGCTACTTTCTCCTCATCGGTGCACACCCCAGCACCTTAAAAATCTTTTCCAATTCTTCCACCCATCGTGGTGCAATCTCAGGGTCACCTCGGCCATGGAATTTAGGTGGCTTCAGCTTAACAAATTGTTCTGCTAACTGGGGCATCTGCCTAACCCCTCCTGATTGAGCTAGTCCTTGCTGGGCTTAGTTCCCTCCAACACCAGTGATAGGCACGGCCTCGGCAGCCTTTGCATACGCTATGACCCTTTCTTGCGCCTGCAATCCCATAACACGCTCTATTTCCCGTAGGGTATTCATCACATCATCAAACCTGGGATCTCTAGCCTCACGGACTCCCTTACTAGTCTGGGCTTGGGGCTCCTTCCCCCTTCTCATGTTTAGGGTTTGAATAATGTCCTCTAGTCGGCGGTCTCGAGCCTCTTGGCCTCCTAAACTCGACTGACCTTGGGATTCCTTTCCCTTTCTTCTATTCATTCTCGCCACTCAGCTACACCGCTTCTTGCTATAATTCCAGCAAGGAATTAAAAACTTAAACTAATCTAGCCTAGTCTAAGTCCTAAGCAGGTATCAAAATAACAAACAACAATCAGCATGCAGCCTAAAAATTATCCAACACATCACCCAAGGGATTCACATACTCACCTCGGATCCTGCCGCATCTGCACTGCAAGAGTCACACCAATAAACACACAATCAATACACAACTGTCAGGAGATGCATGTAGCACACGAGGTCACCCTATTGGCTACCCATGGTCTCATTGCTCCTTATCACTCCAGGTATCAACTAAATGGAATCGAGCTGACCTTGCTCTGATACCAATTCAAGAGGGGATGTCACGCTCCGTACCTCACTGGAACGTAACATCCCATCACGGTTGATTATGATGTAACGCTCCCAGGAAGCATTGCCGACCCAGCGCCCAATCAGAGATCAAACACATGTGGAAGCAACGTATATAATTAAATATATACACCCGTACAATATAACACATAAGACCAAGGTAGAACAACCAAATAGCAGTCAAGCACCTCAGAAAATATATACACTGGCGTTATCAACGAAAACCTTTTTACAATGTTCACTACAAAAAAGGAAACACCAACAGGTTGGGAATAACCAAACAGTCACTTCTCTGTTCTGCTCCATCTCCACCGGGGTGCATGCTCGACGACCGCTGGATAAAATGCGGTATTCCAAAAAGAGGTGGTGACCTCGGCATTCTACTGCTGGGGGTCTGAAAATGTGGATTATTACAACCGTGAGACGAATCTCAGCGAGTATAACCTTTTAAACTTAGATTAGGCTAATATGCAATCTCCTGACTGACAGCACAAAACAATACTGCAATCCAACTCATAAATAAACTCCGATCTAGGCCCTCTGGTCCAGATCACTTACCCTGGCTGACCTTGCAGGTTATTCACAATAATCATATAATCAAATCACATACCCAAGCACTCGGTTCACGCGTACGTCAAACGCATGCTCATACTCAATAGTGATAATATCGCGTGTCATTCACTGAGTCCCGCATGCTCGCATTCTGGCTCACGCATTCTTATGCATGCAAATGTCCACATCATGTCTCGGCTCACTAGCCCACACTGGCACACTGAAACTTTCTCAATTTATCATTTAATATGACTCGCGTAAAACGCATCAGGTCTCTTTATTTAATCACAACATTTCGTGGCCCGCGTTAAAATGCATCAACTGGCCCAGTGTCTTTAACCTGCGTCAAAACGCATCAGGCGCAACACCAATCTCCTCACGAACCAGAGCCCGCGTAAAACGCATCAGGTTGGTCGTCTTCCGGACGCACCGGGCATCGTCCCGCGTAACACGCATCAGGACGGCATACCCCGCGTAACACGCATCAGGGCGAAATGTGATCACACGAACATACAGCCAATTATTATCTGAACCCCGCGTAACACGCATCAGGGCATTTAAGTGATCACATGCTCATGGTAGGTACGCATTCTCGCATAATTTATCACACGTCTCATTCTCGGCATTCACAATGCGTGACCATGCAATGCAGTATGATACACCATGAGCATCAAATATAATTAGGCACTCAGTCAATTTCATGCCGCAACAATCGTTCACTAGCCAATTAATACCGTGCGGCCCAATTTCACAATGGATAATTCAATAATATTCAATAATCCAATCAAGCCATTAAATGGTCAATCACACTCCGCACAAGTCGGCCACGCAGTCACGCGACATGACATTATTCAAATTTCCTAATAATTGGGTACCGAATACAAGCCAATAAGTCCGGGCATACCTGGCAGTCCAATCATAAAATCCCCAATTAATCCGAATTAGCCCAATAATTATCTCTAATAATCCCACTAATGTTTCTTGAATTTATTCCACCAATTGATTCTCAATCCGGTACGAATTTTATACCGATACCACCTAAACCAGTCTAGACTACACTGATAATACCTAGGCCAGTCCAGAAAAACGCACAATCAGTCCTAATCCGGGTTTAGGAATATACTCACCTAATTTCAGAACCATGGCGACGAGGAACAGCGGCCGATCACTGATGAACAGTGAAACCGGCAGCGGAATTCCCGGGGCATGCGCACTGTTCACGGTGCACTGTTCACGCGATATTGTTCACTCGCTGTACAGGACGGGCAGGGATGGTGGCCGGCGAGACGACGGCGACGGCGTGCAGACGTGAACAGTGAATCCGTATTGACCGATGAACAGTAAATCCGTACGGGGACACTGTACGGATAGGCTAGTCGGCAACGTACGAGCGTGCTGGACGGCTTGGTGGTGACGGCGCAGCGATCGGAGCTTCGGCGCAGCGATCGGAGCTCCGGCGAGGCTGCGAAGCAGCGGCGGTGTAAACCTGGGAGAGAAAAAGAAGGAAAAAAGAGAGAGAAAGGGAGAGAGAGAGGGCTGGACAGAGGCGAGGCTGAGGCTAGGGGCTGTGGGGGTTGACGGCGGGGCACGGCGGTCGGCGGCGGCACTCCGGTGGCCGGCGACGAGCTCCGGCGAGACAAAAACCAAGAGGGAAAAATGGAGAAAAAGAGAGGAAAATTGGGAGAGAAGCTGCTGTTGGGGCTGGCCGGGAGTTCTGGACATGAAGGGGGAGTGAGGAGAGAGAAACTAATCTTATCTTTGTCAAATAAAGCAGCCCAAAGTGCCACGTGTTGCCGATCCGTCGGTTTTGACCAAAATACCCCCTAATCCGACGGTTTTAATTCAATCCTATCCACAAATGAGGGGCAAAGTGGTCTTTTGGTCCAATAATACAGCTGATAATCCTCTGGTAATTATCCCAAAATTTTTCCAAAAAAATTCGGAATTAATACCGGCCTAGGGGCAAAACCGTCATTTTTCCGATCCCGGGGTGAAATTCCAATTTTCGCACATACGCGTTCCATATGTGTGTGGCCAACATAATATGGCGTCAGATTCACGAAATTCACTTTTTAAGCCCTTGAAAATCGATTGTGAAGTTCCGGGAATAAAATAATATTATTTTTTCAATTTTTGTCAAAATTCCAATTTTTGACCAGAACCACTCTAAATGTGTGTGGATGCCCCAAAATGACCTTGGCCGCGAAAAATAACCTTAAACGGCCTTCAAATCTAGTCCCGGTGCCCATAAGGGCAAAACCGTAATTTTCCTCAATTTTCGTCGAAATTCCAATTTCTGGCTAGATTAGTCCCAAATGTGCGTGGCCACATCAAAACGACATTGGTCCTGCAAAATAATCGTAAACGTCCATAAAATTTCGACATCGAAGTTCAAGTCCAATCTCGCGATCAAATTTGTTCATTTTAAAATTCTAGAGCCTCTCACTAGCAGGTGGCTGTTTAGGTATTACGCGTATCAACCTAGGGTTGTCCAAATCGTAATGGCCTCGATTTTCGAGAGAGCGCGAGAAATTATCACTAGTACCAGAGGTCTCGGTCATTTAGGTTAGTTCGGGAATCGTTCGCCATGTGTATTCTCGGTCATGCGGAATCACCCGCGATCCGATCGTATATCATTGGCCGAATCGAATCCGTCACCTTCCTAAGATCGGTCCACGTTGGTCCAAAATATTCCCTCGGCGTTCTTCGAAGTCCGTGCCTAACTCGCGATCGGGTCCCCGGTCCACGTACCTATTCCTATTTAGCCTTTCCCATAAGGTTAGTATCCCGTGATTGATCAGATCCGGGCGAGACTTTCTAAAATTAAATGAGAAATAATTTACACTTTATTGATCCCGAAAATGGGTCAAAATTCAGTATGTTACATGTTAGCCACATTTTCTAAGTTCCATCCCTTTAACCCTCCAACCTCCTTGAGAGCAGCTCTCCACTTGTGGATGGTTTCATCGTCCACTCGCTTCTCGTTTACGTGCACGAGCAGGGCCTCACCGTAACCTCCGGCTTGGTGTCGAAGCTCGGATGGTTTGACATAGTAGAAAATGGGCATGATTACCTGTCCCTTCCTTTTCCAACACTCCACCATCTGGGCCAACTCCCTCAGACACCATTTACTGGAAGCATAACTTTCAGAGAAGATGGGTATGGAGATCTTCGACTGCTCAATTGCTCTGAGCAGATCCGGGCCGATCTCTTCACTGACGCGGAGATCTTCATCGTCTCTGTACGTACGAACACCTGCATTTGTGAGACGGGTATAGAAATGATCAGCGAAGCCGGTGCGTGTGTCTAGCCCTCTGAAGCTCAAGAACACTTCAGAGTCGCACCCTTCCATCTCGAGCAGTCGCAGAGAAAATGAAGCGCCTGAACTGCACCAATTCAGCAAAAGCAGATTTTTGAGCTCTGTGAAGCCGATAGTCACTGGACAAGTAGAGATGTTGCTACAAATTAAAACGACCGGCTATGATGCATCTCGTTGATCTCAACGCGAAGTTTCTCAGGATCGCCAATCTCAAGGAATCAAGTTTCGGGGAGCTTCACCACATGCTCTCTACTTATCTATTGAGACTTTGGGTCCTTCTATCGATTTCGACTTTGCAAGCAAATTCGACGGACGGCGCTCTTTTCTCTTTTAATCCAACGGTCCATCTTGGATGCCGGACCAATCTCGTAAAAAGGACATGTTGTATTCCCTATAGAACATAATTAGAAGACAACTAACAAAGCCTCGTGTCAAAGGTTAGGCCTTTCGCCTAGAGTCGACCTTTTCGTCAAAATTAGTGGTGGCAATAGCAGCGCGATAATTCTCTTGGTGGATTGGTCATTAGTCCTCGATCTGCTACATTTTCTTCATTTTTCATTCGGATTTTATTCTTATCAATTATGTTTTGTTCCACAGGAGTTGTGAGTGTAATTTTGGCAATGAATGTTGAGAGCCAGCATGTGCTGTCCTTGGTAGAATAAGTTGCTGGTTAGATCTCAAAATGAGAAACCTATGCTCGAGTTATAGGTGTTACTTACGCAATGTATTCTTAAATGTTGTTTAGATCGAAGTTTGTTTCTACCAAAAGGGAAGATCTGAATACATGACACGATTGGGTACATCGATTAAGAATTGGAATTGAGTATTTCACAAAAATAGTGATCGAGTAGAAATTGATCCTTCATTCAAATAAGAATTGGATCTTCAATATGCTATTTTACGTAGCTAAGGAGGAAAGTAACTATGATCTGGAGCCCGGGTTAAGGGTTGGGTCCGGACCAGGTTGAGTATGAATCGTTAAAATTGTATTACACAAAAATGGATCAATATATGTAACGTCCTCACCTCGGGATTATTAATGCGACGTCCCGTTCATTATTATCTTTTTGTTACGAACAAGCGAAAGCATAAACTCAGGACAATCACAATCAAAACAAATAAAGAGATTACGAAAAGCATCATGAGATTTACATGATAGCATACATATTTTACAAGCCAAACTTTTACATGCCCCTTTTTATATTACAGGCTTTTTCCCTTTTCAACGCACTACATATATCCGTTTAGGCTGGGAGAAATTCCTATTTCCTCTAGTGTGACTACGGCTCCCAAAACTGTTGTGAGACTTCCATGCCTACAAATTTGAAAAATAACAGAGTGAGTCGAGGACTCAGTAAGTAAAACTCGATAAACTCCAGATAGGAGGTCGCCTTGCCATCGAACAAGCACATGTCATAGCCACATCAATTAATAGAAGATCAATAGCAAAGATGCTTCAAACACACATGTTCTTGTGCATGAGATGATCTCAACATGTCTTTCTATTCAAGCAACAATATCTCAACTAAAAGCATGCACACGAGGGATTCATTATCTCAACCGTTTGCATAGTTCTTCCGGAAATCTCCGGGCAACGTCCTCTCATCCAAGAGTGACGGCTTTTCATTTGAAATCCATCGAGCAATGTCCCCAATCAAGGGCGACGGCTATTCTTTTCCCTTGTATGACCATGCCGACAAGCAACATACCAACTTGAATACTTCACATAAAGTGTGTAACATGCCATGTAGCCTCTAAAGTTTTAAGTCATGCTGGGCACAAAACCAAGCTTGTGACCCAAATCGATCGGTCATGGCGCTGACCTATACTAAGCAAGGGTTGGATCGGTACGCCTCAATACCAACTCTCCAAGCAAGGCTCGTTCCAACATGCCCTGATGCCGATCCGAACCAAGCGAGACTCGTTCATGATTAGGGTGTGCTCCCAAGCATGATGCCAAACACATAAGTAAACCTTACAAATGTAAATACAAGCATGGCAAGATATATCAAGTGTTCACAAACCACATAATTCATGCAAACACCACAAACACATGATTCGTCCAACAACACAAGACGACACCCTAGCCAAGGTTTAGTAAGTCTACTTACTACCCTCCAAGGTCATGGTCGAGTGTGGCCTAAGGTTGAGCCGAGCGGTAAGGGCACAACAAGGACATGGTGTGGCACGGGCACGGGCGTGGCAAAGGCGTGGTCAAGAAAGAGAAGGCGCGGCCAAGAGAGTGAGGGCGTGAGGGAGAAAGGGAGAGGTGATGGTGGAGTTGTGTGAAATGAAGGATTGTTGCCTCTATTTATAGGAAAACTTCTCATCATTGCTTTGCCAATTGGACCAATAAGAAACCTTGAAGTGGCACACCTATTGGGTTGAGATGGCTAGTCTAATAAGTAGGAATGGCAAGTTTAATAAGAAGAGGTGGCAAGTCTAAGCCTTAGGTGCACATTTGCTTTCTTCACATTGGACCATTTAGGGTGTGAATCATCCTAGAATTAATGAAGTGTAATGATGTATGAGACACCTAAGCTATGCGACTCACCATCCTTCATTTAATGTCTAGATTTGGTGTAATCATGGCTTTGGATTTAATCCTATCCAATACTTGCTCACCAAGACAAGCCCTTCTCTCTATATTATTCTCTTTTGTCCATTTCCAAGGAATAAGGCTAACATGAGAACTAGGCCAATGAAAGTGCTAACTTGGTCGGGTATGAGTTCTTCATGTTCATCCACGATCGACAATGACTACTAAACTAAGGTTAGTAGCCAAGTTACCATCGGAAGTGGCAGGTCTTGGCTAAACTTATGTTGGATAACTAAGTTGGTGGCCCATGTCATGGGCATAATGGCTATCACTGACCGGGCGCGTGGCCTAGCAAACCAGGTGCATGGCTCATGCAGACCGAGCGCATAGCCCGTGCGCGACCTGGCACGCATCTATTCGTAATGTCCATCAGACGGGCACATGCTCGGCGCTTGGGCTGGCCTTTGGCCTTACAGGAGGGTCCAAGTTAGGCACATGACTAGCTCATGAAACAGCTTAAGCACATGAGCTATTCGGCAAGGCCGGTGAACCAATCCGCGATTGATTCATGATCGGTCCGTGACCTATCCAAGTGTCCCATGGCTGGTCCATGGCCAAGCATACTTGGTCCGTGGACGACCCTCGGTTGTCATGTGGTTATGTGGGACCAATCGTTCCATGACCACACACGGTCACACAGATCAATCCATGGTCGTCCGTGATTGGTATATGATCGTGTAGAATCACCCGTGATCGGAATAAGACCGCGCAAAATTGATCCATGATCATCCACCAATCTGTGGTGGTACAAGACCGTCCTGCGACCAACCCTTATGGTCGAGAAGTCGATCCATGGCCAAATTAGCTCTAATTACTTGTATGGTCATTGGATTGATTCACTGCCGATCCGTTGATCATTCATAGGCCGATCTTTCAATCAAGCCATGGTTGATCCCTTGGTTACCCTTCCGATTGGGTTGATCGGTCCATGACCTATTCTTGACTTGGTCCATGGCTGATTTCTCCCACAATCTGTACGCCATTTCTTTAGCCATTCCATATAGCCAAAAATCGTGGGTGTCACAATATAAGTTCAATAGATCGATTTAGGTCAGAGCAATATTTGATCCACTCAAACCTCATTGGATCCATCCATTTGATAGATCTAACCACCAAGTATCACCCCAAACAAATGTGATCAAAGTTGTTTCAATTTCAAGATTAAAGTGATGCCTTGACATTGATGCTTCTTGTTTTTTTTTTTTTTGGTAAGGTAAGAAATTGTATAACTTATCAAATCACCAATTACAACCTAGGCTCAAACCAGCTCATGACCATATTAGGACATGGTATTGTCCACACAAGGTCAAGAGGGTTCAGCAGGACCTATACAAGAAGTCGAAGGCCAACAAAGAGCAAAAGAAAGGAAAGAAAACCAAAGGAATAGCAAGATCTGCACTAGCTGAGACAGACATCCGGTGTGAGGCCACCGGAATAGCTGGGAGCGGCACTAACAGAAGATAGACGGCGGTAGATCCCACTTGCTCTGTAAACGCCTATTCCTATATGTGTCATCAATTCTACCCATAGAGACAACCTTGTCCTTGACGACTTTGAAGAGGTGCTTTCGCATGCCAGGGATACAGACGCTCTTGTTCCTGAAGATCGCATTGTTCCTTTCGGTCCAAATGATGTGACATAGAGCCCCAAAAGAAAATCGAGATATGCGGTGGGCAAAAGAGGAACCTCCACATACTTGCATCGCCCATAAAATATGCTCATGCCAGGGACGATTGCGCCAAGGTAGATTGCACTTTGTCGCCCAAAGGGAAGCCAATCTATTGGTATAAGTGCACTCAAAATAAAGATGGTTGATTGAGTCTGGAGTGGACCCACAAAAAGCGCACAAGGCATCTTCAATCCTATGGTTCTGTAGTAGGTATACCTGAGTAGGTAGCCAGGTTAAGAGAAATTAACCATAGAAGAAAAGCGTGTCGTGGAACTATGTTTCGGTCCCAAATGAAAGAATGCCATGTGATTGGATGCCACTTTCTTCGTATATGATCCCATGCACGACTAACCGAGAAAGGTTTAGATGGATGAGGTGTCCATACGAGGTGATCCAACGTATTGTCCATAAAGCACGGAGGGCTATCCATCCAACTCATGATAATGGTCGGTGTGTTGGAAGGTTGCCAAGAACCTTCAAAGAAGGATTGTACTGTGGTCTCTCGAGGGATGCGCGACTGATATATCTCAGCATTAGTGAAGACTAGGTAGAGCGGCCCCTTACTATGCCACGAGTCAAACCAGAAAGAGGTAGAAAGTCCATTTCCAATGTTCCAACGGAACACCTCGCCGAAGCCAAGATATGGTATTTTCTTCCATGTCCAGGAACATATGGTAGGTTTGGACACAATCCAGAAATTTGACTTCTTTAGGAAAATGGAATGTATCCATTTACACCACAACGACTCTTTGTCAGTAAAGAGAAGCCAAATATGCTTTAAAAACATAGCATTGTTGTATTCAACAAGTCTCCGGATGCCTAGGCCGCCTTCCTCTTTGGGTAAGCATACAGCATTCCACGCTACTTTAGCTCCACCAACTCCAAGATCTGAACCTTTCCATAGGAACTGTCGCAGAATGGCCCCAATACTATGCAATACTGATTTGGGAAGAGAAAAGATAGTGGCCCAGTATACTTGGATGGAATGTAGTACCGACTTTATAAGTTGTAGTCGACCAGTAAAGGAAAGAAAGCGGTGGGACCAGGAGCGTGCCCGAGCAGTGATAGCATCCATCAGAGCTTTACAGTCCATCTTATGCAGTCTAGTAGAAATAATAGGTACGCCTAGATATCGAAAAGGCAATGTACCCCTCTGGAACCCAAGGCATTGAATTATCCGGGTCTTGTAATGCCAGGACCCTCCGATATGAAACGCCTTTTTATCTTGTTCGGTTTTAAGCGGACCCAGAACAAGTGGAGAGAATCCCTAACTATTTGAACTGACCTCAGGTGGCCTTCTGAGAAAAGCAAAACATCATCCGCGAAGAAGAGGTGTGAAAGCCGGGTCTTCTAGCAGCGCCAGAACCAATGAAAATCAGGCATATTAGTTTTAGCATTTAGAATGCCCGATAAGATCTCCATAACCAGGACAAAAAGGTAAGGCGAGAGAGGATCTCCTTGGCGAATGCCCCGAGAACTCCCAAAGTGGCCATGAAGTTCGCCATTAATAGAGACCGAAAATCTTGCGGTGAAACACAAGCCATCACCAGGTTGATGAAGGGTGCGGGAAATTTGAAGGCTATTAAAACTCTTTCTAAGAAGTACCAGTCCACAGTGTCATATGCTTTCTGAAAATCCACTTTAATTGCACACTTGGGAAGGTATGGTCGGTGGTGGAAATCCGCGAATAGCTCTTGGGCTATCAAAATATTGTCACTTATCCTGCGTCCTTTAACAAACGCCGCCCCCGCCGTGGTTAACAAGTGATGGGAGAACACGCAGAATCCGCCTTTGCCAATATCTTGAGATACACTTGTATAAAGTATTGCAACAAGCAATAGGACGGAATTCCAACATAGCTGAAGCATTTGGAGATTTCGGCACTAGCGTCAGAATAGTGTTGTTTATCTCTTTGAGCAAATGTCCTGATTCAAAGAAGTCTCTTACCGCCACAAGAGTGGAGGGTCCAATGATTTCCCAGCTAGACTTAAAGAAATCCACATTGTAACCATCCGGTCCAGGGGCTTTACCCTTGGCTAGGGAGAAAAGAGTGGACCGAATTTCCTCATCTGAAATCGGAAGTGATAGCGTGTTGATGCTTCTTGTTCTAGTCGCCAGTTTTTGTGATTCTTTTGCTTTTGCTTATAACTTCGCAAATAACTACACAATGATGACCATGGGGAAAATTCAAATGATGATGCTTTGTAAAGGATAAACTAGGCAATGACAGTTGCTATAGCAGGACACCAATTTAAAGGAAACGCCAACAAATGAAGGTCAGTGACCTAATTGCTAGGGATCACAATCAACACTATTGGAATGGGTTATAGGTTGCTTTGAAATGCTGTTCCGCCAAGTTATAAACATCTGTACCTACTTTGCCCAATGTCCCAACGTCACTCTTAATAGTTAAAGGTCCTATGTTATAAAACCGCGATCACGAAGACATTGAATGCACATGGGGCATCGTCACGAGTCCAGTTCGATTGGAGGGCGTGACAGTTTAGTTGTTGAGTCATAAGCCTACCAAATTATCCAATCACAAACGATACTATCAGGTGGCTTGAGCAGATAAAATCCACTTTCCTTCATCTTTAAAACATGGACACCGAAACATATCCGTTCTCCCTACATTAGGTTTCTATTTAACCATCATGGTTTCCAAAGTTATTTATCGGGAAACAGATACTATCTTCCTCGAGCATGTTTGGTACAACTTTCCTATAGTCATTACAACAATGAAAAGGGATGTTGTGGCTTCATTCTACTTCCACAATCTGGATCACTGTCGAATACTGACCAACAATATATTTATGCAATCGAAGTTGGGAGAACATCTTCGGCAACTCTTTTCTGCTTAAATCCTTAGTCTATGTTATATTTTGATAGGGATAACGACACAAATGGTATTTGAACTTTGGCTTAATGCACAATGTGATCCCTGAGCTTTTAATTTATTTAATGTGATTCCTGAACTTTATTCTAATGTGCAATGTGGTCTCTAAACTTTTAAATTATTTAATATGGTTCATAGACTTTTGGTACATGTTCAATTTAATTCATGACTACATGAAAATATTCAATATTATCCTTCTATTAATTCAAGTTCGAGAACAATATTGAACATTTTCTTCATAAAGTGCAGTGACAAAATTGAATATGTACCATGTCACGCCCCAAAACCCCCATCGAGCCCGCAACATCCCGATTCAGGTCGAACGGTTGCGACGTCCCAGGTTATCGCCGACCTCAACTAAACAATAGAGATTTAATCGCGTAAACGGAAACCATAAACAACCTGACAAATTAAACTAGGGAGAATTGGGAGAATATATATTTCCATTTCTTATTCAACTTGTTACGCCATATATACAATAAAACAAACCTCTGTCTACCAGTGTACACTTTACTTAAACTGCCAAAATAAAAAAGGAGTCGATGACCTGACGTTCAACCTCAAAAATGATTCTCATCCAAGGCAAGCTTTCCCACTTCTACACGCACGGTCGTCGAGTGCCTTATCCAGGTCATCCCGTCACCCATCGGAAACTCAGCTACCTCATATTCCGGATGCACTGGTATTCTAAAACGTACTAGTGGCGGTGGTGGAGGGTTCATCGCTCAGGTCGAGGTTCTAAAAATTGTTGGTTTACACAACCATGAGATTATATCTTAGCAAGTACACCCCTAAACCCAACCTAGGCTATCACGTACCTCCAGATAATTACGCAATCACACACATTTACGTACATCAAGTAATCACAAAGCAAGCACATCAATTAATGTGGTCAGGTTCAATCAAAAGCACACCCACACTCAATCACAATTACGTCAGATGCAAACATACGCATGTACCGTTCTCATCCCACTATTCTTTCCATTCTCATTTTTCACTTTCACATTCCTCGACAGTGACCCGCGTTGAAGTACACGCCTCAGGCACACTACGACCATTCATTTTTCCACAACACTCGCTAGTAACCCGCGTTGAAGTACACTCCTCAGGCACACTACGATCATTCACCACATCCGGCCCGTGTACCCGTTCACGCCTCAGGCTCCAATCGCGACCTGAGCATCACACGCCCCAGGCCCGATCCCAACTCAACCCGTGCCGTCGATAGGGCCTACATGATTGGAACCCGAGCTTATGATGCCTCGATCCAATCCCGGTCTCACTCGAGCTGATCGTGCATCGGATCGATTCTCATACTTGCTTTTTCAAGCCTCAGCTTGTGCCAAATGCAACAGACCTACGTGATTGCTGCTCGGGTTTACGATACCTGGCCCGATCCCATTCTCGTACTATCACACATTGGCATACTTTCCCACAATCACTTGTCACACCACAACTTCTCCTTACTCATGCACATACTCGATATGTATTTACCACACGCAACTGGCCATCACATGCGATCCGTGCACGCATCGAGTCACACGCAGACAGAGCTCACTCAACAATTTACATGGCCAAAATCAACAATTAATTCGATCTAGCCCACGCATGCACCAAATAGACATATGCCCACTATATAAACACACAAATAAACACTCAATTAAATCAACTCCATCCAGAATAATTCAAACATGCCCAAAACACGTAAATTGCCAATTTTCTCCAACCAAATGGCTTCGGATTAATTCCGATCCTTCACAACACTTTCTCGCCATTAAATAACGGTTCTAAAAATCCAATTTGCGTTCCGAACAAATCATCACGCCCCGTGAACAGTAATTCGCAGCTTGTGAACAGTGATTCGTAGCTTGTGAACAATAACCTGCAGTTTATAATTCACCTCAAATTGTCCTCCAAAAATTTCAAATTAATCCTCAAGGCCATCCAAACATTTCCAATCATAAACCCCAGTATTTCGCACCCGCATAATGTCAATTTCACCCCGAATCAAATTATCTAGCGATACCCAATTTCCTAAATCGGGATTAAAGTATGACTTACAAAGTTCTAGACTTAATCGGCTAGAACGGGGGAGCGGCAGCACATAAATGGACACGGCGAGGATGGCGGCGAAGCTCGGCAACGGCGATCGGCTTGCGGCGGCGGTCCGGCTCCTTGGTGGGGCTCACGGTCATCTAGAGAAATAGAGGAAAAGAGAGAGAGAGATGGTGAGGTTTAAGGCTGGTGGTGGTGGCGTACGGCAGCGTGGACGACGGCTTGGAGGCAGTCTGGCGTGCGGCAGCGAGTGGCGGCGCCGGCGTGGCTTCACGGTGGAAGAGGAAGAAGTTCACGGCAAATAAAAAAAAGGGGGGGAGGGGCTGATCGTGAAGAAGAAAAGGAGAGAATAGGAAGGAAGACAACATTTTTGACTCAAATAGTGCTCACTTGACCAAGGTGGAAATGACCATAATACCCTTTCCTCTTATTTTTAATCCAATGGTCCCGATTCGATCTTATCTTGATCCGACGGCCGAGATCGATTGTTGCACAAAAATATCCAAGGGTATACTTGTAATTTCCAAAATATCCAAGGGTAAAATTGTCCAATCAAAATTTTAGGGCAAAATTACCAAAATGCCATTTACCCTTAAAACATACCCTGTAATAAATCCTAGGGGTATTTTGATCACTTTCTCCGTTTCTTGTCCAAATTGAATTTTTCCGAAGGATTTAAGCGCACCAAAAATTCACACTTGTCCCCTGCAACGTCGTCCTAGCGTTCCGTCATGACTTCCTAATTTTCCGGTGTCCAATTTGGGCAAAAATTCAATAATTAAATTCTATTAAACGCATCTCGAGCGTTTCTCGAGCTAACGGGCGGCTTACTGGGGAAATTCGCTGAATCGACTCATGACTGATACTGAATCGAGTCACGTGCAAGTTCGTTCGGTACGTGACGACCTCGGTTGTCATTAAAATCGCGAAGATCAATCACTTGATCCGAGGGGTACGATCGTTCGGTATAATTTCATAATCATTCGTCAAGTCATTTCGTGGTTCAACGGAATCACCCGCGATCCAATACTAGGACAGTGGCGAACTGACCCCTAACTATCCTTGGATCGGCTAACAGTGGCTCAAAATATCACTTATGCGATTTAATGGTCGAAATCCATTCACGATCGAATTTTCTTTAGTCGCGCGAATTTAATTTCCCCTAATAGCTTTACCCTAATGGTTAACATTCCCAGGAATGATCGGCTCCGGGCGAGAATTTACTGCAAGCACATTTCATAAAACTCAGTTATTTCATAATTTCTAATTGGCGGAAATTTCCGGAATGTCACATACCAAAAGTCCAAGAACATATTGAACAATTTAAAAATTTAGGAATCACATTACATATCAAGTCTAAGTTTAGGGATCATTTGTGTCATTTTCCCTATTTTGATATCTAGGACATACATTCAGAGACTGATCGTGGTACAATCTACTTTGCTGATCCAAATAAAGAGCAAATGTTCCAACAATTATCTCTTCTGATCGCATGATTTTAGCTAACAATTGCAGAATTTGTCATGGCTCATCTTAGACACATGAGATCAACTTCCTTGTCCCGCTTGTTCTCAAGAAACTCAATCAGAAAAACAAATCATCGGAAAAAAGAATAAACAGAAGAGACAATCTAGCTTATGTTAAATAAAATACCAACATCTATAGAAGGAAATGTTAAGTTACCCCCTCCCCCCTCCTATTATATGAAAAGTAGGGATGCTAAAATTTCTTCTGTGCTCATGAACGAAGGACATTGTTATATCGAAACCTTATGGGAAAATGACATAAATAGCCTATATGTTTTGGTCTAATGTCTAATGTGGCCCTTAAACTTTCAGTTTGTTCAATGTAGTCCCTAAACTTTAGTTTAATGTTCAATATGGTTCCTGAATTTTTAAACATTTTCATTAGTTTAAGAACTACATTGAACATTTACCAATAGTTTAGGGATCCAATTGAATAAATTAAAAGTTTATGGATGATATTGCACATTAGACCAAAATTCAGATATCATATTGCACAAATTAAAATTTGAAAAATTATAAAGTATATTGGACCAAAGTCTAGGAACCATACGTGCTATTATCCATACAATTAAAATTTAGAGAAATGAAAGATCGAGAGCCGGTCAACTCTGACAGCCCACTTTGACTTTCGCGGTAAGACCCAATAGGATATTTTGGCGCGAGACAAAGCTCATTAAGTCTAGTTCCTTGGCCCCGTCCAGCTCCCGAGCGTCGAATCGAATCAAAAGGAGATCGAAATGGGCTTGGGCCCAAAAGGTTCGGCCCGACTTGGTTAGACTTGGTTCAGCCCATCCGGTCTTCGAACCCGGATACCGCTATGCACACACTACTCCTTCATCGATCAGCACCACCGCCACCTCCTTCGTCGCAGCTACTCTCTCGCCCTTGCCACCACTCCACCGGCGGTCGTCCCTGTCCGGCGGAGCTCTCTCCTCTTCCATTTTTTGCCTTCGCCTTTCCCTTGTTCCGGTGCCTTTCAGCTCTGCCTTGAGCTCTGTTTTTTCGGTCGTCTTCATCCTCGGTTCCGAGCTCCCAGTCAGCTCCATTCAATCTAAGGAAAAGCTCTGTATCTCGCCATGATTCGATTGTCTTGCAAAGGACTCTGAGGCAATCGTACTCGAAGGTCAAGGCAGCACCTCGATCTATTGGCTTTTTAACTCTCGGTTATGGCACTTGAAAACGTGTTTGTTTGTTTCGCTTGCGTTCATGTAATGCTGGCAGTTTGATTCTCTTGTCGAGAGACTGTTAAATTTGCATGTTTCGAGTTTGCTCTATATGTTCTTGAATTTAATGAGTAATCTCAGTGAATATGCATCTGATGTATGTGATTGACGTGACTCTCTCTATGAGTTTCGCGCTCGTGAACCTCGCTTAGATTCACTTTACATATTCACCTGTTTGTGCGACTTGATCACTTTACTTTGAGGCTCTCGTTTTTTACCTCTCATAGAACCGAGAACCTCCGGTAATGAAAACCAGCATGTTGTTGACGATGCTGATCGACTTCATTTTTATGTGTTTTATGATCGATACTTCCTGCAAACCACGCCATGGCCGAAAGCTGAATTTGCTATGCTGAACGTTGGACCTGCTGAACTCATATTGAACTCGCTGTGCTTGTATCGATCTCTCGTACATTTATTTTGTTGAACTTGCTGCAACTGCGTGAATACATGCTGTCCGTGAACATATTTAGCTTGTATGATGAATATTTAGCCTCTTGGACGTGTTATTTTTAAAATATAGGCAGGTGTTCGTAAGTCTTTGTTCTGTAGTTTTTATTCAATGATCTCGGTTGGAAATGTTGGAAAGTGGAGAAGTATTAACTCAACTCATTAATCCAAATGCCGAGTAGCATATATCTCCGCTTGTTGGCTGTTTTGATGCAATGATAATCTTCAACGACTTTGGAGTGACTGGATGTATGAAAGTTTAGAATAGTGTAGCTCAATCTATAATCCAAGGAATCGAATGGAAGATTTAGCGTCAATCGATCTCATTTTGCTAAGTTTGGATTTTCAGCAACAATTTCTATCAATAAGTTGTTCGTGCAAATCTCAGTTCAGTGCTTACTTTCATACTCACGTCCCTTTACTTCTTGCTTCAGTCTCTTACAGTCGCTAAACTTAGCGTTTAGATTCATGATTTCGGTTGAAACTAGCTCATGATCGATCCATTTTGATAACTGCAGCCTTAATTCAGAGTGGATCTCAATCGAGAGCCTCAATGTTGGTCTATTCAATGTTTTGATTTCTACTTCAATGCTTGATCTCATGCCTTAAACTGCTTGTGGATTGATTTTGTTTGAACTGGATTGGTTTTCAGAGGATTGATCTCAATTATAGAATGAAGATATTGTGTCCGGTTTGTTCATCTGGACATGCGATTAAATGTATCACCAAGTGGTTTCGGGCAACATTAGTTTGATGCCGTATGACTGAGACTTCACAATGAATTGCTCATTTCAGTTTGCATCATATCAACACTTTGAGATCCTATATAGACAATATACACTTGATCTCAGTATGATCATGTTTATTCTCGTCATGGAATGATAATTCACATGGATTCGTCAAAATTGGGCGGATGGACTCAATTGACAAAATGCGAAAATGTTTAGGACTCAATTGGCACAATTAAAATATCCAAGACTCAATCGGTACAAGTGCAATGGGTTTATGACTTTTTTTTGATTCTCCCAATTGGTTCGCATTGACGACTTCTGAGCACTCGTTTTTTGTTTTTGGATTTAAGAGAAGTGATCACACCAAGCACTTAAAAGATTTAAGTGAAATTCACTTGTCGTGAAAATGGTCGAATTAACTTACGGGAGCTTCACATGAGTCCACTCGGTCAAATAAGATAGGCTTGTTATCAATTACGACCACGGTAAAAGAGCCGTCCATTAGCTGAATATTCTGAAACATTGAGTAATTGATTAATTAATTGTATCGTGCATACGAGTGCGAGTTTGTGTCTGATCCACAAGGAAGGGACGATAATGCAAATCACTGTAGCCAAAAAGTAATGGCCGACAAAAGTAAGAGCACACTACGTACAATATTGCCAAATCCCAAGGGCCTTAAGAGAACTTCATCGGAACCGAAAGGTTTCTATCTTATTCATCTTCTCACAGAATTAGCCTTACGTAGACAAGGGTTGAGGGCATATTACAGACTCGCACATGCGCACATTGGCATCCGCACGATGCTTTCTCTCTGTAAATTGAAAGAAATAAAGGGGGAAAGAACATGTGACATTTGCTTTTGCTCCAAGATTCTGTTACTTTGTTCTTTTTTTTTTCTTTGATAAAAATCAATTTCTTTTGCATTTAGAGCCATTAAGTTATTTCTGTTTTCCTTTTCAATGATAAAAAAAAAAAACAACGCCACGTCAGCTTATCGTATGAGCGCTGTTTGCCATGTAAGCTACTTTGGAAAAAGATAATAGCGGTCATTTTATTAATCGTGGAAGAGTTCGTGCCTCTCTTGGGATATTTAAAAAGCGGGATCATTGTTGTTCCTTTCATATAAATTAGGGTTAATATCACGAAAAATCTCAAACTAGTACACATGTGATAATTTTACCAAAAACAAATTTATTGACCATCAAAAATCCTAAACTAGTACACATGTGACAAATTTATCCTAAACTAATTTTTGATCATAAAAAACTTCAAACTAGTACACTTGTGACAAATTTACTTTCCATTATCAGCGCTTATTTCACGCTCACCCTCTTTGTTTGGTAATCCAGTACTATTGATTCAACCCCAAAAAACATAAAAGCAAAAAAAAAAATGGGAAGAAGAAACCAAAAAATGGGTGAAATAACTGCAACATAAACTCATTTCAGAGGCGCCAATATTTGTCTCCCTAAGCTTTTATATGTCTCTAAAAATGGTAATTGAACGACACCATGTTTAACCATCTTCTTGTTGGTTGCGTAATTTGTTACTTAAAAATATTTGGTAAACTTGGAAAATTAGCAAGTCTCTGCCCACTTTTATTTAGACAATTCAGCCTATGACAATTGATAGGAAAAAAAAAAGATTTCTGCTCATTGTAGAACACCTACATATGAATTTCACGCGTAACATTTTCAAAACTATCGTTGCATATAATACTTATATTTCTTACTTCGTTCTTTATATTCAAACGGTCATTATAAATGGTTGGACTGGTTGAACTAGTGGAATCGCATCCTA
Source organism: Syzygium grande (assembly GCA_024733475.1). Taxonomy (NCBI): domain Eukaryota; kingdom Viridiplantae; phylum Streptophyta; class Magnoliopsida; order Myrtales; family Myrtaceae; genus Syzygium; species Syzygium grande. The sequence goes on along the minus strand of JAMXDD010000008.1, from coordinate 23,072,524 downwards.
GCTCTCACTTTGGTTCAACCTCTGGTACCGTTTTCAAAACATTGCCTATAATCAGAGACCATATTAGTGGACTAAAAATTATCTGTTTTTCTTGAAAGATGGGTATGTGGAAATCTTTTAATTAAGGGTCCTCACCTTTGGTTTATATATCTATCCATTGAATTTCTTTAATGGACAACCTCACTCTTACTTTATTAAAATTCCATCCACTTTATACGAAGAAAAGTGCGAGTGTATCTATAGATTATAACAATTGGATATCTTTGCTTTAAACCCGCTCCTAACAAAACTTCCCCGATTTTGAAAATTCACTATAATTTATGTAGAGGATTATATTTTCTTCCATCCCTAATTGAAGGAAACTTTCTTGGACCATGCCTTTGATCGGTAGATTACAAATTATGAACATCACCAACATGCAAAAATAAATGTGGATGATGTCCATGTTATCCTACCTTAATGCTCGTACTTGTTACTATATTATCTAAAAAAAAGGGCCCAACTTGTTGAGACTCCATGTACCTCACAACCTCACGTGATAATCGATGATAAAACAAATGTTCGAAAGTATAGTCCAACTTTCGCTTGATTATTCTATTTAAAACAGCTTGTCATCGTTTTCTAGATCAAGACATCATTCTCTCTATATTCTAAATATAGATCAATACATACCTGGTTAGAGTTACAAACTTGTTTAACTAAAAATAAAAATAAAAAAAGGAGAAAAAGCATATCTTCTCCATGAGCAAGAGATTATAATAACCATCGTTGAGCTCTTGGGAGTCTCATCCGGATCATAGTAGACAGTCGACAACCTCAAGTTATCTCCATAAGTAGCACTTCCGCTACACCTTTGGTGTCCATCATGAAATAAGGGATGCGCATGTTCGCAGATGTATCTCCTCATTTTTTAGAGAGAAATCAATATTCTCATAACATGTACAAAATCAGGGACAAAATTAATGATATTTATCCAAGTAGGATTTGTAAAGTTATCTCTCAATATTGATATCAGAGATAATTAAATTTGCCAAAGAAAAAAACAAATTGTGTGAAGAGGAACCGATCGCTCCAAGGTTCCTTACCTTGCTCACAAAGTGCATGAAGTGGAGATTCAACATAGTGCAAATTTATATGAAGCGAAGTTTGGAGAAAAAATAGAAGGTTGTACAAGAAGCACCCACACAATTCCATTCTTCATTGCACCTATTTTGCAAGTTCCAACTTCAACAGGGGCAACTCATCATAAGCCCTTCCTTCTAGCGTCACCCAACTTTTTTGCACATGTGCTTATTTGTTGTTTCCACTTTCTTGGCTTTTTCTTTTTCTTCTCGTAAATAAGAGATTAGCTCCTGGCTACATTCGGTGATGATAAAAAAAATTCAATTTCATCTTTAGTTTATGTGATCAGCCAAACGTGGCGCTGATGGCCGCCACATCAGCATTGCCGTTTGCGAGTTTTACGGAAGGACTAACTTGAGCATTATATATCGCGCATTGGATACAAAAAGAGAGTATACGGACGCCATTGAACAAACTTGAAGAATAAAAGCATTGTCCATTAGCTCAAAGCTTTTCACACAAGTTTTATCAAGAGAGTTTCTTGGAGGCTTTATTATATACTGAGGGGTGTATTGCTTTCTGTTCTTCTCCCACCATAGTGAATGATCATAGGCTTTCCAACCCAAGAATCGGAAGTCACTGGTTTGAATTCCATTAAGTGTGTACTGCCCTGGGGTAGGGCTACATGCATAAGCAAAATGCCTAGACTTAAACAATTCATAGCCCTAGCAGGTTGTTTCATGAGCCTCCAAGTGAATTATTACATTAGTTTCTCCTAGATTATAAAAAGAAAATGATCAATCACGACTTAAAAATCATATATCACACAATAAAAAAAATATTTACTAATACATCCAAAAAACTTTACATCACTTATTAAAGTCATCTAGCACATCTGATTCGTTCCTTTGGACAAGATAAAAGGTGGTTTCCACTATGAACATAAATCATCGGTTCTTTCATTTTAGCGGGGCAGGGAGAGCAACAGGGTACCCATCTTCACTTTGATTTACCTGGCCACGTCATCCAATTACAAAGACAACTAACGAAACATATTGAAGTCTAAAGTGGGGGGTATTCTTGCCAATTCATTTTTAATTTATGATTTATGGTTAAATTATTATATACGGAGCTTGTAAAATTTTATGTGATTAACATAACATTAATTTGAAAAAATTAACATGGAATGAGAATTGAGGCCTTATTGCCCTTCTCGATTCCCATTTGGATTGTTGGAATGAAATCGAAAGTGAGAATTAAATTAGGATGGTAACTTTCACCCACTCAAGTGCATATCCGCACTTCTCTACCCTTGGGCTACGTTTCGTAGCTAGGATAAAATTCAGGAGAGGATAATATTTATTATATCCTGTGTTTGATTCCTACCCAAGATTAGATAAAATCGGATATAAGAGGGATATAGCCCAGATATATAAATATCATATGGGGGAGGTGGAATGAATCCTATAAATAGGATTTCTAATATCCATAATATAAAAGCTATTTTTTTCAAAAAACAACCTTCTTAAATAAGAAAATCGAAATCAAAATTAACAATATGGATTGTCTGGTCCAGAAAGTCCGCTGCTGCTCCTGCTGATCAGCGTTTGAACTTGGAAATTGTGAATTAGGAGGGCTCTCTGATTTGTTTCGGTTTCTCTTTTTTCTCCTGCCACCAGAGTGCCGAGTTGGTGGAGGATCTGGAGGCTTCTGTGGCCGCGCTGAATTCCTAAACATTCTGTCATCTAATTTTCGCTGCATCTGGTTTGTTAACACCCTATTCGCTTCAGCAATCAGCTTGAAAGCGGCCTCAGCACCAGTAAATTTATTTTTATCTGGATGAAGTAACAAAGCAAACTTCCTGTACTGCTTCCTGATAGTTGTATCATCAGCAGACTCTTCAACCTGTAGGATCGCATACCAATCATGCTCAGATCCAGAAACTCTGGTCTGTGCAGAACAATGAATCTCGCAAACAGCCAGCATTTGGGATAGGTTCTCAAGCTCTGGGAAAAGACGCTGGGCCTTCCGTGCAAGGCGCAATGCCTCTGCAAAGTGATTGCTTCGCATACGTGCTTCCGCAATTTCCTTTGCCCTGACAGCCTCCTCTTTGTTGCACTCCATTAGTTTGTTGCTAATGTATAAAAGTCGGACCGTGAATATCAATCAAAAATCCATCAATAGGTACCAATTTCACCCACAGACTGCAAAAGAAAACAATTGAATCCACCTACCTAGTAGCAGCAAAGATTCGCGACATCTCTGACACGAACGAGGACAAAAAACTATCAGCAAGCTAAACGACACACACGAGATAAAGAGTGTGTTCCCCCTTTTCTCTCAAGAAGGCGAAAACGCATGTCAGAAGCGAAGACTGATGATAAACAAATGATACTAAGGCATTGGACCGTCCATGGATCCAGTCAGCCACATTCTCGCGATCAATCCCCAAACTGATTCAAGTGAAGAACCTGGAAAAATAACCGCCGTCAGATAAATTGGATCCAGAACACAGACGTGAAGGCAAAACATGTGAAGAACCTCGATTGGAGATGCTGCATACACTCCAGCAGCGCTCATGAATACACAATCTTCTCACCAGCAAAACGTTCACGCGTGGATCTGAGTGATTTCGACCCTGACTGTAAAGGCCCCTCGTCCCAAACTCTGAGCAAGCAAACCATAACAAGCGTAAATTGTCTTCCGGGAAGGCATGACAGGTGAGAAAATAAGCATGAACCGTCAAACAGGAGATAAACAGATATTCTCTCACTCCAGTCAGGTTTTGCACAAGTCCATAGCTCCATAAACCTCACTCTATCAGAAACAACCTCCACTCAAAACAATTTTCAAATTCAGAGGCCAAATCGAGCGAAAGCCTGGAATGACAGAGCAAGCTCGCAGACACGCAAAGCACCGAATGCTAAAAAACAAGCGCATGCAATGTCAATGTCCCTCTACAGTCGCGAGCAGAACAGACCACCACGGAAGTCAAGAAACCGTAAGGAATATATCATCTCGCACTCGGCACCGAAGAACGAACCTACTCTCAGAAATCGGAATGACGAAACCTTTTCAAATCATGCAAAAATTGAAGGTGATGACGAGCCAGAAACCCTAGAACCGCAACATTCCCACAAGCAGAAATCGCTGGTCGGAGGATGGGAGGGAGAGAGAGAGAGAGAGAGAGAGAGAGCAGTGTTGGAGTCAACACCTGAGAGAAAGAAAAGTCCTAATTGGACTTTGGTCTTAACCGACTCAGGCAAAGGAAATGCAGCCCTTGACTCTTAAATAAGAAGAAAAGCTAAGGCACCGTCTCTGTCTATCTCCTCTAGAAGCCGAAAGTTGCTGAAAAGAAAAGTCGAAGCTGGTCTTCATGTTGACAGGTCAATTTCCTTAATAACGAATGAAGAGAAGCTGGTCGTGAAAGCTGTCACTTGAAGAAAACAAGTTGACAAGTCAACTTGCTTAACATCAAGGAAACTCCACCGACCTAGGACTATTATGAATAGGGAGAAGGTGCCCCATGAGGAGATGTAGGAGTGCCTTGGAGTGCAAAAGAAAGGTCACCAATGCAAAAGGTGAACTTCAAATAGGCCCATCAAACGGGTGGGTCAGATCGGATTTAGGTCGGATCGAATATGGGTTGATCCATTTAATCTGTTTTGACTCATTTTCATACAATATAAATATAGTAACTCATACCCGACCCGACTATATTACCAGAATATATTAATATTTTAGGAAAACTCATACCTAACCATTTAATTCACTTTAAACTCTTTACATGTATATTTTATTTGAATAAAAACTCCACAACAAATTTAAAAAGAAAATTAAATAATAAAAAATTTAGTAAATAAAGTAAAAAAATGTAAAAAAAAACCTTTAAATTGAAATACTTATAAATTTGACCCAAAAAATAACTTATAAAGAACTGTAGGCCAAACCCATTTTGTAACTCATATTTAATGAACCAAATTTCATATGGGTAACTCAAGCTAAGTTGACAATCAATCAATCCAAAGAAAGAACAAATCACCTGTATTGCAGGAACTATATCACATCCTAAAAAGACCACTAACGGAACGAAAGACAATTTGAAATAGAAAAACTATAGACCATTTACTAGATTAAATTCCTGAAACAGAATATGTGATGTACAAATCGCATCCTTCATTTTCCACACAATATAAGACTAGTCAAGTACATGATGTTTTGACTAGTGCCAATTCATCTATAGCGGCAAGAATATCAACCACATCGGAAAATTATATTCTAAAAGCAACATGGAGTTAGCATCAAGCTAAGCTCGGAGCTACGTGGTATTACCTTGTTTCCCCTCCTTTTTGACCTGATCATCAACGCACACTACATTTACATCCACTTAGATTTTGAAAACAACCCGCTACGAACACTACAACCAAGAACTTATCCAAAAACACATCCCCAAAAGCTCGATTCAAAGGCCTCGGTGAGACAAACAGATTACCACGGCAAGTGAAACTTTCGAACCTGAGATGAGAAACAGGAAGGAGGAAACCAAGATTATGAGATAAAAGAGAGTATATACACACACATCTTCTAGCCAATCAATTGCATTAAATCATGTGGGCAAACCAAGAGAATGAGTTAAAAGAAGGTACCTAATGCAAATACTCTTGAAAGTCGACAATGAGAGACTCGTCATCGAAATCTTCCTCAAGTGAAACTCCAAATAACCAATCTCTGGTGCACGGCTCGGCCACTACATTTTCGGGTGAAATGGAACTACGATATTTATTTAGAAGGCGTTCTCCATTGCTAAAGGCCGACTCTAAGACAATGGTAGTGATAGGAATGCTCAATACATCACGAGCTATGAGAGACAACTCGGGATACCGAAGTGAATGAGCTTTCCAATAATCAATGACATTGAGATATGGGTATTTTTTTTTCTATCAAGCCTATTCTCCTCCAAATACATATCCAATTGTGACTTAGTAGATTGCGAGCCAAAGTGTTCACTCTTGAATGTATCATACTCATCAAGATTGTCCCCAATGTTATCAACGATGTCCTCAACTGAAATGTTACCTCGACTAGTTGAAGATGTGAAGCAATCATCTGTCAATGTAGAGGTCCCATATTCATCAAAAAGCATATGGAGCCTTTCTCGAATGCTTCATACATATTCCACATGATCATCCATGTCCAACTTTGAATAGCAAAATTCTAACAAGTATAGCTTATAGTGAGGATTTAATATTGCAGCAAAAGATAAGACAATACTATAACACTTCCAATATTTTTCAAACTTCTTTAGCATCGCTATAGTCATAGATCTAATAGCTACATCCTCATTATTCTTCGCCTTTATCAAATGAGACTGGATCTGCCATACTCCATAGAAATACAAATTCACCGTGGGATATCTAACTCTGGAGAAGAGAGTGGAAATATCATATAAAGGTTGTAACAAGAGTGCAATTTTCTTGGCTCTAACCCAATCCTCAAGTGATGGACATGTGAGAAAGTTACAGTCAATTAACTTCAAATGGAAAAATGGGGACAAGAATATTAGAAGTGCCAAAACTTGTGTACGGCGCTCACTTTAGTGCCAAAAGTTTGTTTCGGATCACTTAAGTGCCACTTTTTTGAAAAAACGATCACTTAAGTGTCAACTCCGATTTGGGTCGCCGGAAATCTGACGTGACTATATTTTGTTAATTTCTCAGTCCTACATGGCACGTCGACACTGACGAGGACAATATTTAATAATATTTTAATATTTTAAATTTTCTTTTTTTTTCCTTTTTTCTTTTTTTCTTTTGTTTCTTCTTCTTCTTCGCTTTGGCGGTGGATCGAACACCGGGCGACCGCCATGGCCATACCCGCCCGGGCTCGCCCTTTGGACCTCGTCGTTGCCCTCTACGGGCGAGGCCACCATGGTCTGGGCGAGGACCGGTCTCGCCTCGCCAGGGTTCACCCTTGCCCGAGGCGGGGGCGAGGACCGGTCTCGCCTCCCGAGGGGCTCACCCTTGCCCGGGCGGGGCAGGGCCGGGCCCGAGGTGGTGACCTCGCTAGATCAGTGAGGCGGGCCGGCCTCATCTCACAGGGCATGCACTGCCCGGAGCGAGGCGAGGTGAGGCCGGCCCTCGACTGATCCAATGGGCCCGACCACCGCCCGAGGAGCCAGCCTCGTCGGTGGCCTTCAGGCGACCCTGGCGAGGCCATCGTGGCTTGGGCAAGAGCCGATCTCGCCTAATGCGGCGGTGACCCTCGCCTCCTCAGGGCTCACCCTTGCCCGGGCGGGCGAGATCGGCCCCTCGCCTAATCCGCCGGGGAGCCTCGCCTTGCCATGACCTCGGTGGGTCGCCAGGGAAGGCCGACCCCCGGGCTGGCTTGTGGCCTAGGCGAGGGCGACCCTCGCCTCCTGTGGCCTGGGAGGCAGCCCGCCCCTGGTGGCGGCTTTTTGCCCAAGGCCAAGCCTAGGGAAGGTGAGCAAGGCCGGCCTGGCTTGCCCGCCCCTAGCCCAGGCCGGAGGCCGACCTCGGGGCTTGCCCCGCCCAGCCCAGGAGGTCGGCCAGGCCTCGCCCATGGAGGGCGACGGCGGCCTCATATGGGTGAGGCCAGGTGGCCGGCCATGGCCGGTGGCCGGTTTCCTGTCACCGGCCAAATAAAGAAGAAGAAGGAAAAAAAAAAGAAAGAAAATAAGGAAAAAATAGAAAAAAAATCAAAAAATAATTAAAAATGCGAAATTTATACATGGAAATGCCACGTAGGACTGAGAAATTCAAAATATACACATGAAAATGCCACGTAGATTAAAATTTTAATTAAAAAAGTCACGTATTAATTTAACCGGAATTTCTCATCGTTGGCACTTAAGTGATCGTTTTTCTCCGATTTTGACACTTAAGTTATCCAAAATAAACTTTTGACACTAAAGTGAGCGCCGTACACGAGTTTTGGCACTTCTAGTGTTCTTCACTCTAGAAAAATGCATGTTCGAAGACCAAAGGACCTTCAAGCATTAGATACGTAGAGTTCCATCTAGTAGCCACATCTCAACATACCTTTTTAGTAGTCTCCAAGCATGATTGTGATATACGTTCAGCAAATTTTACTCTTCTTGCTTGTGTAGATCTCATATATTTAACAAAATCTCTAATATTTTGTAATGCTCCATCAATTACCTTTAGACATTCTTGTATAATGAGATTCAAAATATGCACACCACAACGCAAATGAAAATATTGCCCATCACATAACAAAGAGGATCTCATAGAAGGCAAATTTTTCCAAATATCAACCATGTTGTCATTATATGATGCATTATCTAACGTAATACTGAAAATCTTCCTTTCAATGCCCCAATCTCTCAACAAAGTCAGCAATTTTTCCAGCAAAATGGCGCCACTATATGGAGGTGGCACATAGGAGAAGCACAAAACCTTTGCATGCAATTCCCAATTCTCATCAATGTAATAGTCAGCGAAGAAAATAAGGATAAAAAATAGAAAAATAATCTACTTGGAAAAAATAATTAAAAATGCATAAATTTATATGTGGAAATGCCACGAGGACTGAGAAAATATACACATGAAAATGCCACGTAGATTAAAATTTTAATTAAAAAAGTCACGTTATTAATTTAACCGGAATTTCTCATCGTTGGCACTTAAGTGATCGAATTTTTTTTCTCCGATTTTGACACTTAAGTTATCCGAAAAATAAACTTTTTGACACTAAAGTGAGCGCCGTACACGAGTTTTGGCACTTCTAGTGTTCTTCACTCTAGAAAAATGCATGTTCGAAGACCAAAGGACCTTCAAGCATTAGATACGTAGAGTTCCATCTAGTAGCCACATCTCAACATACCTTTTTAGTAGTCTCCAAGCATGATTGTGATATACGTTCAGCAAATTTTACTCTTCTTGCTTGTGTAGATCTCATATATTTAACAAAATCTCTAATATTTTGTAATGCTCCATCAATTACCTTTAGACATTCTTGTACAATGAGATTCAAAATATGCACACCACAACGTGTAAATGAAAATATTGCCCATCACATAACAAAGAGGATCTCAAGGCAAATTTTTTCCAAATATCAACCATGTTGTCATTATATGATGCATTATCTAACGTAATACTGAAAATCTTCCTTTCAATGCCCCAATCTCTCAACAAAGTCAGCAATTTTTCCAGCAAAATGGCGCCACTATATGGAGGTGGCACATAGGAGAAGCACAAAACCTTTGCATGCAATTCCCAATTCTCATCAATGTAATAGTCAGTGATAGTCATATAATGATCCGTTGTGATAGAAGTCCACATATCAGAAGTCAAATATATTCTACTTGGAAGTGACACTAAATTTGATTTCAAATTTCTCTTCTCTTTCTCATAAACTTTTACCAAATCACTTCTTGTTGTATTTCTTGATATGTGCTTCACATTGGAGTTGAGGTAACTAAGCAACTCTCTAGTAGCCTCATGGTTAGGTGTAATTGTGTTTGTTTATCGCTCTTGCTAGCTTGCCTCTAAACATAGCTTGATCAAATCATTCCGTGGAATCATCAACATTGGCCTCTCGATTGGGACAAGTGCTTAAATGACACAACAAATTTTTTGTCCCATGGCTAGCCATATAAGTTAGTTCGCACCACTTACACTTGGCCTTTTCCTTGCCATCCTCATCTATGAACTTTTCAAATTTAGACCATACCACATAAGTGCATCTTTTCGATCCAAATAGAGTTATTTTCCTCGTTCTCGTGAACTAAGGATGCAACTCTACATCTCTTGGATCATTCTGTAGTTGAATATTCTTCTTGTTCCTCGTTAGATCTCAACATGTCAACTAATTAGTTATAGAAAACGTGAATTAGAACAAATTAATACTAAAAGAAAAGATAACGTGTTATATTTCTATGAAACATTAAATCAAACACTTGCCAAAACTCAGTAATCAAACACGTATATCTTTCTACTCCTATGCTAAGTAATTTTCCAGCCGAATCATTCGAACCAATAAAAGGTAATGCATAAAGATACAATATTTAAATCAGCGCATCATCGTCATACAACTCAATAGAGTCAAGTTTAGCTAAATAAGTAAACATGCCATGCTGACAAGCAAGAAGTTTACTATGACAACTCGGTTGGCAGCTTCGTGCATAGATATTAACTACATACATATTTCTAATAAGAAAAATTCTAGCTAAAGGGTTCTCTTTAGAACTAGTTCTAAGTAAATGATGGGACGGTGGACCTTGGGTTCAATACAGACAGATCAATGAATGAAACTACAGACAATTGCATAAAACAGTGGAGGAAACAGTTTGATCAATTGGCCAGCAACGAAGCATGGAGATTGCCTCGGGGACGGAGACAAACCTATTGGCGAGGCCTCAAAGCTTTTCACTGCAATCAATGATGGCATTCACGTCCACAATCACCACGGACATGCCCCTCGAGGAGTTGCAATTGTCTACAAAGATCTTTTTCGTCGTGGTCATGCTATTCTGTTTTTCGCCTTTCGACTGAGGCTGAGGTTGAGCTCTCCTCCAAAGAAGCGTTGGCCAAGGATGCAGCGAAGAGGAGACCTTAATTAAATCCACAAGATGATTAACAAATTCCCGTCCAAATTGATATCAAGCTCAGTAAAAATGTAGAACCACCAGTCAGATGAGTCAGACATCCCTATCGTGAGCAAAAAAAATTTACTAGTTTCAAGCGAATGGTTCGAACGGCTTTTCTATCAAAGGTAGAAGAGGACAAGGATGGGCACCAGTGGTTGCGATCGGAGAGGGAGGCGGCGATGGCAAGGAAGGCAGCGGCCACTGTGGAAGAGGAGGACGAAGTGGAAGAAGAAGAGGGGGGAGGAGCAATGGACAAAGAAGCGCTTGGGGTGGAGGTGGAAGCAAAAAGAGGAGGATTTGCAGATAGAATGGGTTAGGTTGGGTAAAAGTGCATACCTATTTAAGACCTATATTTGACCCATATATGATAGAGGTTTACAGTTCAAACCCATAACAACCCAGTTATTAATAATAGGCCAATCCATATCTGACCCATTTTATAAAAAATGGGTTAAAAAGTGGGTCCTCAACCCATTTTGACACCTCTAACTTCAAGGAGAGAGGCAACGCAGCCCAAGTCTAATAGAGAGAGTTTTTTCTCTATGAGTGTGAGAGCTAAACAGATTAGTTGAGAGCGTCTCTGTATAGGCAAGTATTGCTTTGAGTGTTTTGAGTGTGGTGAGAGAAAATATATTGCAATAGTTGTATGAGATAATTTCTTATTGTTATACTTGTACCACAGTTTGGTATAACGAGTTTATCTTGAGTTGTCTATTACAATTTGCTCATGTTACCATCACAATACTTCTGCATACCCTACAAGTGGTATTAGAGTAAGGTTGTGCACTCTACAATTGGTATCAGAGCTATATCTTTGAATACCCTATAACTGGTATCAAAGCCAGTAGGCCTGGACCAAGTACAAGAGCTAGTAGGCTGAAGATCATATCAGAGCCTAGAAGGTTAGCAACCGGAGTATCAAAACATTACTCTGATATGATTGTAAATATTTGTACGATGCTTTAAGGAAGACGGAGAAAGATTTATTGGTGGAAACTCGGAAGATAGATCAGAAAGCATTATTTACAATCTTTCAAGTTGTGGAGGAGATGATATTTGACAAAATATTGAGCGCGGAGACCGCAAAAGCAAAGCTGGATATTTTGCAAAAATTGTACAAAGGCGATGATTTTGTGAGACAAGTGCGGCTCCAAACACTTCGAGAAGATTTCGAGTCTTTACGCATGAATTACTCTGAATCAAATTTGACATATTTGGATTGGGTGTAGGCCATCGTTAATCAACTGAGGGTTAATGGTGAAGAACTCCAAGATGTATGAGTCGTATAAAAAATCTTGAAGTCTTTGACTGAGAGATTTGACTACGTTGTTGCGGCAATCAAAGAAGGCCAAGATATATCAACCATGACGTTGGAGCGGTTGATAGCTTCATTGTACTCGCATGAGCAAAGAATGAATTAGAAGTCCATCAGTTCGTGTCCCGAGTAAGCACTGCAAAGTCGGGTCATTCAATCAAATCAAAGAGATTATCAAGGTGGACAAGGTCACACAGGTGCTTGAGGTAGAGGTGGAAATTTGAATTTCATCGGAAAATATAAAACACATGACAAATCAAAGGTCAAGTGTTTTAAGTGCAATAAATTCGGACATTACAAATTCGAATGTTAAGTAGAGGTGACGGCACATGCACATACCGTCAATGATGACAAAGACTTGGTGCTAGCATGTACCATGGATGATGGTGTTTCCCTCTTTAGAATGAAAAACAAGAAGCTCGTGGTTCTTGTTTTGCGGCCGCACGAAGAGAGCTCCTATGGGATCGGGGACAAAGCTAGAACACCTGGTAATTTTGTGCTTCAGTTTTATATTCAAATGAGCTGTTTATTTGTAAACATTTAGGGTTTGGGTTTAATATAGGTGTGAAAAACACTCAAGCGTCTCCGATTCTCCGATTATTAGTGGATTATTGTTGCTAACTCTCTTCGTAGATGTAGGTATCGTTGATACTTGGACCAAATTACGTAAATCTTAGGCATCCTTTATTGTTTCTCATTTATTTCTTCAATGCTTTCGCATTGACATAATTTGCAAAATCTTGGTTAGCTGCCACGTTCGTTAATATTACAACATCCTGTATCGTGGCGTTCATCAAGGGTGGAAGATAATGAGGTTCCTGTTAGCCACGTTTTCTATGTTCCATCCCTTTAAACCTCCGACCTCATTGAGAGCAGCTCTCCACTTGCGGATGGTCTCATCGTCCACTCCCTTCTTGTTTTCTTGCACAAGCAAGACCTCGCCATAACCTCTAGTATGGTATCGAATCTCAAATGGTTTAACAAAGTAGAAAATGGGCATGATTACCTGTCCCTTCCTTTTTCGACACTCCACCATCTAGGCCAATTCCTTCGGACACCATTTACTAAAAGCATAACTTCTAGAGAAGATGGGTATGGAGATCTTCGACTGCTCAATCCCCCCGAGGAGATCCGAGCCGATCTCTTCGCCGATGTGGAGATCTTCATCGTCTCTGTAGGTATGGACTCCTGCATCTGTGAGACGGGTATAGAGATGATCGGTGAAGCTTGTGCGCATGTCCGGTCCTCTGAAACTCAAGGACACTTCATAGTCGCACTCTTCCATCTGGACAAGTCGCAGAGAAAATGAAGCAGAGTTGCACCAGTTCAGCAACAGCCGATTTCTGAGCTCTATGAAGTCTAACGTTATGGGACAAGTAGAAATGATACTGCAAATTAAAACGGGCACGACGGATTATGATTTATAAGTTTTCCAGGACAGCCAATCTCAAGGAAGCAAGTTTCGGGGAACTCCACCTGTGTCTTGAAAGGCTGAACTAAAACCACATGCTCTCTGACTTTTCCATTGATACTTTGGGTCCTCCTACGGAATTTTCTACTTGTAAGAACATTCGGCGAACACCTGTTTTCCTCTTTTTATTCAACTGTCCATCTTGGCCGCGGGACCGAGTCTCGTGAATAGGAGACTAGAATTTCCTCACCAAAGATAACTAGAAGAAGTCAACTAACAAAACAACGATGACCAGTAGCTCGCAGCTTGGTAGCTCTCATGTCAGTGTGTCACGACTCAATCTTGAGCTAAATAATAATCTGTAATGTATGTGGTCTTGTAATGAACCCTATAAATTTTTATTTATTTTGTTCTATTAAATTTTTGTAACGATGAATACGCTAACATTATTAAATTGTTTAAAAAAACTCAGTCATAATCCTCAATTCGAAAATTCAAGATCAGATAAAGCTCGGACGTGATCAAATAAGGGAAGAATTCATAACTTGGTCGATAGCCTCCACGTCGATAACGTCATTCTTTACCCATTATAATGTTCTTATCTCGGGATTATTAATGCAACGTTCCAAGCTCCTCGTCGTCCTGTTTCTTTTATCTTATTAATAAGTACATGCGAAAACGTGTATAAACAAACTCCTAAACAAAATAATAGCTGGAAAATCAGGAAAAGCATAACAGGCAAAACACATTATTGCCATTTTACTTAAACATATTTTACAAGCTCTTTTCTATGGGCTGTTCCACTTATAAACTATATCACAAGCGAAGGCCAAGATTAATCCTAACTCCTCTATGTTACCCTCCATCTTGAGGGGTAGACTAGAACAAACTAGGGGCGTGGAGCTCATCCTAAAAAATGGAAAACAACATGAGTGAGTTGAAAACTCAATGAGTAAGTTCACTAATACTCGTGTAGGATGATGCCTCGCCGTCATACTAGCACATACAAATATTTTCCCCACCTTATGTCGATGGCAAATCAATAGTAAAGACTTTGACCTTACCCTTGCTACGTTTATATGAGCTTGCCCGAAACCTTCGGCTTACACATACTGGCACACATATAAGATTCATTTATCATCATCCCGGCTCAATCGAGGCATCCAGCTTTGTGCTAGGCATTTTGGCTTAACCAAGGCATCCTGGCTCAATCGAGGAATCCAGCTTCATGCTAGGCATCTCGGCTCAATCAAGGCATCCCGGCTCAATCGAGGCATCCCGGGGCTAGCTTACCAAGGCATCTAGGCTCAATTAGGGCATCTTGGATTAATCGAGGCATCGCCACCAACGCTATGTGACGATGGTCTTCTTCTTTCATTTGGTGATTACACATCATGGGTCGCACAAGCTGGTTTATTATCCTCTATCTTAACCCATGCATTCAAGGCTCTAGTTGCTATGTACAGATGAAAAGTTCACAAGCTCATAAATTAACAAGCATTGTTAAGAACATCAACATATCACACAAACTATCGTATCCAAGTGTCATGCAATTATGCACAAGAACAAAACTATTTCAAGCAACAACAACCTCCCAAGCCACGTTCCAACCATGTAATATACCATCCTATCTTAGTGTTAGGGAATTCACTCACCTACAAGCACAAGACAATGTCTGTCACGTCCCGACTCGAAATCACGATCGATGGTTAATGACCGAACATAACCCGAACAGACCCGTGACTCACGGAAATATATTAGTTCGTCCCGTTTATTTTAAACAATCAAATGCACAAGCGGAAGCAAATAATAATAAACGAGACAAACATGAGTAAGATAAGCAAACAACGCACGTTGTATTTACATGATACGTGCTTATTTTTGTCAAGCCCTTCTTCACGGGTTCTTACAAGCCACGTACATATTTTACATGCCCATTTCAATGGCGGTTCCGACACATGCCACTATCAAACAAGCAAAACTTGACTTGATTGCCTATTCCTGCTACGATTACTTTTTAGCTTCTCGCTCCTCGCTCCTCCATCTCCTCACTCCCGCTCCCCCGTCTGGTGGCCAAACTACGCCCCGGCCGCGGCTTGCCCCGAAGCCGGCCCACCCGCGCCACCGAATGGTCTCTCGAACCCACGAAGGAGTCCAACACAATCGTCATTTGTAAGTCGATACCAGGCCACGTACGGGTGGGAGATTAGTTCCGATTAGCCCTCATCCACCATTACATACGTAGTAGTACGACGGTACACGCGGTTCTCTTGGGCATCAATGACAGTGAGCAACTCTGCTCTCATCTCAACATGGTTTCCAAACCGGGTCGAGGGTGTCGCCATCTATGGACCTGAAAAGAGGAAAAACAATGGGAGTGAGTCAAGGAGACTCAATAAGTGAAAACTCTAATATCAATCGAGGACAAGACAACCATCGTTCACACAAGTCAACTCTTACCGTACTGGCATTGATGGTAATTCAAATAGCAAAGTTAATGCTATGAAACCAACAAAAACAAACATCAAACATGAGCATCACATGTGAGCATCGTTAGTCGAGAAAGAACGAACTATAAACAATCATGAAACCAAAAAAGGCCAAGCAACTCATGTTACAACGTATCGCAACTTCCTTTCCCGATATTAGGAAATTCACTTACTCAATAAACCACTAGAACACGAAAGACTAGAAGAAGAAAGTGGTTGGTGGCTTGGCTTGAGCACGGAACAAGCTTGATTCTGGAAGAAATCGGGCCTCGGGCGTGTCTTGGGTGCGATTTTCGGGCTTTCTCCTTGCTTGGCTGGCCGAGACTAGGCCTATAAAGGCCAAACCGTAGGCTTTTGGGTAGAAACGAGGAGAAACACGGGCCGGTTCAAGACTTCTTTTGGGCGTGAGCTTCTCGGGCCAAAATATGAGAAAATCAAGAAACAAAAGGAAGAGGAAGATGATGGTGAAGTTGGCTTGAGAAGAAGGAAGGGGGGATGTCTTGCTATTTATAGAGCTCTTGGAAAACCCTAGAAAACCCTAAAATTAAGCCAATAATGGAGGTGTTCTAAGTCAAGACTCATGATGGCATGCATTAAATGTTCTTAATGACTAAGGCCAAAAGATAATGATGAAGGGCCAAGCTTATCCTAATCTTATTAGCCCTCTCTCTCTCTCTCTCTCTCTCTCTCTCTCTCTCTATATATATATATATATATATATATATATATCTCCGAATGGCTCTCTCTCTCTCTCCTCCTTCTCTCCTCTCCCCCCCTTAAGCTGAATGGCCTTCTTTGGCCAATTATTGGCCTTGCCTTGAGCTCCATTATTGGTGGCCAATAAGTCACCAAGGTGCCTTAAATGAGCCATAATGGAGGGGGCACAAATCAGCTTGGAACAATAATGGAAGGGGGACAACTCATGGGGATCCAATTATGAAGGCTTAATGGCAATAATTGCACCTTTTAACCAAGTCAACCCTTTTTATCTTTTTCTTCTTAGCAAAGTTGAACCGTGGGAGGCCTACAAGCTGGTTGGTTCCACTCAACAACCTCTCGGGCCAATCGGTTTACCCGAAATTGGCTAAACAACATTATACTCACAACCCCGCATCATATTAATTCTCATAATTTCCGAGGGTTTTCTCACGATAAAATATTTCTAATAATCCCATTCAAATGAGGTTTAGTGTGGAAAAACCCTTACAAGTGACCAAATAGAACTATACAAAAATCTAAGCCCAACTATGCCAATTTGGGCTTCTCGGATGGCCTGGGCACATGGCAGGATCACTGGGCACATGGTCGCCCTAACCGACAATGGCCGGTACACCGTCGACCCACGGACACATGGCCGGGACCAAGATTGGGCCGTATGGGCAACATGCGAGTACCTTGTTGGCCAAGACAAGCCGGCGTGCGGGATTGCCTTATCGGACGCATGGGTAGCGTGCTCGAAACACCCATGCCCGTCACCTTGGTGAGGGGTGGTTCATGGCCAAAAACCGCGCTGTGGCCCATGAATGGCCTGAGGCCGCGACTCATGGTCATATTTCTTGGGCACAAGATCGAAACAGGATCTTATGGGCACAACTCCTAGCACAATTCGGGTATAGTGGCGACATACAACAAGACATCGTGGGTTTCGCGCCCTAGCTAACGAGCACAATGGCCGGTTATGACTGGACACATGGCCTTGGCGTAGGCGATTAACAATTTTACCGGGCTGCGACTAAGCTACAAACTGCGGACTGGCACATGTCTAAATCCATAGCCTACCCTCAGCATAGCGATCCGTGGCTGATTTGTGACCAAGCCACGTTCGAGTATCAACAACTCATGGTCGACCCTCGGTTGTCATGTAGCCTCATGGAATCCAGTACCCGGAATTAACTCATGGTCATCCGTGACAATACCTGGCCGTACAACATCACCCACGATCGACACACACTTGCACCGGACTGATCCATAGTTATCCCGGACCGTTCCACTAACGGCCCTTATGGTCAATGGGTCATTCCACAGTCATATTACTCTAATTGTTTGCGTCAGTCAGGGAGTCATTCCACTATCAATCCCTAGGCTAATTCATGGACAATCTTTCGATTGAACTATGACTAACCCTCAATACACTCGTTCCGATCATGTTGTCCATTCCATTACCGACCCTCGGCTCGAGTTACCTGCTCATCCATTTCTTACTAGTCCTCGGCTCCCTAGATCCAAAATCAGGGCTATCACAATGTCTACGGAGGTCGAACGAGGAAATGGCAGTCGGCGATGGCGAGTAGGCGAGAGAGAGGGAGATAGGTTCTTGGCATGAGGGTGAGGGAGAGAGAGGGAGGCATGATAATGAGAGGTGAAAGAGGAAGAGGAGATGGTGTGTAGTGAGGAAAAGAGGAGGGTGCCTCTATTTATAGGCCCTTCTTCAACTTATTCACCAAGTTTTGACTCTCCAATTTGTTCTTCAAGTTTTGACTCTCTAGAATCCTCCTTGTCTCTTACTCACTTTAAGGTAATGATAGTCCTAATTCTTAGGGACACATAAGCCTATGCATTAATTTCCAAGAGGAAACATAAGCTTATGCATTAATTTCCAAAATGACACATAAGCCTCTAATAATGGTATCTCAAATAATTGATTTTTGTCTTGGTCTTCATTCTTGTCCTCCAGGCTCTCTTGGGCGTGAGACTCCATCTAGAACATGCAAGATCACTCAATTAATGAAGATCTCATAAGATAAGATTCTCCTAATGATTAGCCCTCGATTAATGGTTCAATGTTGACTTGGTCAATTCGGCTTCTTGCTCCCCAAACTTGGACGAGTAGGGCTTGTTCTTGTCCATCAATGGCACTTAAGGATAACCGATTCATGGCATTTGAGCATAACCTCTAAAATTACAATGTTCTCATATAGAAAATAATGAATCTTTGAAATCTGACAAAACTAGGTAGTTTTGCACTATTCAAGAAATCGGACTTAAAAACATAGTAAATGGATTCTGAAAATTCTCAAATTTGATTATGTCATAAACAAGGTCTTAACAAATATTTTCCATGAGGAACATGAAATCTGAATCTTTTTGTAAACATAACTTTTAGTAACTTAAAAAAAATTAAAAATAGTTCGCTGGAACAGAATCTTTGCTTCTCAGAATAAGCTCTTTCCAGAATTCAAATCATCTCAAAAAATTCCAAAATTTATATATGTTATAGGGAAAGAAGTTCTCAACAAATTTTGTGAAGGAAGTTTGTTCAAATTTATCCCAGAAATGTTTGTATAAAATCAAAAAAGTGTAAACAACACAGAAATATCCATTCTTGGCAGTTTTACATAATTCGAAAATGAGGTGATCATCCAACCCAAATCAAGTCCGAAATTTCCCAAATTAAAGTATGTAAAACTTCAAGATGTTGAGAACAACTTTCAAGAAGAAAATTTCTAGAAATTTAGTCCACAAAGTTTTCCACAAAAATAACAAAATAAAGAGGTACAGAGGATTTGAATCTAGGTTTTCCATAACAAAATCAAGAATTGAGTTCAAATGAGAAAACCACCAAATTGGATTCAATAAAACTCAATTCTAGCAAAATCAAGGGTGTAGGAAAATTAGAAGGTTCAGAAATGAGTCTCATCCCCCTTTTTTAGTTTTCTTTGAACACTTCCTTCTTGGGAAAAAAACTAAGGTAATCAAGGTTTCTGGTGCCTTAAACGATTGACCATACTAGCCTGATCTATAACCAACCCTCGGATCGGTCCATACACTAGTTCCATGGCAATTTTCCGAGGATGGAAATTGAGGATGTTACACCCATCGAAGTAAGTTATGACCAGAATCTACCTTTACTTGAATGAACATCAATTGTGCTAAATTAATTGATGGAATCAGGTTGGAACTTAAAGATTGTTCCATAGAATCGGATGCTCTCACATCAAATTTCTAATTGAATATTGGCATGACGGATTGAACTACTTCAGGCCGGACGAAACAATGAGCCAACTTTCACGAGTTGGTTTTTTTTTTTTTCATTTTTGTTGTAGGGATGCTCAGCAAAAGTCCAATATCATCGCATGAGGAGATTATCAAGAGAGAGCCCAAATCCAAAACCATCAATATATTTGGTTCCAAGGTGGGTCAGTTCTTACCCTGGAACCTGAAACTGGACTAGGCAGGGTTGATTCTCCATTTGTGGAACCGGGAACCAGCCCACCCTATCTTAGAAGATGTTGAGGCCTGGATTTAACGGGTTTGCAGGACTTACAAGATGTTCCATCAATCTCAAGGAAGCTAGGTTTTTTTTTTTTTGTAAAGGTAAGATTTTTATAACTTTTCAACGCAAATGTACAAGTGGGAGCCGAATACAAAAACCTTCGAACCAGGATGGACACAAAGTGTCTAACCTAGTTCAATGGTGTTACGGAAAAAGCTAATGAAGACAAGGGCCCTAAAAAGCAAAGCTAAATAGAGACCAACGAACGGGCCAAAGAACTACAGAAGACTCTATCTAGCATCAAGTGAAAATGGAGTCAGAAATGCCCCAATTTACTTGTATTCTTCTATTATGAGGATTATCTTTTGAGGGAGAGACTTTTGTCTCTAAGACCTTTGCATGAAGATACCATTCCTGAATAAAATGTGGTTACGTTGTGTCCATATGAGATGGCAAAGTGTCCCAAAAGCATACCGAGCAATGCGATGCTGGAAGGTATTTCCACTTATACACCGGGAGGCCCACCGGAGGTTGTGTTGCCACGATCCATTCCGTCAAGGGAGGTAGCATTTAGTAGCCCAAAAACGCGCAAGGGAGCCCGCTAGGAAAAAAAAAAGAAAAAAATAATTCCATGTTTGGGCTAGTTAATATTTGGATTTTGGCTCGAGCTTTGTTTTGCGCGTAAGGTATGCAAAGATACTTGATACAATTTAGGTCAACTTATTTAAAACATTCTTTTTTTTATGATGAGGAAGCTAGTCTAAAATATTAATACTCCACTAACTTCATAGACCAGATAAGAAGCTAGTCTAAATTCGGATGGATGGCCCCAAAAAATGAAAAATAAATATTTATTGGTGCAGGGAACCGAATCTACTGTACGTCCAACCAACATACACAAAATCCAATTGGTTCGGGCCTTTATCTTTCCTGTCCACCAGCCTACTTTAGCTTGTGTGAGAATGTGTATTGGAAAGTTGATGTCCAAAAATTTAGTAACCCCTGTATTTCATATGTTCATATCGGGAATCTAGAGAGCCCTCAATTTCGACTTATCTCATGCACGTTCTTGTTAATTGAACTGAAGAAAAATTTCTCAGTCGTTGCCTCCTTGTGGTCCTAACTCCTCACCCCCCCGACATGTGGTCCGTATTGGTCGTAGCAACCAGCCCATTATTCCAATTGGAGGAATTACAATGGACTCGTGTAGGCTTTCGAACTGATAGAATTGATGTAATTGGAAAACTCAAACTGGTGAATTGACCTGGACTTAGCAAAGTTCTTAGTCGTTGCCTTCTAGGTATTATCGTGTGAACGAGCATTCCATTCATTGCATTTATTGCTCCGAGTGGGCCTTTCCTTTCCCACTTCTAGTAACGTTCCTCTCCACTCTTAGTCGTTGCCTTCCGCGTGTTATTCTTTGGTGTTTGTGCGTCAAGAAGAAGCAAGCATTGTATGCATCCGGGGCATCTCGACTTACTCCACCTCGGTCATTAGGTCACGTTCATACCCATGTTATATAAATTCCAAGATGCAGTGAGCTCACATATTCTGAGTATATACAAAGATTCTTAATACCGAGCCTTGGCAACTATTTGAAGCGAATACAATTGGTGTGACTGTTCTACCTCTATGTTCTAACTCAGAAGCTATTGGAAGTTGGAAGGTTTTCTCTTTGTTTAGTAATAATGAAATGATTGAGATCAGTATTAATCACATGCTTGGAGTAGTCTTTGCCATCTTGTGGACCTTGGCTCTTGATTTGCAGTAAAACAAAAAAAAAGAGTTTCGTATGTCGTGCATAGGACAAAAGATTGATTTAATTAGGTCTAATTGATTGGCCCCCAAGTTCTGAAACAAAATACTAGGGAAGATCTTAAATAGAGTCCACGTGGCATTTATCATAATTAGGTAGACTTTGTAGAATTCGAGTTCTGATGATTGCAAAGCGAACTCTCTCCAATCCATAAGTTGACCTGGCAAGGTTAGCTCGCAGCTGGGTACCTCCCACGTCAGAGTGTCACATGATTCAATCTTGTACAAGCTTGATGGTAATGTGTAATATACGCGGTCATGTAATGAACCCTCTAAAATTTTATTTATTTCATTCTATTCATTTTTTGTAATGATGAATATCCCGACATTAGTAAATTGTTTCAAACTCTCAGTCACAATAATCCTCAATTCGAAAATTCAAAGATCAGATAAAGCTCAGACATAAGCAAAGCACGTCACACAATTTCCCATGAGCTTTCCCCACTTTTTCGACTCTTCTTGTCCCTGTCAAGAAGCAGTCAACAAAAGAGCCACTAACAATTCTAACTTGACGGGCGAAAAGAAAGAAACGCGAAGAAGATGAATTGATGTGTGACGAACCGAGGTTCCAATGGGGAACCCCAATGCGGCCAAGGTTCCTCGTAAAGGACCAATTCAATTGAATTTTAGCTCAGGTCAAAAGTCAACATTGTTGATCGTTCTTCATGATCCAGAAACTAGGCAAAATCTTGTGTATACTAGTTGTGTTAACATGCTAAAGGAATTCTGCTGAATGGTTTGTTTCTATATGGATAAAAAAAAAAAAAAAAACTGCATGTCTGATCGCTCGTGAAGATAGAGGAGCACTTACTGAGCTAATGAGCCCATTCATGTACGATATCATGTTTTTTTCAGATCTAGTGAAAACTACTAGGGATGGATAGTGACGTGCAATCATCTCATGTTTGGTTGTATCTTGACCGTACTTGAAAATTCTCTAGATTTCCATGTCTTTATGATTATTTAAGGAGAATATTTGTTGATATAATTTATGCTCGAAGTCAAAACTTTGGATGCACCTTCTTTGATTTCTTTTATTTTGGAGGCTAGAAATCATCTTGGAGAAATCTTCGATAATTCATGTTTGAGTTTCATTTGAATGATGTGACTGACATAATTTAGTTACCTTGCATGCGTTTGCAAGTATAAATATACGCATAGGGCATCGCCACGCGTCCGATTCAATTCAAGGGCATGACAATTTTAGTTATTTTAGTCATAAGCCCACAAACACTCTCTCCATTTTACTGAAAAGTCCGCAGCTTCATTTTACTTCCATAATCTCGATGGCTGTCAAATCCAAACCAACAACAAATTTGTGGCGTTCGAACTACTTTTATTTTTGAGCAAATGTTCCAGCAATCCTCGCTTCCGATCGCAAGATTTTCGCTAAAAATAGCTGCATTTGTTATGGTTCATCTTAGACCCACGACAGCAACTCCCTTGTCCCACTCATTCTCAACAAACTCATCAGAAAAAAATCATAGGAAATGGGTAAACAGAAGAGAGAAGCTAGCTTATGTTAAATAGAATTGCCAAGCAACATCTCCAGAAGAAAAACTGTATAAGTTACACCCCCTACATGAAACACACAGCGCAAAAAGTGCATATATAGTACATGAAGTTCTGAATTGCCCTAAAAACTACACCCTTTCCTGTGGAAACTAATCTAAGCTTTCACTTTCACGTAAACAATGAGCAGCATGGTTCAAAACTGAAAGATCGTTCATGAGAATATGACTTCACAACCGGAGAGAGCCACACAACATGCAGGAATCCCCATCTGTAAAACAAACTGAGTGAGCATTCACCCTGGAAGAAAGCCACAAAAACATTTCATATCGTGCAACTATCAATGAAATGCTTTCATAAAGCTCCGATTCTTCAATATGACAAGAAATTCATCTATGACCATGTGAACATACAAAGAACAACCGCATTTATGACCACATTTCACCAAAAAAACCACTTGTGCTACATTTGGAAATTGTGCAGTTTGTCAGTTATACCTCATACTGCTGATGAAGCAAGAACCAAATGCCTCTCCATACTCTACTTGTCAGGATGTCCGCGTTTAGCCTTACGACGCGCATGATTCTTATGAGCATTTCGTGCTGGTTTCTTGGCTTTTGTGCTGCAGCAAATATACAAATGGAAGCTCAATCTAAGTGTAAAAAACCAAACAACAAAAAAACCAAACAACAGTTCATCTTCCAACTACAAATAGACGACAACCAAGTAAAGCAATTTAGCAAACTTGTAGGAGATAAATAGATGATATGAAGCTCACCCAAACAAAGCCGAGAGAAACTTCGAGAGAATAATGATTGGTAGAGCCAACAGAGCAGATGCCTAAGTACAATTGGTAAAGGAAATTGTTAATAAGGTAAGTCAGTGTCACAATAAAGACAAGGTGATAAGAGAGCAACAACTATATGAGAACGTACCGCAAACCACTCGAACTCCTTAGTAGCAAGAGGTCTTGTCAACTCATGCTTTTTCAATGTCTTTCTAATATGGGCTTGTACCTTAAGAGAAATTAGAACTAGTTACTATATGTGCGGATAGCATATATTATACAACACAAAAAACCAGGAGCCATTGTTCATGCGGAAGATTAAAAAAAAATTGATCAATACAATCAAAGTCAAGGTAGGCCGAAAACTCTCTGTTCTAAGAAAGACAAAACCAACTCATCCAAAGAGACTTCATCTAGAGGAATGAGAGGCAACATTCAGGATCAAAGAAGCAGATAATATCTCACAACTGGACAAATCAATCAAGAATAGCCGAAAATGTAAAAAGAGTTTGACGGTAAACATCTCAACCAAGTATAAAATACCATCTCGAGATCATGACCATACAGGAGTATAGAATGTTGTTTCTGCACATCAGTACATACACCAGTACCTGATGATGATAAATTGACGCAGACTTTAAGAACTTCCCATAGACACGAACTACTTCCTTTGTGTAGGGCTTCAAGGTCAACCTTAGTTTATCAACATGAGGTTTTGTCACAGTAACAATGTTATCGATATGCGGCTTGCTGAACTTCTTGACTTCCTGCAGAACAGGACCATAGCCTTAACATGTATGCTCAAAGTATATGAAGAGACAAGGGATCTTATATCTTATCAACCTGGTAGTAGGGATCGACAACTTCCTGAGCCTTAATCATGTGTGGAATAAGAACAGTCTTAGATGACTCATAAACCTCAAGGGTTTTTGTAGTCAGAGAATGCACATGCGGCTCGAGAGATGTTTTTACTGTCAAGCAGCGCTCCTTTAATGCCGGAATCCACTCCTTGAGAGAAAAAAGGAATAACAATAATTTTAGACTATAGGAATGAAATTTAGCATGTACAATTAGTAGATGATCCACCATACTCATTTAACTTTCACTCATAGCTAGATCCATGACCAGATTGACACAGCACTAACATTCCCAAAAAATAGATAGCTTACCTTCTTCATTGTCTCTAGGTGAGGTTCAGCCCACTTTACAGCTTGAGATTTCTTCTCCAAGGTCTAGCACAGTTTATAAAGTAACACAGTTAAAGCAGCAGAAGGCACAATAAAATCAGAGTGTCTGCTTGAAAGAGTACTATGAACCATCAATGACCCTTTCCATTTACCATACTCATGACTTGGCAATAGTAAATGGTACCTTCTCAATAATAGTATTCATCGCAGGTTTTCCATGTTCATTCCAGTGCAACTCAATGAAGGACTGCAAGTGAATGATCATCACATCTCAATAACAGCCTTTATGAACAAAGATAGCACAAGACTAGAACTACCTGAAATTGAGAAAGATATGTAGCCAACCAATGTGGGAGCCATGCACCATGAACCTGAGCATAAATTGAGTGTGTGAGCTTCTAGAGAAGATGGAAAGATTAACATGAAGAAGAAAAGCATTGATCATATCATACAATTATTTGCTTGCGTAATTTAGCACAAGATGTTTCTTGAATCATGATTCCAAGAATAACCAAGCACCATCTACTACATATGCTCTTGAGCACATCATATAATGTGAACAGCAGTGAAAGATCGTGATAGGGAATTTTTTTCAGAGTAAATCAATTTCAATATTATCTTTTCCTAGTGCGTTATAAAAATACTATCCAATGACAAAAATTTTTGGATAAGCAAGGAAAACCACCATTGTGCTACTTAGTTATGAAGATTATTTTACACCAATCTTGTTCTCAAGATCAATTCTGAAAAGATTATCTAAAAAGGGGTCTGTCAAACAACAGAAACGCTGCCTTCTATTTCTGAAAACAGAATAGACTGTTTTAAGATTTAATAACAGTTCAGGTCTTGTACCTCTGTCAGCTCCTTATGCTTTGAAGCAGCTTCAATCTTTGCCTTCATTAGTTCCTCCTGATTAGCAAAAAAGGATATCACAGGAGGGTCATCCCAGAGTTTCAATCACATAAAACAGGTCATGCAGATATACATACCTCAGCCACTTTAAGAGCTCGTTCAGTTTTACGTATCTTTGACTTCTGCTCATCATTGATCTTTTGGAGCTGGCAAGGAATTTTATAAATTGATGTTAGCACACACCTACCAAACAGCATGAAGCTTGACTTTTGAAGAGCCAGCATTGCAGAGCAACATACATCTCATTCTATATCTAGATATGCACAAAAGTATGCTCGAATATATCTTTCCAATTCATGGATGAAAGCAACTGTATAGTTTGTATAAAACCTAAGATCAAAACAAACACTTCAAGATACTATCGAGTCAAGTGCCCACAGGCACCAAAGACTCATCTCATGCACATGGATTGCAGTTTGACTAAATCCATCTTCCAGGGCAATGTTTAGAGGAAAATCAACTGTGTTACATCTATAAATGCATCACTTTTGGAGAGCCCCATAAAAAGGAAAAAAAAAAGAAAATGGTACACAGCTTATGTCACAATGTTCAATACAGAATTGACATGCTTTCATATTTTAAAATGGGAAATGCAGCAAGTGGTTGCCTGACACAGTATGACCACAAGCAGCATCACATGTTTACTTCTTTTTGTTAATCATTAGCTATTCTTATATAAACAACTATCTAATGTTCATATATTCTACAACGAATTATAACCATATTTCTTGCATACATTTTTTCCGCCTTCTAAAAATGCATGCTGATTAAGAAACCATATAATTCAAAATAGCTAAAAAGGCAAATCACCTTTGGAAGGTGAATTTTCCACCGGTTTTTCTCTGAGTCTATTATCTAATATATGCAATTGGAAAAGCATCAAAGCAAGTAAGTTTGGCAAGACAGTGGTTTCAATAACCACCATAGAGCAGGTTATGCACAATGCCTAAGGCATATGGATAAACTGTATCCACAACTCTAAAATAAACAGAATAAAGTAACAGTATTATACTTTGCTAAACCATCTCCACTTTAAAAAGCGTAGAAGTATAAGTACCAACTAAAAACCTTACATAAGGTTAAATGCACGCTTGCAATGCACATTTCTAGTCTTTTCTTCAATATAAGAGATGAATTTATAGTCCAACAATCATGTAGTATACCTAAGAGGTATATGTTATAAATTATTATAGAAATTGACATGTTATATGAAAAGATAACTTTGATGTTACTCGCACAAAACAAATTTAATAGAGCCAAAGTAACTAAAATTAAATCCATATATGGTAATATCTTTATATAGGAATGTTTCAACCCGTGCATTGCATGGGTGTTTCACTCGTTTCTTTAGAAGTTTTACAAAAGTGCTGCACATGAATCAGCGCTTCAGCATCACATCCAGGAAAGCTGCATTAGAAAAACCAGATAATCCTAAACACGGTTCTTGATATGATAATGAAGTTGTAAATTCATTGGGACACTATATTAAGGCAAACACTGGCAGGGGAAAAAATGTCACTCCTTCCAATGCGACTAGCTACAAGGGTGGGTTTACTGTGATATTTCATGTCCAGCAAACACAGATGGCGAAAAACCCTTGACATCATCTGTCAGGAAATTTCCATGAGGCATCCATAGACGGCTCTATTCATTACAGTAGTGAAGTTAATTAAAGAATGTAGGCTTCATTCCAGACCACTATACTATCAAAAGATTTATCTAACATACATGTTGCCCTAACAAACCAGAGACATGCATCAATTGAGAACAAAGGAAATGTACAATGCAACAAGAAACAACCGAAATAGATTAAAAGAAGAGAATCACAATAGCATGAGACTTTGTTGCGAATCCCATCACTGGGAGCTTACATTTTCCAGTTTTGCATTTAGATCGTTCATCCTCTTCTCAGCTTTACTCGAGCGGGACTCCAAAACTTCCTTTTCCTTTAGCTGCGATTCTATATCTGTTTTAAGCTTGCCCACCTAGATAAATAAGCATTCCGGCATTATTTCACAAAACACCAGAGCTTCTAGAGTTTCCATAACTTTGGTCCATTTCCAACCTGTTTCTCCAATTCAGTGGTCCGAGCTTGAGCCTTCCCTATCTCAGCTGCAGCATCCAGTTTCCCCTTTTTCTACGAAGCAGAAAACCAATATCGTCAGAGCAAATTCTATGTGTTAAACAAAAGCAACATTGAATCAACAGAAGAACACGTGAGAAATACCTGCAGAGACGATACCTCACTCTGTAATGATGCAACTTTATCCAATTTCTCTTTTATGATTTTCTCCTTCTCTGCTAAGATCTTGTCCTTGGTCTGCAGCTCTCTAGTTTTCTCATTAAGAAAGGAATCTTCACATCGATACACAAATGTATGAGGTGTTAGACAATAAGCAAATTACGTAGCAGTCATTGTAAGACAACATGATGCACAAAAAGCAGATTCGAAAAAGCTAAACTTTTCCACATCGTAAGGAACTTCAAGCATCTATCCTGGCCATCAAGTTCACAAAAAATGGCGGGTCAGTAGTCATAACAGAAGAATCATCACGAAGCACTTCGATCCAAATCGAATCCGCCTAAGCTCCGCAAACGCATAGCACATTGTACGGATGCCAATCCGTTTCCTCTCACTCTAAAATTCAACAAGCCGAGAGCGACACCGCCCGCACAACCAACGCAACATCCGGCGACCCGAAACACGAACTTCACCGACACAACTCTCGCGCGCGCGCCGAGCCGCATTTACACGAATCCAACCGAACGAGCGAGAGCGACATTCGACGACAACCACAGCGACCCTCACCTCATCCGCACTTATCAAGTAACAAAACGAGAGAAAATCCCGATCTAACCACAGAAAAAAGCAAAAAAAAAAAAACAGAACCACATCGAGCGACCGGGAGGGCGACGATTTCGCAAACCCGCATCGAAGGCACCGTCGGGAGGGCGACGAGCGACTCACCGAGGACGCTGATCTTGGATTTGAGCTGCTCGACCTCGGCCTTCAAGGCGGACGAATCGGAGCCGCCGATCGACTCCGCCACCTCGGCCGCGGCGGCAGAATCCGCCCTAATCGAGGGAGCCCAGATCAGGGCGGCCAGGAGGAAGCAGACGAGGGCGGCGGCCATGGAGGTCGCGAGCTTCGAGGCCGCCATCGGAGATCGCCCACCAATAGCCCCACCCACGGCGGCGGCAGCGGCGGCGGCGGCGGCGGCGGCGGAGACTCGCGGAACTCCCGAGGACGAAGCGGTTCTTCTCCTGCGGCAGAAGTCCTTCGCCTTCGCCCTTCGCCCTCCGCCTTCGCCCTTCGTCTTTCGATGCAAAAGAGAAGCCGAAGTGGAGGCACGAGGGAGATCGTTTTTAACCCGGAATTTAATCCGATTTTTTTCCCCGATAAATAAATTATATTTCATCTTTCGGTAATCTTAATTTCGAGGAATTTAATTTTTAGGTGAGGTGGGTAGGTGGGCGGCGAGCCACCAAATAAGGAGAGGGGAGAGAGCGCGCGGCTCGTTTGACAATTAAAAAGGCGTTGACTATTCCGTGAAAAAAGAAAATGCAAAAAGAGATAAATATACTGAAAATTCTAAAACTTGTTATGAAAGTATAATTAAGTCATAGAAATTTCAAAATGTGCAATTACGAAAGTACAATTGAGTCATAAAATTACAAAAAAAAAGTACCGATTTGATCAATTTGACAATTTACATGACTTGATTGCACTTTTTTGAAAAATTTTCGGATTGACTCAATTGTAATTTTTAAAAGTTTTAGGACTCAATTGTCACCTTTATGATAAGTTTCTGAACTCCTAATACACTGATCCCAAAAGAAGGAACGATAATTCTTTTTTGGTATAAAGAAAAAGATAATTTATTGTCTTGGTCAAAAGAAAAAGACGATTCTTTTTTGGTCGGAAAAGAAGAAGACGATTAGGAAAGGACATTTTGAATGGGGCTTGGATTCAGATTTGGGATCCCCCACCGCGGGGAAGTCAAATTTTGCAGGGCAAAAAAAAAAAAAAAAAGAGCGAAAAAGGGTAAAAACGACGCGTCGCACGTGCCGTATTTGGAATATCGCACGAGATCTTCTTCCTTTTTTTTTTTTTTTTTTTTGCGGAGGTCGAAGCTAGAATTTTACTAGGATCGGCCACGTGGCGCCGTACTGGAAGATGTTTTCGTACCTGCATAGGAAGGAAACACAGCTGGTTCTGTGAACGTGCACAGCAATATATATATTATTTATCTTATTTCTAACTCTTTTCGCTTTTTAATTTTTATTCCGTCTCTTACGGAATACGCAAGGTGAATCCCACACTGTAATACTAGCGTCCCCAATTTCAATCCATTTACAAGCAGGAATTAGGGGTGTCAATGGGTCGGGCCGGGTCGGGTCGGGTCGGGTCGGGTTTTCATGATACCTTAACCCGACCCAAATAATGAATATATAGCTTGGCCGATTTAAACAAGACCCGAACATTATATAGCCGCACAATTGGGTCGTGTTCGGTTCGGGTCGGTTTGGGTCGGGTTCGTGTTTATTATTTATTATTTCAACCCGAAATCTTAATTGTTTAGTAATCAAATGTCAACGTTTCACGCGAACATTATCTTTATGTTAGCAAAAAAACAAACATTACATCTAGAAATAAAAAAAATTATAATTATATTATATTATAGCATTTGTTGTGCATAATCATCAACATTTGAATGTCTAGAAATATATTCCTTGTCATAAAAAAAAAAACAGATAATTTTTTTTAAATAGAAAATGACAAAAGTTCATTTTGCCAATTTTTTTTGAAATAAATATGAGCCCGATTTTCATCGGTCAACGCAAAGTACCAAGCCGGAAAATTTTCCCCCATGGCGAACCCGGTGAACGCCCCCGAACGGTTAAGGTCGCCGCCCGTCGACACTGAGCGACGAGCGCCCTACGTTTAGCGGTATCGGGGGAACTAAACGCGGATATAAAAATGGAGGCGGACTTCTGCTCAAAGTCCACATATGTTTTGGTTATTGTATAATAGATCCAAACAATACCACGGTCTTTTATTATTTCAAACAGTTGAGATCCAACCCAACCCGAAATATTCGGGTTCGTGTTTTCGGGGTATTGTGTTTGATTTTGACACCTAGCAGGAATGTATGTCTATTAGATCGGATTAAATTAAAGGGCAAAAGTCATTAAAAATCATAAGTTATATTTATTATGACATATTTATTTTAAATTTTTTCCGTGATATCAGAAATTTCAGACTTGTGTATAAATAGGTAACACGTTTACATTTCGTCAAAGTTCTATAAATGCAATTTGCCAATATGGACGTCTGGAACGACGTTATCTTAGATGAAAAATCACGTGTCGCGTGGATACAAATTTGAAATTTTTCATGCCACAAAAGAACGTTTAGTGTAAACGTATCACAAAGGGTATAATTTGGGGATTTTTGATATAATAAAAAAATATAGAATAAATATATAACAATAGGCATAATTTTGAGTTTTTGTGCCTAATTCCCTTAAAAAAAATATTTTTTTTTATGGGATTTGGGATCCCACCACCACGGAAAATTAAATTTTGCAGGAAAAAAAAGGGAAAGAAAAGAAATATCGCGGGAGCTCGAAAACGACGACGTCGCGCACGCCGTATGGGGCAAGATCTTTCTGGGGAAGTCGGGTCGGGACTTTTACCGGGATCAAGCCACGTGGCAAATTGGGAATGCACTGGGCGTGCCTTCCTAAGGAAGGTGGTGCTGTGGTTCGTGCGCGACGAAGTTACGTCGGTGCAAAAAGGAGGAAGATAAAAGGAATTACGTCATTTAAGATTAATATCACGAAAAATTTATATGAAAAAATTTTAAATTGATATATTCATAATAAATTTATTTCTGTTAAAAATTATTTAGTTGGATGATACGTGGCGGTTAGCGGATGTCTGGATTTAGAGTTTTACTTAAAATACATCATGGCGTACCGGTTTGCGATTTTTCACTGTATTAATTAAATTTAACGGAAACTAAAAGATGGCGAATTTGTCACGGGTGTAACACCTCCGGATTTTTTGGGATCAAAAAAATTAATCTCGAATAAATTTATCGCGATCGCTTAAAATCGCGACCGAATATGTGAAATGCTCACGTTGCGGCCGCCCCCCCGACAATGAGGCGTCTTGTACGGAGAGACTTTTCGGCCGTTAGTAACTTGATGAGGTTGCGGTGACAGGTTCGTCAATCTCGGACCTTCGAATGTGCCGTGGTAACACGGAATAGTTATGAGTGAAACCGAACGTTCCGTAAAGAGCACGAGACCCTTATGATAACGCATAAAGCGGACACCGCCAATCCTACCCGCCCATCCCGCCGCCCTTTCATTGATACAAAAGGTTTGTCCAACCTTTGGTGTTGTTCACGTCTTGCAAACTTGTTCTCTCCTTTGACTGTTGCTTTACCCAAACCTTTCCACTCGTTTTTCAAATCAATCCATAGCCTTCGAAATATCTTCAACTTTCAATGTCTTGAATGGAAAAAGACCGAAGACAAAGCAACGAGGCCCCTCTATGTAGAGAAAGCCACAAAACACAAATGTACATGTCAATATAGATACCGCCAAAGACCGAACTGGACGGACACGTACCCGCATATGCTAAACAAACTCCACCGATTGGAACAGCTCGGTCTTCCTTTCATGGGATAATTGTCCAAAAAACCCTAAACCTGTTGTACAATAGCTAATTAAGTCTTAAACTTTTAAATTCATCAATTCGGTCCCGAACTTTTCGATAATTTGCCAAAGCAATCCTTCCTTTTTGTTAGTTCGGGCCGAAAATCCATGACATATGGCGGTGGATATCGTGGGACGGCCAAGATTCACACCAGTGATTTTCCGCTAAAATTGATTGGAATCAAAATGTTTACGACCGAGATGAAGAAAGTTGAAAAGTTTTAAAACCGAATTGGGTTTGCCGTACAATATGTCGTGGAGACTTTGAGAGCTCAGGGTGACAACTTTGAGGATGATCTGTTTTAAAATAGCTGAGGGTCCATCCATGCCCTTGATGTGATGGGGAATGGAATGTTGAAGCCATTATTGGTGGCGTTTCCAAATCTTGGCCAATGGAATTGATAGTTCAACAATGGCTGTACTCCCACTTTGGAGAAAACGTCACCTACCCACATTTCTCCTCACCTGTCATGTAGACCGATCCGATTCGGCTCCATTTGACACCTGCATACATATTCATTTAGTTAGGCACATAACTACGCTCGGAATAGAATACGCGACGTGACAGTGATGCAAATATTAACGAGAACCGATCCGTGCTCCCATTTGATTCATCAGACGTTTGTTCGCGTTGCTCATTACATCATCCCGGCTAGCATTGAATGGAACACGTAACGAGTCCAACAACTAGCTTGAATCGATTCTCGTCGCGTGCTACTCGCGTATAACGTGGTACCCACGTTATCAAACGGCCCAATGTGGCCGAACCGAAATGCACGAAAAAATAACCTATTTTGCCATCCCCGGAAGATCGTGCTCCAAATCATTGGATGACATGAACTTGATGCCATAAACTCCACACTTATGCCTAATAGATTCTTGCAGGAATAGATCAGCAGATTCTTTCGGGCCAGCCAATTCCCATACACAACAAGTTTCTTTCACCGTATGACAGGTGATTCACGGTTCCATTTGATACCAACCTCATTCAATTCGGTTGTTTGCAGGGATGATGTTGTTGTTCATAACCATTCTAGCAAGCGAGAGAACGAGTTACAACATGTTCACGCTACGTCGAAAATCCATAATTAAGGGTTAACAACTAAAATTGTTAATTCACGATCCATCATGTTAACAAAGTAATGTCTAACATCGATACATGACCTCCTTTAACACTAAAATAAAATGACATAGTCCACCATATTCATCGCCATGGGAGAAATTGCCCTATTAATTCTAAACATAATGTATGGATATCAATTCAATGCCGAACTTTTTAATTTTATTAATTGAGTTCTAAATCTTTACGTAATTCTAATATAATTTCCATCGGAAATTACTGACTTGGTGACGAAGCGCCACATAGAATGGCTAGCAATGACTAGACTGCCGCACCAACGATTTCCGGCAAAAATTGACCAAAATGGCTATATTAAAATTTCGTGTAAAGATTTAGGACTAAATTGGTAAAAATGAAAAATTTAGACCGAATAAATTTAAAAATGATTGGGTAATTGTCTCTTTCGCAATGTGCTCACTGGTATGTAAATGCGAAAAGTATATCCAATGAACAAAAGGTCAGCCTAAGGAAGTGCACGAATACTACCTTTTTTGGTGAAATCATAATCATCAATCGAGCGGTGCATTGTGCATACCTCCTCACTATACGGAGAGCTTTACGGTTTTTATGTAGACATATTGACTTTTCATGGACCCTGTGAATTCTCTCGTCGAGGGACGAGGCTGCTTGAATACATTTTGCTACAATTCATAAAATTTGGCAATGTCATCCGGCATTTTGTTACAACGTAAATGTCGTACATATATACATTCACGTTACCTGCGCTCCTAATAAATCCATCTTGAGCTCGGATTTGATAAGCTTAAACATTATTTAATTTTGAGTATTCCGTGTCTATGTTTCCTAATTATTAAATACTTTATGAAAGGTCGAATAAGTTCGATCATGCTCGCGAGCCTTTCGAACCGAGTATCAACAAGTTCGAGCTCGGCTTGACAATATACTTGAGTAACTCGAATTCATGTTCGATTCGAAATTAAGCAAGCTGAGTCTCAAATAGTCGTGGATTTGAGCCTGAACTAATCATGAGTAACTTTGACTTGGTTTCACCTTAATGGGTAAATACAGTATGATACCTTCCCTTACATGCCACTGCAAGATTTTCACAAAGTACATTTTCCCAAAAGAATGAAATAATAGAACTTCGGCTTTTCAAGTGAATAGTTCAAATCTGTTATATATAACCAAAGTGTCTAATCCAGGTTTACCACTTTCACCAATTTATGACACATACCTAC
This sequence comes from Syzygium grande, assembly GCA_024733475.1. Taxonomy (NCBI): domain Eukaryota; kingdom Viridiplantae; phylum Streptophyta; class Magnoliopsida; order Myrtales; family Myrtaceae; genus Syzygium; species Syzygium grande. The sequence continues at coordinate 23,037,146 of JAMXDD010000008.1, read as the reverse complement.
GTATGTGAATTAATCATGTCAGCTAATGTTTATACACATGACAAAAGCACGCATATTTCAACAAGTAAATATATATATATATAATTAGTTGGGATAATAACACAAACAGTCCATGAACTTTGGCCCAATGTACAATTTGGTCCCTGAACTTTTAATTTGTTCAATATAGCCCCTGAACTTTAGGCCGATGTTCAATGTGATTCCTAAACTTTTAATTTGTTCAATGTCATCATTGAACTTTTGTTATATGTTTAATTCAGTCTTTGAACTGTATGAAAATGTTCAATGTAGTCTCTGAACTCGAATTGATGGAAATGACTACATTGAATATTTGCATAGAGTTCAGGGACTGAATTGTATATGTACTAAAAATTCAGGGATCACATTGCACATTTGATTAAAGTTTAGGGATTACATTGAACAAATTAAAAGTTCATGAACCAAATTATATATTAGGCCAAATTTCATGAACTATTTGTGTCATTTTTTCTAATTAGTCATTGCAAAATATGCGTAGGTCATTAGTTTAAGCACGCTAAATGTGTCCGATCATGCACCACATTTAATAAATACGCCGTGCTACATTTATGTCCAAGCTTTTATGACACCGTATTGTAATCAAGAACGATTTCTCGTTTGTGACATTTTCGCCGTGGTTGTGACCGCCATTTTTTTCTCCCTTACTTTGTGTTTCTTCCTTTCGTCTTCGACTTTGATTTGTCTGCATCCGCGCCCTTCTTGTCACCCACCTACCGAACATTGGACATTGATTCAATCAAAGTTGGGCTCTCTCTGCTTGTCAAAATGCAATGCTCATTATCATTTGTCCAATTCCCACATTCTTGAAATTTAGACTCAGTTTTTGTAAAACGGTGGAGGAAAATCATAATGAAAATTGGGAAATTTTGTCTAAAGAGTCTTAAACTTACGATATATAACGGTCAATTCGATCCTAAACTTTTTTAATTTTACCAATTTAACCATTCGTCAAAGTGGTCCTCCTGGCCAATTTTGGCAGAAAAATTACCGACTTGGACGCCGGCCAATTCGGTCATAGACTTTCTGAAAATGGAGCTTCGCATGGCCGTTTCAACAATTAACATAAAATTTTTCCCAAAAAAAGAAAAAACATTAGAAAGGACATTTTCTACGGGAGATTAATTTAGGCTGCGTTTGACGGATCGAACATAACTCTAGGTAGGATATAAAATTATCCTATCCAACGTTTGGGTTACTTGAATTTTGGATTTCTCTGGATATAATCCGGATAAAAAAATTTCACGCGGGAGCTAGGATATATGTGGACGGAATAAGGATTATAAAAAGTGAAAATAAAAGAAAGCAGAGAGATGGAGGAGGAAGGAGAAGCCACTTTTCTGCTGAAATCGCAAGAAGATCCGTCCATGGAGGAGAAATGGAGCGAGAGCCATCAAATGACGATCCTATCCATGGCAGTCTTATCATATCGTCAAGCTCCACCGCCATTCGACGCAGGAGTGCTGCCTAGCCATCGTCCCCATTTGTCTCGCCCTCTCTCTATCTAAACCCCCTTGGATTGACGCGGTCCGACGCTCTAGAGCTCGGATTTGAGACTTGCGACCACCTCAGAACCGAGGTTGTCGGCCTCCAGGGACCCTAGAGCTGGCGTCGCCTGAGGATGGGCCCGCGCTCGAGGTTAGCCGCGGCCAAAGTTAGAGGTTGTAACCGTGACCTCGCATTCATCAAAGCTGTAGTTCGTGGCCGATGTTTGAGGTTGCCTAAGGCCGAGCCTCGTCCTCGGGTCAGTCATGGCCTCTATGTCGCGACCGGTGGCCTTAAATACGATCACTTGGCTGGTTAAAGCGATCGGCGCGAACTGTCACCGTTGGATTAAGTAAAAGTCAATATCGGCCGTCGGATGAAACGGTGCCCCTCACCGTTGGATCTAAAAGATCCGGCGGACAAAAACAGGGTCCGTCACGTGTAGCCCACGGCACTGGAGGGAAAAGGCCCTAAGGAATGCACGTTGTCGAGTGTTGGGGGGCGGGGGAAAACTTTTCGAAGTGGCTTTTCGCTTACCCGCCAAAATGATTGGTCCAAACGGTACAAAGGATCACTTATTCTTCGGGAGGCCACGAGCTCGATCGACATTGGGAGGGACATTTTAAACGGCTCGTCCTGCGTTGTCTAATCACGACGTATCCCGTATGGAGAAATTTCATGGCTGGTAACAATTTGATGAGGTTACGGTGACAGGTTTGCCAATTTTGAATCGTGCGGTATAATTATCGCTCAAATCGAATATCTCATAGAGGGCGTGGGACTCTTATGATAATGCATTGATAGGTCACCGGTCTTAGTCACCCATCCCACCCTTTTATTTTTATTTTATTTTTTTGATAACCCAGAGAACCCCTCAAGAGGCCGGTAGGGAGTAAAACCTTGGGGGCGACACGTCTTAGCCACCACACACATGCCACCGATTAAGTTACTCTGTGGCGCCCGAGATTCGAACACTCAACCTTTTACGAGAGGAAGAGTGCACGCTTCAACAGCGTCACCCAGACAGGTGGTCATCTCACCCTTTTATTGATGCAGAAAGAAATCACTTTTGTTTTTCTTCATGACTTATGGCCTTTTCTCTCTCTGACTGCTATTTTACTCGACCTTTCAAGTTGTTTCAAATCATTTCGCACTCCATAAAAAGTTTCAATTTTTTTCTTTTAGAATTTCAAATCTTAAAAGAAAAGTCATTATATAGGTTATAATTAACCTGGAATGGTGCGTATAAAAGGTTTTTTTTTTTTTGTTACAAGAAAGCCCACCGATAAATAAAAAGATATCCACGGTAAAGAATCGATAGAATCTAGAGTACTGCCAAGACACTCTTTAATCATATTCAAGCTCCGTTTGTTTTGTGGAAATGAATGCTTTAGAAAATGTTTTCCTAGAAATAATCGCTATCGCTCAAAATAATTAGTCAGTTAAAACTGTTTTCATTATCGATAATAATTTATGTCTAATAATTTTCGTGGACAATGAAAAGATCTTTTGTTCATTCGTTTTATGTAATCGATGCAAACGATCATATTTTGTGAAAGTATTTTTCAAATCATTCATTTTTAACCTTTTTCATGAGAAAGAATGGTCTAATTAATGGGTGTTACAGAATCAAACAAGCTCCAATTTTCACGTTTTAATCGATTCGTCGGACAAAGTCAATGTAAGATACGTAGAAGACAATGGTCTCACGTTGCTTACGTTGCTTACGTAGTGAACTTTTGAAGCATGCATCTGCTATAAAACTGTGGCTTTGTACTTCTTCTTCTTTTTAATCGGAAAAAAACCTCATTTCATTTCAATTCTAGTAGATAATGCAGAAGAACAACCCAAACGGGTTTCAGCATGCAGCGCAAATTGTGCCTTCACCTCATGGGTGAACCTACTGATTAACACTCCAACACACTAATATTGATTGTGGAATTAAAATTATGAGCTAGCCAAGGTTTTGAAAGCGTGAAACTTTTCTTCTTCTTTTGTTACGACAAACAAGTAATTTTAGATCAAGTTCTAATAAGTTCATGCCTAAGCACACTAATCTTCCACGGGAACTTCAAAGGTATAGTGACGGATCGTATCTCCACAAATGTCAATCGTTAGATTGAGATGAAAAGATCCCGGTCATTGAATTTGAACCGGTTGACAATTATTTTATTTTATTTTTTGGTCGAAAGTTGACGACTATTTCACTAGGTTGGATATCCCACCCACTAGAAAATGGACGTCTGACACAATATAAACAAAATTTATTGATGTTTTACGATGTTGTGATCTTGATTACGACATATCATTATAAACATTTGGGAACGGTTTTAATTTTAAAAAAAATTAGATTTACGATTTTAAGTTATTGGTTGCGATGGAATGTTGTAACATTGGGAAATTGTTCTAATTAAAAAATTGAAAATTTATGATGTTTTGTTAAGATAGACTATCGTAAAAACCTTTGCAAAGTGGCAGAATTGAAAAAAATTATAATTATGACATTTTATCAGTGTTTATAACCTACTATCGTAATCCTTTATAAATGGTCAAAATTGGAAAAAAAAATCCAAATTTATGATTTTTTGCTCTTATTTACGGTGAATTACCGTAACCCATTGTAAACATCGTAATTTGAGAAAATGCTAATACGATGTTCCGTGCTTGGTTACGACGAGACGTATTGTAAAATATTATAATTAAAAAAAAATCCAAATTTGCAAAGTTTTGTTTTGAATTGTGATGATCATTGTAAACTTTTATAAGCATCGTAATTAAAAAAATCAAAATTTACCAAGCTTGTTTATTGTTGTCAACGTTTGTAAATTGTTGTAATTTTCAAAAAGGAAATCCAAATTTACGATGTTCTGCTTCTGGTTACAACAGAATTGTCACAATTTTTCGTGAATTGTCATTACTCAAAACCATCATAATTTTTGGCATTTTGTTTATTGTTACCACTGTCCACCGTAAACCTTTATAAACAGTTGTAATTTAAAAAATATGAACCGTTGTAATTGAATGACATCCATATTCACAACGTTTTCCTCTTAGTTATTACATAATGCATACGATCACAAACATTTATAAGGTTAAAAGGACACCGGCAGTGGTTAAAATAGATTAGAATGACTGCATTGGGAAATTATTAAAATGTTTAGAACTAAATTGGCAAAGTCGAAAAGCTTGTGACCGAATCGAGAGCTGTCCAATAAGTTGATGACTTTCTGGGCAATGTTTTTTCTTTTTTTGCATGATCTTCTACTATTGTGGAGACTTTGAGAGCTCGAGGTGATAACTTGAGAAAATGATTTGTTTTAACATAGCTGAGGGTTCATCCATGCTTTGATGTGATGTGGCGTGGGATGTTCAAGCCATTACTGGTTGCTTTCCAAATCTTGGCTAATGGAGTTGATAACTCAACAGTGGTTGTTGATGATAGCCACTCCCACTTTGGAAAAATTGTCACCTACCAACATTGCTCCTCATCTGTCGTAATCAGTAGAATGTATAATACAATCGCGTCAAACCGAATCGCACATTATCAATTTATTTGATATCCGTCTATTGTGTCGACTATAGAACTGACGTCACTTTACATTAGAATAATTGCTGCATCGGATTCCGATCGTTAAATTTGCCTGCCTGCAAAAAGGATGGAATTATCCAATTGAATCAGATTGGCTCAAACATAAGGATTGAATACGCAACTTCAAACTTCATCATGATCTACAAAAAGTGGGGTTCTCAGATTAACAATTCCGAAATGATCATCAACCTGCAATGTGCCTAAGATCGGCAACATCTAGCACACAAAAAACCGATCCCTTTGGCTCTCCATTGGACACCTACATACATTCATCACGCATCGAGAGTTTTGATTAGGTGCAAGATTACACTCGGGATAATGACACAAACAGTCTCTGAACTTTGACGAAATGTGCAATGTGGTTCATGAACTTTTAATTTGTCCAATGTAGTTCATGAACTTTAGCCTAATATTCAATATGATTCATGAACTTTTAATTTGTTCAATGTGGTCCCTGAACTTTCGGACATGTTCAATTTAATCCCTAAGTTTTATGAAATTTTAGAATGAAAGTTCTAAAATTGCACATTAAGTCCAAAGTTCAGGGACTATTTGTTTCATTTTCTCGTTACACTCGGGTCAGAATGCGCAAAAATAACATGTTCAAATTTCAGAATGAAAAGCTGACCCAAAAAAAAAAAAATAATTCCAGAATGAAAGAGACAAATTGAGGCCAAAAGTAGCCCATTCGGATGAGAAGTTACACTGAGCTCAGAAAGTGGAAAAGCCCATCCAAGTCAAAGAACAAAAAAACGCCCCAATTGAATAGAAGAAGATCAGCCCATCTCTCTATGGCTTACCGCCTCTCTCGCTCGCTCTCCGAAGATGAGCGACGATGGGAAAGCGCACGCCCCGTGAGAAGAAACCGGAGAACCTGCCGGGCTGGAGGAATCCGGTCTCTTCACTGCACCATTCAATTCCCCCGCACAAGGAGATAAAGCGAGCGGTCGAGCAGAAAAGGAGGGACAGCGCAGCAAGAGCGCGAGGATATGTGGAGGGAGCGAGAGGGTGAAGGGCACACGGAAAGGTTGATCTCTGCCTTCTTTTTTTTGTCCATCTGCTCACTGTCTTGCCCTTTTTGGTCGCCCGCGGTCGGTCACCATATCATCACCCGGAGGCCCTGTCTTGTCAAACAAGGCCATGCCTAGGATCAAGTCTTCTGTCCGAAGTATTTTTCCGGCTTCGAGATCTTCCTCCAGCTTCACGTGCATTCCGAGGCATCGATCGTGTTCAGAATGTGGACGTCACTACCCTCTTCCAAGCCTTGCAGAGCATCAACAAGCAGACCATTCTGGAAATGAGGAAAACTGTGTTTCGCAAGGCCAATCACATTTTGATTGGTCTAAAAGCAGTGATCTCCTGAGGATTATGAAAACAGATCCTCACCCAGGGAATCGCCCGTTGCCTAGTCGAGATCTCCCTCCAGGATGCGGAAATGCGAATTTTACCCGCGACGACGGACCTCATTCGGAAAGAGAGAAAGTGATCACTACTCTAACGCTGTACAGAGATATCTGTCGCCTGCTTGAGCGGGAAAAATTACGAGCGGGTAAAGAGAGCAGGTGCATTAGAAGGGTAGATTTTCATGCGGCAAAAGAGGTGAAGAACAGAGTGGGTTACGTCCACGGCCATAGGCAGTTTATCGGAGAAGTTCCGGGGGTGGAAGTCGGGGACAAATTCTATTATAGGATGGAACTCGCTGTTGTTGGGCTCCATCGTCCTCCTCAGAATGGCATCGATTACATGGGACCTCACCCAGACATCCTAGCCACGAGTGTTGTCGCTTCCTGGGATTATGCAGATGATCTGACAGATCCTAACGAGCTGGTTTATTTGGGCGAGGGTGGAATGCCTAGCCATGTCAACGAGGCTGAAGATCAGAAGCTCACTCGAGGGAACTTAGCTCTAGCGAATAGCATGAAGACGAGCAAGCCAGTGAGAGTGATCCGTAAGGATTGGGATGACACGTTCAAATACGATGGACTGTATGTGGTAGACAGGTACCGGAAGAGTAGCAGAGCTAATAGAAAGATGGTCTTCGAATTTGTGATGAAGAGACTGCCAAACCAACCTGAGATTGTCCATAAGAAGAAGGTGGAAGTAGTCGAGTTGTCCGATTAGGAAGAGCCTGTTGGGGAAATTTGATTGTCGATGAAGAAAAAGTTGCGAAGAAGTTGTTTTAAACCGTTGCGATCCTTGAAGAGTTGTGTTCTTGAACAGTTTTTATGAACAATGCATGATCTAGTGCTATTCATAGGCAAACGATCAAAATAAAAAAAAAAATATTTATTATTAATATTAATAAAAAATATTAAAAATTCCGAAAAACTGAAAACGTAAAAAGATTAAAAAATTGGTTAGGAAAATGCTACTGCTAGTTTTCTTAGCGTAATTCATATCTCTGCCTGGTTGGTCGCTGGTTGACTTGTGTGTTTAAATTAAAATGTTTAATTGTCCTTACCCATAGATGTTTCAAGTGCCTTTTAATTACGTGTACGCATGTCCTTCGGCGGTTCATCTAGGTGGGGGGATTCGAATTCAATTAGGGGTTAATGACATTAGCCTATTGCTTTGCGAACACAAGTGGGGGTTAGTAATCATTAACCTTAATCAATGAATCCCTAGATTCATTAGGAAGCGGTGGGAAATATTGAATTGCATGAACGAAATTAAACTCCCAAGTTTCGATTGATCGACTGAAGTGTGTGAGCCTGTTGATGTTCTGTTTATATTCTGTTTGGTAAGTGGAGGGAAATGGTAGTTTTTGAATTGATGGACTGATTCTTGGGTTACTGCTTTTCCATCTTGAAGGTCCTCATAACCCCAAGGGGAGATGTCCTATTAACCATGACAACAGAGGTCCTCTCTTTGGTTTCTCTTCTTAATAATTTTAGGTTCTTCTTCCACAAGATGAAACTAGTTATTAAGTGAAACTCCTTGGAAGAAAAGCAGAATTAGTACTTACGGTTTGTCATTTCTCTATAGGGTGGGTTCTTGGTAATTAAGGTTTGAAGAAGCATTTTGGCTTGAAGTGGGGTGATTGGCGATGTGTACTTCTACTGAAGTGGGGGTTAGACAGGCTCTTTTAGATTTTCCTTTGGAGTTGATATTCTTTACTTGCAAAAAAAATGAAGAAGGACATGCTTTTTTTTTGGTCAATTACAGCTTAGATGAACTTCATATGCTTTTTTTGTATGTTTGACAATGACATATTTTTTTAACTTTTTAAGATTCAAATTCCTTTTTGGGCAGGCTCTCCATCTTTTCGAGATGACACGAGGTTGAAAGCTCTTGGCTTCCTCGACCACATGCTTGTTTGCATAGTTATATTATTTTGTTGACTCACTCTTAGCTGGATAATTGAATTAGAATAAGATTGATATACAAAATCGTGATGAATCTTGTGTTCCTGCAGGAAAGAGACGATATGCAGAGATCTGGATTTCTGAAAACATTATCAGATATGTGGAAAGATTTTGATCCTCGGGTTTTGCGGTATAAGGTTTGATTTTTATTGGGTGTTAAAAAACATAACATACAACATTGGTTGCTTATCATATTTTTGACTTCTACATTTCTTTCTATACATTTGTGGATTAACTCCCAGCTCGTCAAGTAATTAATGTTATTTCAATGTGACAGTTCCCTGTACGTAATGTATATACTGTCTCTTATGAACAGATAATAGCAATGAATCATGTAAATTGAGGATATGTGTGTCTCCTTATCATTTTTCCTGCTACAAGGGATATATGATTTTATCAATTCTCTTTTAATAAACTCGAGAAGGATTTTCTTTGAGGCGCTGAATGTCATTTATTATTATAAATCTTCTGAATGATGGCAATTCACTTCCTGTCTACTGTGGTGGCATTTCCTTTAAATGAAGTTCCCGTGTCTTGCCAATATAAGAAAAAGTTGATATTTTAAGTAATTCAGAACCTAGATGCTGTTATTTGATAAAAGAGAAAAAGAAGTGAAACTAAGGTAGGTCATAGCCCTGGAGAAACTTCTTTTTGGTTTGATAGCAAACAAAGAGGGGAGAAAGGTTGGCTGGGGACAAACTTTTCATTGTCACCTGAGTCTGTTTTGTCAAATATACTATATTCTGGCGAACGCCTTAAAGAATTTCAAGTTCATCTAGCCCTTTGGTTTTCAACTCTAGTTTTCTGTGATATTTGACTCTAGATTTATACATCTTTTTCCTTGTTCTGTACTGAATAAAGTTTTTTCGAATTATTTCCATGGAGGTGCTACCACCACTTGTGCTGAACTTCGGAATCTAGTGATGCAACCGATGATACTACCCATGGCTTCTTATGATAGCAGAGTCTCAGGTACTTGGCCTAAGTCTTTAACTTCGGGGACCAATGTTGTACAGCAAGGTTGTCTACATGCTTGTGAACATAATGAATACCATATTCTTTTCGTTTTCTGGAAAATGACCATGTCTTAGTGAAAAGCCAATAGTTTTTTCAACGCAAACCTAGAGTGTTAATGCAATACGTTTCACATGCTATACGTGTTTAGAAAATGTTGGTCTCTGTGTTTCTGCAATATATTTTCAAATTGTCTGAAGAAGATGACAGCCTTAGTTTTAGATGTGGCATCCTTTGATGTAAATTTATATTGGGAGAATAGGTGCAGGATTGAGAACTGAACAGTTAAGATATAAAAACTCCTAGGAATAAGGGATAGATTTTTCTAAAGTTTTAAGCCTTTTATCTAGTGCAGAAGAGAAGAAGAAATTATCATAAACATTGAGGGCGCAAATGACAATATTTCTCTTCCCCGGATGAATTTCTGAGTAAAAAGTAGTGTTTGATAACGGCGCAAAATTTCTGTTCTGGAATAAAAATTCATTTGACATGTTATTCTTAAATTTCTGTTTTCGGTGGCCAGAGGGCAGCTTGCGAGTGGTGGCGGACTGCTAGCGAGCAATGGGTGGCCGGCGGTGGCGGGCAACAGGAGGTGGTGGGGGGGCAAGCGGCGGGCAAAGGCGTCGGTGGAAGGCCAGCGACGCGACCAGCTAACAAGCAGTGGGGGGTGGTCGAAGGCGAGTGGGTGAGCGGCGGCTAGCAGCGAGCGATGGGCAGCAAGGGTGAGCAATAAAAAAGAACTGTTATTTCTATTTCTGTTCTAGATATAAAAGAGTAAAAAATTTTAACTTTTCATTTCTGTTCCAAATCTATATGTTGGCCAAAATTTGTCCTAGAAATAAAAAAATGAAATTATTTTACTAAACGCATTTCTATTCTAAACCTGTTCCTGATAACAAAAAAAAATAGAAAAATAAGGAAATAGAATGGTTATCATTCGCGCCCTGAGTTGGCAAAGTGAAATTTCTCATTTCTCTTGTTATTTTCCCGCATAATGAAAATTTTTGGAGAAGAGAGCAATCCATGTCATGACCTACCCCTCGACGGTCAATTCAAAAAGTAGATTTAGAGGTAATTGTTCAAGAGACATTCCAAATGGCACATCTCAAAAGGCGGCTCAAGAAGCGTCGTTCTTAAGTTTATCCATAATGCTCTCAACCTCGAACATAGACTCTTTCTTCGTCCGTATCTCGCGTGACTTGTTTTTATGTTCATTATCAACCTAAGCATATTTTTAGGGGTCACCACTAGCCTTTGTCAGGAGATGGCTAGAATACCCCAACGAAATACAGAAATTTTATTTCGATTTCCACGTCACCAGAGATTCTTAGAGATCGGTGACTTGATTACACTAGTTATTCAACTATTGCCATTTTGATACCTAAACTTGACTATTTGCTAATCGAAATGTCATGGTAGACTTTCACTAATCAAGAAACCTATATTTCGTCCTAACCATTCTAAAATGGAAAAATAACAATCAATATATTTAAAGTACGCAATCAAGTGAAATCAAAATGAAAGTGCACAAGCAGCGACTGTCTTTAAAAGAAAATGCAATAAAAAATCCCTAAGATAAAGCGCTAAAGGCTTATTCAAGTTTGAGTACAATTTTTGTTCAAGCCTAATGTTTATTAAAAGTTCTAAACTAAGTAAATTCTAGTTTCTTTTAGCTTTTCCCATAATTTTTTTTTTATTTTTCCTAAATTTTTTTATTTTTTTATTTCGACAAAAGGACTTCCGGATAGGATGGGGAAATCCGGTCCCAATGTAGGTCTCACCCATACCGGGAGTTCGGGTTGGGTCTAAAATTCAAATTAGATTGTGGACCTAGTCCAAATATGGCCCATTTAATAATATAGGGGTGTCAATGGGTCGGTCGGGTTGGGTTCTCATGCTACTCGACCTGACTGGAACCACAAGAGATGCGCATGCTATTTGACCCGAATGCGACCCGAATTGCATATGAACCGACGCGAAAATCGGTTCAGGTCAAGTTTCAGGTTTCGGGCTGGGTCCCTTGCTTCTTCGTAATTTGCTCCCCTGCGTCATGATTGCACTCGCTTTCCGCCCTCCTTTTCATCTCTTTTGCTTTGGTCGCTTGTATCCAGCCAACATTAATGGTGGCGAAAGCGCCGCTCTTGCGTCCCGATGCAGCGTTTTCGGCGTGAAATAATGAAAACGGCCCGACAGAATTTTCAAGAATCCGCGCCTGCTGCGATGGGTCAGGGGACATGAAAATCTTCGATTGATTTATAGTGAAAACTCCCAATGACCAGAAGACTGCCTTTCCCTGTCTTCCCCAACTTTGGTTTCAAATCCCCGTTTCCGATTCCCCGAGAACGAGGCGAAACCCGCGAAGAAACATCGGATTTTCTATTTTATATTTCTTTTCTTTTTTTTTATTTACTTTTTTCTGGTCTTCTTCTTCCTCACGATGTTTTCTTCCCCCCGAGACTTCCTACGTCACCAGAGTCTCTCCACCGGCGAACTCAACACTGGAACTTCACCGCACGATCCCACGCCGGAATCTCAACCAGCCCGGCGACGGCCGTTTTCGTGAAGCTTTCGCAAACGATTACCATTCCGAGGAAAAGCAAGAACAAATAAAGCAGAGAAATGGAGGACTTACAAGGGCGGCCTATAACCGCGGGCTTCGCCGGCGAGGGGATGAATCTCCGGCGAACCGAGGAGCGTTTATCCATGGCCGACTCGAACGACGAAATATGCCACAAAATCGAAACGAGACACTAAGTCAGAAGCAGTTCAACAATTATAAGAGTGAACTACGAACTGATCCCAAATTTAATCATGGTTTCATTAGGATTACACTGACGCGGATTCGACTATCTTTTCATCATTTCATCGAACAAGTGATGTGCAGCGCAAAACGCGAACTCTAAATACGATTTCACCGCAATATTCGGCCTAGACATAGGACACAAAACTCTAACTCAGGATTTTTCATTATGAACAAGGCTCGATCCGTCAAGATTTGTACAAGATTTCATTGACTGAGTTCGGCACTCCAAGTCTTAACAAAGCAGAGGAAAACAGGGCCTTCACCTGTTCCGTGGCTGCGAAGCTGCAACCGGGGCGTCAGGAGGAGGATGATGTCGAGAATCGTCGGCCATCTGACGGTAACAGCAACAAAAAAGGAATCACCGAGCAGGACGACGACCGGTGATCGGAAAAATGACGATTGTCTCCAGCCGACAGACAGCAACGAACTCCGGCGAAGCTTCAGACTAATCAACGGCAAAGACTCTTCCCTCCTTCTCACTGAGTTTTCCCTCCTCCCCCGCCCACGTTTTCTTCTTCGCGTTTTGTTATCCGCGTTTGCTATGCCTCAGATCCAATCCTCTAGCAAACTCCAGCTCAGCAGGTTACAGAAGTTCCCGGTTTTTTTTCCTTCGAAAAATTCTATTCATCTGTTATATTTGTGGCCCCGTTTATTTATATGCTCATCCTCTTTATTGTTGTGCTATTTTTTTTTTTTTCGTGTTTTCCTACTTAGCGCATGTTTTTTTGTTATATATATATTTTATTTATTTAACAACAAAAATAAGGCCTCGACACCTACCCACCGATGGTTGCATTGGTTTGTGCTCAGTTCTTTTCATGAGAGGTCTTGGGTTCAAACTCGCCCATCGGTGATTTAAATGGGGAGTCGTGGCGGTGGGATGCTACGTTAGCCTCCCTCGAGGACTAGTCGAGCATCACTATTGATTTGAGCTCTAGCTCGCCATCCGCGCGGATACCTCGATTATCAAAAAAAAAAATAATAAGGCGTCGACAGTCCACGAATCAAACAGTAGAATGAGAGTTTTATGAGGACCGGAGACATTCCGAATGTTGAACTCCTGTCCTCATGTCTCCTGCAGTGCCAAATACAAGAATTGTCAACTTTATATCCGACATCGGCACAAAATCGGTAATGTACTTGTTACATTAATCTTGACTGGCTTGCTGGATTCTGGATTAATATTTCGCTTAGTGCCGGATAGGACCGGCCCGAAGGAACGACCATAGTTTCTTTGCGTTCCCTTGTATGTTTGCTTGTGTTCGTTCGTGCAAGGGTGAACAAGAATTCATGCCAAGTGTGATGCCCGTGTGCGTGCATATATCCATTTGTCTGGTTGAATGTTGGCTTCTGCCAAAGTACATGTGGTGAAAAGCTTTGACTTGTTAGATAGCGTCTGTTCTCAGACGTTGTCGATTACTTTTTGTTGGACAAAAATGATTTTGAGTTATCTACGCTTCCAGCACTTGTTCCTGTCCTCAGTTCGGCTTCCGGTGAGACACTGCTACTGCTCGTGAAGCACGCAGACCTAATTATCGACAAGGTAAATTGCTTATACCCCTATGTTATATTTCTCAATTATAACAAAAAAAGAATATATATGTGGGACTTACTCAATTCTTTTTGTCGGAAGAGCCGATGGATGAATTTCCACTTAAGTAACATTTTCAAACTAACCACATTAAGCCACCTAGAGCCACTTGTCTCTTAAAGAAAGAAACTTTGCATGAGAGGCCACATGTTCTATTCTACTCTTGTACGAATGGCTAAGTAGTATTCTTGAGGTGAAGACACTTATACATATAGGCTAGGCATCATTACTTCTCCTATGAGCTAATCCACTCTTATGTTTTTAATTGTACAACACTTGGCAATGCAAAATGAAAAGTGTGAGCTCATCACATGCAGCCTTCCTTTTCCATGCAAGCTTGTACTTGTGTTCTCTTTACCTAAGAATGGGCACGCTAGTTTTAAGGAGAGGTGTCACATCCTCACCTCAGGGTTAAGAGCATGACGTCTCGTTCAATTTTATTTTATCTTTACGAACAAACGGAAGCATAAACTCGGAACAATCAAATAAACAACGGGGTTAAGACAAGCACCATGAGTAAACTTTATATTTACAGGATGGCATATTTATTACATGAGTATATTTTTCAAGCCCTTTCTACGAGCCTTTTTCCCTTTTCAACACACTATATGTATCCGCGTAGGTTGGGGGAAATTCCTATCTCTTTTAGCGTGACTATAGTTTCTAAAAATGGTGTGAGACTTCCATGCTCACAAATCTGAAAAACAATGGAGTGAGTTGATGATTCAGTAAGTAAAACTCACTAAACTCCGAATAGGAGGACGCCTTGCCATTGAACAAAGCACATGTCATAGCCACATCAATTAATAGCATATCAATAACAAAGATGCTGTAAACACACTCGTTTTTGTACATAAGATGATATCAACTTGCCTTTCTATTTAGGTAACAACATCTCAACCAAAAATATACACACAAGAGATTCATTATTTCAATCGTTGGTACGGTTTTTCTTGAAATTTTCCGGGCAACGTCTTTGTTGACACCTGATTTTTGGCTCATATTTCAAATTTACCTAAAAACCACAAAATTAGGATTAGGAACCTTGGCCATGCTTAGGAATCTATTTCTAAACAAAAATAATTTTTTTTTAGAATTTTCATGAATTTTTCCTTAAATTCTTTTGGCTAAAATGAGTGAAAAATCAAGAAAAATACTGAATGGAATTCAAAAATTCTATAAAAATAGCCATTAGTCTTCTTTTAAATCCAATTTCAGCCCTGTAGTTTCAATTTTATAAAATTTGAGTTGGGGATATTTTTTTCCCTAAATTGGATAAAACTCATACCCTAATTGAACCAATAATCCAATTTAGTCATTTTTAGGCTATAGTATCTTCACAACAATTGATTATGGGACCTTGAATTGCATATTTGTCAGTCCAATTTTGACAAAATAATTGAAAATACCCAAAAATTAATTGAAAATTAGGGATTTTAGGACCTAAATTGAGGATCTTATTTAATTTGAAATTTCCGATTGACACCCATACCTATCCTAGGGGTAATTGATCATGGGTAATTTAATTTTGGCCTCAATTTGTCCTAATCAGGTTATTTGGACACTAAATTGAACAAAAGCCCAATTAATTCGAATACAAATTTGGGAATTTTTGGGTTTAATAAGGATGAAAATTCAAATTGATTTCACATTTTGATGTAAAATGCATCAAGGATTCCAAATTTGGGGTTGCAATTGAGAAATTGGGTCAAAATCGGGATTAATTGATAAATTTGGACCAACCGGGATTTTCGGGTCGGTCGAATCGGCCCGACCCGACTCGAGTCGGTTCCTCTTCACCTGATTGGGCACACGAGAAAAGGAGAAAGTATCCGACTCAGCCCACCCTTTCACCAACTTTGTTTGATCATTCTAGCACGTTTTAAATGGAATAGATAGTTGGAGAATCTCCAACTAGACATGGCCACGGGCGGTTTCGGCTCAGAATTGGCTCGGAACCTACTCGGGTCAAACTCGGGACCGGCTTGTTGATCGGGCCCACGGTTCGGAACTAGAACCGGCCCGTGGCCCTCTAGGCCTGGCAAATTTGATTACAACGTACATTTTGATTACATTTTATATTGAATAATTCATTATTTCATAATTTGATAATTCATTATTTTTTTATTTCATAATTTATTTTTTTTAAATTTTTACCGGCGGTTCGAACTAGGTTGGAACCGGAACTAGCCCGGAATTGTCGGTTCATACATGGCCATGAATCGAAACCGCGGTTCGAACCATGGCTATATCTATCTCCAACTATCCATCCTTATCATTTCTAACCAATTCCAAGTTGGTTAAGGGTGATAGCCAACTCAAGGGAGGGGATAAAAACTAAAAAAACTTGTTATCAAAGCATGGAAAGTTCTTGACCGAATGCCAAAGAGAGAGAGAAAGAGCAAACAAGCAAAACCAAAGAGAGAAAGCTAGAGAGAGAGGGTCAGAGGTCCCCAACCGAGCGTCCAGTGTGCAACGGGGCACCGGCAAATCGGACCTTAGCCATGACTTTCCCTCCTCGCTTTAGTCATACCAACTGATTGCGAGCACCTGAAATCGAGGCCCCTCCGACCAATCAAGGAGCTTCCCGGCGAAGTGAAGGACATAAGTTCAAAGAGAAGGTGTCAAAACATCATTCTATAGACAGTGTTCAGCTCGGAATTTCCTATTCAAGCTCCGGAGAAGAAGGTAAAAATGCTTCCTTATCACCCGCCGCTTGTCTGTCAAAAGTTCAGAATGATGATCCGAGTTTTATTGAGCATGATCTTGAAATTCTGCTTATGATTTTGTGATTTGTGATGCCTTAAACATGATTCTAATAATTTACTTTGTTATTTGTTGCATTTTGGATCGGTAAAATGAAAAATACATTGAGTTGGCCCTAATAAACCCTTCACCGGAGCTCCCAAAACCTTGCTGGAGTGCTTCTCAACAGCCAATGGCCGTTCCAAGTTAGTTGTTCTTACTCTTTGATTGATGTTTGACCACTAGAAATGGTTAGGGCGTTCTTGGTTTGATGATTTGAATTTTAGATATGTTCATTTGTGTTATGATTTCCATTGTTAAGTAGGAAAGTTTGAGCTCGAAAATCAACGGCTTAGGGATGTTAAATGGAAATATAGTGGTCATAGATGTGTAGAGGGTTATTCAATGAAGGTTTTAGATCAGATAGAATGGTCGGAATGTGGCTGGAAGATCATCGGAGATTAGGTTAAAGTGGCCACCTCGGTAAGGTAAAATATGAAAAAACCAGAAATCCATGTCAAGTAAGGAAGTTTGAGCTTGAAAATCAATGACTTAGGGATGTTAAATGGCAATAAAATTGGTATGGATGTGTAGAAGGTCATTCGGTGAAGGATTAGATCGGTTAGGTTGGATGGAATGTGGCCGGAAAGCCACTGGAACGGTGGCCAAAGTGGTAGTCCCGAAATGATAAAACCTAAGTTTAGGCCCACCAAGTATTTGAAGAAATGCCCAAATGAAAAGAATCAAAATGTAGTTGTTTTGGCACCGTGCTTGTCGCAACGCTGGCTGGCATCGGACAAGCCGGTTTGACCAAGTCGGACCGGTTCGATCTGGTTCACTTTTGGCGGGAAAATTAAAATTTTAAAAAATTCTAAAAAATCCAAAAAAATTCTAAAAATCATAAAAAATTTAAAAAGCGTAAAAAAATAGAAATTTCAGAAAATCTAGAAAATCAGAGAAAATTCTTAGAAAATCCATAGAAATTTGGAAAAATCAGAAAATTCATAAAAATAAAATTTTTTTAGAAAATTCATAAAAATTCAAAAATTCCAGAAAATTCATAAAATTTTAAAAAAAAATCCAGAAAACCCACAAAAATTTGTAAAACACAAAAATTCACAAAAAAAAATTTATAAAAATTTTTGGAAAAAAATAAAAATTTTGGGAAAGTAAAAATTCTCAGTAAACTTTTCCAAAAAAAAAAAAAAAATCTAAAAATTCACAGAATGGTTTAGAATACTTGTGGCCATCCATCTTAAGTGAAATTTGAATTTTTTGAGGTGCCCAAGTAGTATTTTTGAAGAGTCCTTAGTTTAGTGATTAAAAGGGGTTTTAACTCCTAAAAAACCTTAAAAGGGGTTTAACCCCTAGAAGGGTCTTTACCCCAAAAAAACCCTAAAACCCTTAGATAACATAATCCTTTGAATGAATATGCCTTTAGGGATTTACTAAGGTTTGGGTATTTTGATTAATTTTCATTTTAGAGACCATTTTAGGATTGCCGTGTTTTATTGAAATTGATTGCGCATTTCCTTATTGATTGTCTAATTTCTCTCGATTAGAACGGTTAGAATTAGTGGATAGGCATTGCGATCTCGTGTAACATGTTAGATATTTCGTATTATTTTAGGTATCAAAAGGGTGTTAGGGATCTCGACTTGAGATCATTAGCGTAACCAAATCCCCTTACCTATGTAATCTCTGGTTCGCAGAAATCGTGGTATTTCTTCTATACCTCGATTAGGTTTCTAGTCGACCAATAAAGACTAGTGGCTACTCTAAAACAAAACTTAGGTTAAAGAGAAAGATTAAAAAAAAAATAAATACCCTCTGTCTCGTGAGGTATGATCTAGGAGAGACTCTTGTTTGTCTAGTGATGGGATGTCTATGAGATGTTTAGGCGAAATATTCATTTTGGACCTTAGTAGCTCATTTGGGGACAATTTTCTTATTCGTGACAAATGAAAGTACCTCCATATGTGCGTGAAAGTGCAACGTGACAGTCCTTTAATCCAAGGTCGATGGCTTTTCATCCGAACTTAATCAAACAACATCTCCTAATCAAGGGCGACGGCTATATCTTTTCCCCCGTTTGACCATGCCACTAAGCATCATGCCAACTTGAGTACTTCATGCAAAGTAAGTGTCATGCCATATAGCCTTAAACATCTTACGTCATGTCAGGCACGAAACCAAGTTCGCTATCCGAATTGACTGGTCATGGTGTCGACCTACATCAAGCAAGGCTTAGATCGATACACCTCAATACCGATCCTCCAAGCAAGGATCATTTCAACACGCCTCGACGCTAGTCCGAATCAAACGAGACTTGTTTATGGCTCGGGGCATGCTCTCAAGCATGATGCCAAATACATAAGCAAACCTTATAATTGCATACACATGCATGGCAAGCTCTATCAAGTGTTCACAATCAATAGAATCCATGCAAGTACAATAAGGACATGACTTGCCCAACAAAGCAATATGACACCCTAGTTAAGGTTTAGTAAGTTTACTTACTACCCTCTAAGGTTGATGGCCGGCAGTGGCCTAGTGGAGAACCAAGCGACATGGCGTGGCAAAGGCACGGGTGCGGGCAAGGGCGTGGCTGAGAGGAGAGGGGGTGGCCAAGTGAGGGCATGAGGGAGAGAGGAAGAGGAAAGTGAGTAGTGAAGTGAGAAATGAAGGATGTGTACCTTTATTTATAGGCCTCAACCTCATCATTGCTTTGTCAATTGGACCAATAAAAACTCTTGAAGTGGCAAGCCTATTTTGGTGAGTTGACTAGTCTAACAAGAAGAGGTGGCAAGCCTAAATAGATGGTGTGGCAAGCCTAAACCTTAGGTGAACATTTGCCTTCTTCACATTGGACCACCTAATGCATGGATTATCCTAGTAGTAATGAAATGTAACGATGTATAAGACACCTAAGCTAGGTGACTTACCATCCTTCATTAAATGTCTAGATTTGATGTAATCATGGGCTTTGGATTTGATTCTATCTAATACTTGCTAACCAAGACAAGCTTTCTTCTTCTAAAGTATTTTATTTTGTCATTTTCCAAGAATTAAAGCAAACATGAGGATGGTCTTGAAAGTCTTTGGCCATCATTAGTCTTCCTCTTCAAGCTTTCAATTAAGGCCATTCATTCCTAAACTTGGCCTCCAAGTCTTCACTCTAGGGTCATTATACCCTACTAAGTTATCAAACTTGGTCTCTAAGTTATCAAGAAAGCCATTAAGTCTAAGATCCTAATGATGACTTCAAGATATGTCTTTAGTCCCTCTCTCTTCTTAACTTGGGCGTGTACATCATTGTCTTGGTCTCCAAGACACAAATTATTGGTGTCTTCCTCAAGATACCTCACTTATTAGCTTGGTGTCCATTATATTGGCAACTTAGTCAAGTCAACTTGTCTTCTTATTCCAAGAATCATTCTAGGCGTGCACCATGTGGCCTTATCAAGAAACATTCAATAATTAGGGTCCTTGATAGTTCTAATGGCACATCTTTCTTTGAACACCCAATTTTTACTAAAACTTGACTAAATAAGGAATTAAGGTAATTAGGGGTTTCAAGTGCCATAAACAATTAACAATCCCATTTGGAACCTAGGTTCAGTGTAAAATTATGTTCGAGTGTGGTGGGACACAATCGAGCCAAAGACCGGGCTAAACAGCATAAGGCCGAACTCACTGGAATGTCCTGGCATATGGCTTGTTCGATCAGTCCTGACCGGGAGCAGGTGGCCAGTCACACGGGTGTAGGGCCGAGCACATTGTCGAGCCATACAAGCGCCGGGTCGACTACACGGGCATAAGGCTAAATGCACGAGCGCGCGGTGCCGGGCTACATAGTTAGTGTATCGAGAGCATGGCTGGGCCATATGAGTGAGGAGCTGGTACTTGGGCCAAGCACATGCATTGGCTCACGATCAGCACAATGCATGGCCCGTGGTCAAGTCTGATTGGTACGGAACTAGATGTGGGCCTGAACTAATAAACACAAGACTTGGCACAAGTGTTAGGCACAGTGACTGGCACATGGTGGGCACAAGGCCGGTCCGTGACCTGACTAATGGGCATAAGAGCCGGTCCATGATCGGGCACAAGGCCTGGCTTACATGGCAAGGCAAAGCTTGGTCTGCAACCAAGCCACAAGGCTCTTGATTTGGCACATGGCTCGTCCATGGCCTATTCGACTCAATGCAACAATCCATGACCGATTCACGATTGATCCATGTTCGAGCTTCAACGATCCATGGTCGACCCTTGATTGTCATGTAGCCGCGTGAAATCGATTACCACAGGATTGATCCATGGTTGCTCATGACCAGTGCAAGGTTGAGCGGAATCACCCGCGACCGACACTTGCCTACATGGCACCAATTCCATGGTCGTCCCAGACCTTCCCACTAGCGACCCTTATGGTCGAAAAGGTCGATCCGTGATTGAATTACTCTAATCAACTTGCATGACTGAGGAGTCATTTCATTGTCGATCCCTTGGCCAATACATGGATGATCCTTTGATCAAGCCATGACCAATCTTCAATACACTTGTTTCGACCATACCATCCGTTTCATTACCGACCCTCGGATCGGACCACTCGCCAATTCCATGGCTATTTCCCTTGGTCATCTTGGTCTAAATTGGGGATGTCATAAGAGAAGAAGTATAATCCTCGGGAGTGAATAAACCTTCTTACTAAAAAACATTTCGAGGGAAAATGCTTTGCTTCTTCTAGATCCTTAGGAGGAAAGGAACGATTTCCTTTTTCAAGAGGAAATTCATGATTTGGTTACAATTTGGACGTAAGTGATGACTCTAGAGTTAAGTTAGTTTAATCTACTCGACACTTTTAACTTGGATTGTTGTGATATGCCATTTTGATGTGTTATAATATGGTAGATTTGGTGGTTGTTGGATTTGTTTTGCTAGCCTTTTATATGTTCCAAATGTGTGTGGTATTACTGGCTAGTGAAATTGTTAAATCTGAACCTGAAAATATCATATTTGAGGTGGTGGTTGAATTCGTTTTGCTAGTTTCATGCATGTTTAAAAGGTTCTTGATTGTCTTACTTAAGAGGGGGTACATATGGTTAGGGGCAAGGGTGTGTAAAAGAACCGGGAACCACCAGACCGCCCGAGACGGTTGACACCTAATTTTTAACCGACATGTCATTAAAAAAAACTTGAGATTTGGGTCTCTGATAGTGAGTGAGTTCATTTCTCGAACAAAAAGTGTCATTTTTCAATTCTATTTGTGGATTTAACTTTTATAAATAATTTTCTATTCATTCACATGAAAACTCGAAAGGTCATACGGTTGACTTTTGGATTGATTTTTAGTTAATTTTTTGATCAAAAGTCAATTTCGGTCAAATTGGGGTTTTCATACAAAAAGATTTATTTTGAGTTTAATTTCACTTTAAAAGTAGAAATTTCAAAAAAAATTTAAAGATTTGATCACAAAATCAAACTCTTAGTGAAAAGTCAACTAGGGTTTGACTTTTAGTCAAACCTTTGATCAAAAAAATTAGAAATACAAAAATCCAAAATTATCTCATTTTATATTCAATTTGACTTTGGCATTTGAAATTTTGTAAAAATCAGTTTAGAATTAATTTTTCCCCAACTTGCGGAATTCGGTTCAAATCGGCCAAAAATGAAATTATTTCATTTCGAGTCATTTTTTAGTTTAGTTTCCTTCATGACATTTGATCTAGAGGTTGTATTACATTCAATTTTGGAACCAATTTTGTAATTCCAACTCAAGTGGAAAACCCCCAATTTAGGCCATAATAAGTGATTTTGATCAATTTTTCATGATTTGTGCAATCAAGACACGAATGAGCCTAATTTCTTATATGAAATCCAAATTTGAAATCAATTTTGGAATATTCACATGAATTTGAGTCAATATGATCAATTTAGTGATCCAATGATTGAGAAATCTAAGAGTAATTGATCCAATTAGTGCAATTCAACTTGACCCATTCTAGACTAACATCTAATTTGATAAATTGAGGCTCAATTTGGCTAATTGAATTTCAATTAAATTCATTAGTTTAGCTTGGCCATGCAATTTAACTCAAATAAAAAAAATAATTGGGCTAAACAAGTTAAATTGGATCAATTTGTGCGTGAATTTCAAATTAGTTCAATCCAATTTAATTGAATTCAATATTAATTAGATCAATCAATCATGATAGAGATTAAATTACACAAAATTAGAACAAATTGGGCCAAGAATTGAATCAGCTCAACCCAGTTAAAATCGGGTTAAACTGGTCCAATCAATTCAACCCGGTTTGACTCAAATTGAACCGGTTCGATTGGATTGGCCATTTTCCGATCGAAAATCCGACGGCCGGCGGTCCATTCCGATCGGCCAAGGTCGGCCACATCCCTTTAAGCCCAAAATGACAAAAATGCCCTTAAATGAAAATTACAAAAATATCCCTAAGTGAAATTACTAAAATGCCCTTCCTTAAGGATTAAGTAAATTACTTAGGGAGTAAGCAAATTAATTAAGGCCATCCATTTAAAATTGATCATGGCCATCCATAATGTTATGTTACCTATCCTTAACCTTTAAGGAATATTCTTAATCACTAAGGATGTATTTTAGGCCATTAGATCGATTGAAGGGCTAATATTCAAAGTTGGGGAGTATATAAGCTTTTTCCCTCCATAATTGGAGATGGACTCTTATTTTTCCACATCTGTTTTCTCCCTCATCTCTCTCTCTCTCTCTCTCTCTCTCTCTCTCTTTCCTCTCTTGGCCGTGAGCTCTCCTTGCTCACGTCGGCCACTTGTCGGTTGATTTCCAGCACACCGCCGCCAATCCAGACATCCTAGAGCTAGTCGCAAGGCTAGGCCACAGTTGCTAGTAGCCGGAGCACTTTCAATCAGCTCAATCTTTCTCTCGGTTACATCACCGGCAACCGAGCCGGTGATTTGTCCAGCTAGTGATTTCGGCTATTTTGGCATCTCTGCATCCTTCCTAGGTGGTCTAAGACTTGCGATCAGCATCCTCAACTTCATCTTGAAGCTGTGGTGGCCGGCTTTCATCGGAAAAGCCACCGAAGTTTCATTCTAAGCTTGATTTTACTTCTTTTTCTTTGGATCACAATCTTATGTCAATTTTCTTACCTTTTGACATAGATATCGGGAGCTATATTTGGCGCCATTTCGACGTTCATTGGTGGCCAAAATAGCTCGTTTAAGCTCAGCAACATTATTGAACAAGGTAGGTACTCTTGGATTTTATCCTGTAAAATCGCGTACAGAGAGGTCTGCATACTTAAAATGTTGATTTTAGCTCGTAAATGTCGAAATCTTGTGAAGTGATGAACTAGAGAATCGTAGGATACGTCTTGAGCTTTGATTTGATATGCTATACACCTTAAATGGATGTCATTTTCTTGGTCAAAGCTCCTTTAAAAGTTGAGATCAGTAGTTGGAATGAGATTGTTGTATTCTGTTTTTCTGTGATACTAAATGACCTTGCTCGGTTTGATAATTTTTCTGACTTTCTAAATTCGTTATTTGAGAAAACTTTCTTCATGAAAGTTGTCGAGCACATTCAGATTTGTTCACTGTAAAAATTTCATAAAATTTGAAGTATGTTAGGTTATGACGATTAGCAACGTCATCTAGGCGTAGTTCTGGTGACAGATGAGTTTCTGAATGACCTTCATGTATTCTTCGATTTTTATAATTTCGTGTATTCAAAATCTAAAAAAGTGTTATTCATGAAAGTTCACACTAAGATCAAGATATTTCTAGTGACGTAAATTTTATAAAAATCATAGTTCATTTGGATTTTCAAAGGAATTTTTATGATTTAGTTAATATCTGTGTTCTTATGTGATTTTTCTTTCTTTGAAATCCAAAATATGTTTCTTCAAATTTGATAAACTTTGAGTCCTCTTTTGCAAAAAATCAAAACTGCAAAGTTGTTCATTAGGCCCTTATTATGTAGACTGGAAATTTTAAGGGCCTAATAGCAATTTTTGTGGGGTCAATTTGATAAAATTCTTAGATAAGGTCCTCTCGGGCTTAAATTTGATTTGCAAACGAGTCCTTGGTAAAAACCGAATTTTATAAAAATTTGGAGGGCTTTTCAGAAAAAACTCAAAACATGACAACTATCACACATGGAGAATCCTAACTACCAAAATATTTTGATGGGATTTTGATAACAACCAGTATTTTTCCCACAAATTTTTTTAATTCAAATTCAAACCGGGTCCAGACTGTCACCAAGGGTAGAATTATCTTTTTCGTGAAAATCGATGGGGAATTAGGAAAAGTGGTCTTCTTGACTTTTTATCCTCATGACATAAGCTTTTTAATGACACATGATCACTTCATTTTGACATCATTAGGTTGATTAATCATACTCAAACAAAATGGATTTGAATTTAGTAACTAATGATTGATTAAGTGGTCTTCTTATGAGGCTCACTTCTCATTGCTTGATTGGTTGAGAAATAAGGCCCATGAGCCTGAATGCATGCTTTACTCATTGCTATACATATGTTTGTTGGATGTATGTTAGGCCTAGTGCATGTTTGGCGGGGTAGCCCATTGTGGTCATTTAGAACCCGACTTTAGGTGTTAATCGATATGAGTTGCCGTTTTGTAAATACAAATGGTAGCCCATTATCGTTAACCATTAATCAAATAATGTTAGATGATTAAGTGGGTGGGTGAATCGAAATGCATGTAAAGCGAAGACCAATCTAGAGGCCCATATTTGATTAGTGAATTGTTGGCATCGTTACCTTTCCTTGGTTGTTCCTTTGTGCCTTGTTTATTGTGAGTGTATCTTATGGATATAAACATCGACACCCGAGAGACGGTCCATGGAGGGGATAGTCCAAAATTGTAGAAGACCAAAGCGATAGACCGATGTCTAATCCGGTCTTAATTTGTATTCACTTGACGGTGACGATAGACCGATGTCCAATTCAGTCTCAATTTGTATTCAATTCATTCATTCCCGATCATGTCTCGGGTTTTCAATTTGTGTTGTAATAAAAACCCAACAAGTTGCGGATTTTACTTTCTCGCACATAGAATTAGCTAGTCCTTTTAATACCTTAAGTGTTTACTTTGTGCAATGCTTTTCAATACAATTGTTTATCTCTTTCATTTCTAGACTAAGATAGGATTAGTTTATAATCTCAAATGAAAACACAAAAACAAGATGCATAATCACCTAGTGGACTAAGACTTTGGCACGAAAATGGTAAAAAATAAATGCATAACAACTTAGATAACAACCATGATAAGTTTAGCGGTACCGAAAGGGCGTTAATAGAAATATCAACGTAAGTTAGTCCCTGAACTCATGATCTTTAGTTTTTGTAAAAACCGAAATGAAACTCTCGCGTTTTTATAAGGACTTGGCCCCACCATGCTTCTATTGCGCCACTCCTTGTGTAATATTGTCCGCTTTGGACACTAAGTCTTCACGACTTTAAAACGCGTTACACAAGGTTAGGAGCCAAGCCTTATAAGTAATCCAGGACTCCCCCCTAAGCGTGTGGGATAGAGACATGCCCCCCTTGCCATCCTAGAAGCTTGCCAGGAGCCGCTCCTTGTCCAGGCCCTCTGGTCTCGGCGACCACTCCCCACCCTCGTCGGACCGGGTCGTTACATTCTCCCCTCCTTCGAGCACAGCGTCCTCGCTGTGGCCCCACATGTGATCGGGAGTTGGCTCTAATATCATTTGTAAGGACCTCGGCCCCACCATACTTCCACTGCGCCACTCCTTGTGTAATATTGTCCACTTTGGACACTAAGTCCTCACGGCTTTAAAACGCGTTACACAAAGGTTAGGGGCCAAGCCTTATAAGCAATCCCAGAACTCCCCCCTAAGCGATGTGGGACAGAGACATGCCCCTCCTTGCCATCCTAGAAGTCTGGCAGGAGCCGCTCCTTGTCTAGGCCTTCTGGCCCTGGCGACCACTCCCCGCCCTCGTTAGACCGGGTCGTTACAGTTTTGGTTAGGTATTCTAGCCAATCCCTGACCTAGGTTAGTGGCGACTTCTAAAAACAAAATTGATCCGTTGTCACCGAGGTATGGATTTAGGGAAAATCAACGTTCATGATCAATGGACCGTATAGATGACCAAAAGATCGATGCTTTGATAAGCCATCTTTTATGATGTGTCAAACGGACTGTATGGATGATCAAAAGATTGACGCTTTGGTAAGTTGTCTTTTATGATGTGCCATGCGGACTGTATGGATGACTAAAAGATTAACGCTTCGGTAAATCTGTTTTTTATGATGTGCCATATGGACCGTTTCATGAACACTTACCTCTAAACCCGCTTCATTGAGTTCAGCCCTCGTGAGGTAGGTCACGATATGGACCGCCCTAAATCGAATTGGAATCGGTAGTTCCTAAGAGAACCGGTCTAGTTCCAAGTTTCAATTTTTGAGAACTGATGGGTACTGGTCTAATTCTCAGTCCCAGGTGTGGAACCACCCACCCACCGATCCGGACCGGACCCGCAATATAATAATAAATATAATATATTTATTTAATTTTAATTTTTTTAAAAAAGAAAAATCCTAAATCTCTAAACTAAACTTAACTCGCTCGATGTTCATAGCCTCACATTGAGCCAAGAAATACCATATTTTGCTTTCGCCTCATGCTCACTCTCACTCTCTCTATCCTCAGTTGATGCTCACCTCCTGTCTCCAACTCTCCATTTCCGTCTTTCCATCTTCGTCTTTGGCTAGTGGGACCGGTTCCATGGATCCACCCGGGAATTGGATCGGACCGGCGATCCGGCTCCTTAGTGGATCCATAAAACTAACTGGAGGTTTCCGATTCTAGGGTGGGAACCGTCCACCCGGACCATGCTCACCCCTACATATGGTGAGTGGAAATGATGAATTTGAACTTGGAAAAGTCATATTTGTAAGTTTAGACATTACCGTTGTTCATAAAATCTATTGATTTATGAGCCGAGTAGATTTTACTTTTAAAATCTGGATATATATATTTTTGAATTTGAGTAGATTTTACTCTCTAAATCTGAATGTGTGCATTTTTAAATTGAGTAGATTTTACTCTCAAAATCTGAATCTATTTACTTTTGAACTAGAATAGATTTTACTCTCTGAATCTGAATTTATATACTTCTGAACTCGAGCATATTTTACTCTCTAAATTTAAACATGTTTACTTCTGAACTCAAGCAGATATTACTCTTTAAATCTGAATTTGTTTAAATCTAAACCCGAGTAGACTTTATGAATCTGAATATATTTTATTTTTGAAACCAAATGTATTTACCTTCCGAATTTGAAAGTATTCACTTTGTCATCAGAATATACTCCTTTATTTGTTCAAACTTTGAATATACCCGTGTATTTGTCCAGACTCAAAAATACCCATTGCTTGTTTAGATTCATATTACACTCGGTTATTTGTTCAAACTCAGAATCTGCCCATTTATTGTTCAAATTCGCGTCCAGACTCAATTTGGAATATACTCATTCATGTGTCCAGATTCATGTCCAGATTTGAGTTCAAACTTAACACTTGAATACAATGATTGGTTTACTCAGAACCACTTTTGAAATATACCTAGGTTCTGAACACATTCAACTAATGAGTCTTATTACATATTGCTTCGTACTAGTTTGCTGGACTAAGGTCGCATTTCTTGAGGAATATGTAATGGAGAAAGAAGGTAGGTATGCGTATTGAAA
The DNA here is from genome assembly GCA_024733475.1 of Syzygium grande. NCBI lineage: Eukaryota > Viridiplantae > Streptophyta > Magnoliopsida > Myrtales > Myrtaceae > Syzygium > Syzygium grande. The sequence goes on along the minus strand of JAMXDD010000008.1, from coordinate 23,008,770 downwards.
TATGTGTAATTGCTTATTGTAGTGGTTTGTATGAGAATAATATAATTTCGTCACCCATAAATCAAAGGATGACGATGCCCAAGTTTTGGGATGCCTTGCTGTATGGTACAAGATGCCCCCTGTGTTGGGATGCCTCTTGCCATGTCCCGAATCCCTCCAAGTGCAATTATCCTACGTACTGGTCTAATTTTGCTGCGACGTCCCAGGTCGCGTTGCCGACCCAACTCCCAATACAGAGCATAAGGCACATGCGGAAGCGATAATTAAAACATCCATACAAAACAATACATGATCAAGGGTAGCAGGAACATCGAACAATTCAAAGCTTAATAATCAAGATTCGCATTGAACTTCAAAACATATACAATGTCCACTATCCGCCAATACAAATCACCAAACAAAAACGGATCGACAGACCACTACTAACAAAATCCCTAAGTGGCCAAGGGGGCAGTCTAAGATGGGGCTATAATCAAAGGGTTACTAGCCCGACCCTAAGGGCGGCTAAGGCTGATCCTAGGAAACTTAATCGGGATTAGATCTTGATGTCTTGGGCTCAGCCTCGATTATCTAACGTCCTCCGATTCCATTTGCTCGACCTCGCCAACCTGTTCGGGATCCTGCTCTATGGGCTCCGGATTCTCATATGGATTGGGTACACCAGGCAATCTCTATCAGGAGTTTGAAAAACAGGGTTTAAACAACTATGCGATGAATCTCAATGAGTAGGCCTCCTACACCGAAACTAGGCTAACATGCACTTCCCGACAAGCAAATCAACACAACAACGGACAATAATGTTAATCAAATGACCTAGGCCCTTGAGTCCGGATCGCTTACCTTGTTGATCTTGCAGGTTAGGTATTTTGTATAAAACACGGCACATACACGACACACTGGTCACATGTACGCCACACACATGCTCATGCTCAATAGTGCTTGCCTCACACACAAATCATCGGTACACACATTAGTCAAATACTCTGGCACACATTTGCCATGCTCATAAACTGCCTCAAACAATACACTCTGGCATGGGGCTCATTTTAGCAATTTTATAAATCGACCTGAAGGCCATGACCCGAAGGCCAATAAATATTCCAACCTGAAGGCCGCGACCCGAAGGCCTACAACACTCCGCAGCCCACGCCGAAACACATATGGCCCAGTGTCTTTAGCCCACGTAAAACGCCTCAGGCACAACACCGATCTCCTTAATCATTTGGACGAACTGGGCATCGTCCCACATAAACGCATCAGGACGGCACAACCCGAAGGCTAATAAATATTCCGACCCGAAGGCCATAAGTGATCACACGGCACACTGCCAATTTTATCTAAGCCCTGCGTAAACGTATTTGGGCATTTAGGATGATCACACATGCTCATTCTCTGCACATAAAATGCGTAGCCATGCAAATTCCTGCACTCGGGTAATCACACGATGCATAATGAGCACCAATTTCAAATACGGGCATGTACTTCCATAATACCAACATATTCAATTGTGCCATAACATAATCAACCAGCATTTCATTAGCATGCCCAATTTCAATTAAACATAATTCAGCACGGTACCCAATTCATAACATTGGTGCACACAAAAACTGGCGCAATCAATGCCCACTAATATCATATTAATCTTGGCCAACAAATATACACACATGTCACCACACAATGGAACCCAGTCAAGTACCAAATTGCCACTGAATCGCTTAATTCGGACCATTCATGGCAAGAATCTGATTAACCTCAACTTAGTCCATTTTAATCAAATTCGGATCCAAAGAGGACAGCCACTAATTAGTCCAAGAGAGAGAAAAATCAGGAATATAGAAAATTGGGTCCAAACTAGACAGTTGCACAGTGATAGAAATCCATTTGAAATAAATGATACAATTCCAAAAATTATAAAATTTGGATATGTTATACAAAACATCTAGATGAACATCTTCCGTGAAGAATTAGAAACCCAGTTCTAATCGTAAATACCTCGTTTTGACACTCAAAGTCAGATAAAATCCGATTCGCTTGGACAGCCCCTTAGGCCATCAAAATATAACTTATTTAGTACCCAAATCATTTTGGAAAGTTTTGAAATTTTTATATGTTATAGCCACAAATGTCCCCAACAATTTTTGTGAAGAAAGTATTTTGAAAATAGGCATGGAAAAATTTATAAAAATTCGAACAGACCAGAAGGTTGGGTGAACAGTGAATCGGACAATTTTTTTTTGGTCCAAAGATGGACTTCCGAATGGCCTCAAATGATTTCCAAAAATTCTCAAATTAAATTATGTTATACTTAAAGATGTTGGAAACAACTTTTATGAAGAACACTTCTTTAGATTCGGCTCACAAGAATAAAAAAAAAAAATAACAAAGCGTAGAGGTATAGTAAAATCAGTAATCTGAGAATCATTAAACTTGCACCATTAAGTAAATCCAGTTCATATACCCTCTAAATCAAGTCTTTACAGCCTTAAACCTATCCCTAAATCATCACCTTAAGCCCTTAAAATCACCACAACATCAGCCCAAAATAGCCCCCACTAATTAACCCTTAAAATTTGTTCAAAGCGCACATAATCCTAATTAAGGGTTAGGATTTCTACTCACCTATTTATGCTCTTCAAAATTCTAATCGACGGGAATGGGCGGCTGATTGCCGGTAAACGGTGAAATTGGCGGTGGCGCTCCGGCGGCTCACGGCGGCGGTCCTCTCGCGGCGGCGGCGCTCCGGCGAGCGGCTTCTCCGGCGGTCGGCGGTCAAGGCCGAACAAGGGGAAGAGAGGGAGGAGGAGGTTCGGTGGGAGGGAGAGGAGAAAGGGGAAATGGCCGAATGAAGAGAGAGAGAGAGAGTCAATGGTCTTAAATGGGGTTTTGACCCACTTTTCTCTATTCCCAAACTACCCCTCTCTCACTTGGTCCATATTAGTCTAAGCCCAATAATTGAGGGGTATTCTTGTCCAATACATTTGGGCTGATAATTATCCACATAATTCTCCCAAAATGATTTCCAATAATTATTCTCAAAATTCGAAATACCTAATTAGGCCTAGGGGCAAAATCATAATTTTTCGATTTCGAGCCGAAATTCTATTTTTCGACTGTACCAACCCCAAATGTATATGGCCACTCAAAAATGACGTCGACCACGCAAAATCTTCACGCCCTTGAAAATCGGTTTCAAAGTCTTGAGGGGCAAAATAGTAATTTTTCACTTTCGGGCCGAAATTTCATTTTTTGACCATACACTCTAAATATGCGTGGCCACTTTAAAATGACGTCAGTCTCGCAAAATAGTTGCAAATACCTATAGAATTTCAACATCGAAGTTCGGGTCCAATTTGGCGATCAAAATTGCTCAATTCAGAATTTTAGAGCCTCTCACTGACGGGTGGCTGTTTAGGAGTTATGCGTATTGACCTAGAGTCACTCAAGTCATGAAGGATTCGATTACCGGGAGAACGCAAGGAATTATTGGTTATTCCAAAGGTCACGATCGTTCGGTTCAAGTTCGGGATTTGTTCGCCACTCGTACTCTTGGTTGAGCGAAATTACCCGCGATCCGATTGTACGTCGTTGGCCAAACCAAATCCGTCACTTTCCTAAGATCGGCCCACACTAGCCCAAAATACTTCCCTGTCGTTTCTTGGAATCAATGCCCGATTCGCGATCGGGTCTCCGATCTGCTTACTGTTTTCCTAATTAGCCTTTCCCATTGGTCAGTATCCCACGAGGGACTAGCTCCGGGCGAGACGTACTAAAATCAAATGAGAAATAATATCCACTTCGTTGGATCCCGAAAATGGGTCGAAATTCAGGATGTTACACCTCTAGAGTTTCGGGATGGCCTACTGTGTGGCACAGAATGCCTCATTGTGTGGTATGAGATGTCCCAGGAGTGTTTGGGAGGAGAAGTAACGAAGCTAACACATGTGTATGGGTGCTATATATCATATGCTTTCATATGAACAAAAATATTGTTGAATAATGAAGTGATTTGATTAGTGTGACATATCCAAATGGGAAAGGTATAACAATTATTCAAATTATATGCATACTTACCGGTTGTTATGCTTTGACATTGTTTGCGCTAGGTGAAGTGGTAAGATGATTTTTCTAACTTAAAATTACATATTTCATTCACTGGGTCTCGGCTCATTCCTTCATTTTTTAGACGTGTAAGAATGGACAATTTGCCACCAATGCTTATTGGTTTTCCTAGACAATATGAATGCCAATTTTTTACTGACATGACGGCGGCAACGTTTGTGACTTGTTGTAGGGGGAGATAGACAATCCATGATGAAAAGTCTATCTATGTATAGGCAAACCTTTGAAGTATAATGTCATATGGAGATAGGCGACCTTGACGTTTATCCCAAGACTTTGGTGTTTTGTATTTTGCTTGGATGATGTAGTAAAGTTGTAAAACTGATGTTTAATATAAATAAAATTAATATGCTTGTTTAAGTCGTGTGATTTTCTTGTATGGGATTTTGTTGATGAAAAATTAATTAAGCTTCCGCATGCTATTACTAAATAAAGAATATAATCAGAAAGGACACGTGTCGTGTGTGTCCTGGGGCATCACATTGTTGGCCTCTACACTTATAACTATCAAATGCAATTAACAGGATTTTGTTTAGGTGTCGAGGTCAATCCTTAACTTTCTATGCAATGAATAACTAAATGGGGTCGTCAAAATTTGGATGTCAACAGTTAGTTGGCCATCAATATTGGTTACGAGATCATGAAAGCTTCTTCATCGTGTGCATGCATTCATGTTTATTGACATAAGGTTTTTATTGGATGTGAGTTTACACATCCAGTTGTGTTGTTTTATTTGTTAGTACTATGGGATTGGATGTAATATAGATTTGGAAAACACTCAAGCGTATAAGCAATTGTTACTTTATAATTCTCCAATTATTTATTGACTTAGTTGCTGTCGGCTCACCCCTTGAGTAGGTACCAACACTCAGACAAAATCACGAAAATCCTCGGTATTCTTCATTGTTTCTTGTTTATTTCTATGGTGATTTCATGTTCATTTAATGGCCAGATCTGATAGTTTCCATATTATATCACGACAATTTTGATGCCAATTTTGGTGGTGATTTAGTTGTAGGCAAATTAGACTTATAGTTATGCTTTCTTGCTAAATAATGATGCCAAATTGTGGAGAAGCAAAAAGCAATATGGTGTATCCACAAAAACAATGGAGATTGACTTCGTAGTAGGCAGTGCTAGAAGCCGTTTGGTTGCGAAGATTTCGGTATCATTTGGGGGTCGCTAAAAGTTCAAAGGATCCATTGATGATACATTGTGATAATAAAGCAGCAATCGCTCTTCTGAAAATTCTTTTAATATCACTCGAAGACCAAAACATATTGACTACCATTATTGCGATATAAATACACGACAAGTACCATAACTTTTGTACGGCGCATACTTAAGTGCCATAACTTTTTTTCCAACCATTTAAGTGCCATAACTTCTAAAAAAATGTTCACTTGAGTGTCACAACCTTAAATCGATCACTTAAGTGTTATTTTTTTTTTAAATGTTCACCCCAGTGCCGGAAATCTAACATGGCACGACACTTGTGGTGAACACTTTTTAAAAGTTATGTCACTCAAGTAATCAATTGAAAAGTTAAAAGGCACTCAAGTGATCTGATAAATAGTTATGATATTTAAGTGAACGTCGTACATTAATTATGGCACTCAGGTGATCGAAAAAAATATTATGCCACTCAAGTAAGCATTGTACGAAAATTGTGGTACTTGTGATATTCTTATCCCCATTATTGCTTTGTGAGCGACGTTACAACAAAGAGAGAAGTTGCAGAGAAGTACATAACTACGCATTGTAATATAGGAGATCCCTTCACAAAGCCTCTTCCCAAAGAAGTGCATGATAGGTACGTGAACGCTTTGGCATTGCGTATAATGTAAATTATGTTCTATTTTGCATTGCAGTATGTAATATACTCCGTTGGAGTATATGAAAGACATGAGTTTGCCTTCGTTAGAATGTGCTTGATGTTCTAGAGATGAACTGTAATCCTCTATGAATTGAACGCGCACAAAGACATATGAAATGTGAATAAAAGGTATGTCAGGCAGGCTTGAGATTGCTTTTCCCACGCAAGCAATCACCTCTGGCACTGGTGGCGTGCATAGGATGAGACTCTCCCGCTCAAAGGGCAAACCGTGCGCGCTTTTAAATTAGTCGGGCATGGGTACGGTGAGACCGGGAGAAGAGATGATAAAAACAAAGGTCTTCCCAAAATTGTCAGCAAGTTTTCTGTAAGTTCAAAGGGAATTTTCGTTGTGTACATATGTGTGATAGTCTGAGTGAGTGATTATAGTTCTGACCGGCAAGAATACACGAGCATTACGCGGAGCAATCTCGCTTCTCGGGACTTCAAGGTTTTCTTTTCTTGGCAAAAGATGAACGGCAGCTGCATGGAATGCACCACCCTTCAAGCATAGAGAATATAACTTTGCCTCCCGGTGCACACTTAGGGCCTGTTTAGTAACATTTTTGTTTCTCCATTTTTCTGTTCTTTGGTTCCCCGGAACAGAAAAAGAACATAAATCCATTTAGTAATGTCACTCAGTTTTTTTGTTCCCTAGAATAGAAAAGCGGTCAGGGAATATATTTAGAACATAAACAATAAGTAAAAAAAATCTACTTTTATATTTCTAAAACATAAAAAGAAATAATAGAGAAACAAGATCAGCTCTCTCTTTTTCACAAGGTATTCTCATACTAAACCCTAGAACTTTAAATCCTAAACTCTAAAACCCCAAACCCTAAACCCAAAACCTTGAACCTTAATACCAAAATCCTAAAACTCATAAAACTAAAATGAAAAACCAGAAACCCCAAATCCCTAAAACCCTAAACCCAAACCCTGAATCGTCTAAACCCCAAATCCTAAACCCAAAAACCCTAACCCTAAAATACCAAATCCAAAACCCAAAACACTAAACCCTAAACACCAAAACTCCAAACCCTAAAATCGTAATTTCAAATCCTAAATTCTAAAACGTTAAACCGCAAAACCCCAAACCCTAAATCATAAATCCCAAACCCTAAACTATAAACCCTAAATCCCAAACCCCAACCCAAAACCCGAATCCCTAAAACCCTAAACCCTAAACCCTAAACTCAAACCCTCCCCACACTCGAAACTTGACACGCTAAACCTAAAACCCCAAACCCGAAGTTCTAAAACCTAAACCCGAAACCATAAAATCCAAAATCTAAAACCCAAAACGCAAAACCCTAAACCTCAAAAGCAAAATCCTAAAACACTAACCCCTAACCCCAAATCCTAAAATCCTACACCCTAAACAGCAATTTCCTTGACCACTATCTAATATTGATTTGTTTATAAGGAGTAATTTTCTTTATGATTGTATTAAGGTCATCCAATTCTATATCATAATATATTATAATTCTATTTCTAGTCCAATTTTATCCAAACATGAATTGTTAAATCCCCTAAATTGCAATTTCCTTGACCACCACCTAGTATTTGCTTTGTCTATAAGGAGTAATTTTCTTGATGATTGTATTAAGGTTATCCAATTCTATATCATAATATATTTTTATTCTATTTCTAGTCCAATTTTATCCAAACATGAATTATTAAGTCTCCACTGATAATTTTATAATTAAATGAAAAAAATGGGAGTAGAAAGTTTTAGTGTCCTACCAAATGCATTTTTGTTCCTTTTCTATTCCGAGAATAGAAATTTGTACAGTAACTAAATGCCCTTTTTTTTCTTAGAAACTCGTCTAGGAAATAGAAATAGAAAAAATAATTTCTAAATAGAAAATATTTTTAAAAATAGAAACGTTACTAAACAGATTCTTACGTAACATGCTTAGTCCACTTTCACCTACCGACAATAGGAAGACAAAAGGACGAAATTCTTAGCTAGCAAGGTTTTTTCGTGTCTCTCCACTTGTGCATGAATCAAGGTCGTGTTGCGACCACGAATGATTAAAACCATCTCATCATGATATTGATTTTCAAATTAGTAGACCGGCCGCCTCAAAGTCACATGTTCTCAGCAACGCATGTGCACTTTTTCTCCTGATCGCACGTTGCTGTCCTGTCGAAATTGCCGCTGGTGCAACCAGCTAATCAAGTTCATGATAGCCTTTTAGAAGTTTTGGAAAGAGAATGGCTGACGGAAAGAAGGAGCAAAACAATGAGTAAAAGTGTACCATCCAATTTCAACTTTGTTGATATGTCAAATTCTCAAGGGCGTACCGTAAGGATGTCCAATTACTCCTAACTTGAGTGGAAATCATCCTAGATAGAACAAAAATTGACGTGCATTATCTATCTGCTTGCGGAAATTTGGAAAATTTGGTTTCAATGGTTTCCTTAGTTTTTGGCCCTTAAATATTGGAAAGCTATTTTTCAGATCAACTGCGATAACCTTTCATGACAAACTGCAAAAGCGAAGTTCTCTACGCATGAAATGAAGCTTCTTTTTAACAATTGTTCTCTTTTAAGAAAGGCCATACCAAAAGTTAAAACTATTATACTGAATAGAATGAAAGATAGCGACATCGTTACTTTTCATGGCATTAAAAGAAAATTGGATTAACGATCCATCGGGATCAATCAATGTATGGGGCATGATGTGGAATTGATGCATCAATAACCATAAGCAAATATTTTAGAGTACTACCAATTCATCTATAAGATTGAGCAAAATTGATTTATGGTCTACCTTTTAAATGCTCTAATACTTACCCTCATAAGCAGCTTGATCGTAGTTCAAATTGTGAAGTGCCCAAAACATATGTAGAAGTCCATCAAAATCTCGTATTTAAGTAATGTGGAAGTGTGCATATAAATTTATACATGCACCAGACACGATCGCCTTCATTAGGTGTTCCCATTGTTTGGTAACATTCGTTTGATAAATTCTTCGTTTGATTTAATGTAACATTAAGAGCACTTTGGATTATAATATGATCGTTAAATGCAAGGGTAAATGCAAAAAATTAAAGGTTGCTGTGCCTTGCCTTGCTAGTTGCGTTGCTTTTGGTTCTGGTAATTTACACTTCACGTTGGGTTGGTGGCATGGTAGGACTACGTAATTACACGAAATTAGTGCATTATTAGTACATGAAAAACTTTCGATACTTCCACAAAATTGCTGCTGATTAGGAGTGCAAACAAGAAGGATAACATAACATAAGCATGATCAATTGGTTACCGATACATAATGTGATTAACTCATACGCTAGAGTAAACGGAGATATTACTTGTCGAAGTCTAGTGAAGAATAAAGACAAGAAGGTTTGATTACATCTTTCATCAAACAGATGATCAGCGAATCGACCACGCAATTTTACATGGCTTTTCCATGTAGAGAATTTCAGCCCGGGAGGTACGGTAGAAACATCATCAGTGCCTTACCAGCTTCATCTCCATCACATAATTAGCAAGTTGATAATGATTACGAGGGAAGCGAAAGTAGTGAAACCATGTAAAGTAATTATTGTGTATATACCTGATGAAGAACAACAAATAAATACAGAAAACACACTAGCTCCCTAGTATTGACAATGTGTATCCTTTCCTCTTACAAGATAGTAGACTTTGGCAAAGCTCACGAACTCAAAGTGAAAGCAGATACCTATGGCTATCTGCTTCCATTAAGTACTTCACCTCATTTGTCATGCATAGTGATGTGCTATCAACATGATCACCCAAACTTTGACCTCTCTGCACTGTCCTGATGGTTGGCCATTCTTGTCATCACACATCGGAAAAGGGCGATGCTCAAATCGCTTTGAGTTCCCGAGCCCTGGTGGTGAATCCGATGGGGTTTCTTGACTGAGAAAGATACACTAATTACTCGAACAAATGTTCGTGTTAATTTGCGCCAACCCTAAACCTTCATCAACGTGATGTCCCTATATACTTGTAGAAAGGATTAATTTTATAAAGGCGAAAGCAGCTAAATTTTATCTAATTTTCATTATTTACCCAAATAACGTGTGAACAATACAAAGAAAAGATCAAACGAATTCGATGTACCATCTCCAGATTTTGATCCCGAAATGATGGATAAGATAGAATATATCATATTCGCTTTCATGAAAAGAGAGATTGCATTGCCTGCCCTAAAATTGCGTCTATGATTGCACCACCTACTTCGTTTTATCTCGCTACCCCGTTGCTTTCGACGTAGCCTTTTTCGTCATCTTTATGCTTTTACAACCCCCACCCCCCCATAGAAAAAGCCGCAAGAGGGATTTGGAAGCACGTGAAGAGAGAGAGAGAGAGAGAGAGAGAGAGAGAGTACCTAATGATCTTGCAGGATTGCTGCATACCGTTTTGTCATGTCATGTCTGGTCGACGATCTTTCAGCAACTTGCAGAGAAACATGAGACTCCCAAAAGCTTTTGCCGAAATAGATAAGATTGTTCTTGTTCCAGGTCCTTACATGAGGAGAAGAGAGCTCAGTGTAGCCAAGGACAAACTTGCCGAAAATCGTGTAACCCGCGTCGGGTCAGTTAACTAATTCCGGCAAGTCATCCTTGGCTGCATTAAACTCTCTGCCTCGTCATGCAAGACACATCGACCTTGCAACAATAAAATGGTGAAACTTGACGTAGTTGAAAATTTACTCTCTTCGAACAAAGGATGTTCGAGCTCTCTCGGTACTAGATTTGTGCTCAACAAGTCGGCCTCGCATGATAGAGAAAAGAGCCCTATGTAGCCAAGAACAACTTGCCGGAGCAGGAGTTCGAAATGAACGCATCGTAGAAGGGAGTCTTATCTTTCAACAATGCCGGCAAGTCATCCTTGGCTGCAATGAGCTCTCTATCTCTTCCTGCGAGGCCTCTCATCACATACATCAACTACTCTCTATGTTTCTCTGGGTGTGTAGAACTTGAAGATGGGTGTAGTATTTATATTGATCGGATTGTGTAGAAGTGATCGGAGAATTATGACCGCTCATATTTTTAGCCAAGGAAATTCCATAAAAAGCAAGTGGCTGTAGTGACAGCCAAAGGCCACGCTTGGCAAAAAAACCAACAAAAGCACCGAAAACATTCGTCGACTTTTGAATATAACTTGGTTTATTTTGAAAAAGGCGTTTTGCAGAAATCTTGTCATTCACTGTCTAGCTCAAATGGGTTTGCCATTATTAGATGTCAAGAGGGTGGGGTGAATATTTGAATGGCTTTGCATGGCATAGAATCATGACAGATAAATGTGTCATACGGCCCCACAAATTGGCCAAGACCATTCCATGCCAACCACACCATTTGCATTTGTCAACCCTTTATGGTTTCGAATAATATGCACCAATCGGCCTTTCCCTTTATGATTTGCCCAAAAGAATAAGGCATTTCCCTTTGTGGTCTTTTTATATGTAGGGGTGGAAAAGGAGATAATCAATGTCGACACATCTCTTCTCATTTTCATATGAGTTTCATACCCGCAATTAAAATGCTCTGAACTACTCGTTCTAAGTGAGCCCATAATCGCTGTACCATCGCATTGTAGGTTGGAGTAAAACCAAATTCATCCCTATGTTTTGCACGCACAAAATCTACGGCACAAAAAATCTCGATTTCCTGGGATAGAGAAGAAAAGGGGAAGGGGGGGGATTCGACATTATTATTAATGGAGTTGCAAATTACATGGAACTAAATCACAACCAACTTAGCCAACCACCTCATTTGTGTTTTTTTAATTACAATGTTGATATATATATATTATGAAGCGCTAAGCGTAAGAATGATAAGTTCTTAATGCAACTAAGGCTACATAGACGAACTGGATATAAACTCAGATAGGATAACTCATATCCTCTGTGGTGTTTGGAGTAACACAAAATCTAGATATCTAGGGATACAATCCTAATCCGGATAAAAAATCCCACGTAGGGAGTGGAATATACTTGAATAGGATATCTCCTATCAGCGAAAATTTTTAAAAAAACTAAAATGAAAAATGTGAGCCATGGTCGTTCAACATCTGAGACTATCATGAGCCCCCCCATCTCAAATCGAGTTCCACCGTTTCGCAAGCTCCACAGTTTCAGACCAGCGCAATCCCCCATTTGAAAACCGTTTCGCAAGCTCCAGTTTCAGAGCAGCGCAATCCACCATTTGAACATACCTAAGATGATTTAATTCTCTCAATCTCCGATCCGAGGTTGTTGGCTTTTAGGCTGGGCCTTGACCTCGGCGTTGGCCGTGGGGTTAGGGGTGGCGATTAGACTGGTGGTTGCAGAAGATTAAAGGTCGGCAATGAGCAGGAGGGAATGGTGGTTGCTGAAGATAGCTGGGACCGGTGGTTGTTGAAGATTTTGCACGTTGGTGATGCCAAAGTAGCTTGGACGTTCGCAAGGGCTTGGAAATTTGAACTGTTAACATTCTATTCGGTATGAGTAGAGAGGAGAAGGAGATGGAGGACATGAGGAGGATGAGGTGGGATTTGTTGGTGATGAGAGCCATTATGTCGAGAGGTTGCCAATGCATGGCAAGGTGCATGCACTTGCTCTTGCCTGCGACCTTGTGTTGGCCGCGCCTCAAGGAGGTTGCGTGACACATGGCCTAAGCAGTGAGCATTGTTCTCTCGTCGCAAACACCATATATCCACATCCATGCTATACCCGGATATTTATCTAACATTGTGTAATATATTAGAAATCCTTTATCCAATCTAAACTTATTCTATCACAAAAAAGGCCAAATGACCAAACGCAGTGTAAATTCTTAGTCCTTATAGTTTTGTAAGTTTGTGTATTTGTTTCCAAATTTCTATCACGTTCTTTGGAGGATGAATCCTTAAAATTTGAATTGTAAGATTACCCCAGCGAAGAAGGACGCATCAACACATTGAGATGCATTATACCTTCTTCCATCACTGGTTGAAGGAGATTTTGTCTAATCAGATCTCTGATTAGTATATTAGACATATGATTCTGTTTTTTTTCCCCTAAACTTTTGGTTAGGGGTAACTTTCTTTCTTCCAAAACCCGATGGACAAGTCCTTTTTTTCAAAACATTTTACACCGAGTAACTTCTACCTAATTAAAAACACACCAAAATTCACCCGCGACCCACCTTGTCGCATCCTCCCTTTCATCCACCTACGGGATGTCCAGCTCCAGTACATGTCAGCTTGCTGCCTCCCACTTCACCCGCTGCATGCCAAAATCAAATCGTCACCAGCATCGAGGTTGCTGCCATCAATTTCGGGGTGCTTCAAATTGGACCAAATTCCTAGAGATCTCAATCGGATTCTTTTAGCTAGAATATCGGGATGCAATCGTCGTAAATGTCATTCCGTTGGATAAATGGTTTAGTGGATGTTAATTATGATTTTAGAGTCAGTCGGTCATAAAAGAGAACCAAAAGAAAAAGTTAATCCCAAATCGGTTGCGTGAATATTCAATTCAAAAGTCTATGTCCCGGAACGGAGGACACTGATGAATATAAAGCACAACAAAACTTCGCATTTATGCGATGTAGGATTGTTTTCACTCTTCCTCATGTGTTGGCCAATTGCCTGTAAGCTGATTTCTTGTATGTGCACGACTCGGCACAGCTATAGTGAAATGATCATGACTCCTATTTTTGGTGAGCAAGTTGTGATTCCACCACGAGCAATGGGTCATAGGATTTGAACCTTTGATTTGTGTTTCGATGCCAAATGTTTACACAAAAGCTTAAACTATTCGATGAAATTACGCAAATATTAGGGATTATATATTTTTCATTATAATGAGATGGGAATGGAGACTTGGCCGAGGCCCTGCCCATGAAATGGTGAGCTTGGCTAATATTTTTAAGCTCAGTCAATGGGCGTGCTAGGCTTGGGCAAAGGCCTTGAGGCCAAGCTTGGCTTTGTTCACGCCATTAAGGGTGATCGATTACAAGTTTTAAAGTGGGTAGATTCCAGATCTAGAACTTGAAATCTACCATGGTAGAACCGGTTCCCAGTTTTTAGAATCTAAAAACTATCTTGTTTTCCTTGGAACTGCTCCTAGAACTTACCATGTTTTTTCGGTTTAGTTCCAAGATACACTCAAGAACTTGTTTTTCTTTTATTTCTTTTTCTATTTTCATTTTTTATCGCAAAAATAAAACTATTCAAGATACAAGATAAACAACAAAAATTCCTATCGGCCAAGAGCAATAATCCATAAGACGAACTTTTAGTCACATACAATTATAAACTATAAAAATTTCGAATATGTAACATAAAACATAAATATTAAAACTTCCATCTCTCATTCATCGATAAAGATATTGCATCAAATTCTAATCACATGAATAAAAACAAACAACCTAGTCAAATTTGCAATAAATTTATATAAAACCTTGACCTAGAGGTTAGAAACAAAGAAACTAGGGTTTTTACTTTTTTATCTTTAAAAACCTTTTCCGAAACCAGTTCCAAAAATCAGTCCGATTCTCAAGCAGATATTTGCTTGGAACCAAGAATCGGACTTATTTTCAAGGCTGTTCGGTTCGGTTTCACACCCCTATCACCCATATATTTATTAAAAGAGATTCTAGAATATGCTTTATTAATAACTTTAATTTGACATTTAACATTTATAAACACTAATAATGATGTGGGAGCATCTATTCTATGGAGCATTCCTTAAGTTTCGATTCGATTTCATTGACGAGCCTAGAACAATTGATGATCATCCGGGCCAAAAAAGCTTTGGTTATAACTTGCTTCGATGGGTCAAAGAATGAAGTTATCAATGACGAGACTATCATCCAAGTTTTCAATTAAAAGAGTTGTCGATTCTTGACTTAGCAAAAGTAGTATCGTTTCATCAAGATTAATTGTTGATTTCAATACAAATCGACAACATATCAATTGGGGGTTGTTCCAAGCAAATTCATATGACATTTGATGATTCATTGAGATGGTTATCCTCTAGTTAAAGATGGTAGATGAATTTTGAAAGATAAACCACAAGGCTAAAGAGTCAAGATTACAAGTCTCTAAGTCTTTATTGCGCCTCATAGTTCCTATGCGCTTTAAATGTATTTTCGAGTTACTAAGATTTTAATTGCTTTTTAGTTCACATGTTTTTAATATTAGGGGAGTCCCCATGCTATTTAATGTTTGGTTACTTCCTATGTCTTAGTCCCTCTATAAAAGAAGGAGAGATCTCTATTGTAAGACAAGACTTGTTGAATGAGAATACATGAGATTTTCCTCTGTGTGAGTTAATGTCTTTAAAGAGTGGATAACTCCTGTATCGGTTTCTTTATCCTTGGAGATTAGATTGCTTGTTTCTTATGAGTCAAGAATCGCTTTATCCTCAGTTGGTGATTTTCCCTTTAGGCCTTAGTGGTGAGCTTATCCAATCCCGAAGCTTTATATCCTTGGTAGGTGGCTTGTCCTATAAGTCTTGGTGGTGAATTTCGTCGATTCTAATATTCATCCTCGGTTGGTGGCGCGTCCTTTATACCTTGGTGATAATCGTAATCTATCATCCATTTCCATTTTACTCATCGACATGCATCCCGCAATCACACACCCACCCATACACGTAACCCATAAACCCCATTTCCAGAATCACTCGTCCATGCACGCATCAAATAAGATAAAAATTTCTAATATAGTAGAAAAATAGTGTAAAACTCATATATAAAGCAATAAATAAACAACACAAAACTCTAAAATTATTTTACATTTTTTTCCATTTAGACCTTTTTAGTTGATAATTTTTTTTCGAAAAAAAGAAAGGTCGCTAGATGGGTAGGCCTTGTTTTTTTGCCAAAGCCTGCAAGTTTGGGTCTAGGTAGAACCTTAAGAGGTTTAGGCTCGACCCGAGCTTGCCTAAGCAGGTCTATCACTACCTAGAAGCTAATAGAATGCCTTGCAAGCCCTATGAATGGGTTACAGTCAAAGTTAGTGCAAGCCTTTAGCCTATGTAGGTAACCCTAAGTTAAAGGAGTTTGGACATAGTATGTAGGACTTGAACAAATGACCTTTGGCCCTTAAACTAGACATCTCCTAACACCCCAATCAACCATGCCAACTCTCAGCAATTGATGTGCAATTATATTACAAGTGGTAATTCCTTATACAGCATGAAACATGACTCGAACCCAGCACGAAAAATTTACTAATGGGATACGACATGGCACGACTCAATTTGAAATTGAAATGTTTTTACTCTTTTGCAAAATCAGTTATGTCAACGCAATTAAAATTGAGATTCTTTATTGCATACGCGAATGTAATGTTTCGGAGCATCTATACAAGTAATTTATCGAAAGCCTTCCTTTGTTGTCTTTAGGTCAACAAATAATTTATCTATTCCAATTTGATATTTTTGTATCTAGTTCTCTCATAAATATGAAATTCTAAAAAGATTATAAGTGAGGTAAGATTTTAGCAACATGTTAAATTTGTAATTAATTCTATCCCATCTAATTTGTTTATAGGTGGTCTAAGGATGGGGAAAGTATAAAAAAAGTCATAACTCTATTGTTTTGTGTCAATTCAGTCTTAAACTTTTTAATTAAGATAATTTAATCCCAAACCTTTTCACATTTTCCCAATTGAGTCTATTTGGAAAATTTTAGCTAGAAATTGTTGGCGTAGATACTAACCATCCGATGTGGCACAACCGGTGTTGACATGGACATTTTAATAATTTTTCAATTTTTTTATAATTTGTTTGTTCTTTTCTTTTGTTTTCTTTCTATATTAGTTAATTATTATTTTTTATTTTTTTTCCTTTCATTTTGACAGCCAAGGGTTGCCGACCACTAGGCGAGGGTTTGCTGGTCCTTGCTGGCCACTAGTGACCATTACCCAAGGCCTTTGTGGCCCCGCCAACTTTGGGTGAGGGCGGCGACCCTTGCCGGCCAAAATGAAAGGAGAACAAGAAGAAGAAAGAAAATAAGAATTAAAATAATTCAAAATTTAATTTTCTTTTAAATTGTAAAAATTGTCATATTAGCAATAGCCGTGCTACGTAGGACGATTGCTGTTCACTTTGGCGATTTCCAACTAAAATTGGCCGGATTGACTCAATTGACAAAATGTGAAAAGACTGAATTGTTATGACTTTTTTTTTGTACTTTCCCCGTTTAAAGATGGACATGTATTTTAGGATTACTTATATAATACGAATTCGATTTCTGTCTCCACCAGATATATCTGAAGATTAGATCAATAAAAAGTTCCCCGTAATTGGTTAAGAGGCGGACTTCCATCTAAGAATTAAAACTTAGAGGTTTGATATCTCGTACCATCAAATACAACCTATTTCATCACTATAAGAAATCTTGGGTTTTAGCCATGAAATCGTTATATAGATAAAATACCGTTTTCTTATCACCACGGAATATTTTCTTTTTGATCGAACCACAGAATATTGAGACGGCAATTATTCAATCGAATATTGCTTGCCTGTCTCATGCTTCGTGAGTTTAGTGAAGTATACTCTCGAATTGAAATTTACTTACCTAAAGCGATCTTCTTGGTAATTGCAATTTTTTTTCATAATCTGTTCCTTTCCTTCTTTGTTATTTCTTACATTATTATCCTCCCTTGCAAGTTAATTTACTGGTGGTTTTTTTTGTGTTTTCAGTTGAAAGGGGTAGGAAGGGTCAACCAATGCTTGTGACACCCTATGAGCATTATTATAAGGGCCTCACACCGACTACAAAATGTTCGATTCAAGTCACGGGACTTATAGCTACTGCACTCCACTACTCGAGAGATTTCAAGGCTGGCGAATCCGTCATCACAATCCCATTAACATGCTAGAAGCCAAGAAGTGTCTCCACACGTGTTATGCTACCATTAGGCAACACAACAAGAGCTATTTAGAGGTTCATTCACGAAGTGAGCCCGAATTTGTGATCCCGTGATCGACAACTGTCACCCGTTTATCACCGGGCCAATCAATCATGTGGTAGACCGGTGGCATATCAGCTTTGCTTGTCATAAAGCAAATCCAGGGGACAACGTATGGAGCCGTTGAGCACCACGCCGAGGCTTTTTCGTCCTATAGCAGGTCAATTTGGTATGGACGGAATGATGGATTGTGGAATCAAATCCTAAGGGGAATGCACGTTTTCTTCGTGTATCGGGACAGATTCTTTTGGGACCATAATCGAAGGCCGGCCAAAATAATATATTCAAATTCGTCAACCGCGAGGCACAACGAAAGCTGTGTGCGTGCGAACGATGATGCCGAGGAGGAACCCTTCTAAATTTGGCAACTCTTGGGAATCAAATTAGAATCGCCCACTTTCTATGGTCATATGCTTGATTACTGTCCAAGTGACAAGTATGCATACGGTTAAAGAAAATCATATCTTAGTTCACAATGGGATTCGACAACAACCCTCCGCGACATTGCGCCAGCATATCTATGAATATTATATCTTTCCACTAACGGTGTACGCATGATTTCATCTTGTAAAGCCAAAGCTTTGCATCGCTAACCATTCGGGATAATATTATAACTCGATGGAAGTTCCAAAAAACCTATGCATACACCGATCGAGTAGACTAAGTAGAGATGGTGATATGAACCAAAGTGCAGCCCTCATAGGGCTAAACTCTTCCTTACGGTGTATTTATTTGAGTGAAAGAATTTTCGCGAATTAATTTTCCAGACTTTCATGCATTTGGTTTGCTGAAATGATTTACCAACAGAAATCATTTATGGTTAAATAAACATCCATGCTTCAATTAAGGAAACTGAATTGCTTAATGTGAAAAAAGGGAAAACATTTTCTTCCTATGAAAGGTAGTTTCACTTTATCATGAAATTTTCCCCAAAATAAATACACCCTCAATTTGTACTTTGCTAAGTGGACGAAATTGAGAGGAGACAGAAATATAAGGAGCACTTTGAGGAGCTGTGAATTGGTTGGGAGATGTAGCATAATCGACATTGTAATTATTAAAGTAATTCACATTGCTTATTTATAGGGTTTGAAAACTCTTTATATACATATATAGTCACCCTCTACTTATTATAATAAGTTTTGGATTGAATATTCTAATGACAACCATAGCAAAATGCTGGGTAATGATTTATATCGTGATAGATAATTGGAACTAATAAGCAATAGGGAAAATTAGGCAGACTGACAAAGGTACTCACTTTAAGTTTTGACATATTCCCATGATTTCATCACTGCAATTTCAAGGTTTCTAATGCAAGTACTTAGATAACTTATGAAAATGCTTTCATGAAGGCCATACTGTCAAAGTTTTTATGTGGAAAGCACTTTCGAAATGTAAACGTGGCAGTTTCTTAGCGCAACACATGTCATGTTAATCCACATCATTAGAAATGATTTGAAAACTTGAGGAATGGGGCAGTTGGTACACATCTCTAAATGGATGAGAAGTACCAAAAGAGAGTGATCAATATGTCAAAGAAAATGAGAAGAGAAAAAGTCAAGGGTGACGATCGTGTTACATGGTTAAGTTGATAGGAGACATCAATGAATATTTACAAGATTTGCATCTCTAATCCAGCATCAACTTGCAAACAACAATGGAATTCCTATAATAAGTTTTGCCTCTGGTTAAGAAATGAATCATTTCCACTGAGAATTGAAAGAAGTATTATAATATGATATGGGGTTCATATATGATTGAAGTGGATAAGAAAGATGTAGCGGGGCATGGATAGGGGCGGTGCTTCCAACTCTTAACAGCCTTAGTTTTAGATTTGGATGAAAGGGATTCATGATGGGAAGTGATGGGCCAACTTTCTTGTTCGTTCGTCTTTTATGGTGCACCGCCCTCTTATCCTTTTCATCATTGTCATGTTTCTCTGCCTTGGGAAAAACTAGATTTTGAAGGAGGAAGGGTTTTTATATTTTTGATAACCCAGGGAACCCCCACACGGCAAACAATCAGGGAGTAAACCCTGGGGGCGACACGTGCTAGCCACCATACACGTGCCACCAGTTAAGTCACCCTGCGGCGCCTGAGATTCGAACACTCAACCTTTTGCGAGAGGAAGAGTGCGCGCTCCAGCAGCGCCAACCAGGCAGGTGGTGAAGGAGGAAGGATTTTATAACATGGTATTTGAATTTTTAAGCGCTTTAACTTAGATGCGGCAGATAAGTAATCATTTTGAAAATGGACTATAGACCACTGTCTCCCACAACGAATTGACTGGCTATATGTAATATCGGCACTCTATTTGGGTGCATACTATGGAACACGCTTTAATCATGCCTTCATCATCCAAGCAAGTATGTAGATGGGGCAGGCTTCACGGATGCAATCCTTATCTTGACATACCGGTACCCGCATGCCCCGCACCTCCAATTCGCCCTAAATCTTTGCCTTCCCTAGGGAGAGGGAAGATCCTCTATAAGCTTTACCTGATGATTTTAAGGTCTAGATAAGAAATGAGATAAAATCTTTTAAGGAGATACTTAGGTCCACGGCTAATTGACTGGCTATATGTAATGTTGGCACTCCGCTTGGGTACATACTCTGGAACATGCTTTACTAATTGCCTTCATCATCCGAGCAAGTATGTTAAATATGCAGAAGAATGTCCATGAACATTGATTTTTGGTATTCACCTAGGTGCCAACGACAATCATGGCCATGCATTGAAACTCTCTCAGTTTTATGCCATGACGGAATCCAAATCGATAAGCAAACTTTCAGCCTTTCATGAAGATATAGATTCCAACATCTGTTTCCGAAATGGCGAGAGATTTCATTCAAGTAGATTCGATTGTCCTATGATATACTTATTTGTTAGGTATATGATCCCTAGGTGATCCCAAACTAGAATCAATGAATCGACACCTGACGAGAGAATTAAGGAAAGCTCTAAGATAGTACTTTGCCAGGCTAAGGTTGCTCTCCACTAGCTTGAATTTCTAGCTCTTGGGAAAATTGTCCAAAAAGTTCTAAACCTTTTGCACGGCTTTCAATTTAGTTTTAAACATTTCAATTATGTCAATTTGATCCTAAACCTTTTTTAGATTTCCCAATCTAGTCTTTCCAGCAAATTTTGGCTGGCAATCACTCATGCGGACGCCGATCGTCCCACTTGACATGACAGGCACTGACGTGAACAATTCCCCCCCCCCCTTTTTTTCTTTTTTTTTTTTCTTTTTTTTCTTTTTTTTCCTTCTTCCTCGGCTGGTCGCCATGAGTGGCAATCGACCACAAGTGAGGGCAAGCCCTGCTTGAGGCCAGCAAGGTTAGCCCTTGCCTGTGGCCAGTCATTGGCCACCTCTGAGGCTCGATGACTGGCGGAAGAATATGGTAAAAAGAAAGAAAAGAAAAAATTCAAAAAAATTACAAAAAAATTCAGAAAAATAAAAAAAGTAAAAACTTGTCCACTTTAGTTTCCACTTGTCAATGTGGCATGTAGGATAACTGACATTCTCATCTTTGACTATTGGTCAAAATTAGCTGGAAGAACTATATAAACAAATCGTAAAAATGTTATGACTAAATTAGCCAAATTGAATGGCTTATAACTAAATTGGTACCCACAAAAAAAGTTTTGGACCTTTTTGGTAATTTTGCCCTAGCTTTCAGCATGGCCTCCAAAAAAGATGCAAAATTTATTATTTCCGTTAGTATTTTCATCCAACGCCTTTGCTCATCACGTGAAGAGTCAATATTGCGTGAGAAAGAATACTCCCGAAACCACCGAAGTTAACACATTACCGAGAACGTTGGCAAAATTGCTCCAAGCAAGAATGCATCTGTCATAAGTCTAAGTGAAAGGCTTTGGCATGAGCGCACTTTTCTCTTCTCCGTCTATGTTAGCATATGAGACTGTTGAAGTAGTATCTTATCATGGCGAGGCATGACCTCACCCATGTGGCCGGCGAGGTCTCGCAGACCACAGGAAGAAGATAAGAAAAACAAAAGAAAGAGAAAGAAAAGACAAAACGGAAAAATAAAACAAAAGATAAAAAATTTGAAAAAACATTAAATTTAAAAAAAGAACTGTCCTCTGCAGCGCTGACCACACCTCCCTGTCGGCGATTTCCGGTCAAAATTGATCGGAAGGATTGAATTGACACAAATATAAAAAGTTTAGAACTCAATTGATAAATTAAAAATGTTTAATACTGAATTAACATAATTGCCATAGATTTATGATTTTTTTGATAATTTTCTTTGTAAAGCCCAATAGAGACAGAGCCCTGCAAAACAGAAAGTCCTCGGAGTGTTGCGTGCTGTTGATCCTCCGATGCCCTAATCAGTACAATTTGTGATCTGTTAGGCCTTTTGGCTAGTGGGTTTGGTCTTGCCGCTAAGCCTTCCTAGGGTTACTGGGGCTCTTTTCGCTTCGTGCTCTTCAGGAGGCTGGCCTCCCTCATAACAGAGGCTTATCACCTTCAGGCTTGTCATATCACTTGCTTCTGAAGTTTTGCCCTCGAAACTTGCGCTTTGGACGTGGAATTCAAATTAAAAATCGAACGTTTATTCACCTCCGTCTTCCCAAATCTAGAAACCCCCAAAGCTCGGATTCTTTAAAGGTTAATATTGATGGATCCTTCGACAAAGACTCCATGGAAGGTGCAGTCGCTTGCATTTGTTGAAACTCGAAAGGGACGCTTGTGGATGGCTTCGCTGAATCGATCCTTGTCTCCTTGGTCTTAAGCAGAATTCATGGCCCCCTCAGAAGCCCCAATCTTCTTACTCCCTCGAAGAAACGAACCCCTTGAGTTAGAGCAGATAGTTTGACTTTGATTAAAGCAATGAAGAGCACAGATATGATCCCATGGGATGCATGTGCAGTTATCTCCCAATGCTTTATTGAAGAAACTTCTCAATAAATTTTGATGATCCCAAAACTATCTTTAGTATAATGTTTATTACGATATTTTCATATATTCATGATAGTGCAAAAATGATATATGGGAAGGAAAAAGATCACGAATCTATTCTGTTTGTAAATAGCAACAGCGAACTAAAAGATCAGTTGATGATAATGTTGGTATAAATGCTGAAGATATCATGTCATTGATTATGTCGGAGCAACGACCATCCCGAATGATTGCTGCAAAAGTCCAATATAGTCATTGTCACCTAGATATGCGCACCAAAAGAATTGGAAGAGGTCAAAAGTATCAGAAACAGGCTTCCTGACTGACTTCTCAGAGCCATCAGTGAAGGGACTCTAGCAGAAACTATTTGTGGCTAGCTTGCATACGTTCAGGAAAAATGACCGTGTGGGTAGTTCTATCTCTAAGATATTAGCACTAACAAATCTCTAACGGCTCTTTGTTTCTTTGAGACATCTTCAACCCGGAAGATTAAAGATGGTTTTCTATAAGAGAAGATCTTGAAGGCCATAGGTTAGATGCACAATATATAAAATCCAGAAATTCGCCGAAAGTTGCGTTCTTAGCGAAAAAGTGTTTCATTCTCTTACGATCTTCATTGTAATGTTCTTGTTGGCTTGTAAATGTTGGAAAGATCAAGTGTACACGAGTAATAGCAATATCTGATTCCTGATAGTGTAATTTATCATATGATAGGATTGATGTTTTCTAATTGTAACTTGTCTAACATATTACTAGTGCAATCCAGCCTAATTTGTGTCTATTAGTGTGGACATTGGACATAGGCTTGGGGATAAATCTGAATCACTATATATCATTGTGAGCTATTGTTTTTCTCATTCTTACTTGCACTGGCACTCAACTTGCACACGTTATTTAAAATATCTGCTAGACCTTATCTTTACATAGTAGCTATCAATTTTCGCAAAACTGTTAAAATCTTTTAAAAATAACCTATTCAGTCCTCTTCTAGGTTGTATTGATATCCTCAACATGCCTCGATCTATCTTCTTGCTTCTCACAGCTGCATTATCACTCATTGCCCACGTGAAGCCAACTCTATCGCGGACTGGCCGCTAGAGCACAATGTGGAAATACTTTGCCGCCGGACTGGGTCTCTTCTCCTTCCCAAATCTTGTTGGACCTACTTCGTAAGGAAGCCCAGTTTATGGGCCCTATGTTTTCAACTTGAATAAACTTTCATCACTTAAAAAAAAAAAAAAAAGTAACAATCAAAGGGCGCGGATGGGAGTGTTTATCCCTGCTTTTCCAACTTTTTCACCAAGTCTGTACCTTGTTGGGCCTTTTTTTCACTTCTTCTGGCCTGTTTTTCTTTGAAGAAAACGACCCTTCGAAGTTGAATAGTTATTGCTAAGATGAATAGTTATTGAGATAGCGACCACATGAATAGTTATTGCTAAGATGCAGAGGCATCAACTAATGCGCTCGATGGGAGTAAGCAATTGATGAAACAACATTGGAGCACCATTGACTGAAACACTCCACCACCCCGCCGCCGCCGCCGCCCCCCCCCCAACACACACACAAAAGAAGAAGCTTTTTTCGGTTTAGGGTCTCCTTGGTTACAAAGTGGCACATTAAAATGAGGCAGAGAGCAATTGCACTTGGTCTCCGCTCCTAATCATCCCCAAAATTTTATGCCTAACAAAAAGTAGAAAAAGAAATACCCACAAATCCATAAAAGCTTGAGCAAAGAATGATTCAAAAGGTGGAAGCTTACCAAGATGAAGCAACTTCCTATGTAGTGCACATTTCCTCAGTTGCCATTGGACTCGATTGAGATGGCCAATGTTTGTCGAAAGGTGGAAGCTTACCAAGACGGAGTAGCTTCCTATGCAATGTAAATTTCCTTAGTTTGTCTCGCTTAGAAGCCATTAGACTCGGTTGAAAGGTGAAGGAAATACTAGCTATTCCTTTAAGGGCTCACTCAATCCGAGACAAATTGTGGACAAATTTTTAGCAGGAAATTACTTAGTGAGAGTGATTACAACCATATCAGACTAATAGAGTTAGGAGTGTTAAAAGCACCTTGCGGGACATGACCGATCAGACCCGAACCGACCAAGCTCGAAAATTTCGGGTCTTGTTTTGAGTTGGGTAATATATAAAAAGCAGGGTACCTTGGTATTTTGGTGCGGATCAGATCGGGTATCGGAACCGGACCGGAACACATTTTGATTCATTTGCTTCCCAGAATTGATTACCCAAAACCCAAAAGGCTTTCTCACTTTCCCAGAGTTCATCACCAGTAAGAGAGAGAGTGAATCGGAACAATTAACACATCAACAAACTCTTGCTTCACGATTCTCTTTTTCATTTCTTCACCGGCTTCGCCTCCTTCTTGGGGAATCGAAACGGGGATTTGGAACCAAAGTTGGGGAAGACAGGGAAGGCATTCTTCTGGTCTTTGGGAGTTTCACTAAATCAATCGAAGATTTGCATGCCCTCTGACCCATCGCAGCAGGCACGGATCTTGAAAATTCTGTCGGGCCCCTTTCGCTATTTTACGCCGAAAACGCTGCATCGGTGCGCAAAAGCGGTGCTTTCGCTACAATTAATGTTGGCTGGATACAAGCGACCAAAGCAAAAGAGATGAAAAGGAGAGCGGAAAGCGAGTGCAACCATGATGCAGGGGAGCAATTTACGAAGAAGCAAGGGACCCAGCCGGACCTCCATAATGCACCTGGACGCGTCACCTTGCAAGAGAGTCGCTCAAAAAAAAGAAGTGGAAAACCTGAAACTTGACCGGAACCGATTTTGGCGTCGGTTCATATGCAATTCGGGTCAAAGAGCACACATCTCTCTTGTGGTTCCGGTCGGGTTGGGTAGCATGAGAACCCGACCCGACCGACCCATTGACACCCCTAAATAGAGTACAGCAGAAAAGCTCCTATTGCCTCCTCTTCATTCTCGGCTCCACGGGTATTATGGAACAAGATCTGAAAAATGCAAACAATCCCAAAGATTAAGTTCTTTCCACAGAATGCTTGTCAGAATGGTATACCCACTATGGAAAATTTACATAAGCGAAAAATAGTTCCAGATCCTAATTTTTCGCCGTGTAAAAATCAGGTGAAATCTACATAGCACCTCCTTCTTCTTGGCCCATGGACGCGAGAAATCTGGGCTCACTCATCCCTAAACATTCAGCCATCTTCTCAAGGGTTGAGTAGAATAGAAATAGGCTCCTTCAGTAGCTTAAAACCTTAGGAAGCCCACCTTCTCTGGAACAAGTGGCCTCCAACTTCTGATTTATTTGGACGTCTCGCAACAACCTCATCTTTAGACAGAAACCCCAGATCCAGCACAAGCATCGCAAGGAGCTCTAACATCCCTGAGGAACTACGGGAGGTGGAATTCAAATGAAAAAATCAAACCTTTATCCAACTTTAGGAAATACTGGCTATTCCTTAAAGGGAGACAAATTAAGGAAATTTGCACTGCATAAGCTACTTCGTCTTGGTAAGCTTCCACCTTTCGAATCATCCTCTGTTCAAGTTTTATTTGGACGTCTCGCAACAACCTCATCTTTAGATAGAAACCCCCAGACCCAGCGCAAGCATTGTAGGGAGCTCTAACATCCCTAAGTAACTATAGGAGGTGGAAATCATATAAAAAATTGCATCTTTATTCCAACTTTTAGAAATAATAACTATTCCTTTAAGGGAGACAAACCGAGGAAATCTGCACTGCATAGGAAGCTACTTGGTCTTGGTAAGCTTCCACCTTTCGAATCATCCTCTGTTCAAACTTTATGGACGTGAGAAAATCTAGGACAGGTGAGCCCATATCTCTATTCTACTTAACCCTCGAGAAGATGCTCAATGTTTAGGGACAGGTTAGCCCAAATTTCTTGCATCCAAGGGCAAGAAAAAGGAGGTGCGTACCAAGGCGAAAGGTGGAAGCTTACGAAGACGAAGTAGCTTCCTATGCAATGCATAATTCCTCAGTTTGTCTCCCTCAAAGGAATAGCTAGTATTTCTAAAAGTTGGAATAAAGATTCGATTTTTTATTTGAATTCCAACTCACACAGTAATTGAAGGATGTTAGAGCTCCCTGAAATGCTTGTGCTGGTTCTGCGGGTTTCTGTCTAACTATGAGATTGTTGCGAGACGTCCAAATAAATCAGAAGATGGAGGCCACCAATTCTATAGAAGGTGGATTTCCTGAGATTTTAAGGAACTGCAGAAGCCATATCTCTATTCTACGTAACCCTTGAGAAGATGGTTGAATGTTCAGGGATGGGTGAGCCTAGATTTGTCGCATCCAAGGGCAAAGAAGGAGGAGGCGCTCTGTAGATTCCACCTAGTTTTTAGACAGCGAAAAATAAGGATCTTGAACTATTTTTCGCTTATGTAAATTTTCCATAATGGGTATACTATTCTAACAAGCATTCCATGGAAAGAACTTAATCTTTGGGATTGCTTGCATTTTCCAGATCTTGTTCCGTAATACCCATGGAGCCGAGAATGAAGAGGAGGCCATCGGAGCTTTTCTGCTGTACTCTATAAGTCTGATGTTGTAACCACTCTTTACTGAGTAATTTCCTGCTACTGAATTTTTCCACACCAGTTTGTCTCGAATTCAGTGAGTTCTTAGAGGAATAGCTAGTATTTCCTTCACTTTTCTATCAAGTCTAATGGCTTCTTAAAGTTGGAGTAAAGGTACTAATTTAAATGTTGAATCTAGTCATGGCCACGGTTCCAAACCGGAACGGCGGTTCCAGTTCCTGGCCAGGTATGAATCGGAACTGTCGGTTCCAATTCCGGGCCAGAACCGTCCGGTTCATGGTCGGTTTAGGTCCGGTTCTACCCTCCTGCAGGTTTTTTGGAACCGGAACAAGGCCCGTAGGCCATGGGCCGGTTCTGGTTCCGAACCGCGGGCCCGGTCAATGAGCTGGGCCCGGGTTTGACCGGGCTGGTTCCGGGCTGGTTTCGGGCCGAAACCGGCCCGTGGCCATGACTGGTTGAATCGTACTCAACACCTCTTCATTTTGATATTCATGGTGTTCACTCGGTGGTGATTTTGGAAAAGCCAAGTCATCGTCCTCTTTGAAGCAGTTGTTTTTCTCCTCGAAGGATCGTCATCTTCCTCCAACATCTTGATGAGTATCATCCTTCTTTTCGCCTACGAGACTATGGAACAGTCTTAATCGTCCGAAACCACCGAGCTTATCGACCGTCATTTGTTGATTCATCAACTTTATAGACTTCCGGGATAGTTACTTCTTCCAGATGTATGAATATCGTAGCGATCGAGTCCCACTAGGGTTTCTCATTAGCACTTGCTTCTTTTACGTCAGTGCTCGTGAAGTCGAGCTCAGGTTTCTCTTTTCCAACGTGATGAAGATTTCTTCCTCAATCGCAATGTTCACGAACCTGTTCAAACTCCATCCTTCTTCTCCGAGCTAAGGAAGGACTGGTGGGTTTCATACCCCTAGGGAAAGAGTCTAACAAGGTCCAGAGGAATTTCTTGAAAACTCCTGGCTTAATTTTATGATTACGATGGTATATATGTCAACCAAAAATTCACATGTAACAAATTTACTCAAAATTAATTTTTTGTCCACAAAAAATCTTAAATTTGTACATTTATGATAAATTTACCAAAAACTAATTTTTTAATCATAAAAAATCCTAAACAAGTACATTTATGATAAATTTACTTTTTATTAATTTCTGTTAAATTGGATTAATATCACAAAAAATCACAAATTAGTATACTTGTGACAAATGAAAGGTAAAATCCTAGACTGGTTCATTTGTTAACTGTTACGTGTTATTCAACTCAGCAATTTGACGGTAAAATTTAACAGAAACTAACAGAGTGTGACGGGAATACTATTTTGGAGTTTTTCGTGATATTAACTTATTTTTTTATTTGATAATTTTTATGAGCAATAAATTCCAACTATTAATTAAAAACATTTTGAGTATTTTCGTTACGGGATTTCGACGAGAGCTCAGACAAGCTCCCCGCCTAGCAGCAGCCCCCAACGTTCTTCTTCTGCTTCTTTACCTCTCCGCTTCTGCCCCGTGCATCTTCTCCTCTCTCCAAGCGTTTCTTCGCAGTCGCGTCCACCACATTCCCTCCGCCGTGCTTCGGACTCGAAGTTCCTGTGCAGAAGCATCTCCGCCGTCGTCGCGCTCTGCGGCGGCGCGAAGTTCTTCCCCCGTCGAGCTTCTCGGTTTCTGCGACCAAGAGGTATCACGAGGCCCTTTGCGTATACCTGGGTTGTAGAGTATCCCTTATGGGTCACTCGTCGTCAGCTTTTGGTTTATGATATTTTCTTCCCGGTTGTATCCTTGTTACCCAGCAAAGCGGGGTACTTTGGCGGAACTTTTATCTCTAATTCGTTACCCAATCCAACGAAGGTGGTGGTGGGTGTGGAATAGGAACCGGTGTCGTAAGTGGGCATGCTGTGGAAGACGAGATAATTATGGTTTTCGCTCTCAGACGAGACGAACCTCCGTGTTGAAAGCGTGGCCACGATATTGCATGTCCCCATCGCTAAAGCAAGTGGATAGGCTGCAAAGATCCTCGCTGTTGTCCTACTCTGACCTCATAACTCAATGTCTCTCATTAAAATCTCTTCATTGTACCAAAGCCATCCATGCGCAGTTGATAAAAGTGGGACTTGCTCGCCACACGTTTCTGGGTAATCGATGTCTGGATTTGTACGCGTGTTTTGGCGCGACGAAGGATGTCTTGAACCTGTTTGATGATATCCCTGTCAAGAATGTGATATCTTGGAATATTTGCTTGAAAGGTTTGCTGAAACACAGCGACAATCGAAGGGCACGTGTAATGTTCGATGGAATGCCGCAAAGGGATGTTGTGAGTTGGAATTCCATGCTCGCGGGGTATGCGTTTAATGGGTTTGTTTATTATGCATTGGAGCTGTTTTGGGAAATGCAAACTGCTGGAGTTGAACCGAGCGAGTACACATACTCCATGGTGGCATCGTTTGTGCAATGTGCTAATCATGGCAGGCAAATCCATGCTAGAGTGATCAGGAGTGGCATGAATGCACACAATGTGGTGCTCGGAAATTCTTTGATTGACATGTATGGGAAGCTTGGCCTTGTTGACTATGCTCATGCAGTATTTATGACGATGGAAAACATTAACATCATTTCTTGGAACTCGCTGATTTCAGGGTTATACAACTCATGGCGAAGTCAATGTGCACTGGAGCAGTTCACCACAATGCGTCATGTAGGACAATCTCCAGATGAGTTTACGGTTTCATTGATGCTCACAATCTGTTGCAACTTGCAACAAGTAGAGAAGGGTGAACAACTTTTCTGTTTGTCTACAAAGATGGGCTTTCTTTCTAATGCAATAGTTGCAAGTGCCATCATTGATCTATTCTCCCAGTGCAACAGATTGGAGGATTCGGTTCAGTTCTTTGACAAAGTAGATGAGTGGGATATAGCTTTGTGTAATTCCATGATTTCGAGCTACATTTGCCATGACCAATGGGAAGTTGCTCTAAATCTTTTTCTTCTGGTCCTGAGGGAAGGCCTCAAGCCGACTGAGTTTACTTTGAGCAGTGTTCTGGGTGCTGTTTCTTTTCATCTGGCAGAGCAGGGAAATCAATTGCATTCCCTGGTTATTAAGACAGGTTTGGAATCAGATGTTGTTCTTGCTAGTTCTCTTCTGGATATGTACAACAGAGTTGGCTTAGTAAACTCTTCCATGAAGGTCTTTCTTCACATGGTTGCAAGGGATTTGATCTCTTGGAATAGCATGATTGTGGGTTTCACTCGCAATGGAAAGGTAATTGAGGCACTAGGCTTATTCGCGAAATTGCTTCAAGTGGGTCTGCCACCAGATAGAATAACATTATATGCAGTGTTGCAAGCCTGTAACTATGGAGGATTTTTCACTGAAGGATTGGCAACATTTTCATGCATGGAGGAAGCGTATGCAATAATTCCTGGGGAAGAACATTATACCTGTGTCTTGAACTTGTTGAGCCAATATGGAAAACTCCAGGAAATTGTAGATGTTGTAGAAACTATGCCTTATGAGCCCAATTATGGGATGTGGGAATTGATGCTACGGCTTTGTAGTTTGCATGTGGACTTGGAACTCATGGAAGAAGTTGTAGGAAAAATGATAGAAGTGGATCCTCAGTCATCAGCACCTTATTTGGTCCTAGCTAGGGAATATGAAATGAGGGGCAGATGGGAGGGCATAGTTCGAGTTAGGATGGCAATGAAAGAGGGGGGCGTCAGAAAGAAAGTAGGATGTAGTTGGATCGGCATAAATAATCATGTATTCACTTTCAGGGAAGACCAGTTACAATATCATGGAGGTGAAGATGTCTATGTCGTTCTAAGTTTACTCACGTGGGTGATGGAAAGACAAGATCCATGGCAGGATGGTTATCTAGGTAATGAAGATTATATTGGTGCTTAACATCTTTCACATGGTCAATTGTTTCAATTTCAACCCAACGTGGCCATGAATGATGCCTGCTTATGTCTAGAGTTCCCTTTGGTATTGTATGCTGCATTAAGCTCCAGGTTCATCCTTGATGTGGTAATGCTTCTTAACGATCATTGTCTATCATTAGCTATTAACTTTGTTGTTGATGGTTGAATGTTGCAGGTTGAAAAGCTACATCAATAACTAGCTCCCTGGGAATGGAAGTTCCATTTGTTTTTTCCGTGACAGGTTGTGCTTTTGGTTTCCTGTTAGCTATCAGTTTGAGGGTGTTTTTAGAATAGCCATGGAATAGAAAGCTCTAGCTTGTTCTAGTAAGATAGCAAGAAAGGTATAGAAAGACAGGATAATTAATTAACAATATTCTTTCTGTCAAGATTTTAGTGTGGACACTGCATTGTTCTTTTATAGATTTCATGTTATTTGTGTGATTCCCAAATCTTTTCTGTTAATTCAAGCTTTCATTAGAAAGTTAGGAAGTCAGATTTTGGTTACTGTTGTTGCTGTCGTTGTGGTTGTTGTTGTTATTTGTATGTGGGATAACTTTTATGTTGATATCTCTCAGACCTTCAAAGGAATAAAGGTATATAACTTAAACAAAAAATAGCTTTTTCGACTGCATTAGTACATGAAAGATGTCAAAGATGGCAAGTTTACAATCTGTACTTTTTTCCATTTCCAGTTTAATTTCTCTTTCATCTTTTAATGAGGCATTTTTCAAAGTCACGATAAGGTATAAAACCTATTTGTGCATTATTTGAATCATTTGTCTGGGTCTTTTGTTGACTGAGTCTTTTTCTCTTTAAATCGTTTCCTAATCCAGTTAAAGGACATGGGAGATCTTACCTGTCCTGCTTGTTTAAATGATATTCATATTCTCCTTTCATCATCTTTGAAATTTAAAATACTTAATACCTGCAGATTATATACCACTTCTTATATCCATAGGGATGCAGTAATAGAGCTGCTGTTGCACCTTATACTCTAATTTCCACTCTTATCGCTAAATCATGAAACTTTTCAGAAATACTCGAAGGTTTTTTTGCTTTTCTGTCCACTAAAAGTACCATTACATTGAAATTTATTCATATAATCAGACAATCCAAACAACTTATTCTGGACTTACATGGATGGCATGCGTGGGAGACTAACTTTAAGGAAATCCTTGATTTGGACCGATTAGTTTCCTTCCTCTCAATGGACATAATATGCATAACGCATCTCCAATAAAGAGAGGAAAAGCTGTGAGCACCCATACCTTGCATTTTCCTAGGAATACACTCGAATTCCTATACAAGTGATGATTTTTCATGTTCTAGACAAATATCAGTTTAGGAACCATGGTATCCAGATCTGGGGTTGTTTTATTTTGGAAGGTTGATTTTTGTATGTCTGTTGCAGGTATGTATGAGCTTATTCAGTGCAGATGATCTGTTGTGACACTATTCTTTCACAACTTAACTTGCAGTTGCTAGTGATACAGAGGGAATTAGAAAACTCTCTTGGTCAAAATTGATCTATGGGGGAAGAAAAGTGTCTGATGCAGTTCAATTCACCTATCTGGCTTACTCATGTTGAATAATCCGCAGCTGCGGGTGAATTTTTGGAAAAGGAATATTTAACTAAAGCAAGTGTTGGAACTTTGAGAAAG
The DNA here is from genome assembly GCA_024733475.1 of Syzygium grande. Taxonomy (NCBI): domain Eukaryota; kingdom Viridiplantae; phylum Streptophyta; class Magnoliopsida; order Myrtales; family Myrtaceae; genus Syzygium; species Syzygium grande. The sequence goes on along the minus strand of JAMXDD010000008.1, from coordinate 22,975,781 downwards.
GAATAAAGCAACCGAAGATCCCTGAACAATTGCAAAACGTTCAATCAGGTCCCTCAATTGTTGTCCTTGTGCAATTGCGTTATGTATTTTTTTTTTTGGTTCAAGCTGGTCCTTCTGTTAAAAGTATAAATGGAGATGCTGATGTGGCTATTAAACGTTGACATGTCACGTTATATGGCATCTTATGTGGTAATTGAAACCTAAAATATTAATTTCAAGATTTTAGAAATACAGAAATCTGGAAAAAAGGAAAATTCAAACAGAGGAGAAGCTGAGGACAGCGGTAGCTACAGTCGAGGCGGAAGCGGCACCGATGCCACCCATGCATCGTTGGGGGCTGGCATTCCTCACTGGGCTCAGGTGAAGTCGGTACAGTCCTCACCACTACCTTTGTGTGCTAAAAAAAAAAAAGAAAAAAAAGGAGAGCCAGGCGAGGTTGTGGTCCTCACCAGCTTCTCTAGTTGCAGGCCAGAGTTGCTGCGACCTTGCCACTAGCGGCCCTTGTCACTTCGGCAGCGATGGCTGCAGCCTTCACTGAGATCTGCTGCGAGGGGACAAACCTCACCCAGATTGAGGGTGAGGGGGCATAGACCATGTTGTCAAAGAATATTGAAGTGGTGGCAGTGCTCGACCTGGAGGTGGTGAATGTTGCGAAGGTCAGGGACTTGGAGAGGCGCAATTCTGTGGTAACCTGTGAAGAAGATCAAAGAATACAATCTGGGGATTCTATGGAAGCTCGGTGAATGAGTGTAGAGGTTAGCAAAGAAATTGCAGGCAAAAGTAAAAGATCTCCAAAAAAAATTTCAAGAATTAATTTTTTAGGGCAGAACCAATCCGTGCAAAAAGGAATGCAAACTCTCCAGGATGCTGTTCAAAGCTACTTGATGATGACAGATGCATTTCGCCAGAATGATTTTTGTTTTTTTGATTTTTTTTGTTATAACAATTTTGTATGTTTTAATTGCTATTTAAGATGCCACGTAATGTCACATCTGCATTTGACAGCCATGTCAGCATCTCTGCCTATATTTTTTTGAAAGGAACAATTTGAGCAGAAAAATATAGTTTAAGGACCCAATTGCAAAAAAAAAGCTGAGAGACTTGACTGAACATTTTACAATAGTTCATGGACCTCCAGTGCCTCTATACCTTTAAGACTTAGATGATTCCAGACCGAACCATTGTGGCTGCTAATTAAAGTTATGTTTGAGAACTTCATAGTGGATGATTGAGCTGGTAGATGTAAGCTATTGATCCCAATTATAGAAATTTCAATTAGAGAAATGTATTAGTGTATTCAAAGCCTGTTTTGATGAATTATTCAAAAAGAATGCAGGCCACTATTTTTGTTTAAAAAATGTCTCTTGAGGAGAACCTTTGTCAAACAAAGAAGCTTTAGAGCAAGTTATGTGTTTTAGTTTTCTTGGTTTCCCTTTTGGGTGTAACTATATTGGCTTTTGATTTGACACATTCTTACCATCCTTCTCGTTTTGCAGCCATTCGATCTCCTCGTTTGATTAGGAACTTGCAAACAGGTTGGATGAAGATCTGCAAAAGCTGGGATCTGGGGTTAACAACTATGCTTTGACTTTGCTAAGCCAATCCTTTTGTTCTGTGAAAACATTGATTAAGATCTTGAAGTTCAAAAGCAGTCAATTTACTGGCATGCGCTTAAGGTAGGATTTCTTCAACCATATTCTTTTTAAACTTAGTCATCATTATCAGCTAGATGGTCTGATCGTCCTATATCACATTGCTCATGCTCATGCTATCTAATTTTGCTACTTGCTGGAATTTTAAGTTGCTAAGACAGAAAAAGCTGGCTTTTCGTCCTCTTTCTCTTAAAGGTTTACAATGTTATACAAAGCCTAGGGTTGAGATTAGAGTGCATAACAGGATCTATGTCTCGATTGGACCATCATATGCATAGCAATTATCTGTTTCTGTGAAATATTCAGACATTTCAACTCTACCATATTTATCACACTGGGTGCGGAGTTCCTTTTTCAAAAAAGCAACTCTGCATTTGTATTGTAGTAATGTATTCTGCGATGGAGAAGAGACCAAACTTTAAACCTTTTCTATGTACTTTTCATTTCAGATCGTCTATTCATCAATGATCTGTTGCTGTTGGTTGCAACTTAATGTGTGGGTGAACACGATCATCTCGATGGAAGGCTTTGCTTAATAAATGCATATAAACATTGAGGAGATTAATGTAATTGGTATTGGCGAAGTTATAAAAGTTTATCTAGGGTAGTTCTTTTTCTTCTGTTTAGTGAATGGGTGGGGGAGGGGTGACCAACACCCTCCGGGTGTTACCATAAAGGTCTCATGCCCATTACAAAACGTTCAGTTTGAGCTATAGCAACTCAGTCCACTCCTAAGCATATGAGCTCGTCACCGCAGCCATACCGGCTTGGCAGAAGTTGTGAAGTCTCTTCACATGAGGTAGCACATTCCTGTGGCACAAGTTGACCAAAGAGTCGCTCTTGGCATGACTCCAATTTGTGGCCTCTTGGAAGACAATAATTGTTCTTTATGACTAAGCCAATCACTATATACCTACATCTAAAAGCTGACAATCATGTCCTTTAATGTGTGACTGTAGTTTACGTAGGAAGCTCTTCCCAATTCTTATTGTCATTGGATACTTGAAGATGGTTGCTTTTTGTCATAGTAAATTACTCTAGCTGATCTGTGCAATTCTCCCAAGTCTCATTTGTTAACATGTCTTGAGCACAGTGCAGGGTGTTTGGTTAAAAATTGAGTTACGAAGGTTCCCGGGATCTATGAGGCTCAGGTTTGTTGAATGAAGATCTCTCGAATGGTATCTCCGTTAAATCTCTGCTCCAATTCCTGATAATGTTCTTTTGTTTGTTTGGAAGGTATAGACTTTAGTGTGATTAAATAGTTTTTATGTTGCTTTACTCTAGATATGATATTCTCGGAGATGGTTGTCAAATGGAAGGTAATGCCAATGAAGCTTGTTGCTTGCTGAGCAGTGGGGACTTTTGACAGTGATCGTTTCTATGATGATGACCACATCTCTATTGATGATGACAAGCAGATTGCATTCACCGAGTGTTGACGAATGGTTCGAGGTTCTACGTTGGCATGTTATATGGGCGAAAAATGGTTACACTTGTTATGATATTAGTGCTGTCATTAAGGAAGCAAAGGCTTTCGGAGACAAGCCTACTTTGATTAATGTTATCCCCTGCAATGAGGGGTTTTGTTTTTTTTTTTTTGGTAAGGTATACAATGAGGGGTTTTGTTGCACATCCTTTACTCAAAGAATTCCAATTGTAAATCATTTGTTGTCCACTTAGTGACAATAATCTATCTTTTAATAGATCATGATTCCAACTCTATACTGAGAATTTCGACGATTGTTAGTAGAGTCAGAAGCCGCACACAATTTTGTTAAGCGAAGATTGCTATGATAAAGCATCATTGGATGATTATCGTCGTGTGCCTCTCGTGTGCTAGTATTTCAAAGTCCAGTGCCCTTCCCCAAGAAGGTTGTTTCCATGCCTTCCATCATTTTTTGTTTACGTATATAGTTAAGAGTAAATGTGAACAAAGTTTTAGTTACTAGTAAATTTATTGCCATTATCTTTAAAGATTAAAATGAGAATAATTAGATAGTTCGTAATTCAGGCCACACCAGTGTAAGTTTTGAAGTCGCAACAGAATATATAAGTGAAATAATCTTATAGCTATATATTCTATCAGGATTTTCATCACAAGCAAGATGATCCTTTTCCCCGTGAGAGATTGCAATTTAATGTCGACGATTACATATAATAACCTCCATTTATACGACAATTTTAGATGTGAAGTAAAATTTTCAGCACTTGGGAAGATACTATTGTTATGTGGATGAGGCATACATTTTTTTTAGAGAAAAACGTACGTTGATTGACCGAGTTTGTTAGAAGTTATTGATAAAAGATGATTCATAAGGTTTTAAAGATGTAGTGATCATCAAGAAAAAAAAATATTTATCTTGCTGAATTAATCGATAAGGTTGATATTGGTACTTGAAAGCAAAAGAAACAAAATTTACAATAATTTCATTTTAGAGGTGGTAATTTTTTAATAACTTAACAGTACATATGTACATTTTTTTTTTACCCTACATGAGAAAATACTTATGTTCCCACCCAACAAAATGTTCTTTCATGTATATGACATTAGAGGTATATTTTGATTATGGCTTTTACTCCTCTCTGTCTCAGTTCTGGTTCTGTACTACATCAATAATCAAAGCAAACTCTATTTACCAGCCTCAAAGGCTTAATCAGCTATAAAGAAATTCCAGATCAGAACCACCAAACCTCTCCTTGCTTATTTTGTTGAGACTCTCCGCCATTGTAGGTGTGAGATGATTCCTCCAATCTCCAATCTGCCCTTTCCTAAAGAAATTGCTGTTTGGCACCTTGAACTGAGCAGTGAATTGCTGTACCCCACTCTTGTTCACTTCCAAGCTGCTCAAATTCTCAAAGCTACACAAGCTCATCATCCTCTCCACCACTCCTCCACTCTCTTCCTCTGGGTCAAGAGGGTGGCCAATGAAGTCAGCCAATCTCTTGATATTGACTGCTGGATCCATCATCATGGCTTCATAAGTCAATACCAACACCTTCTTAGGTGACTCTTGACTAGCTCTATAATAGCCCAAGGAATGGTCCCAAAAGGGTCCGAAATGTGAGACCCCGTCACGGAACAATTCAAATGCTTCTTCAAGCAGCAAAGGTGGCATTTCTTTTGGCCTTAGCTTTTTCAGGTACTGCCATTGGGAAATGAGTGCGTCTTTTGGGTCACGGCACACATACACTATTCGACAACCGGAGGTTTTGATGGAATTTGGTAGTAGGGAATACGGCATATGAGTAGAAAGCAACCTTTGAGATGAAATGCTGTCCTTAACGGGACTTGGAAAAGTTGTTTGATCGAACATGGCTTCTATGAAGAGTACTAAATCATGGGGATTGGCGGTAAGTAGAGGGTGTGATGAGAACTGGTAATTTCTTCTGTTCATGATTGTGAAGAGAATTGCCTTGAACCATGTGGTTCCGGCTTTCGGGGAAGTGGATAAGAAAATGTCTGTGGGTAGAGACTTGAAGTGGTCTCTTGCAGGCATGACTCCTTTTAGACCAGAAAGGCTTAACCAAACTCCTTGGTATTGCACAAGATGATTGCCCATCCACCCTTTTTGTTTCGGCAATGTTGGCAATATGGCCTCCCATTCCATGCATGTGTTCTTGCGATCAAAATCTCGATCAATTTCTTCTTGATCTTTCCTTTCCTCGTTCATTATCACCTCTCTGTTCGGTTTTGAAACAAGTAGTTGATGACAATCGCACGTTGCAGAGTCCATTGAGCGAAAACACTATGACAAGGACAGGCAAAGCAGCAATGAGAAGGAGTGACGAGATTCGAACACCTCACTTTTACATGATACTGTGCAGCAATGTTTGGACAGGATGTGTTCTTGTCTTAATTAGAATACCAAGGGAGTTTATATAGAGTACACAGGCTAAATTAAAGAGGTAAATGAGTGATAGAACCAGTCTTGCCAAATCTTATTAGGCTAAGTATGAATCAAAAAATCTTAACGAAGGTCTCAATCCCATCCAAACCCTTGGTTTTAGCAAACAAAAATCACCACCAACCTATGAACGGGTACTGATTAATTCTAGAACTGTCACAAAACCACTTATTCGGATGCAGTCGGATCAGATGAATCAAATCACCAGTAACTTGATGCGAGAAAGTACATTCTGGACCATAGCAGTCAATTATAGCTGACTTTGCAAAAATTTATTAAAAACAAAACAATAAAATTAAAAAAGTACACCAGTTTTTCTACATGCATTCATCCACTTTGTCAAATAAACATAGAAATCATCAATACAAAATCCCTGAAGAAAGTATACCGGTTGACTTAATTTCAGTTAACATCACTTACAAGCTGCTCGAAGTCAAGATAGGCAAATCGAGATTACCTTTAGAGTTCAGGCCTGTATCAAATGAATCGCCATCAGATGAAATCCATGGCTGACTTTCCCCAATTGCAGGCGTCGTGAGGTTGAAGATGGTTGCGCAGTGTCAGCCTTTCAAGATGTTATCTTGAGAATATAATTTTATTATGTCAGCTAGTTGCGAGGTTGAGCCAAGGGCTAGATAACAAAAAATAAAAAATACAATGCTTTGGCCAGATCGAGTTTTTATATTATGTACAAAAAAATGAAAAATTAAAAGCTTTGGCCACATCTAGCTTTTATATTATGTGCAAAAAATGAAATATAAAAAGCTTCGGACACATTGAGTTTTTATATTATGTATTAGAGATAATTATGATATTTATGTTGATTCTCCGCATCTCTTAAAATTGCGTGTATATTACCTTTTAATTGTGCTTATCTTGATCTATATGTTTGCTTAGATAGTTATTTAATAAATCCTATAAATAGAGACTCGTGTATTCTTCTTCTAGATATGTCGAATTTATAGAAATTTCATATTTTTATTTTCTGCATATATTTTCTTATAGGAATAAGTGTACTAGAAGTCCTAAAATTTGTCACAAAAGTACAATTGAGTCATAAAAATTTCAAAAAGTGCAATCAAGTCCTAAAAATTATTTCGAAAATGTAATTGAATTCTAAAACTTTCAAAAAGTGCAATTAAGTCATAAAACTAGTTAAATTGGTGCAATTAAGTCCTTCCATTAATATTGTTAATTTATTTAACGAAAAATGCTAACGTGGCATTTTTAAATTACTTTCTCTCTCCTACCTAGCATTTTTTAATTATTATTTTATTTTAATATTAATTTAATTATATTTAAAAATTTTAAAAAGCTAAAATTTTACATAAAAAACAAAATTGAACAAAAGAAAAAGAAAATGGCAAGGCAGGGCCTCGCCGGTGGGTGTTGCCGCTGCCCCCACAGCCGTTGCCCATCGTCGGAGGGGCCGATGACCTTCACTAGGCCCAAGCGAGAGCGCCCAGATCTACTAGACGCCGAATCTCCCCTAGGACTAACGACCATCGCTTGTCCTAGGCGAGGCATTGCCTAGGGCGCCCGATGGCCGCCAACCCCATGCAAGGGCCAGTGACCCTTGCTAGGCCCAGGTGAGGCTTCACCGGCCATCGCTTGAGCCGATGAGGCTCGCCCAAAACTGGGTTGAGGGCGCCCAAATCTAGGTGACGACGGCCTTTGTCTAGGGCGGGCGAGACTCGTTTGCCCTGTGTGAGGCCTCTCTGGCCCAGGCTAGGGCAACCGATGGTCACTAGACCTAGGGGAGAGTTGGCATTGCCTAGATTTGGGTACCCTTGCCTAGGCCTAGTGAGGGTCGCCGACCCTCGTCTGCAGTCAACGAGGCCTTGCTCGGGGCCACCTAGCCTTGCCCAGGGCTGGTGACCTCTCGGCTCCTCCGGCGATAGGCGGTAGCGGCAGCGCCTACTGGCGAGGCCCTATCCTGCACTGCCATTTTTATTTTCAGTTTTGTTTTTTTAAATAAAATTTTAAATTTTTTGTTAAATTTTTTAATCTAATTCAAATCAGATTTGAAGAAAAAATAATACAAAATGCCACATAGGAAAGAGAAAGTAGTTTAAAAATTCCACGTTAGCATTTTCCATTTAATAACTTGATGGAGTTAACTAAAGGTCTTAATTGCATCAATTTAATAAAATTTAGGACTTGATTGTACTTTTTGAAAGTTTTAGGACTCGATTATACTTTTGCAATAAGTTTTAGGACTTGATTACACTTTTTGAAAGTTTTAGAACTCGATTGTACTTTCGCGATAAGTTTTAAAACTTCTAATGCACTTACCCCTTTCTTATACTGATGCACTAATAGGCAATAAATGGTCAACCGTCACAACTGGAGTTCATGAATAATATGTCAGAACTAGACTCGATTGACAAGGGCACGGGCGCTCGTCAATTGAGATGAGCTATGGTCATTGAGGTTCATTGCTTGTGGGTGCATCAGCTGGAGCGTGAATTGCATATCAGAATGGTCGTTGCGAGAGCTTCCCAATGAGCCTAATATTTCTAGGAAAAATCAAGAACACACAAGTTCGAGGTTTTGAGCATAAATCCTTCTTTAGCATAAATTGGAGGTCCAGACACTTTGGTCGAATTTGAAATCTCTGCAGGTTCTGAGCTCTGGCACCTTTTTCGACCATTGGAAGATTGGACGGAAATTTGACCGGTGATTATTTCCTCATCTAACAACCTATCGACCCAATTTTTAGTGCATTGGAATGATTGTGATCCCTAATTTCATAGTGTGCAATTGAAAGCAGGAGATTGCAAACTTCATGACACTGCAAAAGGATAAAAAAAAAATTGACTGTCGAATTCGAGTGATAATATGGGTATCAAAACAGTCATTTTTATGAGCGTTACCCATTTTTGATCTTTTAAATGTGTTTCATGCCTTGTATATTATTGGTCAAACCTTGGACATGTGTTCAATATATTTTTTCAATTAATTCAAGATCAAGGACTACATTGAACATTTTCATATTATTCGGGATCTAAATTGAATATATATCAAAAGTCTAGAGACTATATTGAATAAATTAAAAGTTCAGAGACCGCATTACACATTGAGCGAAAGTTCATGAATTATTTGTATCATTATCCCCAAAAATAATAATAAAAGTTGAAGGAGAATAGGCTTAACAGGGGGATTAACATGAGCTGGACGGAGTTATGAGAGAAAAAGGGCTTAGACTGAATTTGGGTACACCCAAAATAAGATTTGGGCTTAATGTTGGCCTTGCAGTTGAATGGGCTAAAATAGCCACCGTGGACCGTGGGCTTCGTGTGTTAAATTCGGATTTGGGCTTGAGGCATTTTAATTTGAAGGAGTTTTTTTGTAAGCCCGAATTGCCTCCTTATATCAGACGGCCCAGTCTGAGTCCTCATTTTCGGATTAAAAAATAAGATATTAAATAAATTAAACATATATAAATATAAAAAATTCTAAAATGCTAAAAAAAATCAGAAAATGCTTGGAAATAGGCCTTCATTAGACTTGTAAGTTCTGGCGTTAGACTTAGTTTAGTTTCTATGTTAGCATATGTACATGGTTCAGATGTTCTAGTGAGTGCCTTAGTAGATTAATCTTTAGACTAGAAATTGGACTCAGTTTGAATCTAGCTCATGTGGGATTATGTGTTGGAGATTATAACATGGCCATGTAAATTCTTTACGCAATGAGTATTGGATTTCATATGCACTTTTACTTCAAGCTTTTGAATACTTGGGTGTTTGATTCTCATCGTTTTAATAGCTTGCTTGTTAATTTTCCTTAATAAAATGGTTAGGTTAACCCTTAAGAACGTAATAAACCCAAAAAGAATACTTGCATGGACACGTAGCAACTTAAAGATCTTGAGGAGCATAATTGACAAAAGACGTGCTTGATCACTTAGATGAACAACCCTTCCAAAATATTGGTACCGAAAGGGCACTAATAGGAATATTAGCGTAATCAAATCCCTTGATTTAGAATCTCCACGTTTCATTTGGTTTCTAGCTGGCCCCAAGTGGCTAGTAGCGACTCTTAGAAAATACTTAGGTTGTTAAGAATTTAAAATGAAATTCAACATCGTGTGAGGTATAGGCTTGGGAGAGCCTGCACCTAATCGAGGGCCATTGGCCCTTCATTAGGCAACACCCCTAAACCCACAAAGACGGTCACGATAGGATGTTCAATGACTTCAATTGGAACTGGTTCAAAGAGAAGTGTTTCATCTTTTGGCTTTATCAGCGAAGCTTGTCGAAAGATGATCTAGGGTTTTTCGTGCTCTAAGAGAGACAAAGAACAAGCCTTATTTGTTTGCAAATTAGGGCTAATTGTAGAAACAAAGAGAGAGAATAATGGATTTCTACGTGGATTATGTCAACTGAATTATTGCCATGAGTCATTCAGCTCAGTAATTTCACAATAAAATTTAACAATAACTAACAAAGAGTAAATGTATCATGCATGTACTCGTTTAGGATTTTAATGTTATAAAAATTAGTTTTGGGTAAATTTATCATAGATGTACCAGTTTGGGGGTTTTTAATGATCCAAAAATTAATTTTGGGGTAAATTTGTCACAAGTGTGTCGGTCTAAAGTTTTTTTGTGATTAAAAAATTATTGTCATACTACAAAAAAAACATGTTTTTTGTGACGAATTTTGAGACAAAAAATTTGAAAAAATCTTGTCACAAATCAAATTTGCGATGAACTTAGTGACAGAATTTTTTCCCGTCGCTACTAGGTCATCGCAAAATTTTGTGATGGAAAATTTCAATTTTTGTCGCAAATTTGTGACAGAAAAAAATTCGTCGTAAGTAATTTGTCGCAAAATTCGTCGCAAATTAGCCATGAACACTATCCGTCGCACAGTTCGTCGCAAAATTCGTCACAAATTAGCCACGAACACTATCCATCGCAAAATTCGTCACAAATAATTCGTTGCAAAATTTGTCACAAATTAGCCACGAACTTTATTCGTGGCAGAATTCGTCGCAAAATTATCCATGAACTTTATTCATCGCAAAATTTGTCGCAAATAATTTATTGCAAATTAGCCACGAACTTTATTCGTCACAAAATCCGTTGCAAAATTAGCCACGAACTTTATTCATCGCAAAATTTGTCACAAAATTTGTCGCAAAATTCGTTGCAAAATTCGTCGCAAAATGTATTGGACGGAAATTAGGCACGAACTTGATTCGTCGCTACTTATTCATCGCAAATTAGCAACAAATTGTAATGGTCGCAAAATTCGTCGCTAAATATTCGTCACAAATTTTACAACATTTCGACCATCAAATCTTGTCCATATCAATAGCTACGCATTAATGAAAATTATGTAATACGTTGAAAACAATCAAAGGACACGAGAAAATCATAGATTCCACTTTAGAAACAGAAAACGAACAAACCAGACACAATGCCATATAATTGAAAAATGTAACTAAAGGAAAGATGCTAGTCTGCAAAAAATAATGATATATGCAAAGTTGCAAAGTCTGATACGATGATATTTGATATCCAATCTTATAATACATTGAAAATATTCATAGGAGGCGGGACAACCATAGATTCTGCTTAGAAAACAAAAAATTGACAAACCAGACATAAGATTGGGCGACTATGGTACTCGGCAGGACACCAAAAGCAGTCACTTTTGTCGAAACCTGATGAAATGTGGATACATAAATAAATATATTCAATCAGTCCAGAATATAAAAGAAGTGTTTATGCATGGATGTGGAACTAGGTATAAAAAAATAAGTAAGAGGGTTAATAAAAAAAAGTTTCAGGACGAACATCAATGTTCTTACATATGAATATGAGTCAACTTTGACATCCATTGTAGTTTTTTCACCCTTGTAAACCCTATTTCTGTCACCTAGGAAAAATTAGATCCTTGAACCTAGTTGTAAGAAAGTTGTGCACAAAAAGTAATTGTAGGGTAAGAACAAATTAGGTGAAACTGCACTTATGTCATAAAAGATTGTGAAGCAAGCTTACTCCCGATTTTAGCAATTTTAACTAGAAAGGATTGAGAAAATCATCAGCATCATCATCAATGTCGGCATTATTGTGTCGCTCATCATTGTGCCCATCACCTATTGGATTGGCAGGAGGTACAGGAGGAACCTCACCGCGATTGATGTTGAGGTGTCGCATAACAATTTGTATTTGCTGTTTCCAGTCATTGATTTCTTCGTCCCTCTCTACAATTATATTTTTCAGTTTGTTGACTTCTTGGGTCAATTGCTCGTCATGTCGTGTCCTCTTTCGACTAGTCGCATTAGATGATGAAGTTCCAGCATGATTCGGCATAAACATCCTTGACAAGGATCCCATCCCCAATATTTTTTTATTTTTTCATCTCACCCGTTGCCACCACTCATAATGCCATACTGTCAACTGATGGCTCAGACGCAGCACAACCATTACTATCACTAGCATTGCTCATTAAAAGTTCATCATATTTTTCTTACATTAATAATATAGATGGAAATAAAATAACTTCATATATATATCTACCATAAATATTAAAAGCATTCACGATTTTCATTCTAGTTTCCATAAAGCCCAAAGTATAACCTTACATACATTAGTAGATTTTGCTCGATCGTCAATCTATGTTTTATCTTTCTTTTGAAATGTGCATTCAAATGTAGCTGCAAATGTCAGTTCCGTCCTCAATTCTTGTGCCTATAAAATGTAAATATGAGTAATTGAATTAAATTAACTTATAACTTATTTAACAGACTTACCAGTCGTTTGCGATGCTTCCTAATGTTAATACAGCCCCAGCATATGTGGCCAGACCCTTCACTAGAACTAGAAGATTGATTCTTTTTATTCTACTCACTGATTTGCTGACTCTTTTCAGTTTCCCAAATTCTTTTAATTTCTGCCCAATTCTCAGCTGTAATGAAAGCCGACTTCACTTTCTTGATCTTCATTCTATTCATCACATTCGTATGTGATCACTAACTTTCTTCTGAAAAATTCTTCTCACTTTATTCTCTTCTTGATCATCCCACTTGAACTTCCACTGCAATCAATACAAGAAAAACTGAAAGTTATTATGATGGTCACATATCCATTACCATGCACCAGACAATTCGGCGATAGACTTTGTTACGTTCATCTCAGGAAAAATATCCGGTCCCTTTAGTACTGAAAACTAAAGCGTTGTTCTGGTCCCTTTACATCATTCATGACTATCAATATACTACACCAAACTTAGTAAGTGAGAAAATAGAATATCTAAAACTTACCTTGAACTCATTCCATCATAAATCTTTCACCTCTTGTGGAACACCTTCTGTAATTAACATACTGCCCCATCCAGTAGTTTTTAACTATTTTATCCAATTCCCTCACAACAAACGAAGCATCCGTGAATCTGCAAACATACAGATATTGTGCAATATTGACAATTCAGTTGACATTCATATCTAAAGCCATAAATATTACATATACTAAAAAAAAAAATAAAGTACTTACGAATCTTCATATGGGCATATCAGGAATTGGTTATCTTCTTCACCTTTGTTTCTGTCATTATGCGAATGTTGCGTTGAATAATAAATGGAATGGAAGGAGAGGGAGCCAAAGGAGATGGAACTGGAGGAGATTAAGTTGGCATGTGGCTAAATCCCATGACATGTTCTTGAGCGTTGGAGGAAGGACCAACGTGTCCATATTGTCCATCAGCATATTGTGATTGAGAGTTAGATGCAAGGACAATAGACGAGGAAAGGGATGGGGACGAGGACGTTGAAGAGGCCGATCGTTTATGCATGTGACCTCCACGTTTATACTGACAAGTAGGAAGGTTAGACAAATATGTAAAAAAATATGAATACGTATTATGGACACATAATGACGTATACGACGAAGCTTACCATTTTGGTTCAGAAGCAGAAAATGTTCTCTCTTAATTAGTCAATGCCGAGTGTTTATGACGTGCAATTTTGTACGAATAAATATACTATGAATCACACTCATTTTGATATCAAATTTCAATATATGAGCATGATATGCCATGCTAAGCCGGCATTAGCCATAATTAACCGCACGATCCACTTTCAAACCGCACGATAATTCATCAAGTACAAGAACAACCATGAAACATCAATTTCATCCACATGATCTTTGTTCTCGACCACACGATCATCAATCAAAGTGGCTGGCCACATGCATTATAAGCCATTAATTTTTGTGGGTACCTAAAAAAATTTAAATTTCACTCAAAGTGGGTTGCCACAGTTATTTCTTGCCATTTTGTTATATTTTGAAATTTTATTTATTTTAATTTAAAAAAAATTCACCAAATTTAATATTTTCCCAAAATATGAATTTTTTTAATTTTGATGAAATTTTTCTGAATTTTTCTAGAATTGTTCAATTTTAATGCATTTTCTAAATAAACGCTTAATCAACCAATCGATCATCATTGAACGCTTAATCGGCGATATAATGGACAAATTAACTAGTCGAATATCGATTAAAGCCACATGCAATCCTAAAATCGACCCCTAACTTAGCCAACCAATTAGATATTAAACAATCCCTAAACAAGTCCGATTAATACTCATTATGGTAGGTAGGATTTAGGGAGTTGCTTACTTGGTTCAAGGTTAAGAAAAATCAAATAATAATTATATTTTGGCCGGTTGGCCAGTGGTGGGCTTGGCTTGGGCGTGGGCCCAAGTGGTGGCTAGTCGGCCATGGCGGGCGAACACGGTGGAGGGCGGTGATGGCGTTGGGTGGCGGGAGGCGGCAATGGCGTCGGGCGGCGGCTGGCGGCGGCGGCGGCCTCGGGGCGGCGGCTGGGCGGCGATGGCGTTGGGAGGGGGCGACAGTGGCGATGGCCTCGGGCGGCGGCTGGGTGGCGACGACCAAGACAAGTGCTCGGGTGAGGCTGGGCAGTGACAATTGGGCGGCTGCTGGGCGCGATGGACAAGCGGCGGTTGGGTGGCGATGGCGAGCTTGGCGAGGCTGGGCGGCTACTAGGTGACGACGGCTAGGCGGCGATGGTTGGGCGGCAGTTGGGCGGCGATGGCGAGCTTGTCGAGGCTGAGCAGCGATGGTTTCAGGCTACTGCAAGGCGGGTCGACGAGGCGTACGGGTGAGTGAGGCGGCAAATGGAAGCCCGAAGTAGCGGGCGACCCCATTACGCGGTAACAGATTGAGGATAGGGACGGGTGACGCGGCGACGGCTATGGCGACGGCGACGGCGGCGACAATCTAGGGCAATCGGGGAAGACAACGGGAGGAAGATGAAGAAGAAGAAGAAGAGAAGAAAAACGATAAAAAAGAACAAAAGCTAACGGGGGCTGCAAGTGAGAGACAGAGTTTGCAACAGATTTTTTTCATCCGTCGCAAATTTACAACGGACGCAACTTTCCGTTGGTCCGTCACAAACAACTTTCTGTTGGTCAGTCACAAATTTGCGACAGACGAGAGTAGTCCGTCGCAAATATGTGATAGACGTAACTTTCTGTTGGTCCATTACAAATTTGCGACGAACACAAATTTCCATTGGGTTGTTGCAAATTTGCGACTGATTGTTTGGTCCGTCGCAAATTTGGACGGGAATTTTTTTCCCATCCCAAATTTACGACTGAATTTTTATCCGTCGTAAATTTGCTACGGACATTTTTTGGCTATCACAAATTTGTGATGGACATGTTTTGATCGGTCGCAAATTTGCGACGGACTTCTTTTTTTTTGGTCGCAAATTTGCATTAGTCCATAGCAAATTTACGACGGACTTTTTTTTGCGATTGCAAATTTGTGACGGCCTTTTTTGTTCGTCGCAAATTTGGAAGGGAATTTTTTCCTCGTCCCAAATTTGCGACGGACCATTTTGGTCCGTCGCAAATGTGCTACGGACATTTTTTTGGTCCGTCGCAAATTTGTGACGGAAGTTTTTTTTGTTTGTCGCAAATTTGCGACGGAATGTTAGTCTGTCGCAAATTTGCAACGGATTTTTTTTAGTCTGTCGCAAATTTGGGAGGAGATTTTTTTTTCCGTCCAAATTTACGACGGACCATTTTGGTCCGTCGCAAATGTGCTACGGACATTTTTTTGGTCCGTCGCAAATTTGTGACGGAAGTTTTTTTTGTTTGTCGCAAATTTGCGACGGAATGTTAGTCTGTCGCAAATTTGCAACGGATTTTTTTTAGTCTGTCGCAAATTTGGGAGGGGATTTTTTTTCCGTCCAAATTTGCGACGGACATTTTTTGGTCCGTCGCAAATTTGCTACGGAAATTTTTTTGGTCCGTCACAAATTTGTGACGAACTATTATGGGTCCGTCGCAAATTTGGAATGGACATATTTTTTGGTCCATTGTAAATTTGCGACGTATTTTTTTCTTCCAAAATTATGCGACAGACAATATTTTGAAACAAGCAAATTTCCGATGGATTTATTTCAGATTCCAAAAATAAATGACATTTTCCAATCCGTCGTAAATTTGCGACGGATTCAAAAAATTGCCGTGAATTTGACTTCCGTCGATAATTCTTCGATAAACAGTAGTCACGAATAAGTTGTTGTCGTAAAATGAGCGACGAAATTAGCAATGATCCAAATCCAATGGAAAATAGCATATCACAAATGTCATCGCACGAATAATATTTGACTTGTCATCATTTAGCGACAAATTTTCTGAATATCAATTAAATTAAGAAGAATAAGCGAAAACAACAGTAATAACAACAACAATAATGATAATAACAATAATAATTATTATTATGACAACCAAAATAACACTTGTCGCAATAATAATTACATGTCTTTGTGTTCGTGTTCATGTTCGTCTTCATCTTCGTCATTTATCTCAAAATCAGATCTGAACAGTCTTGTACATTTAATTCGCAAATTTCTATTGGATCCACATCTATCGTTGCTCCACATGGATCTCGTAAAGTTGGAATATTATATTCCTCGGTTTCAACCGTATTACAAACTTCCTCTTGTTGATAGGCTCTATCCTTCCAATGTTGCTCGATTTTTCTTTGTGCTTTGATTTTACATACAATCCACCAATCAGTTTTGTCACGTTTCAAACTAGAATATGATGCATAACACACTTGAATTGCTTGTTGTGCCAAGACAAATGGTTCATATTTCATATACATTTTCTTGTGATTTATTTTAACCAAATTAAACTTCGTATGCACCTTCATTCCTTTGACGGGATCGAACCACTTGCACTTAAATAACACAACCCGCATCATTAATGGTCCATGGTACTCTATCTCTATGATTTCATCCAACAAGTTATAAAAAACATCCTTTGAACTGCCACCATTGGATGACTGAACAGACACACCACTATTCATTGTGGCTTTTCCCATTCCATATTCTTAAGTGTGAAAATTATATCCATTTATGAAATATGCTGGCCAACTCCACACTTTTAACTGTGGACCCCATGACAGATGATATAGCAATCTTTGCTCTCCAAGTTCATCATGATTACTATGAACCTAATGTTACACACACAAAGTCAATAATATATAGTTTAATAAATGATGTATAAAATTTTAATAACTTGGTTTTGGTCCATAGACAACTTACATATGTTTTGAACCATGCTGTAAATTGTTCATCGTACATACGGTCAAACTCATTTTGTGATAGTCCATACATTGAAGTTTGGAAAATCCTAGTAATAAATACCATTTATATATTAGTAAATATTTGACACGTAATACATATATTTGCAAATTTACACTTAATCGAAGTATGGCTCGACTTCTGGGCAGTTCAGTGAAATATATGTATGGGCTGCATGCAATTCTTCACTTGTTAGGTAATGAGATTGACATGCGCCGCTTGGTCGACCTAAATAATTGAAAATAGAGAATGCTTTGCAATTGGGATCAATGAAGCTCTTATCATTTCTGCCTACTCTCCGCCTCTTGCACTGCACGTGCGGCTTAAAATAGTATGATGCAAATGTTGTCACTTCTTCCACAATATATGCATTACAAATTGAAGCTTCAACACGTGTTTTATTCTTCACTTTTTTCTTCAAATGATATAAGAATCTAGTTGCAATCAAGAGGAGTTTATCGGAACATAATATATAATAAAGTAGTTTGAACTTTATTTAAAAAAAAATTTACTTCTCAAATGGATACATCCATCGAAATTGGATGGGACCTGCAACTTTGGCCTCATAAGGCAAGTGAACTGAGAGATGCTCCATCGAATCAAAAAATGATGGAGGAAATATCCTTTCTAAATTGTAAAGAATAATTGGAATATCTCTTTCTAGTTTCTCCATGTACAATGCTTTTAACACTGTCGAGCAAATATTATGTAGGAAATTGCTTAACTCTATAATGTCGCCCCATACAAAGTTCGGTAGAATTTTCTTGAAAGCTATTGGAATTAGTCTTTCCATCAATATATAACAATCATGACTCTTCAAACTTGTCAACTTGCATTCATTCAAATCAACATATCTTCCGAGATTCAAAACATATCCATTAGGAAACCGCACAAATTTCAACCATTGACAAACAACTCGCCTCTGCTCCTTATTCAATGTATAAACTGCTTTTGGTTTTGGTCCCCTACCGCTTGCATCCACATCTAGTATTGATCGATCACAAATATCTCTCATATCTTTTCTTGCATTCAAGTTATCTTTTTTTTTTTCTGGTAACATCCATCACGGTATTTATGACATTGTCGAAGACATTCTTTTCTATATGCATGATATCAAGATTATGATAAATAAGATGAGCCTTTCAATATGGTAGATCCCAAAATATATTGCGTTTTGTCCACCTATGTTCACTTCTGTACGCAAAAGTCGTACCGTGAGGGTTCTGAACAACAATTGGAAAGTCCTGCACCCGCTCCCAAATTTGATCGCTGGTCAACCTCAATGGCGGACGTGTTATTTTAGTCCTATTCTTGATGAACCCTTTTTTATTTCTTCTGAATGTATGATTTATCGGTAAAAAATTATCTGTGACAGTCAAAATAGCTGGGTTTCTGTCTATGTTTTAATCTAAATGACTTTGATCTCTCCAAACATATCGGACATCCTAAGATGCCAGCTATACTCCATCCAAATAACATTCCGTAATGTATGATTTATTGGTAAAAATTATCTGTGACAGTCAAAATAACTAGGTTTCTTTCCATGTTTTAATCTAAATGACTTTGATCTCTCCAAATATATCGGACATCCTAAGATGTCAGCTGTACTCCATCTAAAGAAGAGCAGCCTTCATTATAAATATTTGATCGGTAGAAACATCATATGTAAGGATACCTTCCTCCCAGTTGTAACTCTTCAATCAATGGTTGCATATGAACATCTATTAACTTTTTTGGATTTTGCGAGCTAGTTACGATTAATGTAAAAAATATATAAGGTGTCTTCATGCACATACTAGGTAGAAGATTATACGGCGTTAAGATAATTAGCCAACATGAATAACTTTTTCCTGATTTCCCAAATGAGTCAAATCCATTAGCATAGAGACTTAACATGATGTTTTGAGGCTCTATCGCAAACTCAGCGTACGTTCTATCAAAATGCTTCCATGCCTCTACATTTGAAGGATGATACATTAGATCCTCTTCTGTTTCATGATTTGCATGCCAAGTCATGTGTTCAGTAGTGGCCTGAGACGCATAAAGCCTTTGCAATCTGGGAATTAAGGGTAGATAAAACATTTGCTTGCATGGTCTACGCTTATGATTACGAACCTGCCTCCTGTTAATCTTATACCTAGGTTGGCTACAGAATTTTCAAGATTCTGCATTTTCATCATCTCTCCAATATAACATACAATCTCTATTACATACATCAATCCTTACAACCGAAAGACCTAAGTTATCCACTAGCTTTTTCATATCATAAAAATCACTTGGCATGCTGTTATCACGAGACATTGTTTGCCACATTACTTCAACAAAAGAGTTGAAGTAATCTTGCGACACATTATGCTCTGTCTTAATATTTAACAGTCTTACTGTTACTGATAACTTAGTGTGGTTTTCACAACCTAGTCATAAAGGTTCATCCGCTGCTTTCAACACTTCCCGGAACTGATTAGATGAAAAAGTTTTATTATACACATTCTCATCAAAACCCGTTACTCCTATCTCTTCTAATTGTGATGCATGATTAGTACCTACTTGTTCAAGTATAGGAGTAAAACTAGTATTTGCATGGTTCGAATCTGAAACAAAATTCTGACCAGCTACATCAATCATTATCCTCTCGTATGGGTTCAATTGGTCATAATAGTTACATTCTTCCTTAACTAAAAATTGGTCACTTCTTCCGATATCCTTCATCAGATATAAATGGTTCACCATGGCAAATCCAATTATAATAATTCGGAGTAAATCCAAATCTATAAAGATGTGCTCTAACTATATCACACACATAAAATTTACTATTACTGACACCTTAACTTATTTCCATCCATGAACTCATATTTACCACTAGCGAAGTCTAAAAATAGTTTTAACCCAATATGAAACTCATCGATCAATCCTCGACGTTCAGGTAAGTTCTTATTATACATCCAAGCCCTGTCTCTTTACATTGTGTCTGTATTAAAATAAAAAAAATCTTGTAAAATATTTAAAATATCATATCTACTGTTGTAAATTAAAACCATAAAATTATGAAAATTAAAATTTTGTTTTCCACGCAACAATTACTTTGAAATGTAAAAAATTGAAAAAATTATCATGTAAAGAAGACTTATCCAGATATTTGAATGAAATTTTAGTAGCAGAAAGTGGTCAATTTGAAGAGAATTGCAACATTCACTTGGATTGCGAGACCTTCAGTTGGACACGTACCTAAATAAAAGCAAAATCACTTAACATTCATTTTAAAATAATTTTTTTATTTTTTCGAATTTTTTAATTTTTTTTAATATTTTTCTCTGGTTGCTGGCGAGGCTGAGCGTTCTCGCCATGGCCGCCGGTCGATGCCGATCGGTCTCGCCCAAATTTGGGGGAGGTCGCGCGGCCTCGCCATGGCCGCCGGTCGACCCCGCTGGCGAGGTCGACCGGCGCCTCGCCCAAGTGTGTCCGTCGCAAATTTGTGACGGACGATCTTGGTCCGTCGCAAATTTACGACATACTATCTTTGTCCGTCGCAAATTTGCGACACCGATTGCCGATCCAGCGACCGGCCACCAATTTACAACAAAAACAGAAAAAAAAGTCAATAAAAAAAAATTTCGCATCCAACGATGTATAGAAAGGACAGGACCGTATTAGTCACATGTTTAGTCATGAAATTAGCTACAATACTTACCGGTGGAAAAGCTTTACTGAGATTGATTTCTGCGCGCACGGATTATTGAGAGAAATGAAAGAGGGAGAAGGTGGGAGAAAAGCGGGTGACCTAACGAATAGAGAGAGAAATGGACGGGTGGGGTGCATATCATGAAATTAAACTTCGTCACAAATTAGCGACGAATCCGCTTTCGTCGCAAAATCCGTCGCAAATTGCGACGGATAAAATATTCATCGCTACTTTCATCGCACAATAAACATTTCGTTGCACAAAATTGCGACGGAAAATAAATTCGTTGCAAACTTGCGACGTAAAAGTTGTCGTTGCTAATTTGCGACGGAACTAGCGACTATCAACTTTCCGTCGCAATTTTACGACGACTTTTACGACGGATTTATTTTCCGTCGCAATTTTGCGACTGAAACTAATTCCGTCGCAAATTCCGTCGCAAAATTTGCGACGAATTTAGAAATCCGTCGCAAAGTTTGTCGCATATTAGCGACGAAAATAATCCGTCGCAAATTTCTGTTGCCAAAATCATGTTTTTTTGTAGTGATAGATGTACCAATTTGAAATTTTTTGTGGTATCAACTTTATAGTTTTCCTTTGCAATTTGAAAACTGAAAATTCCATTGGCCGCCCTAAGATGAAAATCTACACATTGGGGGCAGACAACACTTGGATCCATAGTGTTGTGTGTGATTTTTTTTTTTTTGGTAAGGGTGTTGTGTGTGATTAGCGTGTCCTTTTTTCAAAACATGCTATGCGTAAAGTGCCCTCTAAACAATCAATCAAACAACGGGCAAATCCATCCATATCAGACGGTGGTGAAGAGGTGGGCATGAGTCCCATTGTCAATAGTTTGAAAGCAAGTTAACAGGGACGAATCTAGTCGAATCAATCACCCTTACCTCGTGTATAAATATGAAAACTAAGCTCAAATATGAATCAAGCAAATGGGGACGAGTCCAATCCCAATTCCGACATCATGTGATTCAATCAGTTTGCGCCTTCACAACCACATTCAATCTTGCGATAGCGAACATTCAACGTTCAATAACAAAGCACAATTATTCAATGAGAGTACAATTTTCAATCAGCATGCAAATTGATTTGACATGCAATTACATATTCAATGTGCCATGTCCCATTAGCGTGCGATTCCAATCATGAAGCAATTCGATGCGGACGTCGGAATTGAAACGAGTGAATTGCAGGATGATGTGCGAACTCATGTCATAATTGAATTCAGAGCTAGCGTGGGGTTTAAACTCATGATGTGTGAGATGACTTACAGGACATCCGTACTATAGACATGACTTGCAAGTAATCCAAAGTTTTGAAGATGCAAAAAAAATGACACAATACAAGAATTCACAACCGATATAGGACTTCAAATCATATATGCGAAATTTTCAAAATAAAATTTATGGAGTAGATTTTATTGAAACAAATAGAAAAATTTTTGTTTAATAATTTTGAAATATTTGACCTAATTTCCTCGATACATGGTTAATCGGTTTGGCTTATTGAACAGGGGTTTATCTAAATAGGCACAGACAATTCTCTAAAATAGTTTCGGCAGAACAACTACCGATTTTATATTAATATATAATTTCTAATTTAGCATAGAACGCTATATTATTCAAAATCTAATTATGATCTTATGGTGACTAATTTGAAATAGAGAGGCTTAGGGCTTACCTCACATTTGAAGGAAAAGAAAATAAAGACCAAGGCTCCGTTTGTTTCACGAAAAATATTTGTTAGGAAACCGTTTTTTTCATTTTCTTGTATTTAGATTTTTTAGGAAAATAAATCAACGGAAAATGTTTTCCTAGTCAACAAAAAATTTATGCATAAATTTAGTAAAAAGATTTTCTCTTTAAAAAAATCGGAAATCATTCTCCAAAGAATGACTAATTATCAACGTTTGAACTAAAAACTCTGCACTTGGGCATGGAAACCCTAACGCTAGTTCCCAAGTCCCCGGTGCCTAGGCTTGGGTCCGTTAAGGCCGAGCCCGAGGTCATAGTGCCTATGCCCATGCTTCGCACTCAGTCTCGAGTCCACAAAGGCTGAGTTCAGGACCCTGATTGTAACGCCCCAACCTTTGGGTCATTAACGTGGCGTCCTGTTTGTTTTTCTTTTTCATTACACAAGCGGAAGCATACTCGGGACGATCACAACAAAAAGAACAATCAACGGAAATAAGACAAGCATTATGAGCGACTTTATGTTTACGAAACATGCAAACATATTTAAACAAGCTCTTCTCTTGGGTCATAGCAAACATCACACATATTCTACAAGCCTATTCCGAAGGCTTTTCTAATTACAGGCCGATGTGGCTTGGGCTTTCCTATCTCCACTATGACTTCTCGCTCCTCGCTTCTTCACCTCCACCCCGGTCCCGTCCGCCTGGCCATCTCACATCTCAACTGTGGCTTTATCTCGGAACCGGCCCGCCCTGAGGCATCAAGTCCGTTAGGGGCTCATTAAACATCACAAGCGTCGTGATTTGGCGGTAGGCGCGATCTTCTCTGACATTTATCACGGTGAGCACTTCAGCTCTCGGTTTCACGGTATTGCCAACGCGGGCTGGGGGAGATGCCATTCCTACGGACCTGAAAAAGGGGAAACAATGGGGAATGATTCGGGGAGACTCAACAAGTAAAATTTTACTAACAGGCGAGGACATATCAATCGTCATTACACGAAACATTTCTTACCGCATTGGCCTCCGTGGCCGATCAAACAACGACGGACATAGCAAGCATAAAACAAGGACTCCAGGCATGACTAAGTCACGGTTTACCTCATGTGTCGCGCCTCGGTTTCTAATTCGTGTTAGATAACATGCAAAAAAACGAAACAAGGCAAACTTGTTATAGATAACATAACATCGAGACACCAAGAATCGAGAACGGGGAAAGCTCGTAATACAACGTATTTCAACGTCATTTCCCGGTAGTAAAATCTCACTTACTCTTAATAAAATAAGAACTAAAGAGTAGAGAACGGGCGAAAAGGCGACGGTCTCGGTTTCGAACAACTCTCGGTAATGGCTTTTCTTTCTCTCTCTTGGCTTCTTCTTCTTCTCTCTCTCTCTCTCTCTCTATATTTCTTGGCCGGTTGGTGCACGTGGAAAATTGAGCCAAAACTCCCTAATGGCTTCTATTTATAGAGGAATTGGCTTGGCTAGGAAATCAATGAGGTAAGTGTACATGTCACGTGGGGGTGTGAGGTAAACGCACGCATCATCGGAGTATGAGGTAAGCGCGCGCATCATCCCTTCATTAATGACCTAATTCCAAAGTCAAGAAAAATGATGGAAATAGCAAAAAAGTCTCCCTTTCTCTCTCGTCACCAAGCTGGCTGTGGGTGTCTCTCCTCTCCCTTGCTAGCTGTGAATCTCCTCTCCCTCTCCCTTGATCAATTATTGAAGAGCAAGGCTCATAATAGATTCATAAATGGCCATAATGGTAAGTTGAAAATGAAGGCCAAGCAATAAATGAAGGTAATGATGATGAAGATAAGGTTTGACCTAGTCAAACTTTCTAGGGTTTTCTCTAATTAGCTGAATTCAATCCCAATTTGTTCGGACCAAACGGGTCTCGCGAAAATACGTATGTAATGTCCAAATCGAACCCCGCATCATAATTATTTTCAAACTTTTCCCGAGGGTTTTCCACGACAAATCACGTATAAAAAATCTCATTCAATCCGAGGTTCAGCATGGGAATGTCCTTAAATATTACCAAAAGACCTCAAGTCGAGATTCCAACATTTTTCATATAACAATTTGATAAATCTTTGAAATCTGACAAAACCGGACAGCTTTGCACTGTTCACGAAATCGGACTTGGAAATATAGTAAATGAACTTCGAAAATTCTCAAATTCGGATATGTCATAAACAAGACCTTAACAAACATTTCTCGTGAAGAACACAAATTCGGAATCTTTCTGTAAACACCATTTTTAGTAGCTTAAAAACAGACTAAAAATAGTTCGTTAGAACAAGATTCTGGTTTCTCAAATTAAGCTCTATCCAGAACCCAAATGATCTCAAAAAATTCCCAAATTTACACACATTATAGAAAAAGATGTTCTCAACAACTTTCATGAAGGAAACTTTTCTAAACTTGGCCCAGAAAAGCTCGTACAAAATAAAGACAGTGTAAACATCATCCAAATACCAATTCTGGGCAGTTTCACATGGTCTAAAAATCAGGTCATCATACCACTTATATCAACTCCAAAAATTCTCAAATTAAAGTATGTACAACTTCATGATGCTTGGAACAACTTTCATGAAGAAAGTGTTTAGAAATTCGGACCACAAAAGTCTCCCCAAAAATAACAAATCAAAGGAGTACCAAGGATCCGAAATACGGTTTTCCAAAACAAGAGTAGAAATTTTTGTTCCGATTGGAAAACCATCAAACTTAAACCATAGACATTTTTCAGGGACTGAAATTGAGGATGTGACATTGATGCTCGTGCCCGTGTCCGAATCCTTAGCACTTGGGCTCGCATCCACAAAGGTAGTGCTTGCGTTCAGGTCCACAAAGGTCATGCCCGAGTCCTCGATGCTTAGGCTAAGGTCTCTAGCGCTTGCACTTGGGTCCCTAGTGCTCAGGTTCACGTCCCTAGTTCCCATGCCCAGATGCTCCACACTTGAGCTCGGGTCCATTGAGGCCAAGGCCCCAAAACCCTGCACCCACACCCAGGTCCATCAAGGTCAAGCCTAGGAACCTAGTGGGTGAGCTCGAGTCTTCGACACTTGAGGTCGGGTCTATAGAGATCAAGCTTAGGTCCATCGAGGCCAAGCCTAGGACTCTGGTGCCCTTGCCTTGATCCCTTGTGCCCAAGCCCAAGTCCATCGAGGTTTGAGACCCCGATGTGATTGAAGGATCCCTAACGCTTAGGCCCAGGTCCATCGAGGTCTGGGTCCACCAAGGTTGGCCTATAACCCTAGTACTGGTGCCCGGATCCCTTGCACTTCAGCCTGGTTCATTGAGGCTATGGGCTCAGGCCCCAGTGCCCGTTGTTCGGGTACGGGCATCGGGGTCTCAAGCCCAAGCACATGCACTAGGGTGTCGTGCTTAGACATCGGGGGACCCAAGCATGGGTATTGGGGCTCGGGCCTAGCCTTGATGGTAGAGGTAAGCATGCTTCCAGGTTTTAGGATATGCATAATAGGTTCCGAGTTCCAAAAATTAGAGAACCTATTCCGACGAGTAGGTTTCAGGTTAGCATGACTGTCGAGGCTTTTTTAAATACACACTGGGCTGGTGATACTCTTGATCATTGCTCTACTATGGAGTACTACTTCTTTCCGAGTAACTCACTTATCTCATAGTGTAGCATATTGCTGTCACTCAATTTAGCATGGAAACATAATATTGTGCTCTTGTTGATATGACATCTGAATAATTATCGTTGGCAAAATTTTTAAAAGACACAGGTGCCCATCATAATAATGGAATAGTCATTTATTACGACAACTGGAGTGCTATTCAAATATCACATAATAATTTCCCATGAGCACATCGAGTATATTGAAATATATTGTCATTTCATAAGCTATTGCATGTTTCATGACACTGTTCATCTTGTCTCCACTTGATCCATAGATTAGATGTCTTTGCTCAGATAAATCTACTCGAGAGTTTTCAAGATTTTCATTTTAAACTCCAGCTGACTTCTTCTATGTCATCTTGAGTTAGAGGGGATGCTAATAACATATTTAGAAGATTATGTATATCTCCTTTAATTTGACATATCTTTCAAGATTGCGCATTATCTCCCTTGATTTGTGCATATCCTTTGGTTGAACCGGATTTATTGTAATTGGTATTATAATATACCATTACTTTAAATAATTTTCAAGCAATTCTTGTACTCGTCATTAGTGAATATACATGAATTGCACAATTCTCTTTCCGCGTTATCTTATTTCATACCATGTATTAAGTCCCTTGATGTGTCACATGTTGAACTTTTCCTTTGAGAAATTGATGGCTTTGCAACGGCAATCACTTTTAGTCATGATGTCAAGTTTGTGATTCACTTTTTACTGTACGTTATGATGAAAAATGGGGACTCAAACTCCACGGCTAGTTCCTTCTCAATTGAGGGGCCTTCGTTTCTCTCCGTAGAGGAGCTTCTATCCCTATCCCAATGGTGATAGTCCTCCCTCAAATTCTAAACTGGCCATTCCCCCTTTCAATCCCGCTTGTCTCCAAATCACTTGTGTGTAATCCCATTCTCTCCTCTCCCCCACTACTCCTGTCCGGAAAAATCCCCTCTTTAGTCATGCCCTAATCAAGCTCACCCTTCCCATTGTCAACGCTTTTCCTTTGAGATGTGGAAAGCTCTGACTTGGGACTTGCCTCCTTGCGTCCAGTAGGCTACCACTCCAAGAAGAAGGTCCATGGTGATTTTAGGTTCGGCGAGCATCCCCTTTTCTGTATAGACATCCACCCCTCTTTCACTACCACTTCCCTTGTAAATCGAGTCACTCACCGACCGTGACCCCCGGGTTCCCGGTCATCCCCAACCTTCCTTTCCACCTCCCATCCCTTTCCCTATTTAGCAATGGGAAGCATTCTCAACCCAGGGGGAGAAATAGCGCTTTTTCAACACTTTCAACTTTGAGACAAAAGGTGCAGAAGCTAGCGCCTAAAGCTGTTCAATCACAAGTCCAGTTAAGTTTTTGAATTACAGGCAAACTCAAAGCACATTCGTGCCGCTACCTCTAGAAGAGTAGCTTAGTCTTGCTCAAAGAAATGGGGATCGTTCTAGTGTTTGACGGCAAGAGCCTCTCTTAGAATAAGATAGTGTGGTACACCTTTCTCCAGAACCTATCGAAAAGGAAGCTGATAATGTAGCTCGGGTGGCTGCCTTGTGTAGAGAACTGGGAAACCTCTGGTCAGTAGACAACCTTGTGCTGCTAAAAGGTGACATCCCTGTAGAAAAACAAAAAGAATGCGCATTAACTTTGTATGGGAAATTGTACTCGAAACCAAATGTCAATTTTCAAGCTATCCTTAACACAATGAAGAGATTATGGAAAACGAACCAAATAGAATGTGAGCTCATTGAGCCGGGATTCTTCTCCTTTTCCTTTACTTCTTTAGAGGAAAAATAGAGAATTTTGGATTCAGGCCCTTGGTCCTTTTTGAGTAACTTACTTGTCCTCCAACAAGGTCATTCGGATACCCCCGACCATTGCTACGAATTCACGCACTGCGCCTTTTGGGTTCAACTAGCAGGTATCCCCCGAGGGAGGTTAATAGAAGACATGGCTTGGGAAATGGCAAGGAAAATCGGCGAAGTGTTAGAAGTGAAACTAGACTCAAGAGGAGGAGGCCCTAATAAAAGCTATAAAGCAAGAGTACTTTTGAATCTGTTCACTCCCTTAAAGACAGGCACCTTAGTATATCTAGAACATAAGAAAATTTGGGTGGACTTTAGATACGAGAGACTCCTGCACTTCTGCTACTCGTGCAGGAGGATAGGGCACTATGCGTCCTACTGCAAGGAAGTTTCCTTTGAAGAATCAGGCCTCAATGTAAACAGTAAGGGCAAATTTGGGCAATGGTTGAGAGCAGAAGTATGAGAACCTAGCCCCTTTTGGAAGATCTTCTATGGCAAGAATATCCCTAACCCTGAGGAAGAAGAGATAGTTCCGGAAACTCAAAGGGAACTCATCCCTAGAGAGCTTGCACTATCTACATCAAAAGGCAAGGCTGTTATTGGGCTGATTGAAGACATACCTCGGGAGGAGAGTTCAAATGAGAGAAACCAACCAGCTGGATTGTCTAGAGATAATCAGATTGATTGCTCAAACCAAAATTCCCAAATGCTTATGTCAGGGTCGACAAAGAAGGGTGGAATTTCGAAGCATCCTTGAAAGGTGAAGATAGGAACGGAATCCTTCAAGAAAGTGGCAGCATCAAGGAAAGATAAAAAAAAATCAACCCGCTAGGAATATGTCAGATCCTCTACCCTCCATTAATGAGGAGACACTCCTCGATGCTCCAATCAAGGTGGTAGATAGAAGAAATGACTGGGCTCTGGTGGCTAGCCCTAATAAGCCATAGGGAATTATATGAAACTTTTTGAGCTGGAATTGTTAGGAGTTGGGTAATCTCCTGATAGTCCAGCATCTCAGAGCCTTAGTGGCTCAAGAAAGGCCTGATTTAGTCTACCTGATGGAAACTAAAAATAAGAGAATAGTTGTTGACAGAGTGAAGAGGAGAACCAATTTCCAAAATATAGAGATTATCGACCCCATAGGAATTGCTGGGGGTTTGGCAGTGATGTGGAACGAAGAGGTGTCGATGATTGTGGAAGATTCCTCTGGAGAAATTATTAACTTGCTATGCAGGAATCAAGAAAGTGGAACTCTCATGCGCGTCACCTTTTTGTATGCCCCCATAAGCTTCCAGGAAAGGCTCAGGCTATGGAGCCATTTACAGGTGATAAGCGTAGCTAATCACCTCCCTTGGATATGTGTTGGGGACTTTAATGAGATCTTATACCATTGGGAAAAATCTAGGGGTAATGGAGCGGAGCACCATAGGCTAATAGCATTTCAAGATTCCTTAAACAGATGTTCACTCATGGATATTGAAAGCAAGGGTTGTGCATTCACTTGGGCCAACAATAGGGAAGGAAGAGCACTGGTACGGGAAAGGCTAGATAGGGCCCTTTGTAATATAAACTGAAGAGTGAGTTTCCTAGATGCGGAAGCCTTTGCACTGCCTACAATAGGGTCGGACCATAGTCCAATTCTGTTGTCTCTCCAACCAAACAGGATTAAAAGGAAAAAAGAATTCAAGTTCGAGGTGTTTTGGCTGGCCGATACGGAATGTAAGGAGCTGGTGAAAGAAGTTTGGGGTGAGCTGGAAGACAACCCAATACCGTTTGTTAGAAAATTGAAAAAGACTACTGAAGCTCTATAATTATGGGGTAAGTAGAAATTCTTCAATGCCCATAACTAGATTGAGATCCTAAAAAGAAGACTTACGATCCTTACAAATTCGGGAAATATAGGCACAAGCAAAAAAGAAATGCAACAAATCAAAGTGCAAATACATAATTTATGGAAACAAGAAGAGCAATATTGGAGTATGCAATCTTGCATTAATTGGATTAAGTGGGGAGATAAAAACACGAAATATTTCCACGCAGCTATGGTCCAAAGAAGACAAAGGAACAAAATTTCAATGCTGAAAATTGATGATACTTGGTGTAGAGACCCTAAAGTTATTAGCCTGCACATTACTAGTTATTGCGATTCCTTTTTCAAGACAGTGGGTACCAGTAACTTCAATCCAACACTAGACCAATGTTCCTTTCTTGGCCAAGAAGAAATGAATGAGGCTTTGATGGCATTGGTCACCTTAGAAGAAGTAAAACAAGCTACATTTCAGCAAGGAGCTACAAAGGCCTCGGGACCCGACGGGATGAATGGCCTATTTTACCAGCATCATTGGGAGGAATTACAGCACGATTTACTCGGACTAGTCAGCTCCTTCTTCCAATCATGCCACCTTGACCTAGAGTTTAACAAAATACACATCGTGATTATCCCTAAAGCTACAATCCTAGAAAGCATCACACAATTCAAACCTATCAGCCTATGCAATTTCAGCTACAAGATCATCTCTAAGGTGTTGGTGAACTGCCTTAAGTCCTGGCTCCCAAATCTCATAGCAATAGAACAGAGCGCCTTTGTGAGCGGGAGACATATTCAAGATAATATTTTTATAGTCTAGGAGATCCTTCATTAGCTAAGAGCTCGGGAGAGGAAAAAAAAGTTCCAAGCGATCTTAAAGTCGGACATGCAAAAAGCTTACGACAGACTTGAGTGGGACTTCCTTTGTGCTAGCATGAAGAAAATGGGCTTCTGCGAAGAGTGGGTGTCGTTGGTGAAAGAGTGTATCTCCTCTGTCACATTCAGTGTAAAAGTGAACGAAGAACCTTTAAAGTACTTCCAACCTTCTCGGGGGAATTAGACAAGGAGACCCACCATCTCCTTACTTGTTTATACTTATGGCGAACATGCTATTGTCCCTACTAAGAAAGGCTGTAGATGATGGGAGTTTGAAAGGTATCAAACTAAACAGGAACTACCCTACTCTGTCACACCTGTTATTCACTGACGATGCTATCTTCTTCCTGGATGGGAATATAGATGAATGTCAAAATCTGGCCAATATCTTAAATCAATACTGTTTCGCATTGGGACAAGCAATCAAGCTAAACAAATCCGGGATCTTCTATAGCGTGGGCTGCCCTCAAAACCTTAAAAGCAAGATGGCATTCGAACTAAGAGTACCAATCATGGAGAAAACTGGGAAATATCTTGGCATTCCATCAGATTGGAGACAAACAAAAAAAAACAGATGTTCGCGTGGATACTAGCAAGGGTAAACATGAAGTTGGAAGGCTGGAAGGAAAAGCTACTCTCAAAGGCGAGCAAGGAGATTTTAATCAAAACAGTGGTACAAGCTCTTCCCCAATATACAATGTCCATATTCAAAATCCCCATTTTGGTGTGCAAGGCATTTGAGCAGAAAATAACCTCCTTTTGGTGGAAACAAAACTCATCTAAATCGGGTATCCACTGGAAAAATGGGAACTTCTCAAAGAAAGGAAAATAGATGGTGGATTGGGCTTTAAGGATCTAGTTACTTATAACAAAGCTATGCTAGGAAAGCAAGCATGGAGACTTGTTCAAGATCCGATAGCATTGTGGAGCCAGCTACTTAAAGGTATTTACTTTCCCAACAGAAATCTATGGAAAGCTACAAAGGGATCCCGCCCCTCATGGGGGTGGCAAAGTTTACTAATGGGAAGAGATGCCTTAAGCCCAGACATGAAATGGCTGGTCGGGAATGGAGATTGCATTAACATCAGAGAGGATATATGGCTGGAACGGAGATTAATAGGTGGCCCAGCAAATCGAGATGACCCACAAAAAGTCGTAGAACTAATCAACCAGGAGACAAAAAGATGGGATGTTAATAAGTTACAAAGGATGTTTCAAGGGGAAATTGAGAGCGAAATTATGGCCATACAGTTAAAGCTAATCCTGGACATTAATAGACAAATTTGGATAGGAAACTTATCAAGGGAATATTTGGTAAAACAGGGTTACTCCAAGCTACGAGCTGTGTCAACCAAGCTAAATACAGATCTTACGTCCTCCTCTTATCAGTAGCCTCGCTCACTATGGACAAAGATATGGAACTACAAAACGAGCCAAAAATTCGCTTCTTCATGTGGTGTGTGTGTCACAATGCTTTGCCTACATCATAAAATTCATACAAAAGAAAGGCCTTACCCGACCCTTTATGCCCAATTTGTCGGGAAAACCCATAAACAACTGAACACATATTCGCCCATTGCAGCTGGACAAAAAACATCTGGTTAGATCTGAGGCTTCGAGTGGACGTATCACTAGCAAATTTATCAAGAATGGATAAATGGTTTGACGAATCCCTTACCAACATCACAAAACAGTCCAGCCGAGAGGTGCTTGCAGGAATTCTCTGGCAAATTTAGAAGGCAAGGAACGCTGGGTTTTCCATCAAATCAGCCCAAGATCGAGAGCAATCGTTGATGAAGCAATTAATCTAAACGGTAACTACCAGGAGCAAAACTTACTTGTGTCATGGAGATGGCGGGTGAAATCCAACACGGCGCGATGGACGTGCCCAAAACATGGAAGTTGGAAATTTAATGTAGATGGGTCATGGATCGAAAGGGAAATAGAGGGATCGGTGGCTGGGGTTTGCAGGGATCACAGAGGTTTGTGTACAGTGGAGTTTGCTAGAGCTGCGTCTGCTTCCTCCCCGCTAGAAATTGAAGCTACAATAATAAAGGAAGCTCTGCACTATCTAGGAGAAGAGGTAGCGATGAAGAACAATCCAGAGTTGGAAGTTTATGTACAACCAGAAAACGCAGCTTCAGTAACATACACTCATGACCCAGCTTTGAGCCCATGGGATTTGAGGAGTCTGTTTGAGGAATGTAACAAGTTACTCTCCCAATTAAAGAGGGTTTCTCTAGTCCACTGTCCGTGCGAGTCCAATCAAGTAGCAGATTGGATCGCCAAAAATCATCGAAAAGGGATGCTTCCATCCAGCTGGGTGTTTAGACCACCCCAATCTCTTTGGAATTTATGTTGTGTTGATGCTAGTCATCTTCACTCTTGTAATCTGCAGTTGAATGAATGAATGGAAATTTGCATTTCGACCAAAAAAAAAAAAACTCCACTGCTAGCCATTCATAGAGACTAGTGGACAAACTGAGTGTGTTAATAGAATTTTGGGGAGTGTATTAAGAAGCTTTAACGGAAAAGGTGTTGAACAATGTGATCTATTATAGGCCCAAGCTGAGTTTTCCTATAACGACTTGCGAGTCAAAAAGATGGAAATCATCCATTTAAAGTTGTATATTTAAAGAATCCTCAAGTAGATGGTCCTTTCCAAGTTTTGTAGCGCATTAATGATAACGCCTGCAAAATTAAGCTTCCTAGGGAGTATGGTATTTCTATTACTTTCAATGTTTCTGATCTATCACTATATCATGAAGACCAAGAACTTGACGAAGTTACCCTCGGACGAGTTGTCTCTAACCAAGGGAGAATGATATTGAGAATTTTTTTGAAGATTTTAAGATTATCTCCTGTTTTTTTTGTCAAATATGTCTTGTTATTTGAATAATAGGGATGTGGTATATGTTTTCTTGATTTGTAATATCTCTTTAGAATAACTATAGAATGCCCTTACCAAGATTAGGAATATGATAATAGTACTGCTTATTTGAATTTCTTATCTTAGGCTTTATTTATATCACTAAAATATTTTTCTCATTTTCCAGTCTTTGGATCGCTTACGAAAATGAACTAGTTAGAATCGGAAAACATATGCTTAAAATTAGAAAAATTATTTCCTCCTTAAAAAATTGAAAATCATTTTCCAAAATATGACTAAATATCGACCCTTGGATTATAAATTCTACGTTTGGGCACAAGAACCCTCATGCTCGTTCCCAAGCCCTTGGTAATAGATCTGGGTCTAGAGGCCAAGGCGGGTCCATCGGGATCCAATGAGACCAGTGCCTAATTCCTCAACACCTGTGGCCGAACGCTCGAGCCCAGGTCCACAAAGGTCGAGCTTGGGACCCCAATACCCTTGCCTGAATCCCCAACTCCTCGACTTGGGTCCATAGAGGCTGGGCCTCATGCCCGGTGCTCGTGTCCGGATACTCGGTCCATTGAGGCCAGGCCCAAGTCCCTAGCATCAAGGCCTCATTCTATAGAGGTCGGGTCCATAGAGGCTAGGCTTGGGAACCCATAGCCCATGCCTAGGTCCAAGTCCATCGAGGCTGACCTAATGCCCATGCTTAGGTCCCCGGCGCACAAGCTCGAGACCTCAGTTTCCGTGCTTAGATCCCGCACGCTTAAGCTCGGGTCCCTTGAGGTGCCTTGGTCCATCAAGGCTAAGCTCAGGACCCCAGCATCAGTGTCTAGGATTGGGTCTTTGGTGCTCGTGCCCATGTCCTCGCGCCCAGGACTAGGTCAATTAAGGTAGGGCTCTGGACCTTGGTACCAATGGCCAGTTACCCAAAATCTAGGCTTGTGTCCATCGAGGCCTGGCTCGAAACCACGACACTCATGCCCGGGTCCATTGAGACCGGGCTCGAGTCCACCAAGGTCAGGCGTAGGACCCTAGTGCAGGTGTTCGGATCTATCGAGGCTAGGTCTTGACCCCGACACCTAGGCGTCAAGGAGGGCATGAGACCAAGTCCTTAGTGCCTGTGCCAGTGGCCATCGAGGTGGACCAAGGCATAAGCGCCGGGAACCGCGCTTGGCCTCATTAGACCCATGCATTGACACTGGTTTCTTGGGCCTTAGCATAAGCACTAAGGTCTCGAGCCTAGTTGTCGGGGCCTAGGCATAAGCACTAGGTCCTTGGCCCAACCTCGATGGATCCAAACTAAAGTGCCAAGGATTTAGGCCCAGTTGTCGAGGACCCGAGCACGGGCTTTAGGGTCTTGATCCCAACCTTGATGGTGTAATGCTTCGGTGTTGGGGACTTGAGCTCGAGCATCGGGTTCCTAAGCCCGGCCTTCTAAACTTGGGCCTAGGCCCAAGCATTGAGGTCTTATGCTTAGCCTTTGTGGACCCGGGCCTAGCCTCAATCGACTTAGGCCTGAGTTCTGGAGATCCAAGCATAAGCATTAGGGGCTCGGTCCCAGGCTTTGTACACCTGAGGTTGAAGCATCAGGAAGTCGGGCATGAGTACTAAGTTCTTAGGCCTAGCTTTGTGAACCTAGGATCGGTGCCTGTGCTCATGCTTGGAACTTAGGTGCTCGTGCCTGGGTCTCAATGTACAAGTCCGAGGTCTACCTAGGCTGGATCGCAGACCCTAGTGCTCGTATTCGGTTCACCGACTGCCCATGCACATGTTAATAGCACCTAAGAAATATATGTCTATTTAGGAAAAATAAATCAAGTTTTCATTGCCAAACGATAAAAAATATTTTCTAGTTCATTTCAGGTTTCATCTAAACACTAAAAAGTATGATCATTTTCCTATAAAATGACTTCTTGAAAATTATTTTCTAAAATGTCACATTTTTCGCAAAACAAACGGAGCCTTAGATATGTTATCTTTTCCCTACTTTGGTGTTACTAGAAGGGACCTTACACCTCCTAGTTATATCCCTTGGGTTCTATGTTGTAATGCATTTAGAATTGTCCGGGGAGTTGTCTCCTATTATCTTCTCTTTGTTTTTACTCTTTCCTAATATTGATGAGGGGTCAAAATTCTATAGAGAGTGGTGTCTTGGAGTCACCCAACCAAGGCGATGATTAGGTTAAAGGAGAAGTAGATTATATAGTCTCTTCCTTTCTATCCTCCATATTGGAGATTTTAACTTTACTAAGATCAGAAAATAGTTTATTCTATCTATAAATTGACACATCTCGGCATTACATATCATCAATGAACTTTCGCGTCTTATACTAAATCCATCTCTTCAGTCCAATCAAAATCCTACTCGGACTAGAAATGGAAACAGGAAAGGTTCGGGACGGCTGACTTCATCGCATACCCAGCCCAAAACAGTTCATGGTTTTGGCAGTACGAGTTGGGCACTCGCAACCCGCTGTAGTACCTTTTCACTAAACAAATATCTTAGGACTAGTAAATACATAATCAATCACCACAAATTTGCATACACAACCATTTATTTAAAATTCACACATTAGATCCACAAAAACGCAACATCAATGATAACAAGAATCTAAAAATTTTACAATCATAAGATGAGAACCTAACTTAAAATGGTGGTTTGTCATTAGAAATGTTAGACTATAACGAATTTAGATTTGGGTTTCGTAATTATTATGAATGAGGACTATATATGAAATAAGAGCATTATAGTAATTAATATATATCGCGATCGGGTATCGGGATTTTGAACTATGAAATATGTCCCAAACCTTATCTTTGAGTTAATCCCAAACTAGTTTGAGCAGTAAATGGCGTCCCTTCTTCAATAGATAATTTGATAAGCCAATGATGCTTTTCCGTGCATAAGATTTTCATTTCATGCGACTTCTCCCTTAAGTGCATAATGAGAACAATATATGGAATCTATGGGATTTGGTGGGATTACTGCCAACTATTCTAAAAATTTAAGCTCTTAGATGAAAGCGTGTTTTAATATTTAATTATTCTAACACTCCTCATAACATTTAGTTTGGTCTTTTTGCTTCGTACTAAGCGTGGACATATTTAATTGGAGAGGCAAATTGGGCCTGGAAAAATTTGAACTCAGGACCTCCTGCTTTGATACCATGTGAGATTTGGTGAGACCACTATCAACTGTTCTAAAAACTTAAACTATTAGATGAATGCGTGATTTAATATTTAATTATTTTAACAGAATCAAAGGGAACAACCAAAGGATTCTTTTTTTCAAACAAACTTTCCTCCTCTCAATCTATTCAAGGGATGGAAGAGCAGCCATCCCACTACCCAAAATCCGTTCATGTTCTATTAGGGTTTGAGCGGATCAAGTACCCCCTCTTCCATCCCTAACTAAGACTTGGGGAGTCGCGCCAGACCAAATTCAAATCTCGACTTCATTACAAACCATCGCACCCATGGGACATGTATGAATCATGCAAAAAGAATTAGACCAAAATGCGGAGACCACGCACGAAGTTCCAGCATACAAGAGGAGAGCGTTGAAGAAGGAACCAATGACCAAGCAAGATCAAAGAGAGATTCACTCCTTTTGCTCTCAAAAAGCAAGCACGTCGAAAAGTCTCTTCTTTTTACAGCAAGCCCGAGGGTTTTGTTCCGGGAGAGATGCGTGGAAAGCTGCATACGTTGGAGCATGAAGTGCAATACAGTACAACGAAGCAAAGCCACATTTTGGGGTTGAACGAGGATGTGTCTGCACAGAAAAACACGCACGTATGTGTGCCTTGCGTGCGACACTCTTCGATACAGTTGGATGAATTAAAAGGCACGTCCTCGGTTCGCCGAAGTAACAAAGCACAAGAAAATTTAAGACCCCATGTTTTGCCATAGAAAGGAAAAAACATCTGCCTAGTGCTTGGCGAAAAGGGTTAGACCAATTTGCTTTTTGATAAATAAATGGGAAACTGATATGCACCCCAACTCATTATTCTACTTCCCTAGTGGATACACAAAGCTCCATAAGGGACATGTGAGAAGTTGGGGTTGTGATTATCCTCTGAGGTCCAGCATGGCAAAAAAAAAGGGCTTAATAAGGCAAGAAAATGGGAAAAGTACGCAATTAGTGCTAAACTTATTGTTTCAACGCCAATTCAATCGTAAACTTTTTGATTTTTCCAATTTTGTCCTAAACAATTGTGTGAAATTCTAATGTAGTCCTTTCGGTTAATTTTCAGACGGTCAATTTTGCTTGACATCGCTGACGTGGCAATCCGCCCGATCATCGCCGACGATTCTATGTGGCCATCATCATGTTAGCATTTTCCAGTGAAAATTGACTGGAAGAACTACATTGGATTTCGTGCAAAGGCTTGCGACAAAATTGATAAAATTGGAAAATTTGTGATAGAATTGACATCCGTCCAACAGGTTTATGACTAATTGGACAATTTCCCCACAAGAAAATAGTCGTAACTATGTTGGGAAAGGAAAACAACATCTCACCATAGAAGAATTTATTGCATGGTCTATAAAATCGCATGAACTAAGTATAGTCTGAATCATTGATTATGTAGGTCTAATTATTGGCTCACATAAATAGCGGTTCAAATGGCTTTATTCTACATAGTGTAGATCATATGACATAATTATTCCCCTGTTATAGAGTGAGCCTGAATTTTCTCGTTCACTTTGATTGCACAATATATTCAAATATCATTGGCTAGCATTTTTAAGCGAACATTGACCTACAAAGAAAACA
The DNA here is from genome assembly GCA_024733475.1 of Syzygium grande. Taxonomy (NCBI): domain Eukaryota; kingdom Viridiplantae; phylum Streptophyta; class Magnoliopsida; order Myrtales; family Myrtaceae; genus Syzygium; species Syzygium grande. Next base: position 22,937,423 of record JAMXDD010000008.1, on the reverse strand, counting down.
CAACAAAATCAATTATAAAAAAACATCAAAGCCATACTCAACGGTATGCTAATTACACATGTTAATCTGAACCAGGTGATTATCCGGAACCATTCGATCTTCGGGGTTCTATGGCACCGCACTTCGATTCCACGGTCACTAAGTACTGAATGCAACCAGTCTCTCGAGCAGCGGCAACAGAGAAATCTCAGGTATATTCAACTAGCTCAACAGCCTCAAAACCCTTCTCCATGGAGGCCTTCACGGCATCCATCACCAGCTGAGTCTTTCTACTTATGTTTGCCCACTCCTTATCCGGCTTCAAACCCTCCCCTTTGATTTTCCTGACCGACTTCGCAAATTCGTTAACCATAAGGACCTCCTGAGGAACCTCCGATCCAACATGGTGCTCCCTCGGCACGGGGGCCCACCGACCTTGCTCCAGCTGGGCAAAATCCAACTCGGAAACCAAGCTGAAAGATCCGTAACCTTCTTGGAACGGGCTGATGAGGTCGTCAACCCGGAGAGCCCCTTTGGTTCCGAGGACGGTGAGGTCGAACGTCATGTAAGACAAGAAGGAGCAATAGAAAGTGGCAACTTTGCCATCTTCCCAGGATAGTGAAGCTCCTGTAGATAGAATCACTCCTGCATCGTTGTAGACGGGCTTGTGCATGGCCACCACTGCTTTGGGGAGGTCATAGTCAACTGCCCAGAGTATTGACCTGATGCAATACCATCCGATGTCTCCTAGAGCTCCAAGAGCATCCAAGTCCGGTTTGACTCTAATGTCATTCTTTAGAAAGTCTGGACCGGCATTGTAGGCAAGCACACTGTGTATCTGCTCAAAATCGAGAGGAAAAATAAAAAAAATTTACTCGTACGAAGACCATTCGAATAATTTGTTTTTTCTGGGACGTCGATCGAACACGATTACGTATGTATACTTACATCGTTAACAGGAGCAAGAAATGCAAATTTGGAAATGGTTTTCTTACTCGACGGGAACCGAAATTTCAGAAAGAGTACAACGGATGTTAGACAAATCAACAGTTAAAGCAAGGTAATCCAAGTACTTACAACTTAAATTGATAAAAGTGAAGTATTGACAGACATTTTCTGTGTAAATACCATTATGGACGGTGAAACTTTTATGTATTTTCGACTATAGGATGGTGAAACTTATATCTATTCTCGAGTATCGCGTTTCTGTCCATCGAAATCAATAATCACATTTCAAATGGCAGATGCATGTTGTTTTATTTTAAATAAATGAAACTTGACACTCATTAATTAGTTTGGGTATTTAAGGATATCCTACTATTTAGGTGCTCCAAAAAACCTCTCCCATGGTACAAAATGTAATTTCCAGAGCAAGAAGATTCACAATCAAATAATTTCAGGTAACATCATCAATTAGCTAAAAATTAATTTGTTCCAGAAACGTGGTTCTTTTGATTTCCATTCTTTCTATTGACGATGATGACTTGCATGTTGAGTCCAAAAAGTAGTTTACAACATAAAAGATTACGGCGGATTCTCTTAATTATTAAAAGGGTTCGAGCAATATAATATTCCACATAAAAATTGCTGGAATTATGAATTCGCATCCAAGTCTAAGATTAACATTTAGCATTGATTTTTCCGTTGAAAAAACAACAAAATTAGCACACACCCGCTGTCAATCATGTGGATTGAACCAAGATTTGAGTAAGTCTAGCGGAAATGAATCATCATTTACATGACAAAATCACCCACGTATCGATAAGATCGTAATTGGAAACTCCCAATTTTGTATACGCATCCAAACAGAGACTAATTAGACTTAGGTTGTCCCGTCAAGCGCAGTGCTTCTCTCTCCAAGAACCAATAATTTGCCGGTTTCGTTCTGAACAGTATGTCCAAAACCATCATAAGAAAGGGAAAATTTTCAACTTAGAATTTAAAAAAAAAGGCTAAACAAAGACAAAAGTGGACGTCGCTAGCAAAGTAACCATCACACTTGTCCTATGTATTTTCCCCAGAAAATTATTGCATATGAAAAATTAAATAATTGCACACACAGCACCCACCCACCATGCATGACCCATGAGTGTGTTCAAGCATGTGTTCGAACAGTGAAGGCACTTACCATCTTGAGTTGACCAAAGCTCCTCTCGTCCCGGAGCGCCTCCCTCATCCGCTCCGTCCGCGGGTGGTGCACCCACATCGTCCCGTCCATGAACTGCACGCCGTTCAATTCGCAGGCCTTGAGGATCAGGTCGAGCTCCGCCACATCCAGCGCAACCGGCTTCTCCAGCAGCATGTGCTTCTTCTTCTCGGCGGCTGCCACCGCCCACTTCGCGTGCAAGGTGGTTGGCAAGGGGATGTAGACGGCGTCGATGTCGGGGTCGTCGAGGACCGCCCTGTAGTCGCCGTAGATCTTGACTGTTGAAGGGAGGCCGTTGTCGGCTGCGAACTTCCGGGCCTTTTCGATCGAGCGGCTGGAGATGGCGCAGAGGGCGGTGTTCGGCGACAGCATGATGGCTCGGGAGAGCTGGCGCGCTATGTTGGCGCAGCCAAGAATGCCGAAACGAACGGCCGTTTGAGCCATGTTTTGCTGCGGGGGAAGTTGTGGGAGGGGAGAGCCGTCGGTACTTATGGAGTTAGTTAAGTGACATTTTTATATTCGATATTGGCATCATATTATTTAATAAAGAAGGGTGAGCTTTGTGATGTACGTCACACATATTACAACAAAATTGTGCTATGTTATAAAACAAAATTTGTGCTTAAATTATAAAAAATGCGGCAGGAGTGCATTGACCTAATATGCCTGTCCTTCAATTCGTGGGTTATGTTTTCCTTTAAACTGGATTGGAGGAAATTTTATCGGACCAGACTCCTATTGGTAGGTCCCAAGCAGGCATGTCACCCACATATAAGTTCAATTGGAAAAAAAAAAAATACTTGGCAATCCTTCAATTCATGACCTGACGAGAGACCAAGTTGCAATCAAATTTGAAAGGGCTTGTGCTAGGAGTAGACGCCACCTTGCGAGAGGAACCATTCACGCTCACTTGGCAATCCATCAATTTTTCGAGAGCATCGCGACATTCTCTCAATCTTGAGCCACCACTAACCTATATGAGACTCTGAGTCTATTAGGAGCCCGAGTAAGATGAGGGAGTCCGCCTTACTCCTACGAACCAAAGATTCATGAGTTTGAGGATAAATCTAATGCCGTTTTGGCATCTCTTTTATAAAAAAAAAAAATTTGCATGCGATTTTTCAATTTTTGCTTTCCCTAAATCCTTTAAACATGTAAATAGAAGCGATCATGCATGAGTGCACAAGTAGTAAAATTGTAAATCAAGCAATGTCAAATAGAAAAATAAAGGACTCTGAGCGGTATTGAAATAAAAGTAACAAGTTATTAAGGCTTGGGACATGAGCCCTGAACTATAAATGGAATACGTTTCATGCTAAAAAATAAAATGGGTTAATACCACGAAAAATGTTAAATTGGTCTATCTGTAACAAATTTACCCGAAACTAATTTTTTAACCACCAAAAATCTAAAACTGGTACACTGTAACAAATTTACCCTCCATTAATTTCCGTTAAATTTTACTGTTAAATTGCTTTGTTAAATGACACACGGTAGTTTACTTATGTACCGGTTTTGGGTTTTATCCTCCGTTTGTCATAAATGTACCCGTTTGTGATTTTTTGAGGTATTAATCCAATTTAACGAAAACTAGTGGAGGGTAAATTTGTCACAAATGTACCAGTTTGGGGTAAAATTGTCATATGTGTACCAATTTATGATTTTTGTGGTAAAAAAATTAGTTTGGGATAAATTTTGTCACAAATGTACCAGTTTAGGGTTTTTCGTGGTATTAATCCAAAAGAAAAGTGAATATATGATACATAATTAATTTCTAATAAATAAATTGGTTTAGTAAAATTAACTCTTATGTATGGAAATAAAATCTAGTGTTAATACTATGAAAAACCCCAAACTAGTATACATGTGACAAATTTACCCTAAATTGGTGTGAAAATTTTACTCTAAATTATTTTCTTGATCACCAAAAACTTCAAATTGATACACTTGTGACAAATTTACCCTCCGTTAGTTTCCGTTAAATTGGATTAATACCATAAAAAATTGCAAACTGATATACCTATGATAAACGAAGATCAAAACCTCAAAGTGGTATACCTATCAATTGTCCTATGCCATTCAACTCAGCAATTTCACGGTAAAATTTAACATAAACTAACAAAGGGTAAATTTGTCACAATTGTACTAGTTTGGGGTTTTTGGTGCTAAAAAAATAATTTGAGATAAATTTGTCACAAGTGTACTAGTTTGGAGATTTTCGTGGAATTAACTCTAAAATCTAATAGATACAATCTTTTTTTTGGGGGGGGGGGATTTTCCCTAAATGCACTTCTAAATATATAATTTGATTTTTTTCCAATGAAGATGCGATCTATCCCTTTTATTTGCCACTTCTTTTTATTATTTTTTATTTTATAAAACGAAATTAAATTAACTGAAAAAAATAACCATGTGCCGAAACAATTACGAACTAAAATCTACATGCATGAATCAAATCTGTGTCGAATGCCAAACATAATTTGTAGACCGAAACTACTCCTTACAACACGCCCCCCATATTTGTAGGGATTGACATTAGTGAACCGTTGTCCTCAGTTTGGGACTTTTCAATCTTAGACTTCCAAAATTAAAGTTAAATAATGCTGGAAATTGAAGTAAGGTTTGATCGCATGTGATATAAACACGCGAGATGATGAAAAAATATTTAAAACCAACGTGGATCCATCATACCATCGGACTAAAGCAATAAACTTGCAGCGATAAAACAATCAAATTCAATCGAATAGGCTTTGTTTATTTCGAAAAAAAATGAATTATTCGAAAAATATTTTCTTAGAAATGATCGCTTAGAAAAATGAATCGACATAAATGTTTTCATCGTTCATGAAAATATATAGACATAAATTGTTTTCGAAAGTGAAAGCATTTTTCATTAGCTAATTATTTCAATTGATACAAACGATCATTTTTAAGAGAATGTCGTTTTTCCAAATCATTCATTTTCTACGAAACAAAAAGAGCTGTGGATTAAGAGAAAATGAAATCAAGCTACAACTGAATTAGAGCATAACCCGGGAACGTGGAAGTCATGAATTCTCACCTAATGAACGCTGGGGATAAACATGGACAACCGATGGAACTAGGTGATCGCCTTTGATTGCTTGTGGTTCCTCCTCCTTCTCCTCGTCCAAATGCGCAGCCTCCTGCACTCTCACAGTTTCACTCTACCTCTCGTTCCGATTTTCAGAGTATCCGTGCGAGTATGTGCTTATGAGAGAGCGAATGCGAGTGTAAGAAAATTCAGCCATTAATCATCTTGAAGTCCTCACCGAAATTGCCTTTGATTTCCTCCTCTCCTTTGTTATACTTGCCCGCATGTTCTCGGCTTCATTTGTGTCGACCAAATCTCTTGTTGCTTCTGTTTCTTTCTCTGTCTTTTGTCCCTTCTTTTCTTCGTTGACCGAGACTCCACCGGGCACCAAGCTGAACGGTGGGTGCTTCTTCCAATTGCCAAAACAAAATCCCACGTTGCCAAATAAAGGCCTCATTCTATCTCTTTGTCAGTATTATTTTTTATTTAATGCAAGAAAGCCTTTGCGCCAAAATTGAGGTGTCAACATAGAAAGAGAGAGAGATCCTTAATAGATGAAGCAAATTCAAGGATGGCAGAGGTGGCGTGGTCGGGGGTGGCGGCAACATGTGGGTAGTAGTTTGGGTGGTCGATGGTGGGTGGTGCGAGAGTGAGGAGAGAGAATGAGAAAGAGAAAGAGAAGAGAAGGAGATGGAATTTTATTAAATGAGTAATTTTCTAAGAGTGGGTAACTTACCTAGTTCTGACAAATTTTAAAAATCTGACCAATCAGACCCATTGGAGGAAGATTTCTCCAACTGGGGTTCGAGAAAAATTTGGAACATAAATTGTTATCAATGCTATACTTTCATTTCATCATGCTTGGAGGAAACTTTTACCAATCAAGTCCTTACAAGCTTATAAATTATAGACGTCATCAACTTACCAACGAACTAATCATGAATATGGTGAATATCTGTGTTTTTAGCGTACTAATAAATTCCTCTAAGCTTGTCTTGGTGGGTAAGAAACGAACTTGGGAACGGAGATGAGCATGTGATAGGTCCAATTCCCCACGTTATTGAGTGTAAACAATTTCAGTTTGAGCCATTTACTCGAGTTTTGCTTCACAATCGATATGCTTCATGAGGTTAGTGGATTCTCTTACAAAATAAGAAGTTTACCCTTGTTATTTAAAAAATGATTATCAAAGCCACATGCTTTATGAAGTGCACGTTTCAATAATTCCATCTTTCGGCGTGGGATTTGAGAAGTCATAAAAAAGGGCACTTCAACGTTGTACAGTATCCGACCTAAAAAAATACGTTGTAGAGTAGGTCTGCTTGTTTTGACAAAAACGCAAAATGATAAGTTTGCTTGTCTGTGGCTTGAGACTATGAATTCATATCACAGTAGGAAATTAGAGGCCTCCGAAATGAAAACAATGACTGAGAAGCTGTTTGAGACTCGGGCGTGATGATGCTACGATTTGAGTCCAAATGATACTAGCGGTGTTAGATTCGTGTAGCAACCTTGTACAATCAACAAGATCTACTTCTTGCGATGCCTATTTCACTTGAAGATAGGTGACGGTGCGTCGGTTGCTTAGAATATCAATGAATTTAATTGCTAGCTAATTGAGTTCGGTTGAAATTAACTTTGATAATGATGTATATGCTTCCATTCTATTATCCTCATTGATTGAGAGTTGGAATACTACTATTATTGCTGTTAGTAATTTCTCTAGGTCAAGAAACTTGATGTTAGATGAGGTTCACAATTTAATTTTAAATGAGGACACCTGTAAAAGATAATCCGATGAACTAATACATGTTCGTTTAGTAGATGAAGACACATGGATCACTAGTACTCGTGTTAATAGGAGTAATGTGAACCAAAACAAACATAGTCAGTTTAGAACTAGTTGTGTTGTCTATTGGAATTATGGCAAGAGAAGGCATCTCAGAACGGATTGCCTTAAACTAAAGAATGAATAGTGCAAGGTATTAGAGTTGAATCTATTAATGATATTGCTACAAAGGTTTGTTGTAACTTTTATGTGCTGATTATGTCATTTCTGTAATAGAGAATTTGTCATTTCATGAATGGGTTATGGATTCTTGTTGTTCGTTTCACACTACACCAAACAAGAACTACTTTACTACTTATCAGTGCACAGATAGTAGAAAAGTGGAGTTGGGGAACAATGCTAAGTGCAATGTTTCGAGTGTTAGTAATGTTAGAATCATAATGCATGACAATATCGTAAGGAGATTGACTACTATGAGGTATATTGGAGTTGAAAAACCTGATTTCCTTGAATACCTTGGGTCAGCTAGGTGTCGGTATACTTTAGAAGGTGAAATTATGAAGGTCATTCAAGGTGTCCTAGTGATGATGAGAGGAATCAAGCACATTGGGCTGTTTGAGCTTTAAGGTGAAACATTTGCGGATTTAGCCGGAGTGACGTCAGTTACATCTGTTCTAGAGTCTGAATTTTACCATATGTGTTTGGTGCTCGTTAGCAAGAGAAGTCTGAAGGGTATGAGTGAAAGGAGTCTGCATTGTGGTTTTATGACTAAGAAACTTGATGCTTGTGGGTGTTGTAATCCAAACATTGGAAGGTGTAGTTCAGTATGACTATTGAAGAAACCATGAACATTACAAGGTTTGATTCACTTAGAAGGTCGCATGCAATCACAATTTCCTTTGTAAATGACTATCCAAGAGGACCTTGGTATTCGTGCTGGAGTATGGGTTTAATTATATTGTCAACACTAGGCATATAGAGCTTTGATCTAAATGGAGATTGTGTAAAACAATCAAGCATGTTTCAATTGACAGTAGCATGAAATTCTACTCAAAGCTGTCGAATGATAATTAAATGGAGGATGGCATAGTGAGACATTGCACTAGTGCCAATGAGGCACAACAAATTATAGAGTTGATGAGCAGAACTTTATTAGAGACGGCCTCTGAAATGCTCTCTAGTGCTAGAATGGCTAAGACATTCCCAATAAATGTGGTTAGTACAGTGAGCTACTTGGTGAATGGATCCCTATTGACTACGAGTAGACGTTTAACTCATGAAGAAGTGTGGTCGAGTAACATTGTTGATTGTTCTATTCTTAGTAGTATTTAGTTTCTCATATTTCGAATGGGTGATGATATGCTCAATGGGAGGGCAAGAAAGTGTATATTCCTAAGCTAAAAGTTGAGCGGGCTATCGGTTATGTTGTCTAGAGTTAAATTCACATGTTGTCAGCAAAAAAATTATATTTTATTAGTCTCCAATAATTTTGAGTAAGATTGATTGATTTTGGCGGTGTTTATACAATTTGGATGGTTCAACTCAATGTGAAATTGCAATTGGAAACTTCAAAGGTAATGGATACTTGCGAGATAATTCAAACAAATGGTGCTTGTAGTAAGATAATGTTTGTAGAGCCAACAATTGTTGTAACAGTTGAGCTTCACAAGGTGCATATTTGATCTTCTAATAAGTATGGATGCTAGGACGGTTTTGCTTTATCAGTGACAATAAAAGTTATATATGAGAATCTTTGCAATGCAGTGCAAGTAAAATTGATGTCAAGATGAAATCCACGGTTATAGTGAAGTTTAAGCACAGCTTGGGCTTGTGTATTACTTTGTGAGATTAAATGGTTGTTAGCGAGAATTTGTGAGTGAAAAACACAAGGTGAATTATTTAGTGTAATTGGATTATATGAATCACCAAGAATTTTTTATTCAAATGTGGTAGTTATGTCTATTGTTTAGCAAGATTTATAATATATTCTAGAATGTTTTTCCCATCAAGTAAGTCATACAGATCAAATCACGTAAATCCAATATTCAATTTGTTTCTTTGTTATGTTTATTAATATGTCTGATTGTTTGTTTCATGACAAATGCCCCTCTTTCTCTCTCTCTGAGTCGATAATTAAAAAGATCTTTGCCAGTGAGGAAGTTAACGAAGTTGGCAGAACCTTGAGCTGGAGAGAGAGAGAGAGAGTCAAATTTGAGAGATTCGAAATAAGATGGCAGTGGTGGAGATAGAGCACGTGAGGACGGGCGACCTTCGGCGGTGATGACAGTGGCCATCTCAACTGGAATAAAAATAGCATGTGTTTAAGCTTTTAGGGTTCTTACATGCATTTGAGTTTTACGTCGACTTGGATAAATTAAATTGTCATGTCTATCTTGTATGGAAAGTTTACCTAAAGTTGGATGTACGACACTCACTTTAGTATCAGAACTTTTTGCCATATCACTTCAATGCCACATCAGAGAAAAAATGAACACCGAAGTACTTCCAACGATAAAATCAAGTAAAAGTCTTATGGAACTTTTTATATGAAATGTTGGGGAAATGACACTAGAAGTGCTCTAACTTATTTGTGACACGCACTTTAATACCAAAACTTTTTGCTGTATCACTTTAATGCTACATAAGATAAAAAAAATGATCATTTAAGTACCTCTGACAATAAGTTTCAGCAAAAAATCTTGCATGGCCTTTTTGATAAAATGTTAATACTTATGTGGTGGACGAAGAGGTGGTCCTTTATAACTAAACGATGTCGCCTCTTCAAAACATAATCTCTCTGTTGTTCTCTTTTGACTTGGTCTCTCTGTCCTTCCATCACGAGGCAACCTTCACTAATCATCAAGTAAACCACAAGCTTCCTCTAGACCAAATTTTGAGCATGCAAGTTAAAAATCATGCACAATTACAATCGAATGCAGAAATGTGAAGAATTCTGTACTAACCTCCGGCCATTGATGAAGTTGAAAATCGGATGTGCAGAACCTTGAACAATCGTAAATAATTATTTTTAGCCAATTGCCTTTTCAACGTTGATGGTGTGTTTTCAAATTATCTATGATAAGATTATATAATAAGAGGCCTTGGTTTAGAAGACCTATTTATATCTATATCTATACCCTTATAGGCCATCAAGATAGTTCTCTTAATATTTGGCGATTGCTCTAATTATCATGTACCTTAATGTAGACAATAAAACGTCAATAAAATTAATTAATGTGAACTATTATAAGTTAAATGTGAGATTACATTATTGATATTATAACAATTCAATTCACCGCTTTAATTCCTTTTACAAGGGTCAGAAATTTAAGATCCACTTGCTGAGTACATCTCATAAATGTCTTCTCTTTCCACAGAGAGAGTAAGTGAGTGAGTGCGTTTTAGAAATCAACTTCCACCTAGAAACTTATTTAAATACATGGAGGGAGTAGTATTCAAGTCTTGTCAGAAGGTGAGATACAGCAGAGTACTAGCTGGCTCTAACGAATGATAACACTCCAAGCAGGCAAGCACATGCATGAGTTAGTTGTGGGGAGAAATGCCTTAAATCAATCCGATTCATGGAAGCTCAATTCACATGCAACATTGAATGAGATAGGCTTCGCTTGAAGTCCATTAATCTAATGGTATAAATGAGTATCACATGGACCGAGCCCACGCAATAAATGCTTAATGGGAGGGTCCAACATAAGCTTAAGAATTCAACTTTCAGATGGACTTATGGTCCCCCCAGAGCCGAATTTGCGGCATAAAAAGCCATTTAGCATGGATCTTGTCGCTCTTGACTTCATAAAGAACCCTTAAAAACTGGCGAGTTTGCACTCCATTTAGTTTCATGTTCTTTTTAGAGACTTAGAAAAAATATCCATCTATTATTACTATCATTTCTTTTTGGCGAATGGAGAAATGTCCCCTCAAACCAAACTCTTTCAAGCAGTCTGTTTGAGTTCTCCGATCGGTCCACTCTGAATTTTTCTCCAATGCACTATATTGGTATGCACATGTTTATATTCCACTGTCCTGCTTGCTGCATGTTCCCTTCACATTTCCTGCTACGCAACGCAAGCAAACTATAAAGTGTCTGGTTTCGGTCAATCAATTCTTAAAACATTTTTGGGATAAGTGCATTGAAAATCCTAAAACTTGTCACGAAAATACAATTAAGTCCTAAAACTTTCAGAAAGTCCAATCGAGTCATAAAACTTGTTAGATTAACCCAATTGAGTCCTTCCTTTGATTACATTTCTTGAAAGTTTTAGGACTCGATTGCACTTTCTTAACAAATTTTAAGACTTGATTACATTTTTTTAAAGTTTTAGGTTTCAATTGTACCATCATAATAAGTTTTAGGACTCAGTTGAATTTTTTGAAAATTTTAGAATTTCATTACACTTTTGTAATATGTTTTAGAACTTGTAATGCACTTATCCCAACATCTTTTGTTCTAACAAATGCAATCAAGTTGGGAAAATGATACCACAAGTGCTAAAACTTTCACACGGTGCTCACTTGAGCGCTATCACTTTTTTTGTTGATCACTTGAGTGTCGTGACTTTGTACTGTGTTCACTTGAGTGCCGCAAGTTTTCAACCAACCACTTGAGTGTTATAATTTAAAGGGTTAATACCACGAAAAATCTCGAACTGGTACACTTATGACTGATTTACCCCAAACTATTTTTTTGACCATAAAAAACCCTAAACTGGTACATCTGTGACAATTTTATCCCGAACTATTTTTTTGACCATCAAAAACCCCAAACTGGTACACCTATGACATTTTTACCCCGAACTATTTTTTTGACAATCAAAAACCCCAAACTGGTACACCTGTGACAATTTTACCCCGAACTAATTTTTTAATATTATTATTTTTTTTGAATTTTTATAGTTTTTCTTTTCTTTTCTTTTCTTTTTTCTTTCCTTTTCTTTTTTTTGTTCCTTCATCTTCATTGGACCAACAATGGATTGTTATATCATAATTGATACCACAATAACGTGACACATAACATAAATGCTACATTTTGACCCAAAAAAAAACATAAACGCTAAATGAAAGACTTTCTTTTATATGCATGAATTTTCATGCCAACCACTTTTTTCTACATTTAAATGTCTCGCGAAAAAAGCATTATATTGTTGTTGTGTCTTTCTTATTTTTGGGTGCAAGTGGATCGGCAAACTGATGGGGTCCAACGCAAGCTTGTTACCTAAGCTTGGAGTACAGCTGATCAACAATTTCTATACGTCTTGCTTGTCAATTTAATTTAAAAGATTAATTTACAAAAATAATATATTTTATATATAAGATGAGAGATATTATATGTGCATCACGATTCATAAATCAATATGATCACTTGAAATATATAATAAATAAAACGCAATAAGAATTTTTTGTACTATTTCTAATTGATATATTAAGAAATTATAAAGAAAAAAAATTATAGATACAAACTTACGAATTTAATTTCAATTTAATATGCCTTACCAAATTCACACTTCCTGAATTTTTTTTGTTTGAGGTTAAAGATGAAGGAAAAAAAAAAGAAAAGGAAAGGAAAAAGATAAGATAAGAAAAACTAAAAAATTCCAAAAAATAAAAAATAATATTAAAAAATTAATTCGGGGTGAAATCGTCACAGATGTACCAGTTTGGGGTTTTTGGTGGTCAAAAAAATAATTCAGGGTAAAATTGTCACAGATGTACCGATTTAGGGTTTTTTATGGTCAAAAAAATAGTTTGGAGTAAAATTGTCACAGATGTACCAGTTTGGGGTTTTTTATGGTAAAAAAAATAATTTGGGGTAAATCTATCACAAGTGTACCAGTTTAGGGTTTTTCATAATATTAACCCTTAAAATAATTAAAAAAAAAAAAAGGAAAATACCACTAAAAATCTCAAATTATTACATTTGTGATAATTTACCCTGAACTTTTTTTATACGAAAAATCTCAAACTATATCATTTGTGATAAGTTTACTCTCAACTTTTTTTTTTGATACTAAAAAGGGTTAATACCACGAAAAATCCTAAATTGGTACACTTATGACACATTTACCCCAAACTATTTTTTTGACCATAAAAAAACCCCAAACTGGTACACCTATGACAATTTTACCCTGAACTATTTTTTTGACCACAAAAAACCCTAAACTGGTACACCTGTGACAATTTTACCCTGAACTTATGACAAAAAACCCCAAACTGGTATATATGTGACAATTTTATCTTGAATTAAAATTTTAACATTATTTTTTTTTTTTTTTCGATTTTTTTTATTTTTATTCTTTTCTTTTCTTTTTTTTTTCATTTTCAAACTTGGCTGATCGCCGGTCTGACGATCGGCCAGAGGCGGAAGCCGGCGAGGGCCGCCCTCGGGCGGCGTCGATAAGCGACCCTCACGGGGCTCGGGGGGGTGAGCCGGTGAGGGCGTCGGCGAGGGCGACCCTCGCTCGTGTTAGGTGAGGGCGGCCTCAGCTGAGTCGGGCGAGGGTCGCCCTTGCCCTGGGCCGGCGAGAAGGGCCCTCGCCGGCTTCCGCCTCTGGCCGGTCGCCGAATCGGCAACCGGCCATAGTTTGAAAATGAAAAAAAAAAAAAAAAGAAAAGAAAAAAGAAAATATTCAAAAAAATAAAAAATAATAATATTAAAAATTAGTTCGGGGTAAAATTGTCACATGTGTACCAGTTTGGGGTTTTTTGTGGTATGTTCAGGGTAAAATTGTCACGGATGTACCAGTTTAGAGTTTTTTATGATCAAAAAAATAATTTGGAGTAAATGTGTCACAAGTGTACCAGTTTAGGGTTTTCATGGTATTAACCCTAATTTAAAATTGTTCACCACAAGTGATGTGCTATGTTGGATTTTTGGCACTTGTGATGAACATTTATTAAAAGTTATAATATTCAAGTGAATGTTTTTTAAAAGTCACATCACTAACATGATTAAAAAAAGTCGTAATCTCAAGTGATTATCTTTCAAAGAAAAAAAAATAATTATTGTATGAAAGTTATGGCACTTGTGATGAATGTTTATTAAAAGTTATGGTATTCAAGTGAATATTTTTTTGAAGTCATATCACTAACGTAATTAAAAAAAGTTATAATCTCAAATGAACATCTTGTGAAAGTTATGGCGCTTGTGATATGCTTATTCCCCATTTAAGTTCCTTTGGGTGGTTCTTTCCGCTTGGTACGTTTTTACATTTATATGTAAGGCAAGCTTTTAAAATCTGATCAATCGAAATGTTCGAGGGTAGATTGCATTCTGATTATTAGGTTTCGAATTTCGGAGTGAACTTTTCCTTTTCCATCGCTTATGGAGTTGACAAGGACATTTTTTCCAAATAGACAAAAAAAAAAAGTAAGGCTGAAGATCATGCTTAATGTAAATCGAGCCAATAAAAAAGAGAGTAATTGATCTTGAGAAACATGGCCATTTTTTTAACTAAAATCATACGAGGATAAACTAAAAACATGTGAGTCGCACAAAATGTTTGAATAAGGACAAGTATAGTTTACTCTACATAGCGAATATGTTTGAATATATATGTTCGAATATGTCTTTTCCACTCTTCGATATAAGAAACGGTATTTTCAGTAAAGTTTCGTAGGGTATCTCTGGCATGTGATAGTGATCAATTGTTCGTTGACTTGTTAATTTAAATTTCGTAAGTGTGACGGAATATTTTCAAAATGCCAAATTGGTGTCTCTTTATCTGTCACTGACAACGTTTGTTTTAGTGCAAAAATGGTTAGACAAAAAAAGTATTGAAAACGTGTTCCATGACTTTGTTTGGAGTGTTGACCTTCAGCAAAACAGCTAACAGTCCGGATTTTCACGTTGTCATTCTTAATTAAATGAGATTGTGCTGATTAGGTGCGGTCACAAAGGACAAACTTGGTAGCAGTATTAGCAACTTTGGTCCCTTCGGGAATAAGTTTGTCCATCCTCACGCAGCAAATAAGACAGCGATTACTTATTTCATTCAACAACAAAAGTAATTGATGGCTATCATTCCATCTTTGGTAAGAAATTGATAAGATTTAACTATTAATTTTCAGTTATCATCAGACATTATAAGCACCTCAAATTCAGTACTTAAATTTTCAACACTTAGTTTTCAGTTTTATAAACAAGCGCCAATACTTAAGGATATTACGTTCGTTTGATAGATGTAATTACCATGCACTTAAAATACTCAATCAAGCGATAAATTCACTTATTTCGGTCATCAGAAGTAGTAATTGATGATAATTAAAGTTTTACCAATGGTATGGTTAAAATCATTGAATAGTGATTATAGTTTCATGGGGCAAATTACTCAATTAGTCGTAAAACTATTGTACCGATGCTAATTTAGTCTTAAATTTTTCTATTTTGCCGGTTGAATCCCAAACCTTCGCAGGAAATTCTAATGTAACCCTTCCGGCTAATTGTCGTTGGAAGCCACTGATGTGGCAATATGCCACATAGGATAGCTGACAATAACTCGACCACCATGTCGGTAATTTCCAGCAAAAATTGACTAGAATGACTACATTGGAATTTTGTGCAAAAGTTTATAAATGAATTGGCAAAATTGAAAAGTTTAGGATTGATTTAGGATCCGCACAATATATTGAGGACTGATTTGATAATTTTCCCTAGTTTCATATTTGTCAGTAAATTAATTGTATTGTCCCAATTACCACTTAGTTCTTGTGTGATTGTCCGAATGTGAGCCTCAAGAGTGTTTGATGTATTATTAGATAGGCACAAATAAACCTCTCGCAAGGAGGTGCTTACGATTGACACTTTTCATGATCCTTCGATTGACAAAAGCAGTATGTGCTGATTGTAACTTGTTTGGAGGATTACTAGTAAATTCCAATCTTGTTGTAGTTGTTAGTGTTGGGAGTAGATGTAGGCTTGGGAATAATGTTGAACCACTTTATATTTGCTTGCAATATCTTCTATCTATTCACTATCAACATTATGTCATGTACCCTTTGCGAGTGGAGCTTTGTGGTGTCGGGGTCAAGAGTGAATGATGCATAGGAGATGATATCACTGGTTTGTGGGAGTGGAGTCAGGGGGTTTATGCTAGGAATTCTAGGATATAACAAATATATCTTTAAAAAGCTTTGAAGGTGGAGTTGACCTTTTGTGCACAAATTGCTTAAGAGCTTATGCCACCCTCCTAATGAGGCCATGGCATGCTGAAATTACTTATTGTGCCATTTCGTTCTGCATGTCTTGCTCGAGTGACTGGATGTTTGAGTTAAGTTGAGTATGATATGATTTGATATGAGAATGCTATTCGCCGTATTATTCTTAGGAACAACTATAGAATAAAAGCTGGTTTGGTGTTCTTGACACACCAAACACCGCACGTGCTATACCACGACCAGGGAATTGTCGGCTTGTCCAACGAATTGTCGGCTCATGATAGATGGTATTAGAGCAAGGTCCCTCTAGTAGGTGTGTGATTCCAAAAAAAATTTGTGGTCCACTCGATCCTATGAGGGCGGAAAGTGAATCGCCAAAGCAAAAGGAGCTTGGCCAAAGTGTGGCTCTTGGCTTTCTTCTAAAATGAAAATGGGGGCACAAAAAAGAATCGAATTGCTCACTGAATAAGGAAAATATTCTCGGATTAATAGGCAAATCTTAAGATGGGTTTGCCACCACGTTTTCACAAGGAGAAAATCCTCCATTGGTCTACTAAGATCAAAGAAGCTAAGTAGGCGAAAGAGAGTGCTACCGAAAGTGCAGTTGACTCCGAATTCCTCGCTTGTTAGGGAAAGTACAAGTGACCGAAGATGCATAAACAACTTTGATAGAGGCAAGCTACCAATGGAGTGCAGTGGCCCATTTTGTTGGGCGAGCATCACCATTCCATGGAAGATCCGAGGTAGGGCATTAAGGGTTGAAGAACATAGGGAAGCGAAAGAACAACACGCAACGAGGGCGTTACAGAATTGAGTGGAGGAGAATGTCATGAACAAGATTCTCTCGTACTCATATAACATTGTGAGTGGAGCTTTGTCGCGTCAGGGTAAAGAGGGAGTGATGTAAAGGAGATCATACAACTGGTTCGTGGGGGTGACGTTAAAGCATTTGTGCTAGGAGTTCTAAGATAGAACAAATATATTTCTAGGTAGCTCTTGAAGATGGGTCTAGCCTGCCATGCACGCTAGTGCTGCTGTCCTAATGAGGCCATAATAGGCTAAAACCAGTTGTTATGCCGTTTTGTTTTATAAGTCTTGCTTGATGGACTAGATGCCCAAGTTAAGTTGAGCGTGGTACAATGCAATACAAGTATACTATTCGCCGTATTGTTCTTATGAACAACTATAAAATAAAGGCTAGTATGGTGTTTTCAACACTCCAGGCACTACACGAGCTATTATGTGGTCAAGGAACTACCGGCCTATGACAACTACCTGTTCATTATTATTATTATTATTATTTGTTCATTAGTAGCATTGCACCTTACATTAATCTGTCTCTGCTACTAGTGAAGTTTAACTTGTTATATTCCGCAAAAGTTCTTCATAGTTCTCATTCAACCTATTAACACCGCCTTTAAGTTGTATTATTAGCTCGAACACTTACGAACAATTCTACATGGTAACCTACCCGACTCATATTGGAAATGGAGATGACCATGCCAATTCTTGCTCAGGTTGAATTGGAAGAATGGGTCGTGGTGCACACCTTACTGTATGCATATGGTATCCACCAAATACAAGATTTTCATAATCAAAATGCTCTTATAGATATATGTTTTAATTAACTTTTAAGTATAGGCCTCGACCTTAAGACCTGATAATTAGTATCCCTTCAGCTATCTGGCATTGTCGCGCCTAGTGCCCTACTACCGAGGATTTGTCGAGGTAGATGACCTAGGGGTAGACTTACTAAATATTGGATGTCCTAGCACGGCACTTTAATAACAGAGTCCAAAACCCCTAGGAACTTTTAATTTATTTAGAATGATACCACTGCAAATCCTAAAACTTGTAGGGATATGATTTTAAGTCTTGAAACTTTCTTTTTCTTCATTTGTGGGCTTGATTCCTTATGTTAGCTGCCTCTTTTGTTTAGGCCTCTTATAGACTATTTGACATACTATCAAGTCGAGTATCATGTATTTGTCTTGAATTTGCTCCAGGACATGTTCTTCTTGCCATCCTTTTTCCTCTAAAATTGCAAAATTCAGATGTTCAAGCTCTAAGTGATGGGGTTTTCTTGAACATAAAACTACGACCAAATCGGACCAGTAGTGTGGTCCGGTTCTCATAAGAAATGGTTCGATCCTTGATCCCAAAATTTGGGAACGGCACTGTGTGGTTCGCGTCCAAGGTCAAGGTATTGAACTGAACCGACCTTGGACTGAACCCATTTTAATTATGCTTGTTATTTTTATTTCATTTTTTTTCAGGCGGTTAGAATTTAGAGTAATCTTTTATGGATGAATAAGGAATGAAATTTTATAATTAATGTTTTATATTACGTATTTTGAACTCTTTATTTTTTATTATATTTTACAATCCATCTTCTATAGGTTGTTGATTTTGGCAAGTAAAGAATTTTGTTGCTGCTTTAACTTTGGTTTTGCTTGACTAAGGGATGAGTTGAATAAGTCCCTATTGCTTTAGATTTTTTTTGTTTTTTACCTGTGTTTTTTGCTTCTCACTGTTTGGTTGCTCGGTGTCACAATTCTAAATATTGTGTGCTGATGGTTATGTACTTTGAAAGAGTTTGTTTGTTTTTTAAGGAATACAAACAAATGAAACAAACTAGCAGGGTAATTTATCAACTAGTTCCCTAGACCAACCTTAGTACTGAATCAAACTAGCAGGGCTAGTTCTACGGTCTACAAGGTTGGTTCTAGATTCCAAAATCTGAGAGCCAACCTTGTGTAGGTAGGTTCCAGGGTTGGGCCAATCCAATCCTTGAACCGCTCACCCCAACATAAAATGGCATCGTTTCTTTACGCCACATTAAAATATTTAAAGAATGATGTAAAAAAAGGCTAAAGTTGAAGACCTATCTCAAAATTCTAAAATATTGAAAATTTAACAAAATCAAAGAAGATTGCAAGGAGACAAGGATCTCAAGTTTATTTTTTGGGTCGGCTTAGCACCACATCAACGCAACATCTCTGCAAAAGAAGGAAAAATTGATAGAAAGAATCGGCACGTAAACCACTTAAAATTAACTGAGTGACTCAAATACATGGAAGTTTACAAGTTTTAGAATTTTTTATTTTATTGTCGAAATTTATATCCAAATCCCGACAACACTTTAAAAATACATTTTCAAGGCCTTTTCTTTAACCACCAATATAGCAAATATTTATCTCTATACATCAAAGAAGTTATTTACTCTAAGCAAAATATCCTGTAATTGAACTATCACTAAACTTCAAAACCAAATTACGAGTACCCTGGCATTCTCATATTACCACCAAGAAATGGACCTCGGACATCATGAGGCTGGTCCCTTTGCCTCAAATTGCAATCCAAGAGTTTTGTGTCCAAATCCTTGTCTCGCACCACACCCCCCTCTCTAAAAGTTGGGGGTTAAGTGGTGAGCGGGTTCAAGTAATGTTAAACTACGATGGATGGTCCTCATACTCAAGGTGTTTGCCCTCATTCAGCATCCCAAATCTTTACCTCGAGCGACATTGGGAAAATCTAATTTGATTATAATCTATCTATGAAGTCCTATTTTATTACGGGGCCACTACTAGCCTATTATGAATGACTAGAAGACAAGTGGAATATGAAAGTTCATTCCACTTCCCATGAACAAAAAATTCTATGTTTGGGAATTTGATTACACTAATAGTTTAAATTAGTGCCATTCAATACCTAAACTCGTTTTGTTTGTCTTCTAAGTGATTCATGTTGTCTTTTGTCAAGTTATGAATCCTTTTAGTTTTTCCACTACGTATCGATGCATGGTTGATTGAATTTTGATTCCAGAGCGTGCTCTATTCATCGATGCAAGCTAAAAGAAGCAAAAGCATTGAATGAAGTATAATCAATGCATCACACATAGAGAGAACGAAATGACAACGAATGAAAGTGCAAGAAAGTAAATCCAATATGTGTGGAGTAAAGAATATTACACGGCGTTATTCTAAGCCCTAGGACATGATCCCCATGAGCTTGTTCAACCCGATAGGAGTTGAGAAAAGAATATTACATGACCTTACCCAGGACTTGATGGAGACAACCGTTCTTGGCGGAAGTGGCAATGCATCTAGCAGCGACAGAACTTGAGTGATTACTGGCCAAATATGGAAAACAAAGATCCATGGAAAAGAAAGAATGAAAATGAAGGAGAAAAGAGAGATCGACTCAACTTCTAGCTTCTCTAATATTTTTCGTTCAATTTCAATGGAGATGAAGAGGATCCCGGACAGAGAGAGATTCCGTCAAGACTGAAAATAGGGCCTAGCTAAGCCTTGAATACCCAAACGACAAAGGTAATGGGCTATATACAAAGCTTGAGACAGGCCCATGGCGGAGCACAGGGACGCTCATGTGAGCCTTCCTCTTGTGATGGTGTTGGCAAAGAATGGCATGGGGGGATGATGACATGCCACAAATCACTTTCTTGCCTTTCCTATGCGATAATTTGAATTACATACAATAAGGGAAATTCTTTAGAAACCATCTTATCAAATAGTAATACTTCTTTTGCCATTTGCTTTTCACACGTAACTCGTTTGCTCT
Organism: Syzygium grande; assembly: GCA_024733475.1. Classification (NCBI taxonomy): domain Eukaryota; kingdom Viridiplantae; phylum Streptophyta; class Magnoliopsida; order Myrtales; family Myrtaceae; genus Syzygium; species Syzygium grande. The sequence continues at coordinate 22,916,708 of JAMXDD010000008.1, read as the reverse complement.
TTCGTTAGTAACATAAAAGAGAGGACTTTGTTCGACATTGACATGAAAAGTTTGTCATGAATAGATGACGTCCATGCCCGATTTTGATGAACGGGTAGTTGAGGTACGTGAAACCTGGGTTTAACAGAGCCAATCTAAATCGAACCTCGCGAATTTGAGAACTCAGTTAGCTTTTCTGCACCAGAGCTCTCGGTCTTTTCCGAGGTGGCTAGAGTTGCTGGTGTTGGGCTCGGGGGGGTCCTTTTGCCGTAGTGTAGGTTTTGGCAATCCCCTTCCAGTATCGAATTGAAAGGACTAGTATACTTTCAAAATGAAGAGCATAAAGCTAAGCATGGCAATCATTTTGTGCCTAGAATCAGATTCTGGGTAGAAATGATTCTTTTTGATTTCGTATCCAGAAACAATTTCTAAGCATTTGAAGGTGTTTGGTAACTGCCCAAAATTTTTGTTCTTAGAATAAAAAAAGTTGGTTACTAGATAAAATTTTTTTTTTGTTAATAATATTTTAAATTTTTTAATATTTCTTTCTTTTTTTTCTTTTTTTTTTCTTTCCCCTTCCTTTCTTGGCCATGGCCAGCCACCGGCGACCGATAGACCTGTCAAATGGGTGGGTCGGGTTATATATGGTCCGACCCAAATTGACCCATTAACCCGTTTATGACCCATTTTATGCAATAATGCAATTTTGTTGACCCATACCCGACCCATACCCGCTTAGACTCATATTGCTAAAATACTTTCATATTTAATTAAATATAGGAAAATTCATACCCAAGCTGAAATGAGAGTGCAAAATAAGTGAGTGCAAGATTGAGTGAGGGTGAGAAAAATGCATTGAATTTAAATCAGTTGTAAACTCATTTATGACCCATTTGCGACTCATTTATGACCCATGTAACACTAATATAAGACTTCTATCCGTTTATGGCCCATTTACTAAATATAACTAAACCATTTATGACCCATTTACTAATAAATGGGTTAAGAAATGGGTTTATGACCCATTTTGACAGGTCTAGCGACCGCCATAAGCCAGGGCCAGCGAGGGCGTCGCAGCCCTCGCCGCAGCCCTTGCCGGTTGACGGCGAGGTCAGCCTCGCTAGATCTGGGCAAGGTCGAGCCTCGCCTAGCCAAGGCGAGGCTGACCTCGCCGTCGCTACCCAAGTCTCTCACCTGGATGGTGACGGATCCGAGTGGCGACGGCGAGGTCGTACCCCGCCTTTGGCCGGGCGAGCCTTGCTGCCGGGCCGCGAGCCGAGCCGCCATCATACTGTGCGTGAGGGGCGCGACGCCTCACCAAGCCCGGCGAGACCAAAGTGGCTAGTGGTCGATAGGTGGCAAGGCCAAAGAACAACAACAAATCAAAAAAAAAAAAAAAACCCAAGAAGAATACATTATGGAAAATTTGTTCCACAATCAAGAAAGTTACTTTTTTTTCTTCTTGATTCTATTCCAAAATTGATTCTGGGCACAATTTTGCAAAAAATTGTGCCCAAGTACAAAAAATTTAACAAATGGATTTCTATTCTCAATCTGATTCTAGGAACAAAAAAACAAAATCAGTTACTATTTAGCAAGTTGCCAAACAGGCCCTAAGTGTTAATTTACGAAAATTTGAATCGAAACCTACCCGACTTGTTTTGGAGATGACTCGAAGTAAAGCTATCAGGTCTATTTTGGCCTAGTCAAGTTGAATTGGATGTTGTGCTTTGTATGTGTCACGGGCCGGTATTTTCGTGGCTGCGGAATAGCCCATGAGGCGCCTGGCAAGTTGATAAGACCCCAAGCTAGCCTTCCTTCTATAGTTGTTCCTAAGAACCATACAATGAATCGCATCCTCGTAGTAGATCACACCATGCCCAACTAGCTCAGGCATCCACTCCTTCGAGCGAGACACACCTAACACTTTAGGTACAATAACTGGTTTTGGTTTACCATGGCCTCATCAGAGAATAGCATCTGCTTCCGACCAGTTTAGACACGAGAGACCAACTTCAAAGCTCCTAAGGGTATATACGTTTTAACATAGAACTTCTAGTATAAACCACCTTGATGTCACTCCCACGAATCAATTGTATCATTTCCTCCACACACTCACTCTTCACCTCGACAAAATCAAGCTCCACTCACAAGGGTATGGGAGTATGAGAGAATTATGGTCTATGACATATGCATGTGTTATTTCACCCTTATGCATTATCTACAAGATTTTCTAAATCAAATTGCAGTCCAATACTTTGGTGTCTACTTTCTAAGACGAAAAGGGACAAAGACCCAGTGTAAAGTCCTGAGCATGGGTAAGACAATGTTCGCCTAAGTGTTATTGATATGTCAAATCCTTATAGGTCATTTCAATTTATTCTAGAAATTTCAAATATACATCTCCATAGGGTTGAGCAACCTAACCGATTCAACCGGAAAACCCGTTGGAACCAACCTTAATTGGCGGGTTTAATGCCGGTTCACAAGGGGACCGATCTGATTCCCAGTTCCAAAAACAGGGAACCAGCCTTGATCATTTTGATTCTCGGATCTATACCTTGAATCGTTTGGTTCTAACTAAGGAATTGGAACCTAGGTTGTATTTGTTGGTATTTAATATGTTTTATGTATTATCTTGAAACGGAAATAATTATATTTATGTTTGACACATGTATATATATATCTTATAAAATAAAACAAGAAAATAAAGAAACAAACCTCAGCCGGTTTCAAGATTAACAAGGTTGGTTCCTTGTTCAAAAAATTAGGAGCTGACCTTGACATAGTAGGTTTGAAGTTTTAGATCTAGAACCTCCCCATTCCGGAGTCGATCATCCCTACATGATGTAGGCTACATCTCCCTTGCTTGATGTCGGATTGGAGTGATTTATGTGTTGCGGAAAGCTCTTAGGACCGAGCTTTTCAAGATGCCCTCGAATTATATTTATCAATTATTAATTTCTTACGTAGAATTGAGTCTTAATTTGATGACTCTATTGATTAAACTCAAGTCAATCATCTAAAAATTTAGAAAGGAAGTGAAGTCAGAAAACGTTCGGTAGTGTTTACATATGTATCTTTCGCCCCAAAGGTCTGCTTTGCATTTTACAAAGTCAAGGAATGAGTTCGTCCACATCGTTGAAATTCGACCCCTACCCCTAAAGTATTCATACTCAGATCCCCGCCTTTGCGCTTTCTATTGCATCCTCTCGCACTTAGCAATTAGAGGCACCGTAGTTCTAGAAAGCTGGAGCGGTTCTCATCACGTGTTTAATCAGAGTACAACTGTCGGCTCCTTTTTTGTGGGGTCTAAGCTTTAGGACTCTCACGGAAATCGATTAGCAAAGAGCCCAGGACGATGCGTAATGAAACCAGAGGAATCTCGAGACGTTGGCGTACTGTCCCTGTCCAACATTTTCCCAAGGCCTACACCGCGTCGAAGGAGGCTTCTGGAACAAGTTTTCGAAGATGCGGGCCGTCCTCGAAGGGTCTTGCTACCCTGGGGTAGCTTGTCGTACTCAAGGCAAGGTAATCTCGCAATCTTCAGTCCATTCTGCCACTTCTTTTGGCATTGTGATTCGGTCCCTCTTGTTTATATGCTTACGTCGACCATCCTTGTTAACCACTCCTACAACTCTTATGAAGATGTGAACCCTATACCATCAAGTGTTGAATTAGATAGCATCAGAGCTAATTTCCTGACGCTGAGTTCGCGAATTGGTCTTTACATCTGCTACTGTGCAGCGACTTTTCCCGTGCATTAAATCCTTATTTCGTGATTCATCTTCCCTCGAACTAACCCGTATCGCTTCCAGGCACTTCGAGGGGGTTTGACTCTTCTTCGGACGGCCAGAACTCAGCCCAATCTAAAGCTAGGACCACCTGACAAGGCCGGTTTCAGGTTTGGTTAGTGAAGTCAGATAATGTTTAGTAAAATGGGCATGCAATGCATGTTTTCGGGTATGTTTTGTTTTAATTTCAAAGAAGAAAGTCGGAGAACGTCGAGATTCGATCTAAAGTTTGACTTGCCATCCAAGCGTTCTTTCTCGAGTAATTTTGAGTCACTTCAGATCAATTCTTGACATACCCACAATTTTGTCCAAACGATTTTGCTTCGTTGTTGTTGATACTTGAATTTCTCAGCTAAAGCTATTTTCCTTATGAGAGACCGTTCGTTTTATAGACGTAATCAAGATTTGCTTTTGCAGAGAAAATACTTGTACATCTCCCACAATCCCCCCAAATCCCTCCTACCAAACAAGAAAATTTGGGACTGTAATTTCTCCAAATTTCTTGATCTCAATCCCACCTATCACACAAGAAGTACTTTTCTTAATGTTTTCTCCTCCTCGCTAATTCCTAATTTACAATTTTATATTTCATGCAAGTTGCTTTCGAAAAATGATAATCATCAAACAAAATGAAATCGACCTTAAATGATGGGAGTATACAACCTTAACGTGAATGCAATCCTAAATATTTACGGTCTTTTTATGAGAAATTCATTCTAAAGTATCTAGCCCCCAAAATACAGCTTTGTTTTGTTTTCTTTTAATAGCAAACAAAATATGCAATTAAATGAGCAAATAAGGTAACAAAATAAATATGTGATCTATCCTAAATGTGCGTCAAAAAATTTATTTATGTAAGTTTCTAATCTTTCTATCCTAGCAATTTTATTATCTGAACCCTATTTTAGTTTGTGAAATTATGAGGGAAAATTATCCAAAAAATCATAAATCTATCGTATTGCGACCAATTCACTCTAAAACCTTTTAATTGTATTAATTTAGTCTTAAACCTTTTGATGATTTATCAATTTAGTCATTCTAGATAATTTTGGCCAAAATTCACTAACACGAATGCTAGCTGGCCACCATCTGTCCTATCTGACATTACCTACACTAATATAGATAATTTTTGCATTTTTTTTACACTTTTACCTTCCTTTTGCCTGTGGCTAGTACTCAGCCATGGCTGACAACTAGCTATATGCTAGGGTCACCCTCACGGCCTGGGCGCGGGCAGTTCTCACTAGATTGGACAAGGGTGACCCTCGCATAAGCCGCGAGGGTCGAGCCCTTGTCAAAGGCCGTGAGGGTCAAGCCCTCGCCTATGGCTAATCATTCGCTATGGCCGAAAGCCGGTCACAGGTAGGGCTGTAAAAATAGGTCATAAATTCATATCTTAACTCATATTTATGAAAATGGGTCATAAGTGATAAGCCTAATTTTAAAATATGGGTCAATACGGGTTCTAAAGAAAAAAGGCCCAAAAAATATGAGTTTTAATGGGTTGAGTAACAAGCCCACTTTCAACCCAACTTGACTCCTTGTCCTCTCTGCTCTCTCACTGGAATCTCGGCGCCGCCCCCTCTCCGTTTCTTCCGTCCCTCCGCTTCCGATCGTCTTCCGGTTTCCCTCATCGCCGCCGCCGCCGCCGCCGCCGCCGCGAGACTCCATCCCCGATCGGACGCCATCACGGCAACCACAATCCCCTCGGGCGAAGCCATTGCGTGGTGACGCCGCCATGCCGCAAGTGGAGGAGCAGTGGCCCCCGCGAGCCCGGTGCGGGTCACTTTCATCAAGTTCGTCGAGGGAAGAGGCACGTCAACTGGCCGTCGAGCCCGGTCGTCCCCGTCAATGACCCTACTTTGCTCCTCGCCAATGCAGTTGTTGCGATTTCCTGTGATTGGACTCAGCTCAGTTTCGCCTTTGTGGCCTTATTTGTGAAGATTCTTGTTACCTCTTTGAATTTATCGGAGCAATTTTGCTTTGCTGAACTTTGGGATTGCGTTGTAGAGTGGGGGCTCTGTGAGGAGGCTTTGATTGGATATTGCGATATGCAGGAAAATGGTGTTTTGCCAGATAATTTCATGGTCCTGAATTCGTTGAAGGCTTGTGGGACTTTGATGTGGAGTGGGTTTGATAAAGGGGTTCACTGATATGTGGAGAAGATAGGTCTTGGTAGATGTGTTTTTGTGGCAAGTAGTCTCATTGATTTTTACGGAAAGCGGAGGCTTTCGTAGGACGCATGGAAGGTGTTTGATTCTATACCTGAGAGAAATGTGGTCGCTTGGAACTTCATTTTAGTGGCTATGTTTAGAATGGGATGAATGAGGAAGCGATCGATGTGCTCTATGATATGAGAGTCAAAGGTATGTAGCTCACACGATTAACTATGTCGGGCTATCTTTCGGAATCAACAAATATAGGAACTTATGATCTTGGTTCGATCTTTGAAAACCTCTTAACTATTCGTAGGATTAGAACTGCATAACTCGCTTGAGTTGATATGGATTTTGGAAAATGAGTTAAAATATGGGTCACTTTTGACTTTTTAATTTTTCTCGACTCATTTATAACCTATTTAGAAAAAAATGAGTTACCCATATGACATTGAGCTCATTAAAATTAAGTAACAAATGATTTGGAGCCCATTTCCCAATCTTAAGTTCTTTATAATAAGTATTTCAATTTATAGGTTTTTCACATATTTTATTTACTAATTTTTTTATTGTTTAATTTACTTTTTTAATTTGATGCGAAGTTTTATTTTTGTAAAATATGCGTGTGAAGAGGTCAAAGTGAGTTAAATGGGTGGATATAGGTTTCTCTAAAATATTAATGTGTTCTGGTAATATGGGTTGGGTTGGGTACGGGTTAGGTACTGGTCGGGTTGGGTATGGGTCATTATAATTGCATTGCATGAAAATTGGTTAAAACGGGTTAAATGGGTCAATATGGGTTAAACCATATTTGACCTAATCCAAACCCGACCCGACCCACCTGTTTGATAGCCCTAATTAGAAGCGAAAGGAAAACAAAAGGAAAAAAAAAGAAGGGAAAAAAAGAAAAATTCAATATTTTTAAAAAAAATACAAAAACTTATCAGTGTCAGCGTCGGTTATGCCACGTAGAATGGCTAACGGTCAACCCGCGTCCACGGTAGTGATTCCTAGACAAAATTGACCGAAATAAGTAATTTAGCAAATTGTTAAAAAGTTTATAACTAAATTAACATAATTGAAATGTTTAGGATAGAATTATCCGCCATACAATATATCCCAAAATTATGATGTGAATATGTTTTGTATTTATCTAATGATAAATTGACTAAATCTTGAAAAACAAGCAATGCCAAAAGTCATTTTATGTAATGCACATCAATGATTTTTATGATTTTTCATTTGCGAATTAGACATATAATCTAAATGATTAAAAGTCTGATGTCCTGCAAAGACAGAAATAATGAACAAAAGTTAATGCAACGAAACGAAACTCCGCAAGGGGTTAACCGCACGACAACTCAATATTTGCTAATTCTAGTGACATCCGCAAATTCCAACAAAGGAAAGTGTTAAGACCTCGGAGCAATATAAAGATTGTTTATGAAAGAACAAATGAAAGGATCTAAATAAAGCGACATTACGTCAAAAATCGAATCGAAGCGACTCAAAATTATTCAAGCGAGAATGCTTTGATAATGAGTCGAAATTTATATCAAACCTCGACATCCTCCATCTTTTTACCTTAAAATTAAAGTGCAACCTACTCAGGCCCCTGATGGACCACAAAACGAATATCTATGGATAGGTGAATCGAGGGGCCACAATATGGATTAATCAAGACACTGACCAGACTGAAAAACTGGTCTGGTTAGTTGGAGCCAAGGTAAATCACTCAATAAGGACTGAATGCGCACGTAAATTGCTGGAAAGTAGGCGATATTGCAGGCAATACGCGAATGTAAGGTCGGAAAAATTAGTTACAACGCTATGCAATCCAAGACTTGATCACGTACCAGTCGTATTACCTTCCTAATAGTCCTAGGAGTGATTTAAAAATGGATGGGCGCGCGGATGTGAACTTAAAGAAGAGGCAACAAACTCACAATGCCAAAAGTCAGTAAGGGTAAAGCACCCGAGAATGCGAGACTTTTGGGTGTTCGATTAACAATTCGTACATGCAATTAATGTTGACAGCTATGAAGATATATCTTTGCTTATGCAAATGGTAAATGAGTGGTCAGATGCATGTGTGTGTTGTGCTGGAAAAAGTCTCACACTGGAGAAGTAATGGGGTTTGGAACAATTAATATATCCAAGTATACCCATAACTCAATGACTTAAATTTTTGAGTGAAAATCGATCCTACTAGATATGTGGATGAGGTCGGATTTGATTCCCTTTTGGCGATTTCCTAGGACAAAGCTATTGTGCTTTTGCTGTGCGAAAGTCTCACATCAGAGAGTTTGTGTGGTTTGGAACAATGAACACATATTAATTGATTCATTATTCATATGCTTAAGATTTTGAGTGAAGGTAGACCAAATTGGATATATTAACTCGCTCGAATTTGGGCTCTCCCGATGAAGTTATCGGTCTTGTGCTACATGCTTTTTGACAAATGGTATCAAAGTCGATGATAAATTAGTGGGCTCACAATCTATTATGGTGTTTTGTGAATATCTCAAGAAAAAAATTTGACGAACTTGGTTTCCGAGTAGGCTTCATGCTTCGGTTTGGCAAAAAACACCCTAGGTGAAGGTGGGCATCCCAATGGCAACTTTTGAGTAAATGTGGGTTCAATTGAATATATTGATAAACTCAGACTTGACTCCTTGGCAATCTTCCTGAATGAAGGTATCGGGATTATGTTGTACGCCCCCATAAATTTAACCGGATATGCTAACTGATGCAGACTTGGCTTTCTCTTGCCAGTTTCCCCAAGTGAACGTATCAGGCCTCTATTGCGTGCTCCCAATCACAAATCTTGTTGCCATCCAGTAAAATCTAGCCCGCGAACAACAACTGGATAGAGCTGTTGCAGCATCGACCTCTATCGCCATTGGATGCTAGTGGTAGTGCAGAGTTCGACATAACCGCGTGAGTGGGAGGAGGGGACGAGGGAGGAACCTAATGTTTCGAAATTAGTATTTTCTTTTGTGATTGTGAAAATTGGTAGCCTATAACAAGGATTCTATTGTTTCCAACTGAGCTTTGCTACTTGATTCATCTTTGAGATATTTTTACAAAGTAGCGAACCTCCGCAGCAGCGAGAACCAAATTACAGAGAGAGAGAGAGAGAGAGATGGTGGTATTGTCAGGATTGTGGCGGATCTGGCGATGATCATGTCGACTCAGGCCGGGTTCAGTCGAGGCGGCCATGGCGGAGGCCACCCTCTGTGCAGCGTGCAAGTTGTTGTGCCCTCGTGGGGGAGGGACGTTGTAGAAGTAGAAAGGACAGAAAGTGATGAAAGGAAAGCAAACCGGAAAGGGAGAAACAAATGTTGGCCATTCAAACCTGCTCTAGCTGATTTGCCAACATATCAAGGGAATAAATTTAGGGTTTTATATGACTCCAATCCATGTGCATAATTACGTAATTATATAAAGACAAATAAGTTTACAGTTTTAAATGGAGAACCTCAGGACAGTAGCTCACCAGGGGCTCATATCCACATTTGGAAAGAACCTTAGTCTCACAAACCCCCTTTCCATACACTCTTTGTATCATACCAAGTCACCATTTCGCATCCCCTCATCCATCTTACAACACTTCCTGCCGCTCCCAAACACAACATCCAGGTTATACAGCACCAGAACCAATGTCACCGAGCAGAGAAACACGAGAACCGGCCCGAAGATCCAGAGCAGAAGAGGGATCGCCGCATAGAAAAGCCGGTTCCCTACTATGTTGAGGACAAACCCCTTCTCCAGGAGCTCGGAGATGTACTCGGGAGTGACTATGGACACCATCTCGGGGTCCGCTTGCTGCAACGGAGTGTTGATGAGGATGTTGACCTGGTTGATGAACCGAATGGAGAGGGAGTGGCAGAGGAAGGAGAAGAGGAAGATGGTGAGGAGGGTGACGTACTTCATGGCCACCATAAAGTCGCCATGCCCACCATACACGGAGTCGTTCAGGGGCTTCTTCACGCTGTAGGTGCTGCTTATCACCGCTGCAAGGCCCGAGCAGAGGAGGATCGACGTGGTGGCCATCAGGGTCGACCCCATGATGGTGTTTCGGAGAGTTTGTACCACCAAGATGTTCTTCTTGTCATTGTCCTACAAATTGATCAATTATTAACCTTCAGCTTCCTTCTTTTTCTCCGTTTCTCATGATGGTACTGTAGAGAAATCCCAAAAATAAAATTGTCCATAAAAATCCTATACTTTGGGAAATTCAATGAATAGCTTCCTGTATTTGGTATTTGATAGTATTACATATTCCACGTACTTTTAACGATTTGTTAACTATATATGTCAAATCTATAAGAAAATTGAATCGGCAAGGTTGTGAAATCGCATCCGGTGATTTCATGAATTAATCAATATCATGATCTAAAAGTCTCTAAAGATCTTAAAAGACTAAACACCTGTTTGATTATCCCATTAAACATTGAAAATTAATTTTCACCACTTAATGATTTTAGAACGTTTGACAACATCAAATTAGCCCACCACTTAAATGAAATTTGAAGTAAAAAGGCACTTAAATGCTTGACAAAAATATCCTTACTACATTATCAGAACACCCAAATAGTACACGCTTATAAAAAAAAACATATTTTACAAGCATATCCCAATAAAGTAAACGTTTACCGAACTAAGGTGTCTCGTACCCACATTGCTTTACCTGCCTTTCTTTCATGTTTCGAGTTAGATTTCCAGCTTGACCATGCACTTCCTATTGATTTTTATCATTAAATTATCTCCTTTATAAATTTCTGTGCAGCTTTTAATTGTTGTTTACTTCAAGCGTTCATGCAAAATGAAAGAAACATATGGTTAATAAATGTTCAATCAAGACATATGATGTTTCCCTAATATTCCACTAACCTCTTAAATGGATTAAAATTGACCAAATCGTAAATAAATTATTTCATGTTTTGGCTAAAGTAAACTGGTTTACTGTTGAGATCGATTGACATATGCATAGTAACGAAACTATTAGATTAGTGTTAGATTTCGAATCCATTTCAATATCAACCAGATAGTTTCATAAAAATTAAGCATTTTTCGATTTTTCAGTTATGACTAGCTATCAAACAGTATGATTATATTCCATTTTTCAGAATTCGAATTGAATTAAAACAATCTTGACTTATGCTTTTCAGTATTTATAAGACGGACCCAATATTTTCACCTAAGATCAGGACCAGTCTCTTAAATTCTACAATAAATTTCAAAATTCGCATACTATCAATTGGAGAATATCCTAGTCAGGGCAGAGACATGCGACTTTATCTCTCGTGTGGACAGAATATGCGCCAACCCTCTAGAACATGCATCACATTCAGCAGACATTCCCCGGTGGCTTCGTTTTTTTGTCTAATCATCTTGGCCAATCCCATGAGCGGGAGTTGGAAGGTGGCTATTCCTATTCGAAGAATATTCTAAGCATATGATGTTTTCATTGTGGAGTTCACGAGAATCAATCAAAACTACATTGTTCTTAAAAACTCAGTTAGAGTTTGCTAATGTCCGTAAGTTTAAGAGTTTGTTTCCTATAGAATTGACGCTCCATCATTGAAGTCAGAAATCTCCCTCAAATCGGATGTTGTCGAAAGCCAAATCCGGCACCAACCGGCCTAGGGTGACCCAAGACCTAGTGTCATCCAAGGTCAGTGACGCTCGGATTACTTACAAGGTTAGAGATTGCGAGCTGGTTGACTGGGACACGAGATGTGATATAATGGGGAACGTAGTGGGGACACACGGGTGGGGACGACGCCAACTGCAGTGTGGCGAGGAGGTGGTGGAGGCCGACGGTGAAGGAAGATGGAGGAGAGAGAGTATGCGAAAAGACTCAGGGCTTTTCAAGGGTCTAGATATCTTTGCATGCAAGTAAAGGACTGTGGAGTCATTTAGAAGGTAAATCTACCGAATAAATTCGCCTCCTAATTTTACAGGATCCAATCCCATCCCGTGCTCCTGTGAGGGCACTGCGGTTATTAAGATTTTACCAAACGACTTTGTAAAAAATGTACTTACCCTTTTTCCATAATGATGATTGTTGTGAAAGGATACACGAAACGGACTCTAATCATGCTTAAATTGTTCGATATGTTTTGTCCCACACAGTGGTTTGAATATAACAAACCATCAGTGACACCTCAGACCAAAGCATATATTCGCACCCTAATAAATAAAGCAAAGCTAGGACGAGGAAACTCCGCGTCGTCGCGAGGCCATCATCACCTTTTAGCTTATGATCGTTTCATTATGTGCTTTGATGATCATGAAACGCACTTCACTCACCGATCTGACTTTACATTCTCAAACAGTAGGCTATGGGTCACATAGAATGCACTAATAAATATCAGATTTTATGTTCTGAAATGCAAAACTAAATTTCTCGAACTAACTATTATTATCCATCTGATTCATCAGATCTACTCAAGATTTTGTTCTATTTTTCTTGTTTTTTATTCCTCTACGCAAGAAGAAAATTAGGCACCACGTCTTTTGATGGAGACAAAAAAAATGCAAAGTTGGACGACGTTTCACCAACTTGTTCATGTCTACTTAAATGGTAGCATTAATTCAATAACTTTATCCCTATTAGCATTTTCTCTCTTTCATTTTCAAACACTCGTAAAGGAGTGGCATCTGGAATCAATCGTAACCAAATGAAACCCACTGAAACTAAGAGTTCTTCTATCATTGAGGATAGCACGTAAATGATGATCTAAGGGTGCGTATGTTTCTACAATCTTACTCTTAACCATTTTTTTTTTTTTAAAATTTGGGGCGTTTGTTCTGTTCATTTCTCGTGAAAGAAAATGGAGAGAAGAGATTTGCATGAGACCTATGAATATATGCGTGATTCAATCATTCTATAAAAAGATTAATATACTTGCTACACGGACAGTCATTGAACAACATACGTGGATGGAAAACGGTTTTTTTTTTTGGTCAGAAACAATGGATGGAAAACTGTTTCTCTAACTAATAATAGACAACAGGAAATCCTGATGGGTATCGCTTTGCGATATTGATGAAATCAAGAAGATCATTTAGCAGAAGAAGAGCTGGGTGAGCTGTGTCGTAGTGGATAACAGTAAGACTCGCACAAGTTTGTGTGTGTAAGGTGTAAACATGACGAAAAGAAGTGTTAGAGATGGAAATACCTTCATCATGGCGGAGACCCAGAAGCGTCGTGCCCTCGCGTTCGTGCCCATAATGGTGGCGAGTGGCTCAGTCCGGACCTTATGCCATAGCCAAACATGGTAGCTCAAGCTTATCAGAAACCCTAATGGCACGAGTATAGCGTCGAGATAACACTTTCTCCATTCCATCTCTCTGTCTCTCTGTCTCTCTGTCTCTCTCTCTGATAGTAATGTTGTCCAATGCGTTGCACACCACCTTTGATCTTCCTATCACACTCTCTTATAGGACTTTTCGACCTCTGTGTATTGCATCATCAGCAAGCAGATATAAATACAAATGAGAATGAACGTGGACTCGTTCCGATTTCTCTTTCAGTGAACGAACAAAAGGGACTGCAAGAAAAGGAAAAGCAAAAAGCATTATATCTTTTTTTAATAATATACTCGCCTCTCAAACGAACATGAGCCTAATATTTTAGTTGGAGTTTTGTCCCATTTGGCCATTCACAATCTTTAATTTTTAGCTTTTATTGGTCAGAATCCACTACCATTTTTGCGTCCCTCTCTACTAGTACATACCACCAAGTATTTTTAAGGTACATTGTTTATGTCTTGTGATAAGAATGTTTAGGGACAGTATTATTCTCCAATCGGAATCCAACAGCTAGGAGAAAAACGTATATACGAGAGAATAGGTGCTCTTCATGACATGAGTAAGTGCTCTGACGTGCATGAATAGATAAGAGGAATATCCGGGCATGTTAATCACCCCACTGATCTATGCAAGATAATTGTGTGTCATCCTAAGTCACCATTTCGACAAAAAAATCGTAAGTCACCATTGTCTGAACCCAACTAAAAGTTAGGACCTTACTTACTGGGCTGTGAGGGTCCGGTCTTCGCCAGAGCCGGCGAGGGTGACCTTGCTTGTGGCCAGTTGCTGGCCATGGCTGAGTATCGGCCATAGGCCAAAGAAAAATGAGAAGGAAAAAAAAAAGAAAGGAAAAAAAAGAAAAAAAAGGGGAAGTTTTTTTAAATAAATTATTAAAAATTTTAAAAATTATTAAAATATCCACATCAGCACCGGTCGTGCCATGTAAGGCTATTAGCATACACGCCAGTGATATCTTACCTAAATTGGCCGAATACTGAATTGGTGCTAATGTGAAATGTTTTAGATTAAATTAGTTTATTTGAAAGGTTTAGGTTTGATTGGTACCAATGTAATATGTTTAAGACTTTTTTGGTATTAATCCCTTACTTCCCCGCATTCATGAATAATTATTAGAATGTTTATATTTTTGTCAGCGAGAAAAGTATTTCATAGATCTCTAAATAACTGGATCTCGATGGTCGTATCTCTAAATTAGGTGCAGAAGCCATCAGACACGTATGCCCCATTCATGTAACTTGCAGGTCACTCACATGCAAATTTAACGTAAAAGCGACTACACGGGATCCCGCTAGATAGGTGGGAGTATGGTTACGATTGAGGTTTTTAAAGATTGTTTTGGAAAGCTCAGGGCTATCAAAAATAAAAGATGGAGTCGCCGTCAATCATTGAAAAAAAAAAACCTATGGCGAATAGACATCTAGGTGTATGTGTAACGGCATTGGTCATCTGTGAAAATCTAGAGAAATTGTGGTCCGGGGTTCAAATATATGCGGAGAGGCGTTAGAGTCCCCCCAATTTTTTTTTCAGTACCACAATTTCAATTAAATCCTTTGAATTCAAATTTTAAACAATGATACAACTTTAATTTTTCGGGAGATTTAATCAGGCGAAATTTTATCATCATTTTACACTCTGACATAACTCTGCGTGCGATGTGTTTTCTTTGTGTTTCCAAAATGTGTAATGACATTAAAAAGTAGGGTTAATATCATGAAAAATCCCAAACTGGTATACCTGTGACAAATTTATCCCGAACTATTTTTTTGACCACCAAAAACTCTAAACTGATACACTTGTGACAATTTTACTACAAACTATTTTTTTTACTATCAAAAACCCCACATTGATACACATGTGATAATTTTACTCCAAAACTAATTTTTTTATTATTATAAACTCTAAACTGGTACATTTATGACAAATTTACCCTTTGTTAGTGTTCATTGCATTGGATTAATATCACGAAAAATCACAAATTGGTAAACTTGTTGCAAACAGAGAGGTAAAATCCAAAACCGGTACACCTGTCAATTACCACGTGTCATTAAACTTAGTAATTTGAAATTAAAATTTAACGGAAACTAACGGAGGGTAAATTTATCATAGGTGTACGAATTTAGGATTTTTTGTAACAGCCCGAATTTCGACCAATTTTTGGGATTTATTGAACGCGTGATTTGTCAGTGTACTTGTAGTAAAAATCTCGCCCGAGAACTGATCACTCTCGGTTTTTTTTTTAAAAAAATTAGAGATTTCGCTAGAATCGCACTCGATCGAATTTTGTCGTTATTTAGACCCCGAACTTGGCAGTCGATTTTTGGGAGTTTCAGAACAAAATAAATTGGACGGTGTCGATATTATTGTGGACAGCATCGAGATTATCAAGAATGGTGAAAAAGTGAATTTTTAGATCGGGTGCGAATTTGAACTGGTAGACCGCCCTCGTAGTGTGACCGGAATTATTTTATTTCAGTCAATTGCCTTAGAATATTATTCGGGACTTTTCGGGAATTGTTAGGCCTTTTTCTGAATTTAAATCGGCTCCGATAAGTCGATTTTTAGTTCGGACCGTGTCCTCTGGTTCGCGCTTAAATTTTGAAATTTCTCTTCTCCCTCTCTCTTTCTCTCTCCTCTCTCTCTCCTCTGCCGGTTCCCCTTCCCTGCGCGTCTCTCTCCCTCTCTCTCTCTTCCTTTTCCCTTCTCTCTCTCTCTCTCTCTCTCTCTCTCTTTTTCCCCAGCCGTGCACGCTACCCCCTACTCCCTGCGCACGTCCCCTCTGCATGTTTCCCCATCCACCCACTCCCCCCCCTCTCTCCTTCTCTCTCCTCTTCTCCTCTTCTCCTTCTTCCCTTCTTCTCTTTTCTTTTTCTCCTCTCTGGTTTTGGCCTTCGTCCCGCGTCCGCTGCCCTCCGCTCCCCCTCGTCCGTGCTTTCTCTCTCCCTCGCTGTCCTCGCCCGACCGCCCCCGCGCGCCGCGGACCCGCCCGGCCCGAACCCGTCGCCCGTCGCTCCGCCTCCCGGTCCCACCCCGGCCTTTCTCTCTCCCCGCCATCCTCCAGACGAGCTGGGCCCTCGCCGACCCGATCCCGGGCCGGAAACCCCCCCGTCGGAATCGCGGCCGGTCCCCCGTGTCCGTGCCCCAAGCCGTCCGTCTCTCTCTCTCTCCCTCTGTAAATTCTAGGGATTAATTAAGTTAATCTGTGGCCTAATTGAACGTGCGTATATGTGGACTGATTAGGGGACTGAGTGGGAAAAATTGTGATTTATTAATCTGGGCACATCGGGGTATAGCAATTGATTTGAATTCCATATCATGTGAATTTACACATTTTGCTTGAATCGGTTGAGATAGGTCACAGTTATGTACATGTCTGTTTTGGATTAATTACCGAGGCCATAATTGGGGAACTAGTGACTGAAATTGATTCGTCCATGGCGGGCCTTAAGCGCGTTGAGTTGCATTGTTTTAAATCACGTGAAATTAGTGTTGGGATCAAGTGGACTAAAATGTAATAGATTGTGAGTGCCGATAATGCATTGATTTCACCGAGTTGTGAATAAGTGTACTTGGCATACTGGCATTGATAATTTGCTCGGGTTCTATTTCTCGTGATTTCGATATTAGTATTTCAATATGATTGAAATTTGCGAGTGCTAAAAGATTGGCGTATCGATGTGATCCTGCTGTTGGCCTTCGGGCGGGCCTACGGGTCGTTTAATTAATTGTGGGCCTACGGGTTGAAACAAGCTGTGGCCTTGGTCGGGCCTACGGGTCGGAACAACTTATGACCTCCGGGTCGGGCCTACGGGTCGGGACAACCTGTGGCCTTGGTCGAAAAGCGGTTGTGGTCTTGGACCGGGCCTTGGTCCTAAAGCAGTTGTGATCTTGGACCCGGACCTTGGTCGAAAGCTTGATTTGTGGTCTTCGGACCGAGCCTTCAGGTCGAAGCAGTCATGGCCTCCGGGCCGGGCCTTCGGGTCGGCTTAATGGTTATTGGCCTTAGAGTCGGGACCCTTGGGTCGGCATAACTGCTTATATGTTGTAATGGCGTTAATTGCCTAATTTGCAGGGCGGTGTAGTGCTATGGGCTGTGGGCTCGGATGAATTCATGTTGGATGTTATAATGGCATTGATTATGCACTGGTTCATTTAATTATGCTTTTTACTTACCTTCTGGAGGTGCACATTAGCCTAGTTTAGGATTAGGGATTATTACTTGCTGAGTTTCTCACGGTTGTGGTAAAACCGAATATTTCAGATCCCCGGCCATGAAATTTGAGACTGAAGAGCAGGACCCTGAACCGAGACAGAGTCTGAGGGTATGAGCTCAGAGGAGGAGCCAGGGCAGTCCGAGAATTCTTTTGAGACGTCTAGATTTGATTGTTGGGAGCCCTAGTTTAGGTCCCAAAGATTAGGAGTGAGGGCCGTCACTTTTTGATTGTAGCCCTTCCCGATAGACAGTTTGATATCCCTAGACCACCGATCCCTTTTTGCTTCGTAGCCCCTTTGGTGTACCTTTTTATAGACAGAAAGGGATATTGTTTGTAAGTTTGTAAAGAATATATATTATGGTTTAATTTATCGCTTAATTGTTATCTTTTGCTATCCATGATTGTGTTTTAAAATGTCCGGGTGTGTATACATACATATATATACGTCGTTTCCGCTTGTGGCTTGTGTTCTCTGATTTGGGTATTCGGGTCTCTGTGACGCAATCCTGGGAGCGCCGCATTTCATTTAGACCCTGGGCGGATGTTCTTGCTCACGTTGGGTGCGGGGCGTGACATTTTTTATGGTCAAAAAATTAGTTTGGGGATAAAGTTGTCACAGATGTACCAGTGTGGGGTTTTTTGTGATAAAAAAATAGGTCGGAGTAAAATTGTCACAGGTATACCAGTCTGGGGTTTTTTGTGATAAAAAAAAATAGTTTTTGGTAAATTTATCACAGGGATACAGATTTGGGGTTTTTCATGGTATTAACCTTAAAAAGCATGCATGCGTCCTAATTTGGGACATGTGTACATGTGCAATTGACTAATGACGTGTTATTGCACATGCAAGCTTAGGAATATTTTTGTCCTTTCGACCATGTATAATATTGGTTTTGAAAGCTAATAATATTGTTAAGGGAAATAAGTATATGTTTCAACATTATTGTTAAATCATGACATTGAAGAATTAAAACAAATAAATGATGACGGCCCAGAGAAATCATAAAATATGCTAGGTTTATTTTACTGGAACACCAAATAGTATATTTTTTACATTTCAAGATAATCTTGACATAACAAGAGCGTATTTCTTACGAAAAGACTAATCTAAATCCTGCAGAGTATTGGCTATTTTATTTGATTTTATTAATTAATTTTAGCATTATGACGATCCTAATTCTATTTAAAGTGTTCAGAACCCTTACTTGTCGCTGTGCTATTTACCTTCAATCTATACCTGCTTGGGATCGCTAGAATCTACAAACTTGAACCTTGCTGGAATTTCCTCGAGTATAAAATTGAGATCATCAACATCATGAATAGAGAGAATGTAATTGAAAGTGAGAGTTGAGGGATATTTGCATCAAAAGTTCTAAAATTTATCTAAAAAGTGCAATTAAGTTCTAAAACTTTCAAAAAATGCAATCAAATCTTAAAATTTATCATGAAAGTGCAATTGAGAGTCCTAAATTTTCAAAAAGTATAAATAAATCCTAAAACTTATCATAAAAGTGTAATCGAGTCTTCAAACTTTCAAAAAGTATAATCAACTGAAGGACTTGATTGGTCAAATTTGACAGGTTTTAGGACTTCATTGTATATTTTGAAAATTTTAGGACTCAATTACATTTTCGTGACAAGTTTTAAGACTTAATTGCACTTTTTGAAAGTTTTAGGTTTAAATTGCACTTTCATGATAAGTTTTAGGACTTTTAAGTAAACTTATCTCTATAAATGAATTTTCTCATGGAAAATGAGCAAATCTATTTATAGGGCCAAATAATCCTTCGTAAGGCTAGACTAGTCCTTTGAAAGGTCCAAACAATTCTTCAAAAGGCTAAACTAGTCATTCGAAAAGTCCAAATCTTCGTGCGAAAGGCCAAAATGGTCGTTCGAAGTGGGAAAATGGCTTTGCTAGGACCTAGCCTGCCTTCCGTAGTTTCATCCGATTCTTATGCCCGCAAAAAGCTCGTGACCCGAATTTTTTTGCAATGCGGATTGATTTTCTAAAAAAAGTCCCTGTATTACGGATTTGCAAAAACTGTGCCGAATGGACGGCACTAGTAAAATGTCAATTTGATCAACGTGATTCTCGCGGCATCAGAAAGCTTATGACTTGATCGTTAATATGTAATTAACCGATCTGGTCAAATCATAAAATTCCCGACACCTTGCGATTAGACAAAGATGCAATATCTTAATGTACCCGCCATTCATTTTGGCAAATTGGGTATAGCTGCCTTTCTTTGTGGTATTCCCGATTGGCGTTTCGCTACAAGGACAAAAGAACTGGACTTGGAAACGAAGCAAACAGCATGGAGCGGCAGTTAGCTTCTTCTTTTTTTTTTTTTTTAAGATTGTGTTTTTGTTATTATTTAGAAGTTTTGACCAAACTTTGACCGGGCATGATTTTCTGTTCGATTGACTCGATTTTCGCGCCCGCAAAAATCTTATGGCCAGAATTTTTCAATGAAGTGGGTTCAATTTTCGGAAAAGTGTCAAAATCGTGGATTTCTGGGATTCCAGCCAAATGAACGATCGGGGAGAAAAGTTCTTATATTTTCTTGGTTGAAAGTGCGATCACGGTAAATTCTCGAGTTCACCTTCAAGATTAAGCCATAAGCTTTCCGACCGCGAGAGCCCCCGGGTTACAAGTGAAACTTATAAGTTGAAACTGTTAAGGGTTGGGCACACCACTGACAGTTCGAGAACTTAGAGCTCTCGTGGCTCAAGAACGGCCCAGTTTGGTGTTTCTGATGGAAACTAAAAATCAGGAACAAATGCTTCATCCAATAAAAAGATAGCTACAATTTCAGAATTGCTTCATTGTAAATCCAGTGGGTATTGCAGGAGGTATGGCTATTTTTTGGAACGACCAAGTTTCTTTAAAAGCGGAGTCACACTCGGAATTTTTTATAGATGTAGAGCGTGTGTTAGAGGAGAGTAAACAGACGATGCGACTTACCTTCGTTTATGCACCATCGCAGTTTAATGAGAGAGTTCTCTTATGGGACAAATTACATGGCATTAGTCTCATGAAACATCTCCCCTAGGCTTGCATTGGAGACTTCAATGAGATTCTTTATTATTGGGAGAAGGTTGGGAAACGCATGGCCGAGCATTATAGACTCGATGCTTTTCGAGACTTCCTACATGCTTGCTCATTGATGGATATGGAGAGTAAAGGTTGTGCTTTCACATGGTCTAATCACAGGGAAGGAGAGGCTTTCATTAAGGAGAAACTTGATAGGGTGTTATGTACCATGGATTGGAGGGTTAGCTTCCCTAACGCTGAAGCATTTGCACTCCCAGCAGTTGGCTCAGATCATAGTCCTTTATTGCTATCTTTATTTCCTAAACCAGTGAGAAGGAAAAGAGAATTTAGATTTGAGATGTTTTGGCTAGAAGATGTTGAATGTGAGCAGATTGCTAGAAATAGTTGGCATTCCTCTGAACTAGAAAATGAGGAACTATCTAGGCATCTACAAATAGTTTCAAAAGCTCTGCAAGAGTGGAGTATTAGGAAATTCTCAAATGCAAAAAAGGGAATCAAGACCATGAAGAAAGAAATTCAAGAACTTACTAAAAGCAAAACAGTCCTCATTGATGGAGAGAGAGTGCGGTACCTAAAAAAGGAAATAGAGAAGATATGGATACAAGAGGAGATGTACTGGGGTTTGCGATCGAGAATCAGCTGGCTAAAGTGGGGGGATAAAAATACAAAATACTTCCATGTCACTACAATATAGAGAAGGTAGCGGAACAAGATCTCAATGTTGAGAAACTCAGAAGGGGTTTGGATCCGTGACTTAGGTCAACTAAAACAGCAGACAGTGGATTTCTTCAAAACTTTGTACAGCTCTGAGGGCCCTCGACATTTTGAATCTATAATGGAGTTTGTTCCTAACTTAGTGGGAGAGGAGATAAACCAAGCCTCAACTGTAGAACTGACAATGAAGGAAGTTACAGAAGCTGCTCATCAACTAGGTGCCACTAAAGCATCAAGGCCTGATGGACTAAATGGGAAATTCTACCATCATCACTGGGAAGATCTAAAACAAGGGGTGTTCAAAGAAGTACAAAGCTTTCTAAAC
This sequence comes from Syzygium grande, assembly GCA_024733475.1. Taxonomy (NCBI): domain Eukaryota; kingdom Viridiplantae; phylum Streptophyta; class Magnoliopsida; order Myrtales; family Myrtaceae; genus Syzygium; species Syzygium grande. The sequence goes on along the minus strand of JAMXDD010000008.1, from coordinate 22,895,130 downwards.
TCTGGGATTCTCAACCTAGAGCTAAATAGAACGCACATATCGCTTATCCCAAAGATCCCTAACCTAGAGAAGCTAGAACAATTTCGCTCCATTAGCTTATGCAACTTTGCTTATAAAATCTTCTCAAAAGTCTTGGTGAAAGACTGAAACCATGGATGCCAAACTTCCTCTCGAAAGAGCAGAGTGCATTTGTAATTGGTAGACAAATTCAAGATAACATTTTAATTGTCGAGGAAGTGCTACATCAACTCAGAATTAGAAAGAGAAAGAAGAAGTTCCAGGGCTGTCCTTAAACTAGATATGAAAAAGGCATTTGACAGAGTTGAATGGGATTTTATGGAAGCTTGCTTGCTAAGAATGGGATTCAGTGCTCAATAGGTTAGATGGGTTATGCAATGCATCACAACGGTGTCTTATAGTGTAAAGTTGATGTCGCGACCGAACTCCCGAGCCCAAATTTGGACAATATACAAAAAGCAAGGGGGTTTGCCTGGTACGTGCTAAGTCTAGGTTCAGGACTTAACTCGGGCTCTCCCAAGTCCATACCATATCGTGACTTAGGGTTTAAGTATTTAACATGCAAATGGTTTATATCAAGAAGTCGTCACTAATCGATTTGAGGTAGGTCGATAAGAAATCCAAATAGGGTGACGGGAGGATCACCCTATTCCTACGAACCAGTGATTAACTGAATCCGGGGACTTGGTTACACTAGTTGAATAACTAATGCCCTTTCGGTACCATTTTACCTTGTTCATTTTTTGAAAACATCTGTCAGACAGTTTGGACTGACTTTAGGACCTTTCTCCTAACATTGTGAGGTGATCAAGCGAGTGCATAATCATGAATGATTAGCAGTCATGCAGATATGCAGCCCTAGAGTTCTAATTCTAGATAAGTCAGGTGACATTCAAAATACAACAAATCATGCAATTGTATTAAAAAAAAACATGCATACTAATCCCACAATAGTAATAATAAAACATGCAACATATTACCATGCGATTTTAGACTTGTTTAATTTAAATAAAACTACAACATGCATAATTATAAAAGATTAAGACACTCGGATAAGTCACAAAAAAAAATTTAAAAATTTTTTTTAAAATTTTTTTAAAATTTTTTTGAAAAAAATAAAAATAAAAAACGAATAAGAACAGAAAAAGGAAATATATTTTTTAAAAGAAATTTTTAATTTTTAAGTTTTTTTATTTTTTTAATTTTAACTAAAAAAATATGGAAAAGAAAGAGAAAAGAAAAGAAAACTCTTTTTTTTTAAAAATTTTAATTTTTTTAAATTTTGAAATTTAAAAAAGAAAATAAAAAGGAAAAGAAAAACCCTTTTTTAAAAATTTTTTGAAATTTTTAATATTTTTTAATAAAATAAATATAAAAATATAATATAATAATAAAACGGGTCCGGGTCAATCGGACCGACTCGGGTCCCGGGTCGGACCGATCCAAGCGGACGAGACCAATCGTTGACCGGACCCGGATCCGCTGATCCGGTCGAATGATCCGAGTCGATCAAATCGACCGAGTCAAGCGGATCCCCGGGCGTTGACCCGGTCGGATATCTTGATTCGGTCAAGTCGAACCGATTCGAATGATCGGGGTGTGGGGTCGTGAGGCGGAATCGACCCGAGTCAATCGGATCACCATCAAGCGGCCATTCACCCGGCCGGACCGCCGTTCACCGGCCGGCGAAACAAAAAACATCTTGATTGAGGTCGAACGAACATTCACGGAAAAAAGGCTGACCTCGGGGTCGGGTGGGCCCGATTGCCGGGCCAGAAAGAAAGGAAGGTGGGCCATGTAGAGGAAAAAAAAAGAAAAGGAAAAAAAGAAAGGGCCGTGATCCCAAGGGGAGGAGGAGAGAAAAGGAAAAGGGCCGTGGAAAAAGAAGGGCCGGTGGGGCGGGGAGGAGGAAAAGAAATTCGGCGTGACTGACCCAAACCCTAGCCGATTTTTTTTTAAAAATTTTTTTACCTCTTCTTTCTTCTTTTTCTTTTTTTTAAAGATTAATTAAGAAAATATGCTCTGATAGGCCATATTAATGCAAATATGCCTAATTTCTACATGCAATGCATTTAAATAGAAATATATTTTTTTGTTTTAGGAACTAATAAATTAATTCCTAAATTTTGTGCAATTGATTTTGGGCAAATTAAAAATAGGTGTCAACAGCTGCCCCTCTTTGAAGGTGAGCTCGTAGAGATTGAGCTCGTAGAGATTACATTCAAAGATAAAATGATACCTAAATTTGGTCTATGCATGTTCGATGAATGTTATTTTTGGTGAGACCATGAGTCTCATTTTTATGATGCGATAAGATGATGCATGCTAAAGCAAATAAAAACGTACCTGGGGCTACTTACCTTGCCGAAGGGTAGAGTAATTCCAGATAATTGATATTGTGTGTTGAGGACCCGAACCTTTCTTCGGTCGCCTTAACAGGGGAAATGGTTTGTCTAGGACCCGAACCTTTCTTCGGTCGCCTTGACGGGGATTGCTTGTCTAGGACCCGAACCTTTCTTCGGTCGCCTTGATTGGGGATTGTTTATCTAGGACCCTAACCTTTCTTCGGTCACCTTGACTGATTGGATTTGTTTGTCTAGGACCCGAACCTTTCTTTGGTTGCCTTGATTGGGGAGAAATCGCTTGCATAGGACCCGAACCTTTCTTCGGTCGCCTTGATTGGATTTCGTTTGTCGCGGACCCGAATCTACCTTCGGTTGCCGTGACTGGGGAAATCGCTTACATAGGACCTGAACCTTTCTTCGGTCGCCTGCCGGACTTCATTTGTCTAGGACCCGAACCTTTCTTTGGTCACCTTGACTGGGGGAAATCGCTTACACAAGACCCGAACCTTTCTTCGGTCGCCTGCTGGATTTCGCTTCACCAGAGTACCTGCATTTCATAAGAGGTACCTAAAAAGACTTGGTGTGAAAGAGGGGGTCAATCCCATGCTCAGGAGAGGTACCATAACTATCGTAGGTACACGGATTTTTGGAACTGATCACAGGCAGAATCTACTTACCTGGGTGCGTTCCTGCCTCTTAAGGGCATGTCTTCTGTTAGAAATTTTTTTTTTGTGCAAATGCATACGCATTCATTGGAGGAATAGACAACTGAGGCTATTCTTGAATATTGTACGAAATATCTTGACCAGCTAGTCAAGATGCATTTCATTTTCAAAGAAACACCCGGTTTACCTTCTAGGTAGTTTGAAAAGAAATATGATGATTTTGAAATCTGGTAAGGGTAGAATGTACTTACCTGGGCACGTTCCCGGAGGTTTGATGTATCATCTGCTGAATAACCAACCTTTTTCGGGGTATCTCTCTTGAGATGATAATGAGGGCTTTTCCAGTGCCCGAATTTTTGTATTCTATCACTGGAGATTAAAACTCTGAGCTGTCAAAGATGATTAGCACAAACATGCATGCATTTATCAAAGATAGACAAGCTGGGCTATTCCAGAATATGTTTTTAAAAGTTCATGCAAGGTGATTTTACCATGTTTGCATCACCAAAAATCCACCGAGGGTTAATCAAGACAATTTTTCCGTAAGGTGGACTTTCTCGAGATGATGAACGAGTGACTTTCAGTCAGAGAGGACTTTCCACTCGCTCTCATTGAAAAAGGCTGTTTGTCCTGTCCATTAATGCAGGAGCATCGAAAACACTAAATCTTACCGCTATCATATCAACAAGGGTCTAAGTTTTCTCGCAAGCGGTACGACACTGCCAATCTGAGAGGTCTTCTTTAGGGTCGTAATGTAGGCTTGGTCAATGGCTTAACAAAGGTGACTGTCCAAGTCAAGGCCATGAAAGAAAATATTCTGCAATTATCTCCGGGTTTACAAGTCAAGAACCTTGCAAAACAAGATAAAAATAGTCTTGCTCGCACTTCCTCGAGTGTTGTTTATAAACATTTGAAATCCCGCGTTAATTCAAGTGTCCCCCAGTCAGAAGAGACTTCGTGAGGGATGTAACGTGGGCTTGGTTTATGAGTTGAGAAACGAAATGATCGTTGGACTCAAAAATGTGTGTAAGATTGAGAATTGGTGATCCTCTTGGCATTGTTACCAGTCTTCTTCTCCATCGTCAGGATCCTTTTGGAAGACTCCCCGGGTAATCTTGTGTTTTAGCATCTTTAACAACTTTTTCTTGAGGAGCTTCTGTGTCAAGCATTTTTCTGGACACCATTTTATCTATCATGTAGCAGATCTTTGCCAAGACAGAGTTCCTAAAGTAGGAATTTGTATCAAAGGAGAACTTAAGTCCAGACCTTTTGGGGTTGTCTATTCTCCACCACTTAACAACTTTGAGGTATTTGGAAGCACATTATCCAGAAAATAAGAACTCCTTTTTTTTCATCTTTTTCATTATTTTTCTTCTTATCCCTTTTTTTTTCTTTTCATGGGCATTGGCCTTGCTTTTACCAGGCACACTGCTTTTTCATGCCCCTGTTTTTCAACATTTTTTTTGTGTGCTGTTCTTTTGGTGTTGTCAGGACTAGCCTGAACAAGATTGAACAGAACAATGTTTTTAGGCTTCCGGAGTTTTCATCTTCATTTGGTACTTGAGACCATGATGCTCAAACTGTGGTGACTTTTGCTTTGCCTTGGTGCGGGGGACGATCACCAATTGGGTTCGTACGAAATGAAATTATCGGCTCAATTGTGCTAGCAAGGGATATAAGTGTATGGGATAGAAAAGAATTGCTCTTCGTCATCCTAGGGCACTTAAATTATCGCGAGAGTTCATCTGCAATAAAAACACTCAAAGATTAAGACAAGCGAGAGCAAGAAAATTTCTTTTCACCTTGTGCGAGCTGTTGCAGCTGATGATCCTAGAAGCTTTAGATATTATAAACTCTCTATCCTTCTTGTCTTGCTCAGTGAAAACATCACTGTTATCAATAACATCATTGGCATTCTGGACAGGCATTAGTTTGCTGCTTCTCTTGACAAAATCCTCTTAGCCTTGATTGTCTGGCTATCGATGGTGTGCTTGTCTTGGAGGACTATGTCGAGGATCACAGGTTCCGTGAAAACAACGAGGTCGAAATCACGGGAGTGTTGACCCGAAAGGGAAGGGATGCTTTTCTTGTTTCTTCTGAGTTTGAATCCATCCTGTGAGGCTAATTTACCTCAAGTTGCCTCAATGTGGGGTGGTTCTTGACAGGGGTAATTTGAAAGAAATCTCTGAGTGTATGGGCTCAAAAATGGTCAAGCAAAGGATCAATGGTAGTGTATGGGGCAGAGAAATGAACTGCCTCCCGTCACTTTGGTTACCGTACCTTATGCGAAAAATCCCTTTACCTTGTAGAAATGAAACTCTTTCACTCATCTTGCAAGAGTTTGGTACGTGAGAATGTGTATAGACCAGGGGTTGCCTCTCATCATTCTGACACATCTCGTTCAATACACTAGAGTAGTTCGACACTGCTTGTCTAATTGTCAAAATTTTCATAAGGAATTGGTGAATTAAATAGGTAAAATTACCATGCAAGAGTCCCTTCCATGTAATGCGCTTGAGGAAGAAAAGTATCTATTTTCTTTAATTATTTCTTCCTTCTTGTTTCTTTTTACTTTTATGAGAAAAGTTTATTTAGGGAAAGGGATACTTACCTATGCTGGGACAGTGAGACATACCTGCAAGGTAATAAGAAAGATTGTGTTAATGAATGGGCTTTTTTAAAGGATAGGAATTGGAAACGATACAACATTACCCTTCGTGATTCCATTCATTGGAGATTCAACTGACAACTCCTTGAGTTTTCTCGGATGTTGATAATTCTCTTCCTTCTTCCATTTGCCTTCAAAGCTAGCAAAGTCTTTTCTCCTCTTTACTTTCTTCAGCCTTCTCTGTCTCAATCAGCTCCTCCCTACACTTGATCTCGAAGCTCGAATGAGATCCTCTATAATTAGGGGTGCCTCCAGTTGGAAAGTCCTATTGTCGGTGCATGCTGTGTCAACGCGGTTCTAGCATGCTGAGGCATTTCTAAAAAATCCTCTGATTCCTGACATGCACAGGGCATGTGTAATTGCTTGCATGGGGATCTTCGCAGCAAAGTTAATCTTTACTTTAAAGGTCTTTGACCGATGTGGGCATGACTGGCGTCGAGACCTCCATGATTAGTGAAACTAGAATTGACTCTATCTTGTTATATGCAAAGTCCTTTCCAGTTGCTTGCATAGAATCTTTACTCAAATTTGTCCTACATAAAAGGAAAGAATGTGTCATTTCTATTCTAAAGTGAATGAACTTTAGGAACGAAATACACCCTTTTTGATGGACTGGGGGATTGCATGCCCCCTAGTCTACTCTTCCAATTAAGCACTTCTTCGTTATGCTTCATTCGAGAAGCCCCAACATTAGTGTTCCATCCGGCTTACTAGCACGTCAGGGTCTAGCATGTTCTCCATTTCATTATCTACAAAAAGGATAGAATGTCAATTCCAAAATTTGTTAAGGAATAGGACATACCTTTTTCTTTTAAAAGGGGTAATCTTTTCTTGATCTGTCCCCGACTTTTGTACGAAATGATGTTTCGCTTATCATGGTGTCAAGGAATGCTTAGCACTCCCTCCGACTTTCTGGAATTGATATCTCATACTAAAAGTAATGAGATATCCCCCACATTTCATTTTGAAGATTGGCTGATTTTTGCTCGGATTGCCCCTATCAAATGAGTTGGTCTGGTAGCATTACCAGTGTTCTTCATTTTGTGCCATTTCCAAATGTCTCTTTTGTAATAACAAATCGAAAAGGAATATGCTCTGAGACACGAAATGAGCGAGTTAGAAAAACAGATAAGGCTATGAGTGTGCACGCTTTTCCACCACTATTCTTTTTTGCCTTTTTGAAAAATGATAAAATACTCATTTTATTTTCAAAAGCGTAAAAACAAGGAGGCATGAGGAAGCCCGGGCCTCAGAACACTTTCTTTTGCATAGCTGGATATCATCAATGGGCCAGTTTGGAGTACTTCCTCAGGCCCTCAAAACAAAGCATTTTGTAATTCTTTTGAATGATTCAAGCGAATTACAATTGTTGGAATGGAAATTGCAATACTAAAATTCCAAGTATAATTACAAATTCAGAAAACTGGGAATCCTAGAAAACGGCTGAGACTTTAGAAAGCAAGAAAAGCTCCCAAGCATGGGAGGATTCAAACTATTAAATATGCTCCTATTCTAAGGGAGGAAAATTGAGTCTACAGTTTACTCAATGACGACATCCACGCCTCCTGCTTAATTGGGTGGTGCATTGCGGAATGAAAACATTTTTGCATCTAATAATTTCTAGACCTTATTTTTCAGGACAACACAGTCATTGACGGAATGTCCTATTTCACCCAAATGATAGTCATATGCCTTGGAGGGATCGTAGTTGGGGAAATGCTCAGGATTTTTACATTTTGGCTCTTTAGCAAGCAACCTCTTTTCCAAGAGAATAGGCAGAATCTGAGACATAAGCCAAGGGAGTGGCATAGACTGTTTTTTGTTATTTAGCCTTTGGGGTGGAGGGATACCGATTTTGTATTGTCCACGTTGCATGAACTTTGGGCATAAGGCGCTCAATTCTTTAGGATCAGGGGACTCGTGGACATTATCAACTATGACATCTTTACCCTTCTGATTGACACTGGAGGGCTCCATTTGAATCATCCTCCCTGGTCTTGGATAGTAAAATGGAGTCATGGTGAGTTGATCCAAGCGGATTGACAGGTGTTCCACTTGTTTTGAGAGCTGTCGAAGAAGGCGAAGACTTGCTTTATTTTGGTCTCCATGTTATTGAGACGGGCATTTTCTTCGGCCATTTTTTGTAACTACCTGCGAAAACGTTGAAATAAATGAGTGTAATGTCCAATAAAGAATCATTCTATAACCTAGGGATATTATTATTGCCTAATTTATTTATTTGCAAAGAAAAAGAAAGAGAAAGAATGATAAAAAGATTTTTATTTATATATATTACAGGCGGCGTCCCTGGGGTTCGAACCCCGGTCACCTCGGACCCTGAGGCTACATCCCCGGATACCACTAGGCCAAAGGCCGCGGTGGTGTGACAAAAGGGCAGGAAAATTTATTTAAAGTTTGAAAACGATTCGAGCTATATTAGCATTAGTACAATCCAAAAATATTTTTAAGGAAGAAAGCCAAAACCCCTGAACATAATTACAATGAAAATATAAAAGATATGGGGTTTTAACAAAAAGGACGCCCTTCCCGGATGCTCATTCCATAGACAATGGAGAATCCACAGTCTTTTGGAGCTGTATATATTCATGGACAACCTCCATAATAAACGTATTTCTTGTCTATAGACTGCAATCAACGAGTGGTTTGACAGTAACAAATTAGTTGAATGAGTAAGCTATGTAATAAAATGAGAAGGGATAGAATATATCCAATTCCTTGAACCTTGGCAATCATAATGACATACACATGAGGAGTGAGGTTCGATTTCTATCTAGACTAGCTTAGTAAAGTGAAATTAAAAGGGTGCATGACCGTCGCAGCCTCGCGTTGGTGTCAAGTCCTTTTAATCTCGGTCAAATCAAAAGGAATATCTTATAGTCACGCGAATAGCAGCTAAATATATTTCTTTATGATTTTTAGAAATGAATTTCGGGGAGAAGAAAGGCAACCTCTACATCGCAGGCTCGCGTTCGAGGTCGTATCTTTCTTAACATCATCCTAAAATGCCCTATCGCGGCCCAGGTCCGGCATCGTGGTTGTGTGTGCAATAGTGTAGTGCTAAATCATTAAAACATGCACAACAATTTATAAACAGTCAATCCGAACCCGCAAGACAAATAACACCTTAATGTCAGGCTCATACTTGGAATCCTTGCTGCTAAACAAAAATTATTTTGAATAGGGTAAAAATTTTAGCTGTCCCCAGCGGAGTCGCCAGTCTGTCGCGACCGAACTCCCGAGCCCAAATTTGGACAATATATAAAGCAAGGGGGCTCGCCTGGTACGTGCTAAGTCTAGGTTTAGGACTTAACTCGGGCTCTCCCAAGCCCATACTATATTGCGACTTAGGGTTTAAGTATTTAACATGCAAATGGTTTATATCAAGGAGTCGCCACTAATCGATTTGGGGTAGGTCGATTAGAAACCCAAATAGGGTGACGGGAGGATCACCCTATTCCTACGAACTAGAGATTAACTGAATCCGGGGACTTGGTTACACTAGTTGAATAACTAATGCCCTTTCGATACCATTTTACCCTGTTCATTTTTTGAAAACATCTGTCAGACAGTTTGGACTGACTTTAGGACCTTGCTCCTAACATGTGAGGTGATCAAGCGAGTGCATAATCATGAATGATCAGCAGTCATGTAGATATGCAGTCCTAGAGTTTTAATTCTAGATAAGTCAGGTGACATTCAAAATACAACCAATCATGCAATTGTATTAAAAAAAAACATGCATACAAATCCCACAATAGTAATAATAAAACATGCAACATATTACCGTGCGATTTCAGACTTGTTTAATTTAAATAAAACTACAACATGCATAATTATAAAAGATTAAGACACTTGGATAAGTCACAAAAAAAATTTTAAAATTTTTTTTAAAATTTTTTCAAAAAAAATAAAAATAAAAATAAAAATAAAAATAAAAATAAAAAAACGAAATGAGAACAGAAAAAGGAAATATATTTTTAAAATAAATTTTTAATTTTTAAGTTTTTATATATTTTTTATATATTTTTTTAATTTTAATTAATTTTAATTAAAAAAAATACGGAAAAGAAAGAGAAAAGAAAAGAAAACTCTTTTTTTTAAAAAAAATTTATAATTTTTTTTTAAATTTTTTTAAATTAAAAAAAAAAAGGAAAAGAAAAACCCTTTTTAAAAATTTTTTTAAAAATGTTAATATTTTTAATAAAATAAAATAAAATATAATATAATAATAAAACCGGTAGTTCGACCTCTTCCGGCAACTGGGTCAGCTCCGACGGCCACGGCTTGTCGCCAGCTAGGACCCGGGACCGTGACCGGCGTCGGCATGGGCCGGGGAATGCGGCGTGGCAGCGACCGACAGTCGGCCTTACCGTGCCCAGCGGGGAGAGCAGGGGTGGTCGAGATCAGGATGCTCCTGATCGGCAATTGTTGGGTGGCCAGCCTCGGTGGCTAGCGTGGGTGGCGGCGAGGTTGCTGGCTCTGCTCCGGCGGACTCAATCACGCTCTCTCTCTCTCTCTCTTCTCTTACTCTGTTTCTCTCTCTCTGTCACTCTTTCTCTCTCTTTTTTCTCTCTCTGGTAGGCCGGAGGGACAGCTTCTTCACCTTGGCGACAATGGCGTTCTTGGTTTGCTCGTGACCCGGTCGGAATACCCTTTCTCTCTGTATTCTCTTCATTCTCTCTCTATTCTCTCTCGATCTCTCTGTCTCTATTTTTTTTGGAAAATGGCCGATCGGGGCCTCTCTCTCTGTCTAGCTTTTATAGTGGCCGAGGGCCATTGTTGTGCTCCCCATCGGGACGATGGTCATGACCGCCCCAGGCTCCCCGCTGAATCCCGCTGGCCATAGGCCTGCGCAGGGGGCCAAGATTGGGATGCAAGAGAAGGGAACAAAGGACAGGGAGAGAGAAAGGGATAAGGGAGGCCGAGAAAAATGAGGGGAGGATTGGCTAATGGCCGGGCCTGCGGGCGCAGCCCACCCTCGGCCTCTTCCCGACCGGATGACGACGATGAAAAGGGGCTGCTATTGGGCCATGCCGCGGACGACGTGAAGCAGAGGCGTAATGGGCGTGAGAGCTAATACGGCGAGGGAGAAGGGAAGCTGGGCCGAGGTGGGTCTGTATGTAGAGGAAGAAGGAAGGAGGAGAAGGGGTTGGGCCCGGGCCGGGCCCAGCCCGCGCGGGAGGAAGAAAAGGGAAAGAAAGGAAGGCGGGCTAGGCCGCGCGAGGGGGAAAAAAGAAAAGGAAAAAGAAGGGTGGCCCCCAGGAGGAGGAGGAGAGAAAAGGGCCGGGTCGGCCCAGCCTGACCCGGCCCTAGCCGATTTTTTTTTTTTATAAATTTTTTTACCTCTTCTTTCTTCTTTTTCTTTTTTTTTAAAGATTAATTAAGAAAATATGCTCTAATAGGCCCTATTAATGCAAATATGCCTCATTTCTACATTCAATGCATTTAAATAGAAATATATATTTTTTTATTTTAGGAACTAATAAATTAATTCTTAAATTTTGTGCAATTGATTTTGGGCAAATTAAAAATAGGTGTCAATAGTTGAACGCAGAGCCATTGCCCTGTTTTCATCCCTCAAGAGGTCTTCACCAAAGTGACCCACTTTCTCCATATTTATTTATCATTGTGGTGAATGTATTATCCTTTATGATGAAAAATGCACTGGAGAATGGGATTATCAAAGGAATACAATTAAATAGATCATGCCCAACTTTGACCCACTTACTCTTTGCGGATGACTCAATCTTCTTCCTGGATGGAACAAATAATGAGTGCCAAAATGTAGCTGCAATCTTGAATCAATACTGCTATGCCTCGGGTCAAGCCATTAATTTGAATAAATCTGGATTGTTTGCTAGTAAAGATTGCCCACAAAGATTGAGGCAGGATATGGCTGCAGAGATGCGAGTGCCAATTATAGAAAAAACTAGCAAGTATTTGGGAATTCCTTCTGACTGGGGTGAGTCAAAAAAGCAAATGTTTGTGTGGATTATGGCGAGAGTCAATGTGAAGCTAGAAGGCTGGAAAGAAAAGTTGATATCTAAAGCAGGGAAAGAAATCCTCATTAAAGCAGTGGTTCAAGCTCTCCCACAATACGCTATGTCCATCTTTAAAGTTCCCATCTCCATTTGTCGTGCTATTGAGCAGAAAATTGCTGCTTTTTGGTGGAGCAACGGGGCAAGCAAATCAGGATTGCATTGGAGAAACTAGAATGTGCTAAAACTTAGAAAGGATAATGGAGGATTGGGCTTTAGAGACCTCATCACCTTTAATAAGGCTATGTTGGGAAAACAAGCCTGGAGAATGACTCGGAACCCAACATCTTTGTGGAGTCAGGTACTTAAAGCACTCTACTTCCCTCATTGTGATTTCAGACATGCTGGTAAGGGGTCACGACCATCTTGGGGGTGGCAAAGCCTCCTAATAGGCAGAGATGCTATTCTTCCCTCCATTATGTGGTCAGTTGGAAATGGGGAAAAGATAAGAATTAGAGAGGACAAATGGCTACCCAGAGGAATTATAGGGGGACCACCAAACAGAGAAGAGCCAGAGAAGGTAGCTGATCTGATACAAAAGCAAGATTCAACGTGGAATACACATACCCTACATACTCTATTTGATGAACAAACCTCCAAAGAAATCCTCTCAATTCCGCTGCGATCTCAACTAACGGAGGATAAGTTGGTTTGGAACAATACTAGATCAGGGTCCTATATAGTTAAAAGTGGGTACAACAAACTAAGGGGAGAAATAGAGAAACAGATCGCAACTTCAGCGTCCACCTCGTATCAGACCCCTCGAAAACTATGGACAAGGATCTGGCAGGCAAGAACCATTCCAAAAATCAAAATTTTCTTGTGGGGACTGTGCCAAAATGCTTTGTCTACCAAGGAAAATTTATTTAAAAGGAATATTGTTCAAGAACCTACCTGCAGTCTGTGTAACCAATAGGTTGAGACAACCGAGCACTTATTCTTACTCTGCCTATGGACAAATCAGGTGTGGTCGAACTCGGCCTTGCATATTCAGATCTCCAGTCAAGGACTTACAAGGATTGAAGAGTGGCTACTAAATTTCAAAAGTACCTCAACCTCCTTTGATTTGCTAGCGGCGGTTCTCTGGTATATATGAAAATGGAGGAACAACTTCATTTTTCGAAGTCAATACCCAAATCCGCAACACCTGGTGAGTTCTGCCATGGCCATGCACCAGAATATTTGCCGATGGACTAAACCGGAGAAGAACACCAACTCTGAGGATAGCCACTCACTTAAATCGTGGCGACCACCGAAGAAAGGGACTCTCAAGTCGAATATTGACGGATCCTACACTCCAGGTTCAACAGAAGGATCCATAGCTGGTATTTGCCATGATTTGTTGGGGAAGATTGTGGATGGATTCGCTACAATGGTGAGCACAAGTTCAACTCTCAATGTGGAAACCCTTGCTTACCTTGAAACTCTGAAGCTACTTCATGCATGAAGGGAGGAAGACAAAATGAGGTACCTGCTAGAATCTGACAACTTGATTTTGGTTAATTGCCTTTTAGGCTTAGATATTTCTCTATGGGAAGCCACTCCACTTATTACCGAATACGAACTTCTGCTAGTCCATTCACCTAATGTTCTTTTAGCCCACTGTAATAGGAAAGAAAATCAAGTGGCAGACTAGATTGTTAAAACTCAAAGGTGTAAATCTTTGCCCTATAATTGGGTCTTTAATCCTCCCACAACCCTTTGGAACCTTGTATGTGCTGAAGCTTATCTTGATGAAATGAAATGATCTTGCTTTCGAGCAAAAAAAAAAATCTTGAAGGTGGAACCAATCGATTGGGTCATATCATAAATTTTACAACACGTCACAATCAAATAGTCGTGATTAAAAAATGACATATTTTAAGAATGATCTATTCAATTCACGCAAATTGAGTATTAGTAGAAAACCTCTTGATGAGCACGGCCCAATTGCACCATTCCATTGAACTTTCAATGAAACGATACTTTCGGTCAAATTTGGTCAAATCTTAGGTAAAAAATAGATGCCTACAAACTGCATAGCACCGTCCATGTCCACAGCAGGTTGTCTTAGAGAGAGAGAGATCATCAAGACAATGAGACGAGATGGTCAAGATAACGGTGACAATCTATGGCGTGGTGGTTCCGCTGTAATTAAAGGCGGCCTGGTGCCGTTGGCGCAGAGAGAGAGAGAGAGTAGTGCTCCGGCTGCGGCTGGAGACAGTGTTAGGCTATTGAGACGAAATTGGGGGAGATTAGGGTCAGCAATTGATAGTGAAAGTCTTTTCACCTTTTTTCATTTGGTTTTTCAAAAGTTTCTTACCAAGAAGGTAGTGAAAATCTGACGAGGCCAAGAGCAAAGCAAACTTTGCTTGACGTTCTTTTTCTGGAAAGAGCCAGGACCCTCTGACTTTTTGAAAGCTTGGAAGCCGTTTTGTTCCCATTTGAACAGAAAAATGATTAAGTAATAATTTTTAATTTACCGTGAGAATCACAGCATGTTTAAGATCGCAAAAAAATAAATAACAAATAATTTTAAATTATTGTGGGGTCCACTCTTTCAAAAATTTGTGGCTCGTCACGTACTCTTATTCCCACAATAGCTCAAATAGAGTTATGCTAGGAAAGCCCTTTTTAATTTGCCCGAAGAACAAACATGGCCTTGAAAGCGTTCATCCTCCTAAGCTTTGATTTATTTGGAGTTTTGCTTTAGCTCATACGCTTGAAGGTTATTTAGTTTCAAATGCCTCTCATCTGCAAAAAACATAATAGGCGGAATGTTACTAGATATATGAACTATTAAAGTTTCACGAAACAAATTTAGGGGTTGTCTTTTATTCACATAGAAAGGGTAGTATCTATTAGAAAGTCTAACCCAAAAACTTATACTGATAGGTAGAGGAATATTACATATATATAAAGAGCATATAAATCTCATAGTCAAGAGATGTATGATATTTCAACGTATATCTCACGTGCAAACCGGATTAAGAATAAATGTGGAATTTGACAGATAGGGTGGATGTACACACGAATAAACTAGGGCAGAACCAGCTTTAAATAGTGCTAGAGAGTCCAACCCACATATTTAAATCGATAGGTTGAGAGAGACCATTTGAAATGTGATTGGTTTGAACGGTGCGTAAGTAAATGAAGCTCAAACTCAAGAATTTTCAAGTGCAAACGATGGAAATCCTATTACGGGTGAAGTTGATTGTTGTGGCGTTTTAAAGGAGTTATCGAGCTACAATACTTGTCTGCAAAAAGTTCAGCATCTATTTAAACGACCGGTGGAATGGGCTAGCAGTGTTGGTGTGAAATTAATTGAAAGTCATATAACTTAAACGTTGTCACTTGCATTTCTTGATTGGCAATCACGGGTTAAAAAAACTCATGTGCCTTTTGATGATTGCAATCGATATAATTGTTTGCAGTGTATTTATCATAGGTAGAACTTTGTGCCGGCTGTGCTACGCAGGACGACTGGCGTCCACATCAATAATTTTTAGTTAAAATTGATCGAAATAACTAAATTGGCAAATTATTAAAATGTTTATAATTCAATTGGCATAATTGAAAGGTTTAGGATTAAATCAATATAGGTACAATAGATTTTGGACTTTTTAAATAATTTTCCTGACTTAGATTTAGGCAAAAGTACACCACAAGTACCATAATTTGTGTACGGCGATCACTTTGGTGCCATAACTTTTTTACGGACCACTTTGGTGTCAAGTTGGAGGAAATGAATCACTTTAGTACCAATTTGACCGGAAATCCGACGTGGCATTTTTTATTAATTTTTTGAGGCCGGCGTGTTTCATGGGAGGTCGAGTCACATGTCTGATCAGCATTTTTAATTTTAAATATTTTTGGCAAGGCCACCCTTGCCCAACCCTTCCTGGGCTTTGCCGGTAGCCGGCCGACCACCGGCGATCGGCCGGCGAGGGGAAAAAAAAAGAAAAGAAAAGAAAAGAGAAGAAAAAGGAAAGAAGAAAAAAAAAGGAAAAAAATATTTAAAATTAAAAATACTGACTGTACACGCTAAAAAAATTATTTAAAATAAAAATGCTGACTGTACATACTGACTCAGCCTCCGGCGAGCCACGTCGACGTCAAAAATTAATAAAAAATGCCACGTCGAATTTCCAGCCAAATTGGCACTAAAGTGATCCATTTTCCTCCGACTTAGCACCAAAGTGATCCGAAAAAAAGTTATGGCACCAAAGTGATTGCCGTACACAAGTTATGGCACTTGTGGTGTACTTTTGCCTTTATATTTAACCGGTTCGTAAGGTGTGTGGGTTTTCCATGTGCTTCAGACAACCTGAGCTCAGCATTCGTGCCCGTGATATTAGGAAAATACAAGCATGCTCCATATTATTAAAACAATCTAACATAATTGAGGAGGAACGACAACAGACGGTTTCTTGAAAGGAACTTCTGTCCATGTTCATAGAGTTTGATTAGTGGAAGATGAATCTGATTCTATTGCCAAGCACATGATCTACTGTCTGCTGGCAAATTCCAATCTTCCATTTGAGGATAAGATTTAGGGAACATTGTGGTTTTGGTCCATCGTGCACTGTCGACAAAAATTAATTTAGGTCATTGTGATTTAAATTCCATAGATTTTCAAAATATAGTCAACTCAAGGTGCAGATGCAATGACTACACGCTAACAACTCATTCGAAATGAAAAAGCAAAAGGGCCTATGAAATTGAACGTTTGATCCTACAATCCAGACAAAAAGGCATTCAATTTGTATCTAGAAAACTTTGGTTGATATAATAAAAGTAGTTAAAAGTTACATTAGTCTCCAGCTTAGACAAGTTGGCCTTTTTCTTCCTTTAAATCAAGTGACGTTGATGTGATGAAAAGAATGAGGCTGCGAAATCATACTTTAGCAGCTACAAAACCCTAAAACTGCAAAGTACGACGACCATTATAGAGTCCATTGCAAAATTGTTTCAACGTTCATTCATGCCAAACAGCTGAAATGAAGAGTAAGTGTTGCTATTCTTACCATAGTGTTTCAGATGGGTGAGACTTCACCTTGATTTTAGGTTTTTGCTTTTGTACAAGTCTTTGGTATTAGGGTTTTCTTTTTTATTTTACTTAAGATTCAGATCCTCTCTTTCTGTAATAACATCTTCAGCAATTCCTTGGAAAATGACACCACAAATTGTAACTACATAGCCGGAATCCACGTGGGCCAAACGCCTACGCTAGCACAAGGTAGTGACTCGAATGGTTCAGCACTTTCTCTCACCTGGCGTACAGATCCTATATTTTATGTCAGTGCTTGGCAGCTATTTGTAACCATGTAACCCTAATCCAGGTGGGTCAAGTTCTAAAAGGAGCGGCAAAGGTCGTGGCAATTTGAAGGGACAGGTCTTACTTATCATTGTCAAACTTTAGACTAGAACTACGCCACCCATGTAGGATTTTAGAAATGGCCTCTGTAGTGTCAAGTGTAGCATTGTCCAAAACAAGTTCAAGAGGTGACTTGGACGGTTTAACCAGCACACTTTGGCTGATGCACTGCTCCAATACCCTTTGGAAGGATCCAATCCGATTCACGTAATCAGCCAAGCTCTAAAAAAGGCATACTTGTAATAACGATCATTTAGGATGGATCTCACTTGTGAATAACTTCGGAAAGTCATCTCCCATTATAGTGAGTCATATTCAAACATTCACCGAATCAAACCCCAACACTTCATTTTATAAATTAAAAGTATAATCCCTTGTCTGTTCCCCACCATTATAGTCAAAACGATTAGCTCACTTCTAAATTTAAAGGAGGAAGTAGGAAGAAGGAGATTGTGAACGTGTCCAACTTCATCATTTCTTGTCATGTCTCGGAATTCCCTTATGGTTGGCATAATTTTCTCGTGTAAAGCCATGCAATCAAAAGTGGGATGCAATGAGGTGAAGTCCGTGCAAGCTGGTGTGGTAAAGCAAAAATTCAGTCATAAAGTACTTGTGCCTTCAAGTGGGCAACCTTGGAATCTACAATGCTTTGGGTTCCTTTCCTTTAAGGACACATCATGCGCATACATATCTATTATATATGTATATATAGTCAACATCATGGACTCAATATGTTAGTGGGATTGGGGTATGACCAATACCTAGTAGTGCTCCATTAAGTGCGTGGTTGCACCGTGGGAATCTCATCTATCGGCTTTGTTAGAAACCACTACGGTTTTGTAGTGCCTCAGTTTACCTAACAAGGAAGGACGTGTCCCGGGTAGTTGTCGGCTGTCTATGGAGGATCGTGACAAAAAGCAATGGATTTTTGGATAAAAGAATTGCTCAATAGCCTATTTCGAGCCCCGTGTAATCTCTCACCTACTCATATACCTTGAAGTTAGCATCTCACTCATTTATAATACGTCCAGAACATATTTATCCGACGAGAGTTTTAGCCGTCAACGCATCCGGATTGGGCTCGGACTTATTGATTCTCATCAATGATCCCCGTGAATTAAGGTATCGACTTTCCACTCCGTTTGTCCAGACTATAGTGTTCTAGAGGTTTGGGACAGTCGACGTAGATCGATGACAACTAATCGAGTGTTATAGGGGATT
The DNA here is from genome assembly GCA_024733475.1 of Syzygium grande. Lineage (NCBI taxonomy): Eukaryota > Viridiplantae > Streptophyta > Magnoliopsida > Myrtales > Myrtaceae > Syzygium > Syzygium grande. The sequence goes on along the minus strand of JAMXDD010000008.1, from coordinate 22,876,798 downwards.
AACATATATATGGTTGAAGCAGATCGATGACAACTGAACAGAATAGGGATTGTCTGCATCGGTCAAGCAGGACAAGACTCTTAGCATAGGTTAGTTATGATCAGTCAATTACATCGCGTCGACTGTCAAATAGGTGCGTATATGTTCGGATAAAATACTTTCTATTGAGACTAATTATACAACCTAGGAGTGGGTGAATATATTGTTTTGGAAGATTTTAAAACTTTTGTGGAAAACAGCATGTAACAAAGAGATATTACAATACACCAGCTATATGAGAGACAATATATCACTTATATGCTAAAGATGATAAACAGAAGAATAAGCAACTGCACACAATGATATATAGTGGTTCGGATTTGATTTCAAGACTATATCCACTCTCACCACTAATAGCCACAAGGTGAGCTGAATTGCACTAGTAATTTATTGATTAAGTTACACTCAACAAGTATCACTCCTATCAGTTTGTAGATCATACTACTAGGAGGTAGATGCTACTATTACTTGGTACACTTGAAGTTTTAACACAATTACAATACAGCAAGTGCTATCGACAAGCAAGAGCTTTTTGCTCTAGTATCCAGCAAGAAGTGAATTTTGGAGAATTACAAGCTCGCTATTTTTCTAACTCTTTGACTTCAAATACCTTATCTTTTTATAGGCATATTTAAACTAGTCATTGCTGATGTTTAAGAGAGGTAAGGTAGCCGTTTAGAGTCGTTGGTGTTGCTATCCTCGGAACTGATTACCCATACAACCTATTCCTGAATTTCTGCAGACTTTCCTGAAATAACTTCTACTGTTGTACTGTAATTGCAATTATGACTACCTGTCAGGCTAACTATTCTCTTTTTTGCCGAGTCTTAACGGTTACAATAGTGACGTAACGGTCACATTAAATGATCCGTTACCTGAACATTACCATTTGCTTGATCTTTATAGCCTTAATGAGACATAGTCATTTAGTTGATCTTTTAGATCGATGATGATGTTTATATGATCCTTCATAGATAGTCTCGTGATCTTTTCTTCAATAAATAACATTATGAGTATCACTCAGTCCTTTGAATATATTTGCACTTAAACAATGTAGGTATTATACTAAAAATACTTTGGATATCATCAAAATTCATTTAGAAATATTTCCCCAACACTTTCTTGACAGTAAACATCGAATGTCAACAGCATCGGCCAATATGAAGCCCATTGAGAGTGGGCTAGACATCAAGCTTCCCCCCAATAACGACCTCTTGGGCAAGTGGGGCCCCCCCTAATTGGACTGGATTGATGCCCAAGCCCCCCTCCCCCGCCCATCAGCTCAGATGCCTAGGCACGTGGCCCTAGCCCTGTATTTCCTCTTTTGAGTGCCATGTCATTAAATGTCTTGGCTACTTTCTGAGAAACAAATCATTTTTAATTGGGGTTTGTTTGGTGAAACTAAAAATTAAGCACTGCTGATTTTTTTAAGTGATAATCTTAAGTGCTGAAAAGAGATTAAGAAGTTGTTTGACGATAATTACAAATTGATAGTTGCATGTTATTATTATCTTTCCAAGCATAGAAAAGAAAAGCCATTATTGTTAGGTTTTATTAGTATATTTAGCATGACTCTAACTATCATCAATTTTTATTTGGTTAAATCAAATAAGTAGCCCCCCTCTTACTGATTAGAATAATTGATTTTTTTGACTTGATTAAATCGTTTAGTCAATTATACTAAAGGTCATCAAACAAGCTTAATCCTATTAAGCTTTGAAATTATATTTCTCGGTACCTAATTGGGTTATCAAATAGGGTGTTAGTCTTTTATTTATGATGATACCAAGACTAATTCATTACTTCATACTAAGCAAGAACTTACCTCCAATAAGATTGCTTTCATGGTTTTGGTCAGTAAATTACTTTTTGGAGTCTTTCGATAGTAAGAAATCATAAAAAAAAAGGAATTAATCCAAATTCAGTCTTGTAACTTATTCGGCTTCTGCAATTGGGCCCTCGGACTTTTGGCGATTTGACGAACATTTTTGTGGCGGGTGGATATCTTATCTTTGATTGAAATTACAAAAATCTCACAATTAGATTAGATTATATTTTCACATAATCTTGCATGTTTAAGAAAATTCTAGTTAATTTTTCTTGATGGATTAGGATAAGTTAGATTGCATGTTAGATTAGATTTCCTTGTTAAGTTAGGATAGTTTGGATTAGATGCATATCTAAATAGATTCTAAAATATTAGGATAATTTTCTGATTTAAATTAAGATTTAGCATGGTTTATTTCCTAGTTTAAATTAGATAATATCTTAATCTTGATAGTTAATCTTGAGAAATTTTTAATTATGAATTTTAAAAAATATGCCAAAAACGTTATCTTTGAATAGGTTAGTTTCTTTTCTTAGTTAAGACCACATGTTTAAATTAGGGTATTTATTAATTACGAATCTTTAAATGCAAATACAAAAAATATCATAGGTCCTTTGCTAGATGAAAAACTCTTCGTGATGTTAGATCAGAATCTAGAATGCTCATCTTATGTTCCGTTCTCATGTTATTTCGAATGACCTTGCTTGGTTTGACAATTTTTCTGATTTTCTACATTTGTTATTTGGAAATCTTTCCTTCATGAAAGTCGTATAATACATTCAAATCTGTCTAGCATAAAATTTTCATAAAATTCCATGTGGATTAGATTAGCATGATTGATGCTCGAAGTTGTATTTTCTGTTTGTAAAAAATGATTTCAGACTAACCTCTGCATGTTCTACGATTTTTACAATTTTTGTGTTTGTCATATGGAAACACTTCATTCATAAAAGTTGTAGAACACATCTTGATCTGTGAAACATCAAAATTTCATGCAATTTCATGTTGATTAGGATAGTCCGATTTGTGTGTGATGAGGACGTCAGAATCTTGTGCTTTGGTCCAAAAATTTTCAGTCTTAGTGACCGAATTGGTTTTGCAATTTTCATAAAGTTCAGGTCCTTTTTTGCAAAAATTAAAAACTTCAAAGTTGTTCATTAGGGTCTCATTATGAAAACTGGAAAGTTTGGGGACCTAAGAACAAGATTTTTGGGGTCATTTATTCAAAAAGTATTTTGCAAATGAGTTCTCGGTGAAAACCAAATTTTCTAAACAAATCAGGGGCTTTTTAGTGAAAACTCAAAACATGAAAGTTGTTAGAAACATAGAATCCTAACTGTCTAAAAATTTTCACATAGTTAGGATAAAGTTTGTTATTTTTCCTACCTTTTTTCAAAATCCATAATAGAACGAGGTTCAGTTTGTCATTCCGAATTAAATTTTAATTTTTCGGAAAAATCAGGTTGGAATTGGGCAAAATGGTCTTCTTAAACTTTGATCCTTGTGATTTAAGCTTTCTAATGTCATTCTGAATTAAATTCTAAATGGTATTCTTGAGGAGGATATCTATATGGAACAACCACAGGGTTTTGAATCCAATAGTGAAAGTCGGAAGGTCTGTAGGCATAAGAGATCCATTTGTATACTCAAACAAGCCTTCAAAAGTTGGAACATCCATTTTGATGAAGTAGTCAAATTGTTTGGTTTCATAAAAAAACGCGGATGAACCTTATATATACAAGAAGGTCAGTGGGAGTGCAATTGCATTTCTAGTTTTGTACGTCGATGATATACTTTTGATCGGGAACTATGTATCAATGATATCGTCGATCAAACTGTTCTTGTTACAGAAATTCTCCATGAAAGATTTAGGAGAGGCAACCTATATTTTAGGTATCAAGATCCATAGAGACAGATCAAGACAATTGATTGGCCTTTCACAGTCAACGTACACAGTCAAAGTGTTAACAAGTTTTAACATGCAATGTTCCAAAAGAGGATTATGGCCTTTTAGGCATGGAATCCATCTTCCAAAGGAGATGTGTCCCAACACTCTTGAAGAAAGAGAGCGGATGGCAAAGATACCTTACGCATTCGCTATTGGAAGCATAATGTATGCTATGCTATGTACGAGACCTCTGACATTGCACATGCTATAAGCATTACTAGTAGTTATCAGTCTGATGCAAGGGAAGAGCACTAGATAGTAGTCAAGAATACCTTTAAGTACTTGTGAAGGACTAACGATTTATTCTTGATATATGAAGAAGGAGAGTTTAAAGTTGAAGCTTTTATTGATGCCGATTTTCAATCTGTTCCTAATGATTAGAAGTGTACATCTGGGTATGTCTTTACACTCAATGGTGGCGCAATTAGTTGGAAGAGTTCCAAATAGAGCATAACTGTTGATTCCACTATTGAGGCAGAATATGTAGTCGCTTGTAAAGCAGCAAAGGAAGCCGCTTGAATGAAGAAGTTCATTTCTGAACTTGGAGTCATTCCTTCCGTTGAGCAGCCAATTGCATTGTTTTGTGACAACAATGGGGCAATAGCTCAAGTGAAGGAACCAAGGTCTCATCAAAAGTCCAAGCACATTGAGAGATGCTTCCATCTCATTAAAGAAATTATTGGGAGAGGTGATATCGCCTTACGGAAAATTACCTCAATGGAAAGCGTGGCAAATCCCTTCATTAAGTCCTTACCTCAGTTTTCTTTTGAAAGACACATTGACAAGATGGGTTTAAGGCACCAAACAAATTGGCTTTAGTGCAAGTGGGAGATTGTTAGATGTATGCCCTAAATTTGCCATGTAATAGTTACATATTAGGGATTTAAGTTGTACTATCAATTTCATTATTTATTTAATGGCAATGACGTATTCATTCATTTGTATAATTATTTAAATATATGAATGATTCTATAAGATTAGTTGTGACCGGACCTATTCTTGAGAAGTTAAAAATATGTGTGACAGATTCACAATTAGACTGAATCTTTAAATTAATCCTAGTCGATGGATCATTGAGTGGATATTAATGATCCTATTGAGACTAGTCTGTTCTTAGCTTCACTATTAAGTATTGGATACTTAAGGGAATGATGAGTCACAAGTCATTGGGTATTGCGATGCCCAAGTTAGAACACAGGTGCTTCTATGAAATAAGTTCACTGAACGTGACACGCATAAAACGATTAGCAGCATGGAAGTTTTTAGCGTAGTCAATGTATAATCATTTATGCTTTGATCTCGTGTGAATAATCCTTATACCTGAGGCATAATGTTGACTTATGTGTTGGATGGGTATGGTTCATAGGTGCACATATTGTCGGTTCGTTGATCCGTCTCTGTACTTGATGGTCATAGTTTATTCACATATGAAGTTACACGTGCGTAAAATGGAATCTGTTTCCTTGTTACATGCAAGGTACAATAATGATGTCCTATGCAATCTAATCTTGACATTGCATTGAAATTCTCGGCTAGGGTTGTAATTGAAAATGAACTATTCATATCGCGTATAAAATGCATGTCAATTAGGTTTGTGCATATGCTCGAATTGGTGGCTTGACAAATATTCCATTGTCTTTGTTCGATTGGGACATAGTAAGACAGAGAGATTAAATTACATTGTAGTCAAAGATGACATGTTCATTATATTCTTAAAGCATTCACACTGTCTGGGTAGCTAAGACATATTGCTAGATGTCAATCATGGCTTGTAGGACTTAGAGATTGATCGGGACAATCAATTCTCTTGGGAGCACTAATGTGTTAATGCAAGTCTTACTATCAACTCAGTGATGAACCTAGGGATGTCACTAACCATAATCAATTCACGATGATGTTGAACGAGAAGTGTGATATTGCAAAAATGTTTGCAATTATAGCAATCGATTAGTTGGATTGAAATTAAATTAAATGGGATTTAATTTAATTTCATTTTTAGTCATGAGCGTATGTTCATATGCTGCACATGCAAACCTTAAGTGGACACATGTTAATGTGCCAAATGATCTTGCACTCCTATTTTTATTGACCCTGTGCAGCACACGATCAGCAAGTGTTTTAATTAAAAAAAAATTAATGGTGCATGCACACGGTCAACAACAGTTGCTGACCATGTGCATCACCCACGGTCAGCAGCTGTTGCCGGTCGTGTGAAGTGTGCCCATGCGATTAGCAACTGTTGCTGATCGCACAGCACAAACAAAGTGTGATCAGCAATAGTTGCTGAAAAGAGAGAAGACAGAGTGCAAGAAAGAGTGCAATATGTGTGCGTGATAGTTAAAAATGCTTTCCTCTCTCCTGACGCTATGATTGAAATATCGAGAGTGCGGAGAATTATCACTACGAGATTATTAGCACAATTATAGTGGTGATTACCCGCAAGTTCTTTCTTTAGCTAGACGTGCGATTGGCGGTATATCTGAACTAGAGATCCGACGGTTATGGGGCTCGAATTGAAGAACATACAAGCCAAGTCGTTTTGGACACACTAGACTATTGTGGGGCTCGAACGGAAGAATATCCAAACCAAGTCGTTTGGGCATGCTATGAGAGGTAATCCGTTCAATCCCCCTATGATTTTTCGATTTTTGATTGAAACGCACGAGTAATACCTTTGGAGATACATGTATGGTTATATTTTTTTTGCTGCGTTTATATTTAATTTAACTACGCATATTCCGTAGAAAGCCAATAAGGTCGACAGCCAGACACGCGGTGCAGGGCTTGTTGTCACAGCTCGGGTCGGCACAGCTGAGTCGGAACAGAGCAGCAGCTGCGCTGGGTTGTCATCGAGGAAGCACCAGCAGCTCGTTAAGGACTTCCAATGATGATTATGCTTGGCGCCAATTACGACACCACCAAGGGTGCTGATCGCAAGACAAGGACCGGCGGGAAGAGGCGGCGGACAGCTGAAAATTGGATGATATGTAAACCATGCATGTTCACCCTAGGAGTATATTTGTCATATGACATAAGGCGTTAGACTAAACAAACAAGATTAACTCAATTTAAACATAAATATGTGGGCGACAGCATGAGATGCTTTAGGAGGCCCAGGCCATAATATAGCCATACTATGCAACAGTATTTTCAGTTTGTTAGGATGATGAGCCAAGTAGATGACTTTATCTAGGAAAGTAGCAAAATGTTCTTTTCTCTGATGATATAACGAAAGCTGAAACTGATGCACCTAGGGGACCAGTGGACCCATTACGCGACTAGACAAATCGACAGGCTCGAAGTCAACGATCTCGGATTGAGCTCAAATTTGATCGGCTGAAGCGAAACGGTGTGCTAATTAATAAACACAACCGTTGGCTGTGAATAACGATGGATTTTTGCGATTTGGGGGCATTTAGATGGGTTTTTTTTATTATTTTAGTATTTTTTTATGGGTTAATTTAGTAAAGGGCAATTTCTTAATATTTCGTTTTGATATTTATTAATCCTAGTAGGGTTAGGTTTGGGGATATATAAACCTGTTTTAGGGTTTTGTTTGAGCAAACTTTGGATATTTTGATTGTTAATCAATTGAAAGAACAGTTTGTTCCTTATTATCGTTTCGATTCTTCTATTTGGCCTAATTTCTTTTGCGCTTCGGCATAAGAAACTTTCATCTTGAATACTTTACAAGTGGAGCTGAACTCAAGCCAGTAGTTAAATGAGGCAGAATCATCGGAAGGCGTGCCCAGTCAGGGTTGGTGGAGATAAGGAGAGTTCCCCGAAGGAACGGTCCCTATTATAGCCAGCAAAAGTACGATAATAAAAAGAGCCAATCCGCTCAATCAACAAATGAAGAGAGTCAATCAAAGCCAACTTAACCGGATCGAAGCTGCTGGTCATGAAGTGTGTTCAATCTAAAGAAAAGAAGTGTTCTTAAGACCGTCACCTTTGAGTTCATTTTCATCACAGAGATGATCTGATTGCATTAAAGCAAACTTCTTAGTGAATATGATGTATAATTATTGGAACAGTACGCAAGTGTCTTTGCCCAGTGGGACTTACCACAGAGTACATGTGTATGTAAATACGTGGAATCCCTATCCCACAGTATTGGAAAACGAAGTTGGTTTCTCTCAATTGTGGGTTTTGGCTGGATAAAATGAGAATATGAATACTATGAGGTGGGATGGACGGTAAGTACTGGATAAAAGTTGTATTGGCATTATTTGCATTCTCAAATTGCCTGGAGAAAAATAAAGTTCTCTCTTTTTGGTTTCAGCTAGTTAGTCTGCTAATTTCGGCAAACAAACTAGGTCATTCATATACTGGACCTTGAGTTCTCCTGTCTTTTATGATATCTGAGATTCTCATTAGAGTCAGGATCACATGGCTGACAATTGACATGCTTATCCTAGATGATTTTCATAAGAGTGATAACTACCAAAAAGACCGGTCGCTTCAATCTCGATTGCCTAGGATTCGTGCAAGTGGACCGCAAAATTACTCTTGCATCTCCAGTACAACCTGTATCCACCTGCTAACGGGAGTCAATATGATGTTTATATGTCTATAACCCAGGTAACGGACATTGTCCATTTACAGAAATGGCTGGTTCTTTCGTGTTCCCCATCTAGTTTTCTCGTCATAATAGATCATATGATGCTGTTAGTTATAAGGAAATCAAAATGCATAATTTAACTATATTTGGGTGATGCAAACGTGAATGTAATAAGTATCTTTGTCTTCTTGCCGGATGTCCCAGGATCTAGCTATTGGACATTGGTGGCTTCAATTGGCAAACGTCGACATAGGTTATTGGCCCAAAGAAATCTTTACTTCTTTAAGCACAAGTGCTAATGAGGTAACTCGAGGTAGAGAGATAATCAACATGGAACCTAATGATCATCATACGACAGCGCAAATGGAGAGCGACCACTTTCCTCTATTAAGGATTTTGGAAATCGTCCTATTTCCACAGCCTTCAATATGCTGATGCCAATTTGATGTACAGGGATGCAGATAATGCCATAAGGATGGCATCGAACCCTAAGTGCTATGATTTTTAGATCATGGGTAAGACTCCTCAATACGGGATCAATTTTCTTTTACGGTGGTCCTGGGTTTTCAGCTCAGTATTTGAAGAAGCAACTAGTGGCTAAGCCATAGAACAAACCTCCCTGGCGCATATATTATGTCCAAATAGTTCGGAAATGGTGTCAGAAAGTTAGTGTTAATCATTGTTTTTGGAAGTACGATCACATTGGTTTTGAGATGCACTGTCGTGTTGGGATGTCAGCTAATGAGCTAGCAATAATTTGAAAATCAATTGAGAGTTTCCACGAGAACCTTGGGAAGTTCATGTCCTAGTACATCTCCCTTAAGAGATAGCATATTATGTCTAGAACGTTAAGCTTGTCATTTTGTTTTTCTTCCATGTCTCAGTATATGAGGGGGGTAGATTCTCGGCATAGGCTTTGCAGCTTTGCCTATTTTTTGCCCCATCTTTTTGTATTAGTTTTGGCAATTTTATGTATTGTTAGCATAATTTTTTGGATACTGGAGTTTCATTACCATTTCTGAAGAAAGAAGGAATTGGAGAGTTCTTTGCCCTTTGCCACCGAAGCAATTTCACTCATTACCATTACCTTGTATATTATACATATGTATATACGTATATATACTTGCCATCAGTGTAACATTTTGATGGCCACTCCAAAATGAGAATTTTTTTACATGTATGAAAATTGACCTATTTTTTCTCTTTATTTTCCATCTGTGGAAGGATAAGGATATATCATTGATGCATATCTCATTTAGATTACCAAATCTTGAACATTTCCTTTCATGTGCACAAACCTAATCCATACTTGCCGAAAGAAGAATTATTTTCTTCCTTGTGGAAACGGTGATCCATGGCAGGTTGTCAATGATGATTGCCGGGATTTAGGTTTGAGGTCTGCCAAGGATAAATCATTAATGCATATGTTCTTTAGATTACCAAATATTGAACATTTCCTTTCACGTGCACAAACCTGATCATACTTGCCAAAAAAAGAATCATTTTCTTCCTTGTGGAAACGGTGATCCATAGCAGGCTATCAATGATGATTGCTAGGATTTAGGTTTGAGGTCTACCAAGGATAAATCGTTGATGCATATCTCCTTTAGATTACCAAATCTTGAACATTTCCTTTAACGTGCACAAACCTAATCATACTTGCCAAAAGAAGAATCATTTTCTTCCTTGTGGAAACAGTGATCCATGGCAGGCTATCAATGATGATTGCCAGGATTTAGGTTTGAGGTCTACCAAGGATAAATCATTGATGCATATCTCCTTTAGATTACCAAATCTTGAACATTTCCTTTCACATGCAAAAACCTGATCATACTTGCCAAAAGAAGAATTATTTTCTTCCTTGTGGAAATGGTGATTCATGGCGGTTATCAATGATGATTGCTAGGATTTAGGTTTGAGGTCTACTAAGGATAAATCGTTGATGCATATCTCCTTTAGATTATTAAATCTTGAACATTTCCTTTTACGTGCAAAAACTTGATCATACTTGCCAAGAGAAGAATCATTTTCTTCTTTGTGAAAATAGTGATCTGTGGCAGGCTATTAATGATGATTACTAGGATTCAGGTTTGAGGTCTACCAAGGGGATATGATTTATGTGTATATAAGAAAGAACATTGTCTTGTCTCATTTTCAAAAATACTTTAGTCTATTTTATAATGGCAAGGGTAAGTCCACGAATGCATCTTTTCAAATGGTTCGTTTTGATGATCAGTTTTATCAGTATGATAAGCGATGGGCGTGCTCGAGTGAGAATCCTTGTATCAAACAAAGTTACAAGATCCGGTGACCCTAAAGTAGTGGTGAAAACCATTGAGGTCATTCCTAAACTCTGCATGTTGCTATTTCACCTTTTTTTTTTTCTCTTTTAAATATGTTCTTTCTGCTAAGATCATGTATGAGAACCTGCTGCAGAGTTATGAAACTGGTGAAGTGGTCGATTGTATTGACATCTTCAAGCAACCTGCTTTTGATCATCCGCTTCTCAAGAATCATACCATACAGGTTTTTCTCCCTCATTTTTTGACCTGTAACTTGCACTAGTAGTCTGTCTTGTGCCTCCCATACAAAATTTGCAATTAACAGTAGAAATGAATAAGTGCAGCGATGGTGCTATAAGTACCTTAATGATGAGGGCCATCATGGAGCATTTCTAGTATAAAGCTGTATCAATATTTCAAGGTGTCTAAGAAATTCGAGTTGTTCTATGTAGGAAGTATTATTATGCGAACTTAGATAGGTTCATCCACCTTATATAACAATCGCTGAAGCTTGCATGCTGACGAATAGATGAAACCAAGCGCAAATTGGAAAGCAAATAGAGCGGGATATATGGAATATACGCTCCGTCAAGTTTGTTGGAAATATGGTGAATGCCTTGAAGGAATGATCCCCATCAAATGTCATGCCCCGAACCCCTTGAAGCGCGATCATCCCACGTAGCGGTCTATCTTAATGCGACGTCCCAGGACGCGTCGCCGACCCATTTCCCAAAACAGAGCATAAGGCACATGCGGAAGCAATAATTAAAACACCAATACAAAATAATACATGAACAAGGGTAGTAGGAGCAACGAACAATTAAAAGCCTAATAATCAAGACTTGCATTGAACTTCAAAACATATACAATGTCCATGATACACCAATACAAATCTCTAAACAAAAGCTGGTCGATGGCCACTACTAACAAAATGATTAAGTGGCCAAGGGGGGCAGTCTAAGGTGGGGCTACAATCAAAGGGTTACTGACCCGACCTAAGGGAGGCGAAGACTGATCCTAGGAAACTTAATCGGGATCAAATCCTGATGACTCGGACTCAGCCTCGATATCTCATCTTCCGAATCCATCTGCTCGACCTCGTTAACCTATTCGGGATCATACTCTATGGGCTCTGGATCCTCATATGGATCGGGTACACCAGGCAACCTCTATCAGGAGTCTGAAAAACGGGGTTTAAACAACTATAAGACGAATCTCAGTGAGTAGGCCTCCTAAATTGAAACTAGGCTAACATACGCTTCCCGACAAGCAAATCAACACAACAACAAACCTAGGCCCTTGGGCCCAGATCAAACATACAACTGACCTTGCAGGTTAGGCATTTTATATAAATCACGGCACATACGCGACACACTGGTCACACATATGCCATACGTATGCTCATGCTTCAAAGTGCCTATCTCACACACGAATCACCGGCACGCACATTAGCCACATACTCTGGTACACATTTGCCATGCTTATGAATTTTCTCAAATCATGCATTCTGGCACACGGCTCATTTTGCAGTTTATAAACCGACCCGAAGGCCACGACCTAAAGGCCCACAATTTTCTGACCCGAAGGCTACAGCCCGAAGGCTCACAACACTTCGCGGCTCGCGCCAAAACGCATCCGTCCCAATGTCTCTAGCCTGCTTCAAAGTACATAAGGCGCAACACTGATCTCCTTACGGACCAATGCCGTTTTCTGGATGAATCAGGCATCGTCCTGTTTCAAAGTGCATGAGGATGGCACGACCCAAAGGCCTTAAGTGATCACACGGCACACTGTCAATTTTTATCTGAACCCAGTGTAAAATGCATCGGCAATTAGGTGATCACATGCTCATGTTAGGTACGCATTCTCGCACAATTTCATTTCATGCCCCATTCTCGGCATACATAATGCGTGGCCATGCAATGTCATATAATGCAACATGAGCATTCAATTTCAGCACGGCATTTCAACAAACATGCCAAATCAACGTGCTCAAATAGCCAATCAATTGCCCATACTTATTTGCATAACATGCGCACTTGGCCAGCTAGTACTATGTGGCCCAAAACATAATTTACGCACTTGGGCAATAAACATCCACACCAATGATTGGCCAATCACACACCGCATTACTCGAACACAAAATCAGGTGGCATGGTATTAAACAATTGAACACGACAAAGTACCATTCAACCACCGAGTCGCTCAAACGAGGCACCACAAAATTTAACACAATTGGCACAATTTGTACCCAAATCAGCCACTACATGGCCTAACCATTCACACATGGCAATTCACGACCAAACCACACATTAGCCGTATAAGGCCCAATTAAACCTCAATGGACAGCCACTAATCAGTCCGAGAGAGAGAAAACCGGGAATACACAAAAATCGGGTCCAAACTGGGCTGTTGCTTAGTGACCGAATTCCATTTAAAATAAATGGTAAATCAATTTCAAAAATTATAATATTTGGATATGTTGTATAAAACATACCAATGAACATTTTCCGTGAAGAACTCGAAACCCAGTTCTAACTGTAAATATCTCGTTTTGACACTCAAAGTCGGACAAAATCCGATTCGCTCGGACAGCCCCTTAAGCCATCAAAATACAACTGATTCAGCACCTAAATAATTTTGGAAAGTCTTGAAATTTTTATATGTTATAGCCACAAATGTCCCCAACAATTCTTGTGAAGGAAGTATTTTAAAAATAGGCCTGAAAAAATTTATGAAAATTTGAACAGACCCGAAGATCGGGTAAACAGTAAATCGGGCAGTTTTGTTTCGGTCCAAAAATGGACTTCCAAGTGGCCTCAAATGATTTCCAAAAATTTCCAAATTAAAATATGTTATACTTAAAGATGTTGGGAACAAATTTTATGAAGAACACTTTTTCAGATTCGGCCCACAATGATCACAAAAAAAATAAAAATGTGTAGAGGTACAGTAAAATCAGTAATTCGAGAATCAGTAACTTGCACCATTAAGGAAATCTAACTCATACAACCTCTAAACCAAGTCTCCACAGCCTTAAAACCATCCATAAATCATCACCTTAGGCCCTTAAAATCACCACAACATCAGCCCAAATCAGCCCTCACTAATTACCCCTAAAACTTGTCCAAAGTGCACATAATCCTAATTAAGGGTTAGGATTTCCACTCACAAGTTTAAGGCTTCAAGAGTGGGCTGAACAAGGAGAAAAATGGGCTGAACAGTAGCTGGATCAAACCGGTTTAGTAGCGGCGCTCCGTCGTCCTCACGGTGGCGGTGGCGACTACTCCGGTGGTGGCTGCTCCTCACGGCCAAAGGAAGAGGGAAAGGAGAGAGTGAGGCGTGAGAGAGGGGGAGAGTGAATGGCAAAGAGGGAGAGAAGGAGGAGGAAGTGGCCGAGAAAGATGAAATGGAGGAGGAGAGAGAGTGGTCAACATGGTCAACTATTGGGCTAGTGGAGGACATGTGTCAAAATCCCATGCACTTGACCATTTTTGCCCTTTGATCCAATGGCTCTCATTTGTTCTTATCCAATAATTGAGGGGCCTTTTGGTCATTCAATAATTCTGAATTTTGACTCATAATTATCCACAATAATTTCCCAAAATTGTCAAAAATTCGGAACCTCAAAAATAAGCCATAAGGGGAAAACCGTAATTTTTTGGTCCCAGGTCAAAATTCCATTTTTCGATTATACCGACCTCAAATGTGTGTAGCCAACATAATATGTTGTTGGATTCGCAAAAATAACCTTTTAAGCCATCGAAAATTGACTACAAAGTTTGGAGGGGTAAAATAGTAATTTTTTCACTTCCGGGCTGAAATTCCAATTTTCGGCCGTAACTACTCTAGATATGCGTGGCCACCCTAAAACGGCATCGGCCTCGAAAAATAATCTCATATGACCTCGAAAATCGACGTCGGAGTCCAAAGGAGTAAAGTCGTAATTTTTCCAATTTCAGCCAAAATTCTAATTTTCGGCTCGACTGGCACCAAATGTATGTGGCCACACCAAAACAATGTTGGCCTTGCAAAATAGTTGCAAATACCCATAAAATTTCGACATCGAAGTTCGGATCCAATTTGACGATCAAAATTGCTCAATTTAGAACTTTAGAGCCTCTCATTGACGAGTGGCTGTTGAGGGGTTACGCGTATCGACCTAAGGTCACTCGAGTCGTGACATTCTCGATTACTGGAATAGCGCAAGGAATTATTGGTTATTCCAAGGATCACGACCGTTTGGTTTAGGTTTGAGATTTATTTGCCATGCGTACTCTCGATCGAGCGGAATCACCCGCGATCCGATCGTACGTCGTTGGCCAAACCAAATCCGTCACCTCCCTAGAATCGGCCTACACTGGCCCAAAATACTTTCCTACCATTTCCCGAAATTGGTGCTCGATTCGCGATCGGATCCTTGGTTCACGTACCGTTTTCTTAGTTAGCCTTTCCCATTGGTCAGTATCCTGCGAGGGGCCAGCTCCGGGCGAGACATACTAAAATCAAATGAGAAATAATATCTACTTTGTCGAATCCCAGAAATGAGTCGAAATTCAGGATGTTACATCAAAAGATGAGAAAACTATACCAATCGTCATGTTATACCGTTAACTTCACACCTGCATCAGCTCAATTTGAGCGGGAGTGACATACGTGCACTGGAGAAACATGAAGTATGTGCAAATAAATCACGATATGACTTATTGGGGCACTGCATTTGAGTTGCATTTTTTTTTATGCATTGATCCTTAAGTTTCACTTCCTTATGAGTTTGTTGTATATTGGTCAGTATGCTACAGTGATTATGAGGGGTGGCAACTATTATGGAGCTCATGCGAAAATTAATGCATGGAAACCTATAGTAATGGAGACTGAAGCCAGTTTCTCTCAAATTTGTCTCTCAGCATGCCCTTATGAGGATGTGAACACTGTGGAGGCCGGATGGATGGTAAAAACTTAGAATGATCCAATTAGAAGATTTTACCATGATTGGCATTCTAAATGTATGCAAATTTAGAGATCGGAGCAATATCAACAAGGTACAGATTTTCACATACTAGACAGTGAGTTATTAACTCTTTCGAGCGCTTTTAATTCACCAAACTTTTACAAACACAACAAACATTGACATGCTTTTCTTGGGTGGAGTTTAGAGTGATGGCTATCGCGATAAAGGTTGCTTCGATGTTGATTGCGCTGGATTCATACATACAAATAGTCGGCTTGCTTTAGGTGCTGTGATTCAACCAGTCTCTGACTATGGTGGACAGCAATATGACCTAAGTATAGACATTATGAAGGTAATGGAACAACATTTTAGGTAAATATACAATGGATATTTTTATCCTTCTATCTTTTAACAAAAGTATTTCAGGTGCTTGATATTGGATCATGGTGGCTACACATTATGAACACCATAGAAGTAGGATACTGGCCTCGGAAATCTTCACTAATCGAAGAGGCCCTGCCAATCGAATTGATTGGGGTGGAGAGGTCGCCAGCACACCCAGGGTGGTGGTCATACGTCAAAGCAAATGGGGAGCGGCCATTTCCCCTCTGAAGGCTTCAGTAGGGCATCCTATTTCCACAATCTTAAATCCATCAACGAAGACTTAATGTATAGAGACCCGGAGAATCTCGTGAAGTATGTGAGAAGACCTGAATGCTATGACTTACAGTTGAACGTGGACCCGCCCAACTTATCTGGATTTCATTTCTATTATGGGGCCCTGGATTTTCAGCTCAGTGTGTAAATGAGTGAACTTATGATAACTTGCTTTCCTTTTTCTTTTTCATACCCTAATAAAAATAGCTTTGTCAAGTGTTTTGCAGTGAATACACCAATGCTTTTTTTTATTCCCTAATATCAATGATTTATTCCGTCGATCAATCTCATATCACATGTCAATTGTCCATTCCATTGATCAACTCATGCTCAAGAATGTCACATAATCCACTTGAAGATTTATGCAAATCAACTCTAATTTATTGTATAAAAACCTTTAAATACTTCTCATATTCTTACTAACACGTCGAGTGAGATTGTTAATCACATTATTTCAAAAAATTTTCCTCTAGCATCACAGGACAATTAACTTGTAATACACCCAAGACATGATTCATAACATCATCACATCAAAATGATTATTGCGTACATACAATCGTAGAACTAAGATAACGATCCACTTTTTAGGACATTGCATCTCCCCGATTGGTTTATGACATCAACTTCTTTAGGAAAGTAATTCTAAGGTACACACTTAGTATCAAACTTTTCTTTTGGAGGGAGAGTGATAATCACAGGCCGTGTTTCTTCTCCTTCAATCCTTAGTTCTTCAATGGGAAGTTGGATAGTAATTGATTTGATAGGACCTTTCTCCTGCTTATATTTTATCTACCTTATCAAGCTTGATCAGAAATGGTGTAATCATGGATACCATGCTTCTATTGGCTTCGTCAGCATCCATTCTACCCCAGCTATCAGGTGTGATCATTTCATTCTTGAATGCCCACGAAAGAGATGTATATTTGACACAATAATTATATCAGCCACTATTTTGACCTAGAAAATCAATAATTTCACCTTGTTTTTGTGCTTTACGAGCAAATCGCCTATCACCTCTGCAAATCTTTTTCTTCTTTTTCTCTTCTCAATTTTCATTTTCTTTGAGATTTAGTTGGCTGATTAGGACCTCATCCATGCCACCCCATCCAGCAGGTACAATGTCTTTATTTTTAAATGCCCATGGTTGTGGAGTCTATTTGACATAGTAATTGTATTTACCATTGTCTTGATTGAGTAAGTCTACGGTTTCGCCTTTCCTGGATGATTTCTGGGTGAAATGCCTTTCACCCTATCGGACTTTTTCTTTCTCATTTTCATCCTCATCTGTTTCATCTTTGAGCATTTCCTTCTTAGAGGAGGCTTTCTCCTCAAGACCGATTTCGTCATCTATACCACCCTATCCATCAAGCATAATTACTTCATTTTTGAATGCTCATGGCGGTAGGGTATATTTCACTTGGAAGTTATATCTTTTGGAGTTTTTTCCTAAGTTGTCTATAATCTCGCCTTTTAGGAGTGCTTTTTGACGAAAGCGAGCATCTCCTAATCGAGAAGCTTTAATTTTGATCTCATATTCATCTTCATTGTCAGACTTGATCATTGCTTCTTCATTTTTGATCATGTTTATTGTATTGTGCTCAAGAAGAGGATTTTGATGTATATTTGGTTCGGGCTCTTGGAAGTTCAATATCTTCTTGTCAATGAGCTTTTGAACCTTGTATTTTAGAGTGGAATAATTATCTACATCATGTCCCCTTTCTCCCATGTGATAAGTGTAGGTTTTTGATTCATCGTACCAAGAAAATCTTGCAAGGTTGTCCCTCGGTACTTTTTTGGCCACCAAATGCCTTTCTAAAAGCATTGGTAATAGCTTTGATAGGGGTCGGGGCAACGGTGTGTGTTGCCTCACGGGCCTTTTATTTGGCTCAAACTGCCTTGGGTTTTTCCAAGCGACATTTGATTGCTTTGGAAATGATGCTTGATGAGTATTTAGGCTAGACATCATAGCTACTTCTCGGATGGGCTCTTTGTCTTTTTTCCCGGGGTAAGGCCTTCGTGCTACTATTTCTTGAACCTTCTTCTCTTTCAATCCCTATTCAATTCTTTCACCCAATTTTACAAACATGGTGAATGTTTGACAGCCTAATACATGAAGCTTGTCATAATACTCATTTGGTAATAATTTTAGAAAGAGCTCATCTTCACTTATGGCGGGCTTTACTTGTGAAGCAACAGTTTTCCATATATTAGTATAGGCTATGAACCCTTCATTCTTCCGTTTTTTGGTTCTGACGAGATCTTCTGTAGTTGGGAGTACTTCAACATTAAACTTATACTGGCGAAGGAATTCTCTCGCCAAATGATCCTATTCAGTGAAGTCTTGCACGTCGAGGGATGTGTACCATGCGAGGGATGCTCTCCTCAAACTATCTTAAAATGTGCTAATAAGAAGTGGCATGTTATCTGAATATCTTGCCATCTTACGAAGATGATACTTCAAATGGCTTTTGGGACAACTAGTGCCACATGCTTGCTCACAAACTCTAGTTCTTTATAATTTTCTAGAACAACCACCTTCGCATATAGCGAGAACTTGTTGAACCTTTGAAGTTCATAGCCTTGACTTGCTAAGCACTCTTCAATTTTGGCCAATCTCTGGCCTCTTCCTCATCTTTTGTTTTGGATGTCTTCTTGCTTTGATTATCCTCTTCCAAATTTACCACCTTTGGTGTAGTCTTTGGAGGATTTTCTTGAACTGGTTCTTTATTTCTGACTGGTTCTTCAATTGGTGTTTCAGTAGTGAATGAAGGTCCTGTATTTGGAGTAGTAGGATACTATCCTTGGGATGTAAGAATAAAAGCCTTCATTTCTGCCATCATTGTAGTCATTTTGGTCATTTGATTCTTGACTTTAGCTAGTTGAGCATGAGTTTTTTCTTCCGCCATTTTAACTTGTAAGCGAGTTCGAGGTTTTTTATCTTCCGTTGCTAAATAACCTACTTCACAAAAAGACCCATTGTTAGCATATTGAAAGAATCATGAAACCCTTCATTCTTTCAATTGTATGATTTCTTCTGATTAACAAAGATAAGAGCTTTTATGCAAGTCTCAGCCTTGCATAGAATTTCATATCAATATTCTTCTTCAAGCAATCATACAATTCAAAGAATTGTAATCCATGGTGACTTTTTACAAAACATATTTTGAAACTTCATTAAGCAATTGTTTCAATTTTGAAAATTTTTATTGCAATGCTATTCATCAAAATAGGGGAACACTAGCTTAAACAAGTCTAGGTTTCTTGCTAGCTAAGGTAGCTTCAGCCTCTTCATATTCCTTGGCTCGTGTCTCCCATTTTTCCACATCGATTATAACCTCTTCGGGAACATACGACTCTACACCTGGTGTGCTTGGCACAATATACTCTGGGATGTACGGCTCATCGAAATGAGTAGTAACACTCAAGGGTATATAGGGTTCGACGTCGATTGGTCGTTTAACCTTCAACCACTTTATATACTTGTTGAATGCCAAAAAGAGCTTTATTTCTCCTTCCAAATCTTCAAGCCATTATACTATTGGCTTGGTTGATTTCTTCAAGGAATTCACAATCCCCTCAACCATTGTTCGCAGCTTTTTTCCTTCATTTTTCAATAGGGGTTTTTGTGGTATCTCAAATGTGAACTCTTCAGGATGCCAAATAGGTGGAATTTGTTAAATCATTCCGAATTGTCGTATGACACTTAGTAGGCAATAAGCAATTCCCCCACTCAATCCAAGCAAAGGCACCAAATTGCCGTCTTAGGTAGTAATTTGAGCTTTCGCTATCTTCGGTCATTGAATTCTCCAGTGAAACTGATCGGGAGTTAATGCTTCAATGAAGCTTGCCCACTCATGAAAAGAGTATTTTGGCATTTTGTCTTGGAGTTTCAAATACTTCTCAAAAGGGTTGGTAGATGAGTCGATCTCTCGAATACGCATATAACGTTCCCAAGGTCGACTATGGGAAATAAACCACACATAAAGTAACCCAGCTGAAGCTTGCAGTACACTTTTGTTGATTTTGGTATTTGTTCAATAAAATGATGGTCTCTGCCAAGAGCATATTGGAGGAGTCCCATTTTAGGCAAGCTTGCCTAGCAATTACTGCAACGAGAGGTTTTAATCCAGTTCTTGATGCGGGGAATAAGACGAATCTAAAGAAAGCAATAATGAAAACCCTTGTAGAAGTATTTCCAGTTTCTTTCAGCAATTTAGAGTAATTGGCCACCAAGTAAGATAGAGGAAATCTCCCGGTATTTGACTTAATCAACTTTTCCACTTGAGGGGTCTTCAAGTTTAAGAATTCGGCTATAACACTCATGGGCTTTAATCCAATTGGGGGCTCAACGGTTCTTGACTCGAAATAAATCCCAATGGTTGCCTTATATTCTTCTAGTGTGGGTACTATCTCGTGCTCACCCAATTGAAATGTGGTAGTGGTAACTTCCTAGAAATGGGATAGTACTTGAATTAAACTCACCCGATACTCTAGATTGATGAGCTTGAACAAATACCCGAGCCTTTCCCTCACGTATGCTTTATTGTCTTTTGTCATGTTTACCCACCATGCCTAAAGCTCCTTCCTTGGAATCAAAATGACTTGTATGTCTAGTTTCCCCATTTCGATCTAAAGCATGTAAATTGATTATTATTCACCATGAATTACCGATTGATTTTAATGCCTCCATTTCAATTATATGTCCTTTTAAGGTAAGACAAAGGTAAAATACACTTGCATGTCTAGAAAATAATGCAAATGTCACTTTAAGTCCGTTTAGACCTTAAAAGAGCATATACTTGAAATCGTTGACAAATTCGATGTATGATGTAAATGCCCATTATGTCATACTCCATTTAAACTATAAAGTCCTAAAACTATGGTTTACAACTTCAAATACATTGAAATGAATGAACAAGCACTTGAGTTATATGGAAAATCCATCATGGCCCTATATATTTCATCTAAAAATGAAAGAATGGTCAAATGGAGTATGACGCCCTAATCATTGATTCTAATATGAAAGGGCATTTAGACCAAGCATTGAATTTCATTTAGGCTTTTTTTGAAAATGTGCCAACTAACTTGCATAATTGTAAAGAATGGAATGGAACAATACTTGCTTACCAAGACATTTTTGTTTGGTTTTCGGTATACCAACCACAAAGACCAGTGAATGCAACTAGTGAAATTTTGATGCCTAAAAGGGTAAGATATGCTAAAAGCTCAAGGTTACCACTTTAATGGACAAGGGATTCTATTCCAATAGGCAATCGGCCTAAAGTAATGGAATATTATTCCACCTCGGTGATCGGTATTGCATTTAAACGATCCAACAAGCAATCGGCTCATAGTTTCGCCTAAACACATACCTTCTAAGAATAATCCTAAATGTAGCCCGAGATTGGGCCACGGGTGATGTGTGCTAATAGTGTAATGCTAAAGCAATTTAAAGACATGCATATCAATTAATGACCAAACATCACTTCTAAAATTCATTCAAACCACATTCAATCCCAACACCACCCTGCAAAATAAGGGTTAGTAAAGACTATACCCCTTATACCACTTGCCTGCAAAACCATTTAACACTGTTATTAGCGGGATGTACCTGGGATCCTTGCAAGCACAAAATACAAACGTATCGTTCTATCTAGACCTAAGTCCACTTAGAAAAGGTCTATCCCTAGCGGAGTCGCCAAGCCTGTCGCGCCGCGCTTATTTTTTTGGGGACTTTCAGAATTTGCACGCTAAGGAGGTATTTCCATGTAAGGGTATCTTCCAGACCATATCTCACGTGACAACGGATGGTAATTTCCTATTTGGTCTAAATTTTTTATTTTGGAGTCGCCACTAGTCATTATTGGTAAGCAGACTAGAAACCTAATCGAGGTATGGGAGAAATATCAAGATTCTACGAACCAGAGATTCTAAGTACGGGGATTTGGTTACGCTAATGATCCTAAATTGAGATCTCTAATGCCCTTTCATTACCTAAGAATGATATGATGTCTCACGTGTCATGCAAGTTTTTGAGAATTACCTACTAATTTTATCCATTCTAATCACAGGGAAAATAAATCAAGAATTAAATGCACAATCAATATCAATCAAATTAATCAATCCTAAATGGTCCCTAAAAATGAAAATCAATCAAAGCATCCAAACCCTAATAAAGCCCTAGAAGCTTATTCATTTCATGATTCGTATTTTTTAGGATTTTAGGGTTTATAACCCCTAAATTTGAGATTTTCTAAAAATACCACTTAGGCACTTCCAAAAATTCAAATTTCACTTTCTAAGGTTGGCCACAGTGTTTTTGAACCATTCTGTGAATTTTTTTATTTTTGATTTTTTTTTCGAAAATTGAATTTCTGAGAATTTCATTAACCGAGAATTGATTTTTATGATTTTCTGAAAAATTTTATGAATTTTCCAATTTTGCAATTTTTTTAGATTTTTTCTGAATTTTTCATATTTTTTATTCAGTATTTTCTGAATTTTCTAAATTTTTATGAAATTTTTGAATTTTTATGTTTTCTTGAAAAAATTTTTATGTTGAATTTTTTAATTATATATTTTTTATAATTTTTTTATTTTTTATTGATTTTTCAATTTTTTTTATTTTTTAAAATTCCCACTGATTTTATTTTTTATTTTTTTATTTTTTAAAATTCCCGCTGAAAAACGAACTAGACCGGCCTAGTTCGGCTTGGCCAAACCGGGCCTAGCCGGCGCTGGTCGCCGGTCATCGGTCGTCTTCTCCGGTAGGCACGGTGAGAAAAAGCGGTCTTTGTTTACATCCTCTTTCCTTCAAACATTTTTTGAACACTTGGTGTGCATGAATCCTAGTTCTAAGTTCTTGAGGCCACCACTTCAAGCCCTTCTCCGACGACCTTCCGATGACCATTTTGTTTGAATTTTGATCCTATGTCTTCTTTGTATTATCGTCTGTCAGTCTTAGTCTATAGCTTCGCCATCGGACCTCTGCTGGCCGGCGAAAAACCGGTCTCAAAAACACCATATCAGAACTGAACTACTCCATTTCTTCTAAGACTTAAACTCTTATTCTGATCGCCCTAGCCATCTACAACGATCCTAACATTTAAAGAAACATTAAACAAGGTAAATGAATGCTAACTTGACTGGCCTATGGCCAGGGCAATGCTCCGGCAAGGGTTCTTTAAGTTTCGACATGGTTTAAAAATGGAGGCCAACTCATTCGATGCATATTCCATCCATGTTTTGCAATCAAACAAAGAGAAACATGATCATAAACTCGTTTTTGACATCAAGGCACTCAAGATCAACAAAGAAATCACTGATTTAACAATATCAAGTTCATTTTTGTTTTGTGGAATTTCTGGAAAATTGTGATGAAAATCATACTATACCTGTTTTGTTTGATGATCGGATGAGGTTTTCAAGCTAATCGAAGCCCGCAGAATTGTTCCAGTCACTTGAACTTTAGACCAGTAAGCTTGACTTTGCCGAATAACACCTAATCACACCAACTGAGCTTGAGTTTAGGCCTTCGCGATAAGCTGGTTTGGCCAGAACGATGAGGGGGAGGTTCACGGCCTATCCACGATTCACCGGCATTCCGCCGTTTACGGCAGCACTGGACACTCGTGAGGGGACCCTCAACCCTCTCTCTCTAGATTTTGCTATTTGGTTTCGCTCGTTTCTCTCTCTTTTATCTCTCTGACATTTCGTCGAACACTTTCTCTTCCAATGTTAAGTTTTTTTTTCATTTTTTATTCCTCAATTTCCTGCCCAAAGTTTGTTACTAACCATCCTTAAATCAGTTGGGATGATTCTTTGGTGCCAGCCCGATATTTTCTAGCTGGCCAACACGATTTTCACGTGCGAAATTGATCACACGAAGTCGGCAAAGTCTCAGGTACGAACTGGAATTTTTCTGGGTTTTATTGAGTTCTGGGCAAATCGAGTGAAGAAGATAGGTTCCTGGGTCTGGTCGGGTTGAACCGGTCGACCTGACAAGCCCAATTTTGACCAAAAATTCAAATTAAACTCAACTTTGATCAAATTTTCGGAATTAAATCCCAAAATTGAATTCGTCATAACATTTTGAACCCAAATATGTGATATTCCCCAATTTTTGTCAAAATTATGTCCTAGATTTTTAACTTTTTGTAATCGGGTTATTGGGGTTTTGTTCAATTCGATGTCCTAATGACCTGATTAGGAAAAATTGGTGCCAAAATTGAATTACCCACATCTGATTAACCCTAGAAACTATGGTCTCATGGTTCGACAATTTTATATTGGGCACAATTCCCAATTTGGACTCAAAATTTCTAATTTTTAATTGAATTTTGGGGTTTCTTGATTCCTTCAACAAATTGTGCAATTGGACTGACCGTTATGTAATTCAAGGTCCCAGAATAATTTGTTGTGAAGATACTATGACTTAAAAATGACTAGAAAAGATTTAATTGTATTTTTGGTTCAATTCGGGTTTGATTTTGCCTAATTTTGGGAGAAACACATACCCGATTGAAATTTTTCAAAATTGATGATGTATTAATGAAATTGAATTTAAAAGAAGACTAATGACTATTTTTATGGAATTTTCTGATTCCACTTGCTATTTTTCTTGATTTTCTCACTTATTTTGACTAAAAGAAATTAAAGGAAAATGCAGGAAAATGCTAAAAAATTTATTTTTGGTTTATAAGTAGGTTTCTAGGCTTGGCCAAGATTCCTAGTCCTAATTTTGAGATTTTTGAAAATATAAAAAAATGAGATAAAAATCAGGTGTGAACAATTATGAAGATAAATTGATTGAATGGCTCTTCTAGAATGGAGAGGATCATAAAGCCCATCAACAAAATATAATGCCTCAAGGATACCCTGATTCTACAACTTGAAAATTGCCTTAGGTTATGCAAATTACGTCAACTTTCATAAAAAGTCCTCATGGATACCCTGATTTTCTCATCCAGGGATTGATGGCGATGGTTAGGAGAAACTCTTTTGTCAGTTGGCCTTCTTATAATAACCATGTTATTGTCATGGCTGACCAAATTTGATGTTGACACTAGTAGGGATTCGAATAAAGGCAAATAGAATCAATAGTGTGTTTCGTTACATATTGTAACCTTCATAACATATTTTCGGATAAAGCATATAGTTATCAACCCCAAGAGATTAATTGCGTTGGTACTTATGCTAGTGATTGACTATGCAAATATCGAAACGCAATCGATTTATGGAGAAGGGATTCCTCAAACCAAAAAGGTGGACTTAATCGCCTTTTTTGAGCGAAAACTTGTATAAAATGCCATCTGATAGCAATACGAGGGGACGAGAGAGCTGCATTTACATGTAGTTTTCCACAAGCAGTGTTTTGTGTCCTCCAACCAAATGGGTCAAAATGTTACAAACGACATCGCTCATATGAGAATCTATTTTCCAAAGTATGGTGCGTGCGGCGGCGGCGTGTTGATAATTTGTGTGTAGGGTTATCTGGAAAAAGACCGGCTCATGACATTTGAACGATGACAGAGACTAGGCTCGTCGAGAGGCGTGTGAACTGAAATCATCTGACGTCAGGACGTATGCAATCACTGGTCAAAGATAGACGGTTGATTGGGGACACCATCTCTATCAGACACACTGCCATTATTTTTTTGTGCATGTTTTTGCATAAGATACGGTCAAGCTTGGTGTTGAATGTAACCTCTACTTTGCCAATTCTGGTTTAGCTTTCACTTGTAGATGCTTAGTTCGTTTATGACCGAATATTTGGTAATTAAGATTAAGATACATTTGATTTTTCGCTTGACGTTGGGAAAACTCGTCTTAGATAAGTAAAGCTCGGGAATATGGTCTTTCAAGGAATGGTTCCCAAGTTGTAACGCGTTGCAATGATGTAAGTTTTGTGGAAATTTCAAATGCAAAAGAATTTTAAGATACAAATACTTGGCGCTTTTCAATGACCCAATAAAATTTTATTTTTCTTTTGGTTTCAACTTCTAGATTATTGAATTGAGATATACGCCAAGATCTTGGGTTGTTCCCATTTCAACGTAATTTGTTTTTGAGAAAATTTTGTTTTGGTGGACTCGAAGTGAGGTTATCAGTGACGAAGCTAGAAATCTCAAAGCTTTGGGAGAACACGCAAAATTGTGGCCTCGACTAAACAATTCAGTTAATCTTTGTTATTATTGAGAGTAAGTTTATTGACAAATTCAAAAACAATGAACCTTTTAAATTTGCAAAAATTAATCAACATGTAATTAAAAGGAGATAGTTTAATAAACCCGTTATGTTGGTGAGGTCATTTATTTCATAAACGCCACCACAATAGTTCAAAACAACATCAATTTACAGAAAATACAGAATTTTATGATATACAATAGGTCATTTTTATCTAAAAAGAAATTTCATGCGTTAATTATATGTGATTTAAAGTTTAGTTACCTACAATGAAACATATCTTTTTCAATTGTCGGAGGTTATGCTTGCTGGGTGTGAAGGCGAAGAACGTAATATTTTATTTACATCTAACATGAGCATCAATCAACAAGTAATTTGATTTTTAAAGATTATGATCGTAATGTTAAAATTCCGGTGTGTAAATCTTCTTTATTTGTTCAAATGTAGTCCTCTAACTTGAGTGTTTTGTAATTGAGTCCTCAATTGTGCAAGTTAATCCTCTAACTTACTTGACATTTTCCATGCAAGTCCTTTCTCCGGTCTTCACACTTAATTTATCTTAATATATTTGTTTAATATGGCTGTTTTCGATATTGCTAAACAAAAAAGAGAAAAGTACTTTCAAATTTTAAAAAAGTACTTGGGTTGTTCCTATTTTAATAGTTTGTTTTGGAAAATTTTGTTTTGGTAGACTCGATGCGACATTATCAGTGACAAAGCTAGAAATCTCAAGGTTGGAGTGGAGAGCATGGATTTTCATCTCGGCTTAACAATCTATTTAATTTTGTTATTAATGAGCGATATTAAATATATTTTAATCATGGGCTAGTGACAATTGAAAGGGTCAACTAGCAAATTATATACTTATTATTCTTGTAGAAAAGAGACGATCTATGTATTATTTTTGTGTCATGTAGTGTTGTAGAAACAGTTCGTGTAAAAATTTGCCAGTTCTAATTTTAAAAAAATAAAAGAAAATGCATCAATTCAAATACTAGAGTCGAGTGAAATATCAACATCATGGCGTTTTTCCTATTTCAATGGAACTATTTGAAAAACTTTGGTTTGGTGAACCAGAAGTGAGGTCATTGGCGATGGAGTGAGAAATCTCAATATTGTCTGATGCACGTATGAACAAATAGGTGTCCATGGCCTTATGCACTCCCAAAGTCAATTGAACTTCTGAAATTTTCGTATAGAAGATAATTTCACTTTTTTAGACGACAAATTGATACTATAGTTCTCGTCAAAGAAAAGATGGAAAGTCTTAAAAACAATAGGAAATGCCAGTTAGTAACTGTCCTGTCCATGGATATCGTTCAGAGTTTTTGTATTATTCTTAAACCTTTCTGTATTTTTGTGTCAATTGACATAGAATGTACAGTACGGCCTACATCACTTAAGAAGCAACATCTCCGGTATAACATATAAGACCTAAGTAAGAACGGGAAGGATAAGATAATTCAGCTGTATAGAGGGCTCCAAGGATGATGGCGAGAGTGATCAAGATGACTATAACCCATCTCACGACCGTCTAAAAAGAGACATCCAAACGTCTCGTCTGCACTGATCCTGCACTGTTCTTTCATCATCAAACCGCCATTCTTGACCGCCTTCTTCTTCCCTTCCACCATCGCTAGAACACTTTGGAACACCAAAACTTCACATGGGATTCGCAGGACACCCGTCTGCTGAAACCCGAACACCTCCTCGGCCTCTCGCAGCAAGAACCTGAACGCCGGTTAGCCCAAGCAGTATATTGGGATGACAAACCTCTCGAGCTCTTCCCCAATGCAGACTGCAAGGTGGCCTTTCGGGACAACATTGCCTTTGCCGCTGCTGTGCTTCTTGTTGTTGGTGCTGTTGTCGCCGTCTGATGATAGAGAAGAGATCGTTCTTTTGAGGAAGCTTATGCACTTGGGAATGCCGCTGCGATTTGGGCTCATGGTAGGGGCAGCTGTGACAGTTCTTGACGAATTTGCGAAGTTCCTCCACTTCTTGAGGAGCTGCCAGAGTCAAACCACTTCGCTGATCTTGTTAGACTTTTTAGAGGACTCCATGGCTTCCTCAAGAAGAAGAAGAAGAAGAAGTGAGGAGGAGGAGGAGATTAGAATATGCCCTTACCTTAGAAACTGGGCCCTTGCTATTCATAGGAGTTGCGAATCTTGAAATTGAGAATTGCAGATCGCTCCAAAAGTGGTGGGACAAGTTGAACCAGAATGGCCAAGATTATGTGACATCAAAGATAGGCAGGCTCGTTCCTCTTTGTGGTCGTGAGATATTTTAGCCTATTTGTTAGGCATTTTTATTGTATAAATTTCTTCCTGGTATAGAATTCTTCCTTTTTATATATCTCCTAATTAGGGTTATCATATGTCCATATATATATATATCAGGTCTGAGCATTGTAAATGTACAGAAAACATATTCATTGAATACAAAAAGAAGAGTCTTTTTCTACATGGTATCAGAGATCTAGGGTTTTATCCTTGGGCTCGCTTTCTTTCTTTATTGCACTGTCCGACGTGCGTCTTACCCTATCTTCTTCATCGCAATTTAGTTTGTGAAGCTGATCTCATGGCCGACGAACAGTCGAGTGTTACAACTAACCAAGCGGATGCTAGTGCCTCTGCTACTGCCATTCTAGCAGACCTGACCGCTGCGATGAAGTAGCTCTTGACCCAGCAGGCCGCGCCGCCGCGACGTTGAACCTCCTGTTGCACCGATTGTTGTCAAGCTTGATGGCAAAAATTATGGCGTATGGTCCTAGGTTGTTGAGATGTATGTCTCGGGCAAAGACAAATTGGGCTATTTGAATGGTGATTCTCCTGAGCCCCCTCCTACAGATCCATCTTTTAGACAATGGAAGACCAATGATTCTACGGTGAAAGGTGGGCTTATCAATTCCATAGACCCAGCCTTGATACCAAACTTTATTCGGTTTCCTACTGCCAAAGCCATATGGGATGCTGTGGCAACGACCTTTTTTGATGGATCTGACACCTCCCAAATCTATGATATTAAGAGGTAGGTTTCTCGATTGAAGCAAGGTGGTGGACCCATCGAGAAATATTACAATGATCTTCAAGGGCTCTGGCGTGAGATTGATTTCCGCCGTCCTAATCCTATGCAATGTCCGGCCGATATTCTGAGGTACAATGCCATTGTCCATGAAGATCGAGTCTATACTTTTTTGGATGGTCTCGATGACCGCCTGTTAATGTTCTTGTTGATGTTATGAAGATGGATCCCTTTCCCACTATTGAACAAGCTTATGCCCGAGTCAGGCGAGAGGATATGCGCCAATCTATCATGCTCTCCACTCTTGTCGAGGTCACCTCTGGGCAAAGGTGATTAGTTAGTGCTTTCTGCCTGGGGACTGGTATGCCAATTCAATTCGAGGGATGCTCTCATTGTGGGAATCCTAAACATATAGCAGTATCTTGTTTTAAACTGCATGGTTATCTAGATTGGTGGGATGATTTTCAGACCAAGAAGAAGAAACA
This sequence comes from Syzygium grande, assembly GCA_024733475.1. NCBI lineage: Eukaryota > Viridiplantae > Streptophyta > Magnoliopsida > Myrtales > Myrtaceae > Syzygium > Syzygium grande. The sequence continues at coordinate 22,846,841 of JAMXDD010000008.1, read as the reverse complement.
AGGCTCCCAAAAGGGGCGAAATGGAGGGCAAGCCTCCTTGGTGACTAGTGGCTTGTCATTAATTCCCATGGAGCTTGAATCTGCTAATGTCGAATCTCTTGAAGGTAATTGTGGGGTTTGTCTTTGCTAATGGACATGGTGATGGTCATCATGGGTGGATAATTGATTCTGGCGCTAGAGATCATATGACTCCAGAATCTGGTGATCTTCTTACATCTACTACACCACGTCAAGATCATATTTACAACGCTAATGGATATAGCTTTCCTGTGACAGCTGCTGGGCGTGTGTCTATCACGCCTTCTCTCTCTCTATCTCATACCTTGCTTGTTCCTTTATTGTCTAATCGTCTGTTATCAGTTGGACAGCTTACTAGTGAGTTGAACTATGTTGTGCTTATGTACCCTGATTTTTGCCTGTTTCAGGACATTCTCACGAAGGAGATTATTGGGCGTGGTACTAAGAGGGAGGGACTGTATTTCGTGGATGAAATTACTTCTGGATGGACCTATCATTCTCGTGGACAGTTAGCTCAAGAGAAGGAACTTTGGTTACGGCACCGTCGGTTAGGTCACCCATCTTTGGGTATTTGGGGTGCGTCCCCTATTACTACTGTATTTGGATTTCGATGGTTTATCATCTTTGTTGATATAAGAATGAGGCTAAAGCTATCTTTCGGACTTTCCACTGTACGGTTCAGACTCAGTTTGGGGCCAAACTTCAGGTTCTCAGGTCTGATAATGGTGGCGAATACTTAAGTAAATCTCTTGCAGCTTATTTTCAAGAATATGGTTTGATACATGAAACTTCTTGCCTTCAAACTCCTCAATAAAATGGTGTTGCTGAGCGCAAGAATCGCCATCTTCTTGAAACCACTCGAGCACTCTTGGAAGGTAGCCATGTTCCCCATCGTTTTTGGGATTCTGCTATAGTCACAGTTGCTTATTTGTTGAATCGCATGCCTTCCTGCATTCTGAGCTATCACACGCCAATGCAAACACTTGCTGCCCACGTGTCTCTTCCTTCGGTTCTTACATTGCCTCCTAAGGTGTTTGGGTGTGTCACTTATGTCCATCTTCACAAAAATTAGCGGACCAAACTTGACCCTTGTGCAGTTAAATGTGTGTTTCTTGGTTATTGCCCTTCTCAAAAAGGGTATCGGTGTTATGATCTTGTCGGGAAGCATATGTATGTCACCATGGATGTAACATTTATTGAGACGGAGTCCTATTTTCCTTCCCCCCAGTGTCCTATTTAGGGGGAGACTAGTTGTAGAACCATACATTGGTGAGAGGTAGGAATTCCAGGAGCGATGGATGGGTACGCACGACAACGTGATTTTGAGGCTGCACGTGATTCTGAGGCTGCTGAGGCTGAAGGTTTTAAGCTACTGCCGCATGATTCTAAGGCTGCAGACCAGACCACACTGAATTACGACATGGGTCCGAACAGGTGTCAATAGATGCACAGCTACAACTGTCAACAGATGCGCAACTGCAACAGCCCTCCTTGTCTTCGTCCTCTTTGCCCTCTTTAGTACCACTCTAAGCTCCTAAGAATGCACCTGAGGTAAGTACTTCTACTGTACTTGATTCTTTTGAAGATACTAATGTGCTTACTAGTTATAAGCTATCCAATAGGCATAATAGGGGTAAACCACCGAATCGATATTCTCCAGATGTAGAGGACCGCCAGTCTCAATACCCTATTGCAGACTATGTGTCTGCCAAGAGGTTGTCCACACCACTACAAGCCTTCGTGTTTACGATTTCCTCAGTTCAAGTTCCAAACAGGGTTGAAGAAGCCATGAAGGATCCGAAATGGCTTCAAGTGATGGAGGCAGAGATGGAGGCGTTGGAGAAAAATCGAACTTGGAAACTTGTGGAACTACCAAAGCATAAAAAGCCGGTTGGATATAGGTGAGTGTTCATAGTCAAACATAAGGCAGACGGCACTATTGAGAGGTATAAGGCGCGACTGGTAGCTAAAGGGTATACACAGACTTATGAGGTGGATTATCAGGAAACATTCTCTCCAGTTGCAAAGTTAGACACTATAAGAGTGTTGTTATCTCTGGCTGTAAACTTGGACTAGCCTTTACATCAATTTGATGTGAAGAATGCATTTTTTCATGGAGATTTAGAGGAGGAGATCTATATGGAGCTTCCACCGGATACGGATGTCTGAGATAAGCCCGAACATGGTGCATGGTGGAAAGATCATTGTATGGGTTGAAGCAGTCCCCTCGTGCATGGTTTGGTCGCTTTAGCTCAGCTATGAAAGGATATGGATACTCCCAAAGTAACTCAAATCATACTTTGTTCTTAAAAGGTGCTCAAGGAAGAATGATAGCTCTTATCATATATGTAGACGACATGATTATTACAGGCAATGATAGTGCAGAGATTATGAGACCGCAGGAATTATTATCAAGGGAGTTTGAGATAAAGAACTTGGGAGGTTTGAAATATTTCCTAGGAATCGAGGTTGCTAGGTTGAAGGAAGGAATTTACTTGTCTCAGCGGAAGTATGTTCTTGATCTTTTGACCGAAGTTGGCATGCTAGATTGTAAGCCTGCAGACACTCCTATGGTACAAAACTGTAAGCTTGGAGAGTACCCTGATCAAATGCCTACTAATAAAGAGAAATACCAAAGGTTAGTAGGTCGATTGATTTACTTATCACATACATGTCCTGATATTGCTCATGTAGTAAGTGTGGTGAGTCAGTTCATGCATGCACCTAGTGAGGATCATATGAGTGCTGTGTGGCGCATCATTCGATATTTGAAGTCAACCCCAGGAAAGGGGTTGCTATTTGCAAAGAATGGCCACCTTGATAGAAGGTTACAGATGCAGATTGGGCCGGAAGTGAGACAGACAAGAGGTCTACATCAGGGTATCTTACATTTGTGGGAGGCAACCTTGTTACATGGGGAAGTAAGAAACAAAAGGTTGTAGCTCGGTCTAGTGCAGAAACTGAATTCAGAGGTGTAGCAAAGGGGTTATGCGAACTTCTATGGCTTCGAAAGCTGCTAACTGAGCTCGGGTATCCACCAGGTTTAGCAATCAAATTGTTTTGTGATAATAAAGCAGCCATAAACATTGCTCATAATCTAGTTCAGCATGATAGAACCAAACATGTGGAGATTGACAGACATTTTATCAAAGAGAATTTAGAGGCAAAAGTGATCTAGTTACCATTTGTCAAGTCTGAAGACCAGTTAGCTGATATATTGACAAAAGCTTTGTCAAGTAGAGAATTTCATTGCTCACTTATCAAGTTGGGTATCAAAGACATCTTTGCACCTACTTGAGGGGGAGTGTGGTCGTGAGCTATTTTAGCCTATTTGTTAGGCATTTTTATTGTATAAATTTCTTCCTAGTATAGAATCCTTCCTTTTGTATATCTCCTAATTAGGGTTATCATATGTCTATATATATATATATAAAACAGGTTTGAGCATTGTAAATGTACAGAAAACATATTCATTGAATACAAAAAGGAGAGTCTTTTTCTACACTCTTCTACATATCGAGACTCATAGTGGCTTGATTATGGTGATGACTCATTTCTAGTGTTCCGCAACATCTACATTCGTATTTGGTGAGCACGAGTTGACTGCGACTCTAGAAGAGTACAGCATTCTCATTGTAATTCCTTTAGGACCCGAGCACGTTAGGCCTCATGTTGGTTTAGAACCCACATTTGTTCTAGCAAAACTTTTGAAAATTAAAACTGATGAAGTGAAAAAGCTTTTGAATAGTAACAATAATGCTTGTCCATTTACCTTTTTGGCAGAACATTTTTCAAAACAATCATCATTACACCAATTGGGTAAAAGTTTTATTGTGGCTTTTTTCGAGTTCATGATTTTTCCTTATTATAGGAATGCCATTAATCCCTCAATTGCATGGGTAGTCAAGCAAGTATGTGCCAGTATGATTTCATCAATATGATTTTGGCTGAAACTTTCTTGTCTCTTACTTGCTTTAAAGAAAATGGGAGAGGAGCTTTTCATGCACCCCCTGAACTTTTACAAGTTTGGTTCCTCTCCCACAAACAAAAATTTGGTATCCACATGGTTATATTTGAGTTCAACAATTCTCGCCACCCAATCCAACAATTCATAGAAAAGAAGTTTGATTTATGCTGAGTGGATTTCGCTCAGAATGATCAAGATTATTGAACCACAGTGGAAGATATTGCGAATGACTGGGTTGATTGTCACACACAAGAGATTGTTTGGCCAAATGTCATCAAGAGGAAAGAGAAAATTTATCATGCTTTATCGCACTACATCCATCATCATCAAATCAATTCCGCTTTATTGCCAGTTATACCTAAGGTGTCACTGAATCCCACTTGCAAAGCACGAATTGAACAACTCGAGAAGAGAATGGAAAAAGTTGAAGCTCGCGAAGCCGTTTTAAAAAAAGGCCTTCGTGACACAGTCTCTAAATTGTATTTAGATCATGCTATTTAAAATTTGTCAAATTTTCTAGAATGATCAGCTTTAAATTCTTGTCAGTTTGATGTCTTAAGGAGTTTGACTTTCATGTACAATCAAATTCTTTGCAAATAATAAAGTACATATTGTCATGGACCAACTTCATTTGTTGTGATGCTTTTTGTTGTTTTCTTTTCTTTTCAATACAAGTGAGGTGTAACTTTGATACATCACGGCTCACCCAAGATCACCGATTCATACTTGTTCTAGAGCTGTAATGGCCGATAACAATGAGCAAACTCACATCGCCGCCCTTGAGACAGAAATGAAGCTAGTCCTGAATATCCTAGAACAACTCTCCAAGCAAATCGATTCCATCAAGATGAATGCTACTCCACCAGCTCAGCCAGTTGAAGTGGTTTTACCACAACCCCCCTCTTGTTGTCGACCTGAAAGACAAAGGAAAAAACGTCTCCACAGGTGGCTCACCAACTTTTGATGATACACCCCCAGTCAAGGATGCTGACGCATCTCAGACCCCTGCAAATGACTAGGTGCAAATAATACCTTTGACCATGCCAAAGACCAAGGAAAGCAAGCGAATTGCGAAGATTGAGGAGAAACTTAGACAACTCCGGGGTTACGAAGAGGAGCTCCCTAGAGACTTTTCCCACATTGCTAAGGTCAAGGTCCCCAAAAAAGTTCAAGATACCCGAGTTCAATAAATATGATGGCACTTCCTGTCCCAAGTTGCACATGCAGTATAACTTGATAAGATGACCCCACGTGCTAATAACGTGCCCCTTATGATCTACACCTTTCAAGAGAGCTTGATTGGGCCAACTCTACAATGGTATATAATGAAGAAGATTAATCTGTTCGAGGCTTGGGAAGACCTTTATGATGCTTTTCTACGGCAGTATAAATTCAATATTAATGTCGCACCCTCTTGCGAAGACTTGGTTCATATTGAGAATAAGAAGGTCGAGTCTTTTAAGGTTTATGCTACCAGATGGAGAGCACTGTCCGTGCAGATTACACTAGACTAAACGAAAAAGGAGATGCTAGATATATTTATGAAAACTTTGCCATTCAAATTTCACAACCGAGTGCTTGGATCCAAATTTGACTCGATCGCAGAGTTGATCTTAGTGGGTGAACGCATCAAGCTTGCCATTCGTGATGGCTGGGCATCTAACCAAACTTGGTCGTCTAAGAGATTCATGAACAAGAAAGATAAGAAGCCATAGCAGAAGTTAACGCAGCCTATATACAACCAACTCACACCCAAACCCTGAACGCCCAGCAATGTGGATCACAGCCATTCTTCCGGCTAGCAGAGGGGCCCTTCCTAGTGATAGTTCACACCGCTTCCCAAGCCCTTGTCAAAGATTCTCCCAATCCTCCAGAATAAAGGTTTATTCGCCAAGGAGCTGAGGCATCCTAATCCCAACCGCTTCCCCAATTATGACCCGTCCAAGACTTGTGACTACCATATGGAAGAAAAGGAAATTTTCGTTGATGATTGCTTTACACTCAAGCACAAAGTTTAAAATCTTCTGGACACCAAGGTATTCTTCTTCGGTATTGGACAACCTAACGTTTAGAAAAATCCATTGCCCGATCATGCAGAAAGAGTAAATGCCATACTCGATTTTGATGCGGGAAGAAAGAAGAGCTTAAAAGTGCATGTTGATGATGTTTATGACAATCTAGTCTGAGTCGAATATTATTCAGACAAAAAATAGCCCATTATGTCTCTAAAGATACAAAGAATTAAGGCATTGATCGATGAAAAAATATTAGTTTATGCGGATCATACTAGTATAGTTGGAACAATTACTCCCATCATCATTAATTTAGAAGTCGCTCATCTAAACATCAGGACTAATGAGGCCAACCCAATAACCCATGATCATTGACATACCACCATCCAACAATGAAGAACTAATCCTTGATATTACACAACCTTACGCGGTCCCATGGTGTTATGACATGGAGATAAATGTAGTTACTTAATTCGAACATACATATGCTCAGGCCAACTCGCAACCTGTTGGCCGGTTAGTGATGAGGAAGCAAAAGAGTTCTTGGCTGTAATTACAAAGAGCGAATATAATGTGGTGGATCAACTTCCGAAGATGCCAGCCTAAATATCTTTGTTAGAATTACTTTAAACGTCGGACAAGCACCAAAAGTCCCTCATGAAAGTCCTTAGCGAAGTACATGTCCCAGAATCTATCAAATAGGATAAGCTAGAATAATTTATGGGGTCCAGTTTGATAAATGAGGAATTCCCAACTGAGGGAAGAGGACACAGCAAAGCTCTCTATATATCGGTCAAGTGTTGAAATACCCCGTCGCAATCGACCTCCGGTTTTATTTTCAAACAATGGGATCTCGCCTGGTACACGCTAAGTCTAGGTCTAGGACTTAACTTGGACTCTTCCAAGCCCATATCATATCGCAACTTGAAAAGAGGGGAAGAGGGCCTAGGCCTGTCAAGGGGGGGAAAGAAAAGGGCCGGGTTAACTAGGTCCAATTAGAAAATTTTTTTAAAATTTTTTTTAATTTCTATTAATGCAAAATGCACCTAATGTCTACATGCCATGCAATTAAATGAAAGTTTTTTTTTAGGGGTTGAAAATTTAAGTCCTAATTTTTGTGCAATTAATCTAATTGGGCAATTAAAAATAGGTGTCAACACACCCTGGTGGCCCGCATACTCATCAATAAAGGGTCAGCTTTAAACATCCACCCCTTGGCGACTCTAAAGCACCTTAAGTACCACTTGGAAAAGATCTGTGTAGCCAAGACTTCTATCCGTGCATTTGATGGAACCAGGAAAGAAATGGTGAGGGAGGTTGACTTGGATTTCCAAATTGGACCAGCACTATTCAATGCGATCTTCCAAGTTATGGATATCCCTACATCATTCAACTTCTTGCTGGACACCTTTGGATACATGTAGCAGGAGCTTTGCCCTCAAGCCTCCATTAGAAGGTAAAATTTATGATCGAAGGGAAATTCATCATAATCCAAGGAGAAGATAATTTTAGAATCTATCACGAAACAGCCATCCCGTATGTAGAGCCAGATTGCAAGGCTGAATCCAGTTATCAAGCCTTCGAATCGGTGTCAACCATTCATGTAGCTTGAGGTTCTACTATACCAACCCCAAAAGTGTCAAAGCCTACAGTCATGATAGGCAAGGTTATGGCAGGAAGGGGCTTTAACCCAAAAGTGGTAGATTGGGAAGGCAGGGTCAAGGCATCCACTAACCCATTGAAGCTAAGCGGAAATCGTATACGACTGGGTTAGGCTATTGCGTTGGGGGTAGACAATCTCAAAGGGGAAGAGGAAGAGGAAGAGGAAGGGAAGGAAAAGCTAGTCCTACCTTAACCCACATCAGGTCCAAATTCCCAGGACCCGCAAAGATGATACACGAGGAAGTGGATTCGATATATGCCGTAAGATAACTGAACTTTAGCATCCAAGATATCGTTGTCTCCACCGAGTGAGCGCATGAGAAGGGAAACACTTGAAGGAATCATTGACTTGTTCGAAGAGGAGTTTGTGTTTGCCATTGATGAAGCACAAGTTGATGACAAGGGTTCAAAACCCCTATTGCATGACCATATGCAAACTTATGAAGTCTCGAACTCTAGCGATGATGAACATGGTCATTCAACTAATATTCAACGTAATTGGGAGCAGCATGAAAACTCGAAGCCACTTACTGCCGAGCAAATTATTACCCTAAACCTCAGTGACACTGAGGACATCAAGGAGGTCAAAATTGGGGCAAACCTAACTGAACATGAGGTTGAACGCTTGACCCAGTTGCTAAAAGAATATCAAGATGTTTTCGCATGGAACGATGCTAATATGCCAGATTTAGACCCATCCATTGTCAAACACTACCTTGTGACCAATCTGGATATGCCTCCCAAGAAGCAAAAGCTACACAGGACCAAACAAGAATTCTCCAAGAAAATAGTGGAGGAGGTCATGAAACTCCTTGATATGAATTTTATTGACGTCTCACAATATCCCGAGTGGGTAGCAAACATAGTGCTGGTGGTGAAAAAATATGGCCGCATTCGAGTCTGTGTTGACTATAGGGACTTGAATAAAAAGAAATTTCATGCATCAATTATATGTGATTTACTGTTTAGTTGTCTACAAAGAAACATATCTTTATCAATTGTCGGAGGTTATGCTTGATGGGTGCGAGGGCGAAGAACGTAATATTTTAGTTACATCTAACTTGAGCATCAATCAACAAGTAAATTGATTTTAAAAGTATGATCGTAATGTTAAAATTCCGGTGTGTAAATCTTCTTTATTTGTTCAAATGTAGTCCTCTAACTTGAGTATTTTGTAATTGAGTCCTCAAAACATTTTTTGTACAAGTTAATCCTTAACTTACTTGATTTTTTTCCATCCAAGTCCTTTCTCCAATCATCGCTCTTAATTTATATATTTGTTTAATATGGCTGTTTTCAATATTGCTAATCGAAAGGGAGAAAAGTACTTTCGAATTTTAAAAAAGTACGTGGGTTGTTCCTATTTTAATAGTTTGTTTTGGAAAATTTTGCTTTGGCAGACTCGATGCAACATCATCAGTGACGAAGCTAGTAATCTCAAGGTTGGAGTCGAGAGCATGGATTTTCATCTTGGCTTAACAATCTATTTAAATTTGTTATTAATGAGAGATATCAAATATATTTTAATCATGGTCTAGTGACAATTGGAAGGGTCAACTAGCAAATTATATACTTATTAGTCTTGTACAAAAGAGACGATTTATTTATTATGCTTGTGTCATGTAGTGCTGTAGAAACGGGTTGTGTAAAAATTTGTCAGTCCTAATTCTCAAAAAATCAAAGAAAATGCATCAATTCAAATACTAGAGTTGAGTGAAATATCAACATCGCGGGGTTTTTCCTATTTCAATGGAACCATTTGAAAAGCTTTGGCTTGGTGAACTCGAAGTGAGATCATTGGTGACGGAGCGAGAAATCTCAAGATTGTCTGATGCACGTATGAACAAATAGGTTTCCATGGTCTTATGCACTCCCAAAGTCAATTGAACTTCTGAAATTTTCGTATAGAAGATAATTTCACTTTTTTAGACGACAAATTGATGCTATAGTTCTCGTCAAATCAAAGATGGAAGGTCTAAAAAACAATAGGAAATACCATTTAGTAGCTGTCCTGTCCATGGATATCGTTCAGAGTTTTTGTATTTTTGTCAAACCGGTCTGCATTTTTGTGTCAATTGACATAGAATATACAGTACAGCCTACATCACATGAGAAGCAACATCTCGGATATAACATAGATGACCCAAGCAAGAATGGGAAGAAAGGATAAGATAATTCATCTGCATAAAGGGCTCCAAGGATGATGGCGAGAGTGATCGAGATGACGATAACCCATCTCACCACCGTCTAAAAGGAGACATCCAAACGTCTCGTCTGCACTGATCCTGCACTGTTCTTTCACCATCAAACCGCTATTCTTGACCTTCTTCTTCTTCCCCTCCACCATCGCTAGAACACTTTGGAACACCGAAACTTCACATGGGATTCGCAGGACACCTGTCTGCTGAAACCCGAACACCTCCTCGGCCTCTTGTAGCAAGAACCCAAACGCCGGGTGGCCCAAGTAGTACATTGGGATGACAAATCTCTCGAGCTCTTCCCCGATGCAGACTGCAAGGTGGCCTTTCGGGACAACGTTGCCTTTGCCGCTGCTGTGCTTCTTGTTGTTGGTGCCATCTTCGCTGTCTGATGATAGAGAAGAGATCGTTCTTTTGAGGAAGCTTATGCTCTTGTGAATGCCGCCGCGATTTGGGCTCATGGTAGGGGCGCTTGTGACAGTTCTCGATGAAATTGCGAAGTTCCTCCACTTCTTGAGGAGCTGCCGGAGTCGAACCACTTCGCTGATCTTGTTAGACTTTTTAGGGGACTCCATGGCTTCCTCAAGAAGAAGAAGAAGAAGAAGAAGAGGAGGAGGAGGAGGAGGAGGAGGAGGAGAGATTAGAATATGCCCTTACTTTAGAAACTGTGCCCTTGCTATTTATAGGAGCTGCGAATCTTGAAATTGTGAATGGCAGATCGTAAAAAGTAAGCATTCACACGATAGCTTCGTGTCTAGGGTCGCCATCGGACACAATTTACTGGGCCCTTTTCTAAGGCCCTTGTACATATCGGAGTCGCGAATCTTGAAATTGTGTCTAGGTCGCCATCCGACACAATTTCAATTTCGTTGACCAGCTCATGAAAAATTTTGTTTTGGAATTTGCTCCCAAACAAATGATACGTGCTCCTTTAGGCAAATACTTTTCTCAAATCAAAATCAACCATCCAAAATTGAATTGGAACACATATTTGGTACACGCTTTAACACGGTGTGCAAAATTAAACTTTTTTCCCTAAGTCATATACGTACCAAAAACAAAAAATCAACATAAGAAGATCCACCATGGACTACTTCATAATGTAATGATAAACAAGACATTCACATAAGCATTTATTGTCCTATCATTTTTGTCTTTGTCTCAGTTTATTTATAAAAAAAAATACCTAATAGTTAATCAATTAAACTCAATAAGAACTTTAGCGAGTATTGGTCGAAGAGACTAAATTCACTCATTTATTTACATGGACTAAAACCAACAATACAAGTATAAGGGTCGTTGGGTATAATATGCAGAGTTTCTAGATAATTTACTCCAATTATTACTAATCTGCAGAAAGGAAAATATGTGTAGGTACATCTCAACACATGTATGAAACTTTTAATTCTTTACGTCATCCTCACTATATATGTCAGAAAGTTTAGTTGGCTAAGTTGACAGTATAACTTTTCTATGCTTTCTTTGTGGAAGAGGAAAAACATGTGGGGAGATAAAAATGGTGGGAAGAAATTTTTGGGCCCTCTTGTGACATTTTCATTGCATCATCCTTAGGCCCACAATTTTCCATATGATTCATTTGCACGATATAGCATGACACGCAATTAAACAGATTTTGATTTGACATGAACGGTTTGTGTCATAATATTATTAAAATCATGTCTCATGCCGGATAATCCACTTAACTTGTTTAGAGACAAATTGTTATGTTAATTATCATTTATTTCAATACAAATCGAGACAGTTCGATATGTATATTAAACATGACTTGTTTGGATTAGACATGTTTGTATTATTTCCTAGTTTCAACACGACACGAATGGTTAGTCCCAACTCATTGTTTGGTGGGTGACTTGTCACACTACAAAAAAACAAGGATTTAGCCACGAAAAATTAGCCACGAAAAATTTTTCGTGACTAATTTGCAACAGATTTTGCGACGAAAACTAAATTCGTCGCTACTTTGCTACAGAATTAGCCACGAAAAGTTTTTCGTGGCTGATTTGCGACGGAATTTGCTACGAAAAATTTATCGTGGCTAATTTGTCACATTATTTGCCACGAAAAACGTTTCATGGCTAATTAACCACGAATTTAGCCATGAAAAGTTTTCATGGCTAATTTTCGACGGAATTTGCAATGAAAATTTTGCGTGGCTAATTTTTGCAACGGAAATTACCACGAAAAATTTTTCCATGGCTAATTTGTGACGGAATTTTCCACGAAAAATTTTCCGTGGCTAATTTGCGATGGTGAAAAAAAAATTGTCACTAATTTTGCAACAGTATTTGCTACGAATACAGAATTCGTCGCTAAATTTGAGATGGTAAATAACGTTCGTTATGTCCCACCCCATCTCCAATTTCTCTCTCTCTTGATTCCTCATATCTCGCTCGCTATTCTCCCTCCCTCTCCTTCTTTCGTTTCTCTCGAGAAACTTCTTTGCACTTGCGCAAATCAGTCTCGGTAAAGCTTTTTCACCGGTAAGTATCGTGACCAATTGGCTTCGTCGCAAAACTATTCATAACTGGATTCGATTTTTTTTATTTTATTGACTTTTTTTTTATTTTTCTGTTTTTTTCCTAACTTGTTCCCCGGTCGCTGGTCGCCGAACCAGCGACCGGCGAGAACTCACCGGCCATGGGCGAGATCGAGCGGCCTCGCCGTGGCCGCTCGACCTCGACTAGACGTGACAAAGGTATATGAAATATGAACCATTTGTGTTGGCACAACAAGCAATTCAAGTATATTATGCATCATATCCTAGTTTGAAACTTGACAAAGCTAATTGGTGGGCTGTATGTAAAACAAAAGCACGAAGAAAAATTGAAGAACACTGGAAGGATACAGCATATCAACAAGAGGAAGTTTGTAACACGGTTGAAACTGAGGAATATAACATTCCAAATTTACGAGATCCATGTGGAGTAATGATAGATGTGGATCCAATTGAAATTCGTGAATCAAATTTAGAAGGTGTTGCAGAATCTGATTTTGAGACAGAGGATGAAGATGATAATGCTCATGAAGAAGATTAAGGTGAAGACGAAGGTGAAGAGGAAGACGAAGACGAAGACGAAGACGAAGATGAAGACGAAGATGAAGATTATGATTTTTGAGACTTTTTAAAGTATTACGTTCGTGGCAAAAAATCGTGGCTAATTAGCCACATAGGTAGCCAGGAAAATAGAGTTTCGATGGTTTTGCGGACTCTATTTTATTTTCGTGGGTAAATACGTGGCTAATTAGCCACGTAATACGTTCGTTGCAAAAAATCGTGGCTAATTAGCCACGTATTTAGCCACGAAAATACAGTTTCGATGGTTTTGCGGACTTTATTTTATTTTCGTGGCTATATACGTGGCTAATTAGCCACGTATTACGCTCGTGGCAAAAAATCGTGGCTAAATTAGCCACGTATGTTGCCACGAAAATAAAGTTTCGATGGTTTTGCGGACTCTATTCTATCTTTGTGGCTAAATACGTGGCTAATTAGCCATGAATTTTGCCACGTATGGATTCTGTACAAATATTTCTGCTCAATGCCGCCAAGAAAATTTCGTCTAAAAAATTTTTGCGCTCAAAACATAAAAAGAAAAAACCCTTCTTAGAACAAGAAGCCCCCTGTTCAGAAACCCTCTTTACAAAAACCCTCTTCGCTTACCCTCTTCACAAACCCTAACAAGAAGCCCCCTATTCATCTTCATCTTCTTCTCTTGCAGTTGTCTACCCCCAAAATAACTACCCCATCATCACTCGCTCGGCTCATTCAAGCAATTGCACCTATATTTCTGCACTTCCTGTGGCTAGCTGGTGTTCGCTTCCCTACATCACCTCTAGCTTTTGAGGCTTTCGTCACTTCGGTGCGACTGCAAGCGGCTCTTTCCGACGTGACTGCAGGCGGCTCTTGCTTGTCGTTCGATTTTTTTCATCTCCTGTGACTCACCAGCTCTCTCTCGGCTCTCAGTTCACTCTCCCGTCCGCCCGGTAAGTCTCAAGACGATCGTATTTTGTCACTCGTCTCCACGCCCGAGCCCAATTAGGGTGGCCCTCGCAGATCGGCGAGCATCCCTCCCGATCTGCGTGCGGAGGGCCACTCGAGCGCCAGCGTTTATAAGGTAACTGAAGTCATAATTTATTATCATCACATAGGGAATCGCTAGTTCGGATGGCGGTTGTAGGAAGAAAAAGAAAGGTTTTGATGTTTTCCATGTTAAATTTTAATTGTATATGCATCATGAAAGCCTCGATGCATACTGGGTTTGAAGGCATAAACTATCTGCTTAAACTTTGTTGTCAAGGGAAAAAAGCAAAATATGACCCATCAACTCAAACAAGATTTGACCCTGTTAACTTAAAGCAGAGCAAATTTCTACTCTTTCACGTGGTGCATTAAGGTTTTAAAGTACTGTATAGTCACGCAGTTCGTTTATCATATCCTGATTGAAACTAGACTTCTCTGCTTGTCTATGGGATGTCTGGAGGATACTTAGTTAAAGCTGCTCTATGATATTTTCTGAAGTATCTGTACAAAACTCTTGTCGTAATGTATGAAGCGTGACTGATGTTACACTTACTGCTTGTGGATTTTGAAGGCCTTCACTAGATTAGATCTCGTTATCATATAAAAATTGGATGCCGTCACTTAACATTCCCCTAATTCATTGTTCCACTTAGTCCAGTAATGTGGCCCTCAGAGATGCAGTTTTCCACAAGTATCCTTTCCATGATTAACCCCAGAGCTTTTGTATGCTCTTTCCATAATCAAAGTCATTTGCTATTCTCTGACTATCCTTGCACATGCAACTGACCTATTTAGCTCTAAATTCTAAATGGCGAATGGTTGCTGCATGTATATAAAGCTTGCGCTTCACCAACTTTTGGTTCTGCTTTTTTCGAGGAGATATAGTGTAAATAGGCTGGTGGTGCACATTTCACTAGACTATATCTCATTGTTGAAAAAAATGGATGTTGTCACCTTTGAACATTCTCCTTATTCATTGTTCCTCTTAGTCCAGTTATGTGGATGTTGTCATCGGAGATGCAATTTCCCCCCCGTAATCCTTTCCCATGATTACTCCCAGAGCTGTTGTATTCTCTTTCTATAATCAAAGTCATTCTATTGACATTTGCTTGGCTTGCCTCAGCTTCAACTGCATTCTTCTCTTCCCTATTGATGCAATAGGATTTCATTAAGAACAGGTTTCTTATCTTTATTTCATAACTTGGCATTTGTTTATTCATTCTTCAGAGGAGGATCCACCCTCGAGTTTATCTCTTGCTTTCTGAAACAAAATGGTAAGCTTCATGACGTACGTCATTTTGTGTCCCTAATATATGTTCATATTTTTTAATATATTTGTCTAACCTTCTTACTTATCAGTATAAACGTGGAGGTTACATATGTAGTGCGGTATCACAAAGAAGACCGGCCCCTTCCCTTTCCTCGTCCTCATCCTCATCCCCCGGCCCTTTCCTCTTCTCCTGTCCCAGCCCTTTCCTCTTCTCCTATCCTTTCATCTAACTCTCAACCACTACATGTTGATGGACAACATGGACACATTGGCCCATCCTCCAAACCTGAAGAACATATTTCAGTTCCATCTCCTTCGATTGCATGTCGTGGGTTCCACCTTCTTCTTCAGTGCAACACTTGAATGTTGAAGAAGATAGCCGATTGATGATATGCCCATATGGAGATTCATAAGTACTTCAATTTTTAACGTATATGTAAATTATGGATGTCAACTGAATTGTCTACGCTGCAAATTATCCGTATGCTTCATTGTTTCATTGACCATATTATTATAACCTGTTTGTAGATTCATGGATGGCACCCATGTTGTAAGGCAACTTAATAAAATAATCGATAATTGTTGGATGGGGCAATATATTAGTTTCAGCAGCGCTCCAAAAGAAGTAAAGAATTTATGGTGGAATGAGTTCAAGGTAAGTTTTGTCATTCTATTTCCTCACGAATTATTTAGTGCATGGTAATGGATATATGACCTATGACCCTCATAATAACTTTTGGTTGTTTTTGTATCGATTGTAGCGGAAGTTCAGGTGGGATGAAATTGAAGAGAATGAAGTTAAAAGAATTTTTAAGAAAAAAGCCGGTGATCACATGCGAAATGTGATAAATAAAGCAAAGAGAAATCAACGCAAGCCAGATTTTATTACAGCCGACAATTGGATGGAAATTATGAGAACTTGGGAAACTGAGAAGTATAAGCAAATAAGTGAACAGAATAAGAAGAATCGAGCTTCTAGTTCTAGTGAAGGTTCTGCGTCTGCCACATATGCTGGGGGTTCTATCAATATCGGAGAGCATAGAAAAAAGAATGGTAAGTTTGTTTAAACATGTTGTAAGTTAATTTAATTCAATGATTACTCATTTATGTTTATATTTTGTAGGCGGATGAATTGGGGATGGAACCGACATTTACAGCTACATTTGAACGTACATTTCAGAAAAAAGACAAGACGTGGACTGGTGATCGAGCAAAAAATATTAAGGTATGTAAGGTTTATACTTTGGACTTTATGGAAATTATAATGAAAACCATGAATACTTTTAATACTTATGGTAATTATATATATGAATTTATTTTATTTTCATCTATATTGTTAATGTAGGAAAAATATGATGAACTTTTAATGAGCACTGCTAGTGGTGGTGATGGTGGTGATGGTGTTGCTGCGTCTGAGCCATCGGTTGACAGCATGGCATTATGGTTGGAGGCATCGGGTGGGATGAAAGGAGGAAAAATATTTGGGATGAGATCTTTGTCAAGGGCATACACAACGAAGGGTGCTGCAACTTCATCCTCCAATGCTACCGTTTCAAGAAGGACACGATGCGAGGAGCAAATGACCCAAGAATTGAGCCAACTGAAAGATTTACTTGTACAAAAGGATGAAGAATTGAAACATTTACTTGCAGAGAAGGATGAAGAAATGAGAGGAGTGAAACAACAACTGCAATTGGTCTTGCGACACCTCAACATCGGTCCCGTTGAGGTTCCTCCTGTACCTCCCAATAATCCACTAGGTGATGGGCACAATGATGAGCCACACAATAATAATGAGATTGCTGATGATGATGATGATGATGATTTTATTAGCAGTCCTCGCTAGTTCATTCTCTTCGGGGGTAAGCTTATGAGGACCAACTTACAACAATTACTTTCTGTTGAGATCATATTGACCAACCTATGCTTATTTGGAGCTTTTCTTGTGCAGTATGTAGTTCGAGATATTAATTTTACACTTTTCTTTGTGCAGTATGTACTATTCTCATCTTATGAACTTAGGATTTCCAAGAAGGCATTGGAGCACCTATATTTCTCTTGACATCTCAAGTTGGTGGTCTAGGCCTCACCCTTACAAAGGCAGACCGTGTGATTGTTGTCGATCTAGCATGGAATCCAAGGTACTACTGCTTATTCGATTATCGGCCATGAATTCAACTACTTTTGCAAGTACATGAAAGAGGAAAGAAGAAAAGAACTTCTTTTTTTTTGTTATATTGTAAGGGCATATTCAATGCCATTCCTTTATTATGGGACCATTAACTGTTCCACAGCTTTTAAGTACGAATCTGTGTACTGTTTGAGTTCTAACCCATACTTATCATGGGTAATATCATTATGGTAGATGATAGAAGTTCTTACCCAACTTTAAGCTTCATGTTGCTATGCTAAATAATATTTCATGGTACCAATATCACTGAACTAATGATGCAAAGACACATGTAAGGAACATCAAGTCAGCCTTGACTTGATCTATTCATCAATTTTGACACAAGTTAATTTGATCCCTCTTAGTTGACTCATAAAACAATACGATGGAAACCACATAGGATGGAATGTGCCATGATCCCAGTCATTTTATTGTGGGGCGTAAATTCGGAAAATGTGCTGATTCGGAGGGCTGTTTACGTTGGAACTCCACTATTGTAGATTCTTTTCGGAGCTACAGTACATCATCACGCAACAATTGATTCAAGCATAGGCCTTAATCAATGTTAAATATATATTTTAGCAATTAATTTTGCTGCTAATTAGATTTAAAATCGAAATCGTCTCTAAACAATATTTGTCGCAAACTTACTGACAAAAAAATTTCCTAGCAAATTAGCGACGAATTTTGCCACGAATAGATTTTGTAGCAATTTACCGACAAAAAAAAGTGTCTTGGCAAATTAGCGACGACTTTTGCCACGAATACAGTTTTATGGCGAATTAGCGAAATAGCGACGAATTTTTCTACGAATAAAATTTGTGGCAAAATTAGCAACGAATTTTGCCACGAATATAGGTCGTGGCAAATAGCTACGAATTCTGCCACGTATATAGTTTGTGGCAAATAGCGACGAATTTTGCCACGAAATTTATTCGTGGCAAATTAGCGACGATTTTTGCCACGAATAAATTAGTCACAATTTTTGCCTCGAATTATATTTTCGTGGCTAATTTAGCAACGAAAATTGCCACGATAAATTAATGACGAATTTTGCCACGAATACAGTTCGTAGCACAATTAGCAACGAATTTTGCCACGAGTAAAGGTCGTGGCAAATAGCAACGGAATTTTGCCACGAAATTTATTCGTGGCAAATTAGCGATGATTTTTGCCACGAATAAATTAGTCACGATTTTTGCCTCGAATTATATTTTCGTGGCTAATTTAGCGACAAAAATTGCCACGAATTTTTTTTCGTGTCAAATTAGCAACGAAAATTGAAATTTTTTCGTCGCAAAAATTTGCGACGCCTCAGTAGCCACGAATTTTTTTCGTGGCTAATTTCGTCGCAAATTCTTTTAGCCACGAATTTTTCTCTCTAATTTTTTCGTGGAAAAATTTGTGACTAAAACCTTGTTTTTTTGTAGTGTCATTTTCAAAACTCACTCTAATTTGTAATTTCATTTTCTCCCTCCATTCTTTCCTATGTCAGAAGGACACTTTCACTTTCATTTTCGTCCTTTTCTGTTCTTCCTTTTCTTTTACATCTTTACACTAGGAAAAAGAATGGCTCAAATTAGGATCAGATCCGGTTGTCTTGGTTGTGGCGAATGAACTATAAAGTGTAAGGACACTGACACAATAATTTAATGTGACTCATTTGCTGAAGTAAAACCTCATGCGGAGATAAGATAATCCAAGCATTCAAGACATTAGTACTAATACCAAAGCGTGAATAATTGACACGATTTGAGCAAGAAATAAATTGCATAAATAAGACTTGAACACATGGATTTATGAGGTTCGGCGATGTGTTTACTCCACCGAGAGAGAGTGATGAGATGGCTTTGCTACAATCGGTAAAGATGATATTACGGTTATTCAATCACACTTACTCACAAGTGTTTCCTTGTCTTAAACCAAACCCGAACCCCCAAGAATCAATCACAAGAAAGGAGTTTTCTTACACTCTTAACTCTCTTGGATGACGTCTCTCACTGCTCTCTACTTCTCTCACAAATTTTACATATATTGTACATGTATTAAGCGCACTCAGTATACACTGGAGACCAAACTTAATAGCATAATATTTTTTTGCAAAAACTATTAGCCCATGTTTGACGTCAACACGAACTTTAACTTAAATAAGTAAAAAATGTTGTAAGAAATTCTTTACCAAAAAAAAATGCTGTAAGAAATTAATTTTCGTTTTTTTGCATCACCCACAATCATGTTGGCAAGAGTTTGATTCAAACATTCCTAATATGGGCGGGATTTCTTTACAATTCAATTACGAGTTGGATTTTGAATCAATTGAGATTAACTTTCAGACATAATCGACAAGTTTCCACCTTGACGAGAAGTCCAACTTCATCCTCATCAATTGTCGTCTCCCTCCCAAGAGCTATGGGGTTTCTCGCCCGCGGCAGATCCTGGCCATGTCCAAAAGGTATTAGAACTTGGTGAATGGGATACACTACAAAAAAACCGGTTTTTTGCCATGAAAATTTGCGACAACTTTTCCAACGAATATAAAAATTCGTTGGAAATTAGCGACGAAAAATTTTTCGTCGCAAAAGTCGTCGGAAACTTGCAATGAAAATATTTTTTGTGGCAAAATTCGTCGGAAAGTTCCAACGAATTTTGCAACAAAATTCGTTGAAACTTTCCGACAAATTTTGCGACAAATTTAAAAAGATGAATAATTGTTTCGGAATATTCGATATTCGTTGCAAAATTCGTTGCAACTTTCCAACGAATTTTGCAACAAATTCATAAAAGACATATTTGTTCGGCCTATTGAAAATTGGTTGCAAAATTCGTTGGAAATTTGCAATGAATTTTGCAACAAATTGCAATTTTGGTACATTAAAAAACATATGTTATGGTTGTTAGAAATTCGTTGCAAAATTCGTTGAAAATTTCTGAAGAATTTTGCAATGAACTTAAATTTTCGTTACATTAAATTAGGTGTGTACTAACTTCGTTGCAAAATTCGTGGATAATTTCCAACGAATTTTGCAAAGAATTTAAGACACCTATAGTTCGGATTCAATGAAATTTGTTGTAAAATTTGTTGGAAATTACTCACGAATTTTGCAACGAATTTCGATTTTCGGTGCAATAATTTTTGTTTGTACCAATTTCGTTGCAACATTCGTTGGAAATTTCCGATGAATTTTCCAACGAAATTCAAAATAATTGTACCGAAAACCGAATTCATTGCAAAATTCGTTGGAAATTTCCAACGAATTTTGCAATAAATTTTCAATATGGCGACAAATTTATTGTTAATTTTTTGCAAAATTCGTTGGAAATTTCCAATGAATTTTGCAACGAACTTAAATTTTCGTTACATTAAATTAGGTGTGTACTAATTTCGTTGCAAAATTCATGGGTAATTTTCAACGAATTTAAGACAACTATAGTTCGGATTCAATGAAATTTGTTACAAAATTCGTTGGAAATTACCCACGAATTTTGCAACGAATTTCGATTTTCAGTGCAATAATTTCTATTTGTACTAATTTCGTTGAAAAATTCGTTGGAAATTTCCGACGAATTTTCCAACGAAATTCAAAATAATTGCACCGAAAACCGAATTCATTGAAAAATTCATTGGAAATTTACCAACGAATTTTGCAACGAATTTTCAATATGTTGACAAATTTTTTGTTAATTTGTTGCAAAATTCGTTGGAAATTTCCAACGAATTTTGCAACGAACTTAAATTTTCATTACATTAAATTAGGTGTGTACTAATTTCGTTGCAAAATTCGTTGGAAATTTTTAATGAATTTTGCAATCAATTTAAAACACCTATAGTTTGGATTCAATGAAATTTGTCACGTCCTGAACCCCAATGGGCACGCAACGCCCCTTACCTGGTCGAAGAGCGCGATATCCCAGGACTATCGCCGACCTCAAAAATCGTTAGAGATTTACAACCACAGCGGATACTACAACTAATCCCGGACAATCTAAAAACTGGGGAAAGCATTAAGGGAGAATATACATATCTATATCTCATTTCCAAACTTATACCAAAATATTTACAATTACAAGGCCACCCCAACACTTACAAGCCACCATAAATACAAGTGCACTCCACACTACTACGGTCCGTAACAAAAAAAAGGCCTATGACCTGATCAACTTTCCATCCAAAAATGGTACTCGCAAAAAAAACCAATTCCATATCCGGATATTACTCCTTATGCCGCTTACTGGGCGTCCATTCTGAATCCGATTCTCCGCTCTCTGAGTTAGAGACCCCTTGTGTCGATCCATCCACTGAGAACTCTGAATCTGCCCCTATCTCGATCGGATGATTAATGTCGCCCGACTCTGACGGAACCCCATTCTGATATACCTCAGCTAACACATCCGCGAAATGAATTTCTGGTACAACATTGGGGTCCAAATACTGCTCAAAGGGGAGTATGTAATTCGATTCTCCTATAGACTCTTCCGTCTCCCCGGACTCATCTTTAGGCTCTATCTCGGCTTCTACTTCGGGTTCCACCTCAGGCTCCACTTCCTCTGGTTCCTCCTCAGGGATCAGCTCTAAATCTATGTCCATTGGGTCATCCTCAACCTGTGGTCCTTCAGGTTCGGGTTCATGCTCAGGCCCGGATGAACCCTGAGCAGCCACTTGAATGCAATCCCAACTGAGCTAAAACTAGTATCTACACTGGTCAACTCTCTATCTATCGGAGGTACGGCAGTCGGGTCCCAATCTCCAACTAGAGCAAACAGAACATCGAAACCCTTGACGGGCCTGAACTCCTCTCCGTCCTGATCCCGGAAGAACCAGGCAGTGTATTACTGTTCTTCAAAAAGAGGTAAATCTACGTCTACGAAAACAGTAGAAGTGTGCTTAATCCAAGTAAAATTATCGTCAATCGGGAACTCTGCAACCTCAAACTCTTTATGCACTGGTACTCCAAAACGTTCTAGTGGCTGCGGCAGATTATTCATTGCTCAGACGGGGGATCTGAAATAGTTTGATTTATACAACCATAAGACACTTCTCAATAAGTTGTAACCTAAACCCTACCTAGGCTATCACGTTATTCTAGACATAGATAAACACACGACCAATCAATCCACAACAAAAATCCATGAACACACATACCTGGACTCTCGGCACACGAACCTGCACATTAGTCCACTTTTAAAAATTTATTTTTGCACACACATGACACAACATACGAACTTTCCACATATCACGCACACAACGAACATGCCACGTTTCCAACCCGTTCAACATACTGACATTCCACCTCCACTTTCTCGGCCTGCGTAAACACGCCTCGGTCCGATCCCACTTTCACACTATCCTCAGCCCAAGCCAAATGCGAAAGGCCTACATGATCGGAACCCGAGCTTATAATGCCTCGGTCCAATTCCGTTCTCACCCGAGCTAATCGTGCCTCGAACCGAACTCATTCATGCTCTTTCAAGCCTCAGCTTGTGCCAAATGCAACAGACCTACGTGATCGCTGCTCGAGCTTATAATACTCGGCCCGATCCCAACTCACTTTCTCATGCCATTGTCTCAAATTCCGTGCACGCACTTGCGCCCCAAACCTCGCAACATCCCAAACACCACACAAATGCACAATTTCGAATTAAACAGCATTTTTCTTTATTCAAATGTTTTCAAATCATTTTCAGCCCTTCACGGGATTTTCATAAAATTCCAAGACGGACCTAACGGTACCAACCACTCATCAAACAACTCACCACAGCACAGTGCACAGTACTCCCACAGCTCGTGAACAGTAATTTCTGCACTTCAAAACACAAAATCACACTTCCGACTCTTCACGACACTTACATAAAACTCTGAGCCGGACTCAACGGTACTATTCTCATACCCAACAGCACACCACAGCACACTAAGCCCCAATTCACAGCATTGATTGGCCCTTAAATTTCCACCAAAATCCTCGAAATTCAAACTTAGGGCCCGTGATTCAACTTAGCTCGCAAAATCGCAACAACCCATGTCTATCTAAACCCGAAACAGCCCGATCTACTAGGTGAGAGTTTAGATCACAACTTACCGAGTCCTAGACTTTCTCGGCTAGAACAAAAGCGGTGGTAAAACTCGAAATCCAAAGACGGCTTGCGGCGGCGGCGACAATCGGCGACGATCGGCGAGCGGCGACTTGCGGCGGGGGTCCACGGCGGCGAACGGCGGAGGGAGAGGCGGACAAAGGGGCTCACGGTGGTGGGGTCTTGGGTGGGGAGGGGTTTCACGAAGGGGGGGGAGAAGAAATGAGGGAGAGAGAAGAAATGGGTTTGGACCTAAATAGTGTCCAATTTTGACCATAGGCGAAAATGACCAAAACGCCCTTTCCTTACATTTTTAATCCGACGATCCCGATTCGATCTGATCTTGATTCGACGGCCGAGATCGATCCTTGCACAAAAATATCCAAGGGTATTCTTGAAATTTCCAAAATATCCAAGGGCAAAATTGTCCTTCCAAAAATTAGGGGCAAAATGACCAAATTGCCCATTGCCCTTAAAACTACCCCTTCTTTAATACTCAAGGGTAAAATGGTCCAATTCTCTGTTTCTTGCCCAAATCGAATTTTTTCAAAGGATTTAAGCGCACCAAAAATTCATACGTGTCACGTGTAACGTCGTCCTAACGTTCCGGTGTGACTTCCTAATTTTTCGGTGTCCAATTTGGGCAAAAAAATTCAATAATTAAATTCTATTAAACGCAACTCGAGCGTTTCTCGAGCTAACGGGCGGCTTGCTGGGGAAATTCGTGAAATCGACTCATGAGTGATACTAAATCGAGTCACGTGCAAGTTCATTCGGTATGTGACGACCTCGGTTGTCATTAAAATCGCGAAAATCAATCACTTGATCCGAGGGGTACGATCGTTCAGTATAATTTCGAAATCATTCATCAAGTCGTTTCGCGGTCCAACGAAATCACCCGCGATCCACTACTAGGACAGTGGCGAACTGACCCTTAACTATCCTTGAATCGGCTAACAGTGGTTCAAAATATCACTTCCGCGATTTAATGGTCGAAATGCATTCACGATCGAATTTTCTTTAGTCGCGCGAATTTAATTCCCCTATTAGCTTTTCCCTAATAGTTAGCATTCTCAGGAATGATCAGTTCCGGGCGAGAATCTACTGCGAGCACACCTCATAAAACTCAATTATTCAATAAATTCCAATTGGTGGAATTTCGGAATGTCACAAAATTTGTTGCAAAATTCGTTGGAAATTACCCACGAATTTTGCAACAAATTTCGATTTTCGATGCAATAATTTTTGTTTGTACTAATTTCGTTGCAAAATTTGTTGAAATTTTCAACGAATTCGGTTTTCGGTGCAATTATTTTGAATTTCGATGGAAAATTCTTCAAAAATTTTCGACAAATTTTCCAACGAAAATAACTCAGTGCAATTATTGGCCAGAAAGGTGAAATTCATTGGAAATTTTTAATTTGTTGTAAAATTCATTGAAAATTTTAAATTCGTTACAAAATTCGTTGTAAATTTCCAACAAATTTTGCAACGAAAATGGAAAAACATGTTTATATGTTCGGCAACAAACATTTGGTGTGTACCGAGTATTTTTTACTCAACAAACTCTCTTTCTGGTCGTCCTCTTTCGCTGTCCACCTCGTGGTCCTCCTCGCCCTCGCCGCCCTCGCCGCCCTCGCCGTCCGCCTTGCCAGCCACGGTAAGTATCTTAAGATCCGAGTAATCTCATCGAACTACGCAAACTGCGCTGAGATTGAGTCCAGCTGCTTCGCTTGGGCGTTGAGGGCGAGCTTGTGCCGGCTCTAGGTGCGTGTTCATTCGAAGGTCTCCCAATCCAATTGAACATTGCGATTCTTATCAAATTGTCAAATTGTTAATACTTGGTAAGTCTTCTTGACATGGTAATTTTCGCAAATTTTTTTAAGTTTAATTTAGTTGTGTTCAATTTTCGGTATATTAATTTAGTTGTGTTCTAATTTTCCAACGAATGTTGCAATGAATTTAAAAACAATTTGTTGTTCTGTGTAGTCTAAATTCGTTGCAAAATTCGTTGGAATTTTCCAACGAATTTTGCAACAAAATCATAGAACACACTTGGCATATTTGATATTCGTTGGAAAAATAGTTGGAAATTTCCAACAAATTTTCCAACAAATTTAGAATTTGTTCGACTTAATGGAAATTCGTTGCAAAATTCGTTGGAAATTTCCAATGAATTTTGCAACGAATTTCAAACATGTTTGACTTAATGGAAATTCATTGCAAAAGTCGTTGAAAATTTTCAGTAAATTTTGCAACGAATTTATAGCACACCTTAATTTTCCAAGATATTTGAAATTGTCGCAAAAATTCGTTGGAAATTTCCAACGAATTTTTGCGATTTAATTTCAAGCATGCCTAAAATAATGTGTTCTTTGAATTTGTTGTAAAATTCGTTGAAAATTTTCAACGAATTTTGCAACAAATTTCAATATTCGGGTATATTAATTTTGTTGTGTACTACTTTCGTTGCAAAATTCGTGAGAAATTTCCCATCATTTTTGCAAATAAGTCAAAAAACACCTTCTTGTTTGGGTTAATATAAATTCGTTCCAAAATTCGTTGGAAAATTTACAACGAAGTTTGCATCGAATTCAAAAACCGATTCATTAATTTTGATTTGTACACATTTCGTAGCAAAATTGGTGGAAAATTTCCCACGAATTTTGGAACGAATTGAATAACATGTTATTGTTCGGCATAAATCGTTGCAAAATTCGTTGAAAATTTGGCCATATCTA
Organism: Syzygium grande; assembly: GCA_024733475.1. Lineage (NCBI taxonomy): Eukaryota > Viridiplantae > Streptophyta > Magnoliopsida > Myrtales > Myrtaceae > Syzygium > Syzygium grande. Next base: position 22,820,695 of record JAMXDD010000008.1, on the reverse strand, counting down.
TGAGAGTTCTAGGTGAGCTCGCCAGCGGCGAGGCTAGCCCTCGCCGGGACTGGCGAGGGCCAAGCTCGCCATGGCCGGCAACCTTGTCGATCGCCGGCCTGGCTAAGAAGAAAGGGAAAAAAAAAGGAAAAGAACAAGAAAGGAAAAAATAAAATGTATTTAATAGACGAATCTTATGTAATTATTTTTTATTTTAGGTACGTGTCCATTCGAAGGTCTCGCAATCCAATTGAACGTTGCAATTCTCATCAAATTGTCCACTTTCTACTACAAAGATTTCAGCCAAATACTTGGTAAGTCTTCTTGACATGGTAAATTTTCCAAATTTTCCAAGTTTAAAGTAATTATTTCGTAAACAGCATAATTGTAATTTTTTGCATTTTATGGTTTTAATTAACAATATTAAACAATATATATGATATGTTGAATAATTTAAGAGAAATTTTTATTTTTATACAGACACAATGCAAAGAGACAGGGGTTTGATGTAGAATAAGAACTTACCTGGACGGCGAGGATTGACCGATGAGTTTTGTATTGGATTGGAACTATTTTTGAACTTTGCTAGCAGTAAATATGAGTTCATGGATAGAAATAAGTGAAGGTGTCCATGTAAAAAATGCAGTAATGGAAAATTTCAAGACATTGATAAAGTTAGAGAACATCTTTGTAGATTTGGATTCACTCCAAACTATTATAATTGGAGTAGCCATGGTGAACCATTTATATATGATGACAGATATCGAAGAAGCGATCAATTTTCAGTTAGGGAAGAATGTATCTATTTCGAACAATTGAACTCATATTAGGGGATGGTGTTTGATGAAGCCGGTCATAATTTGTATTCAGAATTGAATCATGCAAGTACTAGTTTTACTCCTACACCTAAACAAGTGGGAACTAGTCATGGAGTAGAATTGGAAGAGATAGGAGTTACAAGTTGTAATAAGAATGTGTGTGATGAAACTTCTCAATTTAATCATTTCCAGGAAATGTTGAAAACGGCAGATGAGTCTTTATGGGCAAGTTGTGACAACCACACGCAGGGTATCAGTGACAGCAAGATTGTTAAATATCAAGGCAGAGTATAATGTGTCCGTGGATTGCTTCAACTCTTTTGTTGAAGTAATGCGAGAAACAATGCCTCGTGATAACATCATGCCAAATGATTTTTATGATATGAAAAAGTTTGTGGATAACTTAGGTCTTCCAGTTGTACGAATTGATGTATGTGCTATGGGTTGTATGTTATATTGGAGAGATAATGAATATGCAGAATTTTGCAAATTCTGTAACCAACCCATGTATAAGATTAACAGGAGACAGGGTCGTAATCAGAAGCGTAGACCATGCAAGTAAATATTTTATTTGCCCATAATCCCCATGTTGCAAAGGCTTTATGCGTCGCAAGCCACTGCTGAACACATGACTTGGCATGCAAATCATGAAACAGAAGAGGATCTAATGTGTCATCCTTCAGATGCAGAGGCATGACAACATTTTGATAGAACATACCCCGAGTTTGCGCTAAAGCCTCAAAACATCAGGTTAGGTCTGTGTGCTGATGGATTTGCCTCATTTGGGAAATCAGGAAAAAGTTATTCATGTTGGCCAGTTATCTTAACTCCGTATAATTTTCCATCCAGTATGTGCATAAAGACACCTTATATGTTTTTGACTTGATCGTGCCTGGCCCGCAAAATCCGAAAAAGGCCATAGATATTTATATGCAACCATTGATTGAAGAATTACAACGAGTATGAGTTGAAGGAGTCCCTACGTATGACGTTTCTACTGACCAAACATTTGTAATGAAGGTTGCACTTTTTTGGATGATAAATGACTTCCCCGCTTATGGAATATTATCTGGATGGAGTACAGCTGGGATCTTAAGATGTCCAATTTGTATGGAGAGATCGAAGACTTTCAGATTAAAATATGGTAAGAAGGCATGTTATTTTGATTGTCACAGGCAATTTTTGCCGCTTAATCATACATTCAGAAGGAATAAAAAAGAGTTCATCAAGAATAGGATCGAAAGAATATATCCACCATTGAGGTTGACCGGGCATCAAATATGGGAACGTGTGCAAGAGTTTCCAACTATTATTGAAAACCCGCACGGTACAACTTTTGCATACGGAAATACACATAAGTGGATTAAACGCAGTTTATTTTGGGATCTACCATATTGTAATGCCCATCTTATTCATCATAATCTTGATGTCATGTACATAAAGAAGAACGTTTTCGACAATGTCATAAATACTGTAATGGATGTCACTGGAAAAATAAAAGACAACTTGAACGCAAGAAAAGATATGAGGGATATTTGTGATCGACCATCACTAGATGCGGATGCAAGCAGCAGGGGATCGAAACCCAAAGCAATTTATACATTGGACAAGAAGCAGAAACGGGTCGTTTGTCACTAATTGAAATTGGTGCGATTTTCTAATGGATATGCTTCCAATCTTGGCAGATGCGTTGATATGAATGAATAAAAGTTGACAGATATGAAGAGTCATGATTGTCACATATTTATGGAAAGACTACTTCCGATAGCCTTCAAGGAAGTTCTACCAAACTTTGTATGGGGCGCCATTACAGAGTTAAGTAATTTCATGCATGATATTTGCTTAACAACGTTGAAATCATCACAGATAGAGAAACTAGAGAGAGATATTCCAATTATTCTTTGCAACTTAGAAAATATATTTCCTCTATCATTCTTTGATTTAATGGAGCATCTCTTAGTTCACTTGCCTTATGAGGCTAAAGTTGTAGGTCCCATCTAATTTCGATGGATGTATCCATTTGAGAGGTAATTTTTTTTAATTAAATGTGAAATTACTTCATGATCATATTTTGTTACAATAAACTTTTTTCTACTGCAACTAGATTCTTATATCATTTGAAGAAAAAAGTGAAGAACAAGGCATGTGTCGAAGCTTCAATTTGTAATGCATATATTGTGAAAAAAGTGACAACATTTACATCATACTATTTTAAGCCACACGTGCAATGCAAGAGGCGGAGAGTTGGAAGAAATGATGAGGGTCCCATTGATCCCAATTGCAAATCATTCTCTATTTTCAATTATTTGGGTCGACCTAGCGGCACATGTAAGTTTCGTCACTTAGCAGACGAAGAAAAGGTAGCAGCCCATACATATATTTTATTGAATTGTCCAGAAGTTGAGCCATACTTCGAGTAAGTGTATATTTGTACGTATACGTCAAATAATTGTGTCAAACCGTTGCTAATACATAAATGGTATTTGTTATTAGGAATTTTCGAAATTCAATGTATGGACTACCACCGAATGAGTTTGACCATTTGTGCCAAGAACAATTTGCAACATGGTTCAAAATATATGTAAGTTGAATATGGACGAAATCCTGTTTATTCGAATTTTTTATACATCATATTTTGAAATATATATTATTGATTTGCGCGTGTGTCACCTTAGGCTCACAGTATTGATGCTCAAGTTAGACATCAAGGAATGCTATGTCATCTGTCGTGGGGTCCAAAGTCAAGAGTATGAACTTGGCCAGCATATTTCATTAACGGGTATAATTTTCACAGTCGTGAATATGGAATGGGAAAGGCCACAATGAATAGTGGGGTGTGTGTTCAGTCATCCAATGGTGGCAATTCTCAAGGTGATTTTTATGGCTTGTTGGATGAAATCATAGAGATTGAGTACCATGGACTGTTAATGCGAGTTGTCTTATTTAAGTGCATGTGGTTTGACCCTGTGATAGGAATGAATGTGCATACCAAATTTAATTTGTTTGAAATAAATCACAAGAAAAGATATATGAAATATGAACCATTTGTCTTGGCACAACAAGCAATTCAAGTTTATTATGCATCATATCCTAGTTTAAAGCGTGACAAAGCCGATTGGTGGGCTGTATGTAAAACCAAAGCAAGAAAGAAAATCGAGGAACACTGGAAGGACACGGCATATCAACAAGAGGAAGTTTGTAACATGAATAAAACTGCTGAATATAATATTCCTATTTTATGAGATATATGGTGCGATGATCCATGTAGATCCAACTGAAATTCGGGAATCAAATTTTTAAGTTGGTACACAATGTGATTTGGAGACAGAAGATGAAGATGAGGATCAGGAAGAAGATGAAGATGAAGATAAAGACGAAGAGAAATAAGAAGAAGAAGGTGAAGATGAAGGTGAAGATGCAGATGCAGATGAAGATTATGATTTTTTAGACTTTTTACTAATTATATCTAATTATTAGTAATGCGACATGTGTGTTTTGTTGTTGCAGTAATTTTTAATATTTCCGTTGTCGTAATTATTATTGTTGTTGTTCTCGTTGTTATTATCATTACAATATGTGGCTAATTCGTCTGATATTACAATAATTTCACAATTTAGTATATTAATTTTTTTTTGTAATAATTTCCTATTGAAAAACCTTTTTTTCGGTTAATTTAAAAAAGGTTGCAAAATTGATTCGAAATTTCTAACGAATTTTGCAACAAAATTCAATTTTCGGTTACTAAATTAAAGTCACTGGAAAATTCGTTGGAATTTTCCCACGAATTTTCCAACAATTTTTCAAAAGTTTTTGTTTTTCGGCTAAAACGAAATTCATCGCAAAATTCATGAGAAAATTTCAACGAAGTTTCCAACGAATTTTCAATAACCGGTAAATTAATTTAATTGTTAACTAATTTTATTGCAAAATTTGTGAGAAATTTCCTACGAATTTTTCAACAAATTTCAAATATGTTTTTTTGTTGGTGATGAGCCCAAATTTGTTGGAAAATTCGAATTTCCCAACAAATTTCTATTATGTCTAACAATAATATACTTTTTAATTCGTTGAAAAATTCGTTGTAAATTTCCAATGAATTTTTCAACGAATTGAAATTTTTGGTAAATTCTATGAATGGTGAACCAATTTCGTTGCAAAATTCGTGAGAAATTTCTCGTGAATTTTGCAACGAATTTCGAAACGCCTTTAGTGTGTTTATTAATAATTCGTTGAAAAATTCGTTGGAAATTTCCCACGAATTTTTCAACGAATTTTCAAAAGTTTTTGTTTTCCCACTAAAATGAAATTCATTGCAAAATTCGTGGAAAAATTCCAACGAATTTTCCGATGAACTATTAATAAACGGTAAATTCATTTAATTGTTAACTAATTTCGTTGCAAAATTTGTGGGAAATTTCCCACGAATTTTCCAACGAATTTTCAAAAGTTTTTGTTTTCCCACTAAAATGAAATTCGTTGTAAAATTCGTGGAAAAATTCCAACGAATTTTCCAACGAACTATTAATAAACGGTAAATTCATTTAATTGTTAACTAATTTCGTTGCAAAATTTATGGGAAATTTCCCACTAATTTCGCAACGAATTTCAAATATGTTATTTTGTTCGTGATGAGCGAAATTTGTTGAAAAATTCGTTGGAAATTTCCAATGAATTTCCCAACAAATTTCTATTATGTCTAACAATAATATGCTTTTTAATTCGTTGAAAAATTCGTTGGACATTTCCAACGAATTTAAATTTTTGGTTAATTAAGTGGATGGTGAACTAATTTCGTTGTAAATTTCGTGGGAAATTTCTCACGAATTTTGCAATGAATTTTGAAATACTCTTTTTTTATGTTTATTAATAATTCGTTGGGAAATTCGTGGGAAATTACCCATGAATTTTCCAACGAATTTTCCAAAGTTTTTGTTTTTCCGCTAAAATTAAATTTGTTGGAAAATTCGTGGGAAATTTCCAACGAATTTCCCAACAAATTTCTATTATGTCTAACAATAATATGCTTTTTAATTCATTGGAAAGTTCGTTGGACATTTCCTACGAATTTTTCAACGAATTTAAATTTTCGGTTAATTAAGTGGATGGTGAATTAATTTCGTTGCAAAATTCATGGAAAATTTCCCATAAATTTTGCAATGAATTTTGAAATGACCTTTTTTTGTGTTTATTAATAATTCGTTGGGAAATTTGTGGGAAATTTTCCACGAATTTTCCAACGAATAAACAAAAGTTTTTGTTTTTCTGCCAAAATTAAATTCGTTGGAAAATTCGTGGGAAATTTCCAACGAATTTACCAACAAATTTCTATTATGTCTAACAATAATATTCTTTTTAATTCGTTGGAAAATCCGTTAGAAATTTCCAACGAATTTAAATTTTCGGTTAATTAAGTGGATGGTGAACTAATTTCGTGGGAAATTTCCCACGAATTTTGCAATGAATTTTGAAATGCTCTTTTTTTGTGTTTATTAATAATTCGTTGGAATTACCCACGAATTTTCCAACGAATTTAATTTTAGCGGAAAATTTTTTTTTTGAAAATTCATTGAAAAATTCGTGGGAAATTTGCAACGAATTTTCCAATGAATTTTCAAAATTTTTGATACTTTTTACTATTATTGTTGCAAAATTTGTTGGAAAATCCAACGAATTTTGCAACGAAATTTAAAGTGAGGTCCAATAATTGTATTTTGTATCAATTTTGTTGGAAATTTCGTTGGAAATTTTCAACAAAATTACTCGACATTGACCAAATTTGGAAAGTCGTTGGAAATTTTGTTGGTATTTCAAAAAAAAAGCGTTGGAAATTTTTTTCACTTTTCATTTTTTTGGGAAATTTCGTGAGAAATTTCCGACGAAAATTTTTTCAAATTCGTTGCAAAATTTGTTGGAAATTTTAATTTGTTGCAAAATTCGTTGGAATTTCCAAGGAATTTGCAATGAAAATATAGAAACGCGTTTTTATTATTCGGTAACAACAAATTTATGTCTACCAAGTATTTTTGGCTCAACACAATTTCTTTCCCTAATTTTAATTTGGTCTCGACTTTAATTGGTTTACAAATTAAATATGCTTCGTTATACAGTTTAGTGGCATCTGATGTGATCAAAATTGTAATAGGTTCTTCTGACGAGGACCAGTGACTTGGCTATTTATCAGAGGCGATACTCTGTTAGTTTCAATTTCTTAAATTTATTTCTTGATATCTAATATAAAATGGTAAGGAAAATGATTTCATTTTTTGTCCCTAATACCTGTTCATATTTTTTCTAATATTTGTCTAACCTTTGTACTAATTGTCAGTATAATTGAGGAGGTCACATGCAGGGTGGGGCTTCACAAAGAAGACCAGGCCTCTTTGCTTCCTCATCCTTGTCCCTGGCCCTATCCTCTCCCACCGCCCTGCCATCGAACCCTGTTCTACCATATGAGCAGCAACAATACGGACACATTGGCCCATCCTCCGACCCGCAGCAATATATTTAGGAAGAACTGCGGGACATGCGAATTGATTTTACTTTAGTTCCATCTCCTTGGGTGCCACCTTCTTCATCAGTGCAACACTCAAATGAGGAAGAAGAAACCCGATTCGTTATATGCCCATGCGGAGATTCGTAAGTAATTCATTTTTGTACGTATATTTAAATTATGGATGTAAATAAAATTGTCCATGTAGGCAATTTTCCATATGCTTGATTGTCTTATTCTCTATATTGTTATAATATGTTTTCAGATTTACGGATTCTACATATGTTGTGAGGGAACTTAATAGAATAGTCAATAACTGTTGGATAGGGCAGTTTACAACTTTCAGTAGCGCTCTTATAGAAATGAAGACTTTGTGGTGGAATGAGTTCAAGGTTAGTGTTGTTTTTATTCATTTTCTCACAACGTAAGTTCAGTGTAACATACTGATGGTCAATCATGAAATTTGTCGCGAATTGTCTGGTGCATTGTAAGGGATATCTCACTTGTGACCATTATAATTAATTTTCGCTGATTTTGCTATTAATTGTAGCGTAAGTTCACATGGAATGAAATGGAAGAGGCTGAGGTTAGAAGAATCTTTAAGAAGAAAGTTAGTGATCACATGCGTTATGTGATAAATAAAGTGAAGAGAACAAAAGAAAAGCCGGATTTCATTATAGCGGACAATTAGATAGAAATTACGAGAACTTGGGAAACTGAGAAGCATAAGAAAAGGTGTGAACAGAATAGGAAGAATCAAGCTTCTAGTTCTAGTGACGGGTCTGCATCAGCTACATATGCTGGGGGCTCTATCAGCATCGGTGAGCATAGAAGAAAAATGGTAAGTCTATTTAAACTTGTAAGTTCATTTAATTCAATGGTAACTAATTTTTATTAAATTTTTGTAGGCGGATGAATTGGGGACGGAACCCACATTACAGCTACATTTGAATGCACATTTCAAAAAAAGGATAAGACATAGACTGGCGATCGGGCAAAAGCTACTAAGGTATGTAAGGTTATAGTTTGAGTTTTATGGAAACTAGAATGAAAATCATGCATGTTTTTAATATTTATGGTAATATATACAAATTTATTTTATTTTTATCTATACTGTTAATATAGGAAAAATATGATTAACTTTTAATGAGCACTGCTAGTGGTTCTGGTGGTGGTGATGATGGTAGGGGTGGTGATAGTGTTGCTGTGTCTGAGTCATCGGTTGACAGTATGGCATTATAGGTGGAGGCAGCGGGTGGGATGAAAGGAGGAAAAATATTTGGGATGGGATCCTTGTCAAGGATGTTTAAAACGAAGGCTGCTGCAACTTCATCCTTCAATACGGCTCTTGCAAGGAGGACACGACATGAGAAGCATATGACCCAAGAATTGAGCCAATTGAAACGGTTGCTTGCATAGAAGGACGAAAAAATGAAGCTTTTACTTGAACAGAAGGACGAACAAATAAGAGTGATGCAATCACAAATGCAATATGTCATGCGACGTCTGGATATCGATCGCAATGATGTTCCTCCTATACCTCTTGTTAATGTAGCCGGTCATGGGCATATTGATGAGCCACATGATGATGCGGCAATTGGTGATGATGCTAATGATTATGATGCTGGTGATTTTATTGTCAGTCCCCCTTAGGTAAGGACATTTTTTTTATAGCCAGTTCCACGTCAATGCATAAATGTTTTTTTTATATTTTGGACAAATTCTGTTATGCCCCGTACCCCACGAAGCGCAACATCCCGCCAACGGTCGATTTTGGTGCAACGCTCCCAGGATGCGTTGTCGACCCAAACCCAATCAGTGAGTAAAGCACAAGTGAAAATCACGTATATAAATACATATATACACCTATACATAAAAACACATGAGACCAAGGTAGAACAACCATCAACATAAGAAAATATATTTTCATAACCAACCAAAAACCTTTTACAAGATTAGAAGATTTACACCAAGACAACAACTATTAGCAGCAACCAGATCAAAGGCATTATGGCTGGGAAAGGTAGGGTCAACTACAGGGAAGATCGCAGTCAAAATGTTACTAACTTCACTATAAGAGTTAGGACCTAAGTTAGGACTCCCAATCCGGATCCAATAATCCCGAGGACTCTCCTGCTGAACCCTCTTGAGGCTCGGACTCTTCGGAATCCATATCCGTTGCTGCTGCCTCTTCGTCTTCAGTATTCGGGTCAAGCTCTAGGTCAAGATACAATCCTAACTCATCATCGGGTCCTATATCTACGTCCGACCCTACCTCCACTACTTCCCTGTGGTCTTCTTCAGAATCTAGGTCCATATCCTCTAGCTCGTTTTCTTCCTCGGCATCTTGATCTTGATCTTCAACTATCACCTGCGGCTCCTGTGGCTCCCTCTCCATAAGCTCATCAACACCATCTACATCGTAGATATCCTGAGGATTGATCACCTCGCCATCCACAATTATGGGTTCCATCAATCCATCCTGACCGATTGGCACATCAAAAGTCCTAAGGGGTCGCCTTAGGTTTCCGTCTGCATCTCACAAGCACCAGGCCACGTACTCTTGAGTCTGATAAAAATATTCTCCCACGTTTATGAACACTACGGATCAATATCTCACATAAGATTCCCCATTCCCTGTAGGGTATGTACCGGTATACCGGTGTACCTGTACAGATATTCCAAAAAGTGGCGAATTCGGCATCTTTACGGTTGGGGGTCTAAAAAGTTTCGGTTCACACAACTGTGAGATGAATATCAGTGAGTTCAACCCTTAAACCTAGGCGAGGCTAGCATTCAATCTCCTGATTGGAAACAAATATTTAAAACCATAATGCAACAAAATCAAACAATTCGCTGACCCTGCAGATTAGATAGTTCAATATATAATAATCACGGCACATACATGGCACACATTATCACATGTATGCCAATCACATGCTCATGTACCAAGTCTCACGTACTTGCATGCCAGTCTATGCATGTTTATGCATGCAAATGTCATCGACATGTCACCTGCATTACCCGGCCTACTGGCCCACACTAGCACACTGGCAATCGCCTAATTTATTATTTATTACGACTCGAGTCAATAATATTCACGGCCCAGTACATCTAGCCTGATTCAAAGTGCATGAGGCGCAGCAACCGATCTGGCCCAGTGTCTCTAACCTGCTTCAAAGTGCATGAGGCGCAACACTGATCTCCTTACGAACCAGAGCCTGCTTCAAAGTGCATGAGGATGGTCGTCTTCCGGACGTACCGGGCATCATCTTGCTTCAAAGTGCATGAAGATGGTATCGACCTGAAGCTCACAACCCGAAAGTCCTTATGTGATCACACAACTCATTATTATCTGAACCCAGCATAAAACGCTTCAGGGTATTTTAAGTGATCACATGCTCATGGCAGGCACGCATTCTCGCACAATTTCATCACATGCCTCACTCTTGGCATACACAATGCGTGTCCATGTTATACAATGCAATGCACGCGAGCACCAATATAATTCAAACACTCAATGTCATAACACGTACCTAATTGGACCAATTGATGCCGTGTGGCCTAACGTGTGATTCACAAATCAACAATTAATTTCAAACCAATCATTGGCCAATCGCACTCCACATAATTTAGCCACATGACATGCGACATGACAATACGAAATCAATCACAATTAAGCACAAATTACATACAACCAGTCAACCTGGACATACTCGGTAATTTTTCAATGGACTCCTAAGTTGGTCATTTAATCCAATTAATCTCCCCAAATAATTCTCATTAATCCACTAAATTTTTCCGATAATAATTTCTATCAATCAGTCCTCAATCCAGTCTAAAATATACACTTATACTACCTACGCCAGTCCAAAATACACCGATAATACCTAAACCAGTCTAGAAAAATGCACTATCAATCCTAATCCGAGTTTAGGAATTTTACTCACTTAATCTTGGACCACGATGACGAAGAACGGTGGTCGATCACTGGTGAACAGTGAAACCGGCGGCGGTATTCCCGGCGACGGTGTACCAACGGGCGGCCAGTGGTGTACGGACGGCGACGGTAGGGACCTATGCGGATGCCACCGCACGAACCTTTATGACGGACCGGGGAAAATGGTGGTCGCTAGAAGGTGGCGGCGGTCGGCGGCGATACCATTTCCCGACGGTAGACCAGACGACGCTACAAAGGTTTTAGACATCGTATTTAATAAGTACGGCTGGCAGACGACGGCGTGGCCGGGATGGCTGGATGGCGATGGAACGGCGATCCGAGCTCGCGCCGGGCGGGTAAAGTGAGGCTTCGACGCCGACGACGGGCGCAGGGCTCCGGCGCGCAAGCGGTGCTAACCGAGAGAAAAGAGAGAGAAAGAGAGGGAAAGGGATAGAGAAAGGGCCTGACAGGTAAGGCCGAGGTCGGGCCGGGCGGCCGACAGAGGGGCACGGTGGCCGGCGGCGATGCTCCGGTGGCCGGCAGTGTGCTCCGGCGAAGCTTGACCGAGAGAGAAAATGAGGGAAAGAGAGTGATCGGAAGGGAGAGAGGGAGTTTTGGACGAAATTAGGGTGAGAGGAGAGAGAAACAGATTTAATCTTATTAAATTTTAGGGGCTAGGGGCGCCAAGTGTCGCCGATCCGTGCGATGTGACCAAAACGCCCCTAATCTAATGGTTCTAATCCATCCCTATCTAAAAAGTGAAGGGTAAAATGGTTCTTGGCCCTCATAATTGATTCTTATCCAAAAATAATTAATACCTTAATTATTTCCCCAAAATCTGGAATAAAAAATAGCCCAGGAGCAAAACCGTCATTTTTCCGGTCCCGGGGTGAAATTTCAATTTTTGCACATACATGTTTCATATGTGCGTGGCCAACATAATATAGCGTCGGATTCACGAAATTCATTTTGTAAGCCCTCGAAAATCAACTGCAAAGTTTGAGGGGCAAAATCGTAAATTTTTTCAATTTTTGTCGAAATTCCAATTTTTGACCATAACGACTCCTGATATGCGTGGCCACTCTAAAATGGTATCGGCCTCGAAAAATAAACTCATTTGACCTCGAAAAGCAACGTTGGCGTCTCAAGGGGCAAAATCGTAATTTTTCACCATCGGACCGAAATTCCAATTTTTACTCGTACTGACTCCAAATGTGTGTGGCCAGCGTAATATGACGTCAGATTTCCAAAAATAGTCTCTTAAGCCTTCGAAAATCGACATCGAAATCCAGGTCCAATTCCGTGAATAAAACTCGCTAAACTTTCAATTTTAGGGTTTCTCACTAACGTGCGGCTGTTTAGAGGTTACGCGTATTGACCTAGGGCTATCAATATCGTCATGGTCTTGATCATTGAGAGAATGAGAAATTATCACTAATTCCAGAGGTCACGATCATTCGGTTCAAGTTTAGGACTGGTTGGCCACGTGCACTTTCGGTCATGCAGAATCACCTGCGTCCCTATTGTACATCGTAGGCCTTGGCCAAATCTAATCCATTACCCTTTCCTATGATTGGCCTACGTTAACCCAAAATATTCCCTTAGTGTCTCTCGTGATAGGTATCCGTTTCACGATAGGGTCCCCTGTCCACGTACCGTTCTCTAATTAGCCACACCTCATTGGTTAGTATCCCGAGAGTGATCAGCTCTAGGCAAGACTTACTAAAATGAAATGCGAAATAATATCAGTTTTATTGATCCCGGAATTACATCAAAATTCAGGCCGTTACAATTCTTCCCCCTTACAAAAATTTCATCCTCAAAATTTGCAATCTATCTTTATCTACTCAAATAACTGGGGGTACTGACATCTCATGGCTTCTTCACTCTCCCAAGTGGCACCTTCCGTCCCATGGTGCTCCCAAACCACTTTGACCATAGGAACCGTCTTATTCCTTAGCATACGATCTTTCCGATCTTCGATCCTAACTGGCCTTTCCACGTATGACACTCTATTGTCCACTTCTATCTCCTCATACTTCAGAATGTGGGTCGGGTCTGGCTCGTACTTTCTCAATATTGACACGTGGAAAATATTATGTACTTGGGACAGAGATTAGGCGGCAAGGCAAGTCGGTAAGCCATATCACCAATCTTTTCCAATATCTCAAATGGCCCAATGTACCTAGGACTGAGTTTTCCTTTCTTACCGAATCGGGACAATCCTTTCATAGGCGACACCTTGAGGAATACGTGATCTCCAATTTGGAACTCCAAAAGTTGTCGTCTCCGATCGGCTTAACTCTTTTGGCGACTCTGCGCTGTCCTCAATTTGTCTCGGATAATCTCAACGGCTTCCACTGATTGTTGTACCAACTCCAAGCCTGTGATACTTCGTTCACCTACTTCGTCCCAACACAAAAGCATCCTACACGCCCTACCATATAAGGCCTCAAACGGTGCCATCCGAATACTTTGCTGATAACTATTATTATAGGCAAACTCTATTAAATGTAACTGCTCCTCCCATTTGCCTTGAAAATCCAATATGCAAGCTCTCAGCATGTCCTCTAAGGTCTGAATTGTTCTTTTAGATTGACCATCTGTCTGCAGATGGTAAGTTGTACTAAACTTTAACTTGGTTCCCATGGCCATTTGCAAACTTTTACAAAAACTTGCTGTAAACCGCAAATTTCTATCCGATGTGATTGTTACGGGTACCCCATAGAGAAGTACGATATGCCGCACATATAACTCTACATACTTTTACAGCTCAAAATCCTTCCGAACTGCTAAGAAATGCGCTGACTTGGTTAGTCGGTCTACTATTACCCAAATTGAATCATGACCTTTCTGACTTTCGGGGTAAACTTGATACGAAATCCATCATGATATGTTCCCATTTCTATTCAGGAATCTCTAACGATCTCAATAGTCCTCCAGGCTTACAGTGCTGTGCCTTCACTTGTTGGCAGATTAAGCACTTGGTTACATACTTGGCCACATCTTTCTTCAGTCCATTCCACCAATAATGTTGCCTCAAATTTTGGTACATCTTCGTGCTACCTAGGTGGATATTGTAATTACTGCAATGTGCCTCACTTAAAATTTCTTCCTTAAGCTCAATCTCATCTGGCACACACAATCGTCCATGGAACTTCAGAATTCCATCCTCACTCATTTGGAATTCTGGTTTCCTTAAAGTGGCATCCATTCCGATAATCTTTTGTATCTTTGGATCCGTAAACTGAAGTGCTTTGATTCTTGCCTAAATTTCCGGTTCAATCCTCAAAGTAGCCATCAGGCTAAACATCTGACTTACCTCAAACTTAAACTCTGAGTCCCTGAACTTCTCCAGCAAGGTCCACTCTTTCACTAACATATGCGCCGTACTTGACTTACGACTTAGTACATCCGTTACTCGATTTGCCTTCCTTGGATGGTACATAATATCGCAATCATAATCCTTTAAAAGCTCCATCCATCGACATTGCCTCATATTCAATTCTTTCTGCGAAAATAAGTACTTGAGACTTTGATAGTCCGTATAAATCTGAAACTTCTCTCCACACAAATAGTGTCTCCAAATCGTAAGGGCAAAAATAATTACTACCAACTCCAAATCATGCGTCGGATAATTCATCTCATGTGGCCTCAACTGATGAGACGCATACGCAACTACCTTTCCATGCTGCATTAGCACACAATCAAGTCCTCTTAATGAAGCATCACTATAAACCTCAAATCCTCCTGGCCCATATGGAATGGTTAAAACCGGGGCAGTTGTAAGCCTATGTTTCAACTCCTGGAAACTCTTCTCACATTTATCGTCCCATACAAACTTCGATTCCTTCTTAAGCAATCGTGTCAATGGCATAGCTATCGACGAGAATCCTTCTACAAAACGTCGATAATAGCAAGCCAATCCCAAGAAACTCCGAATTTCTATCACTGAGGTCGGTCTTGGCCATTTCGTCACTGCCTCAATTTTCATTGGGTCCACGAAAATTCCATCTCCCGAAACTATATGACCAAGGAACGCCACTCTGCTTAACCAAAATTCACACTTACTGAATTGGCAAAGAGTGCGTGTTCTCTTAATGTCCGTAATACCTCAGTCAGATGTACCTTGTGCTCTTCCAGACTTTTTGAATACACCAAAATGTCATCAATAAACACTATAACGAATCTGTCCAGAAATTCTTTGAACACCCTGTTCATTAAATCCATAAAAGCAGCCGGGGCATTGGTTAATCCAAAAGGCATCACTGTAAACTCGTAGTGCCCATATCGCGTCTTGAAAGCGGTCTTAGATATGTCCTCCTTTCGGATCCTCAGCTGGTAGTATCCAGTTCACAAATCAATCTTAGAAAATACCGATGCCCCCTGCAATTGATCAAATAGATCATCAATCCTTGGCAGAGGATATTTGTTCTCGATCGTTACCTAATTCAACTGCCGATAATCAATACACAACCTCAAAGTCCCATCCTTTTTCCTTACAAATAATACTGGTGCTCCCATGGAGACACACTAGGGCGAATGAAACCTTTATCCAACAATTCCTAAATCTGCACCTTTAACTCCTTCAATTCTGATAACGACATCCGATTCGGCACCTTAAAAATTGGTTCAGTTGCCGGTGCCAACTTGATCACAAATTCCACTTCTCGCTCGGGCGATGAACTAGGTAATTCCTCAGGAAAGACTTCGGAAAAATTATTCACTACTGGTAACTCTTCCAACTTAGGTTCTGCCATTGTTGGATCCATAACATTCACTAGATATCCTTTACACCCATCATCAAATAGTTTCGTTACGTCGAGTGAAGAAATCCAAGAGATCGAGGTTCTACCTTGGTTTCCCTGAAACTCAAACCTTGGACGTCCTATCGAATTAAATAGGATTGTCCTACTGCCACAATCCATAACGGCCTTCTGGCTCACTAGCCAGTCCATACCAATTATCATAGTGAAGTCGAACATGGCCAGCACTACCAAGTCGATACTTTCTTCACTACCCCAATTACAATCTTACAATTAGGACATCCAAAAGACACTAACATTTTATCATTCATAGGCGTCGACACACTTAGAATAGTATCAAGCAACACTAGTTTCAAACCCACTAACTTAACAAATTGTTCTGAAATAAAAGAGTGGGTTGCCTCCGGGTCAAACAACGCGTAAGCAGCATGATCACAAAGAGAAATAGTACCTGTGATCACGTTTGGCTCATTCTTAGCTTCTCTGCGTGCGATGGCATAAACCCTTCCTTGCGCCGGCGGTCATCCTTGATTGGCCGGTGTGGGAGGTCCGGTTTGATTTCCAATTCGTGACGGTGGCAACCTAGGCGGTCTTGAAGGTTGCATCTGCGGGCAATCGCGGATCTGATGTCCCATGCTCCCACATTTAAAACATGCCCCAAATCTACTCGGCTGAGGATTCGGCTTTCCTATTATCTGTCGAGCAGGTGGAACCAACCGTCGGTTTCCTGTAATAGGTCTCTTCCTTATACGGCGGTTGTCTCTGTTCTGAGCGAACCGCGATCCAGAAGCGGTTGCTCTTTTCTGCTGATCCCGCTCTATAATCTGTGCCCGCTCATACATTTCTCTAAAGTCCTTAATGTTATGCGATAAAATCTGGCTCTGGAGATCCGGCTTCAAACCATCCCGAAACCTCCGAGCTTTGTCCCGTGGGTTCTTAACCATAGTCGGTGCGAATTTGGCCAATCTTGCAAATTCTCTTTCATACTGATCCACGGTCATCTTGACCTTGGTGCAGTCACATAAACTCCATTAACTTCCTCTCTTAGGCGACTTCCAAAAAGTACTTTCCATAAAAACTTTCGACAAACACTGCCTAATTCAATTTTGTACCCTACGGGAATACTCTACCTCTAGTGGCTTTCCACCAATCATTTACACTACTCTGCAACTGATACGTCACCAGCATCACTTTCTCTGTATTGGTGCACCCCAATACCTCAAATGCCTTTTCTAATTTCTCTACCCAATCTGTGGCAGCTTTAGGGTCACCTTTGCCATTAAACTTCGGTGGCTTCATTTTTAGAAATTACTCCACCAATTGGGGCATCTATCTGGCTATTACTGGCTAGGCTTGCCTTTGCTGGGCTTGATTACCTTCATTGCTAGTAATCCGGGCGGCCTCAGCTGCCTGAACATAAGCTATGGCCCTTTCCGGAGCCTGTAATCCTATAACACGCCCTATCTCCCTTAGGGTATTCATCACATCGTCAAACCTTGGGTCTCTAGCCTCACGGGCTCCCTCGCTGGTCTGAGCTTGGGGTTCCTTTCCCCTTCTCTTACTTGGGGTTTGGATAATGTCCTCTAAACAGCGATCTCAGGCCTTTTGGCCTCCTGAATTTGACGGACCTTGGGATTCTTTCCCCTTTCTTCTATTCATCCTCACCACTCGGCTATTCCACTACCTGCTATAATTTCACTAAAGAATTAAAGACTTAAACCAATCTATCTCAGTCTAAGTCATAAGCAGGTATCAAACAGCACTTAAACAATCAGAATGCAACCTAATAATTATCCAATACATCACCTAAGAGATTCGTATACTCACCTCGGGTCCTGCCGCACCTGCACTGCAAGGGTTAAACCAATAAACATGCAATCAACACACAACTGTCAGGAGATGCATGTAACACATGAGGTCACCCTACTGGCTACCCATGGTCTCATCTCTTAGACCAAATTGGACCGAGCTGACCTTGCTCTGATACCAATCCAAAACCGGGATGTCATGCCCCGTACCCCAAGAAGCACAACATCCCGCTAACAGTCGATTTTGGTGCAACGCTCCCAGGATGCGTTGTCGACCTAAACCCAATCAGAGAGTAAAGCACAAGCGAAAATCACATATATAAATACATATATACACCCATACATAAAAACACATGAGACCAAGGTAGAACAACCATCAACATAAGAAAATATATTTTCATAACCAACCTAAAACCTTTTACAACGTACTTTGTACATATTAGAAGATTTACACCAAGACAACAACTATTAGCAGCCACCAGATCATAAAGGTATTATGGCTGGGAAAGGTGGGGTCAAAACTCTCGTGTGAGGAAGATCGCGGTCAAAAATGTTACTAACTTCCCTATAAGAGTTAGGACCTAAGTTAGGGCTCTCAATCCGAATCCGATGATTCCTAGGACTCCCTGCTGAACCCTCTTGACGCTCGGACTCTTCGGAATCCATATCCATTGCTGCTGCCTCTTCGTCTTCAGTATTCGGGTCAAGCTCTGTGTCAAGATACAGTCCTAACTCATCATCGGGTCCTATCTCTACGTCCAACCCTACCTCTACTACTTCCCCGTGATCTTTTTCAGAATCTAGGTCCATGTCCTCTGGCTCATTTTCTTCCTTGGCATCTTGATCTTGATCTTCAACTATCACCTGCGGCTCCTGTGGCTCCCCCTCCATAGGCTCATCAACACCATCTACATCAACCCCTAAACCTAGGCTAGGTTAGCATGCAATGAGGGGAGGAAATAAATATTTAGAACCATAATGCAACAAAAATCAAACAATCAAGGGCTGACCACCAATGAGGGTGACCAAAATGCCCCTAATCTAATGGTTCTAATCCATCCCTATCTAAAAAGTGAAGGGTAAAATGGTCCTTGGCCCTCATAATTGATGCTTATCCAAAATAATTAATACCTTAATTATTTCCCCAAAATTCGGAACCAAAAATAGCCCAAGGGCAAAATCGTCATTTTTCCGGTCCCGGGGCGAAATTTCAATTTTTGTACATACGTATTTCATGTGCGTGGCCAACATAATATGGCGTCGGATTCGCGAAATTCACTTTTTAAGCCCTCGAAAATCAATTGCAAAGTTTGAGGGGCAAAATCGTAAATTTTTTCAATTTTTGTCGAAATTCCAATTTTTGGCCATAATGACTCCTGATATGTGTGGCCACCCTAAAATGGCGTCAGCCTTGAAAAATAAACTGATTTGACCTCGAAAAGCAATGTCGGCGTCTCGAGGGGCAAAATAATTTTTCACCCCTGGACTGAAATTCTAATTTTTACTCGTACTGACTCCACATGTGTGTGGCCAGCGTAATATGACGTTAGATTTCAAAAAACAGTCTCTTAAGCCTTCGTAAATCGACATCAAAATTCAGGCCCAATTCCGTGAACAAAACTCACTAAACTTTCAATTTCAGGGTCTCTCACTAACGGACGGCTATTTAGAGGTTACGCGCATTGACCTAGGGCTATCCGTATCGTAATGGTCTCAATCATTGAGAGAATGAGACATTATCACTAGTTCTAGAGGTCACGATCATTCGGTTCAAGTTCAGGACTGATTGGTCAAGTGCACTTTCGGTCATGCAGAATCACCCTGCGTCCCTATTGTACATCGTAGGCCTTGGCCAAACCCAATCCATTACCCTTTCCTATGATCGACCAACGTAGATCCAAAATATTTCCTCAGTGTCTCTCGTGATCGGTGTCCGTTTCACAATAGGGTCCCTGGTCCATGTACCGTTCTCTAGTTAGTCACACCCTATTGGTTAGTATCCCGAGAGTGATCAGCTCTGGGCGAGACTTAGTAAAATGGAATGTGAAATAATATTAGTTTTATTGATCCCGAAATTACATTGAAATTCGAGCTATTACAAATTCCATATCTTTATTTATGTTTCCATATTTCATCAGGTGTCGATACAACTGACTGTTCCTGATGTCATGCCCAGTACAGAAGCGCAAATGTCTTATGGTTGTCCTCTGTCCTTTCAATGTTTTGAATGTATTAATTGATGTTCATTCTTGCTTAGCTATCTCTATGAATTATGAGATTGAATATCTAATATCATAATGTGAGACTTTGCAATTTATGCATTGTAGAAATTAATATTGCATATCTAATTAGATTTCAAATCCAAATTGTCTCGAAACAAAATTCGTCGCAAATGTAGCGGCTAATTTTGTCACGAATATATTTTGTCACAACTTAGCGACCAAAAAAAAATACATTGCAATTTATCGAAAAAAAAATATTGCTGCAAATTAGCAACGATTTTTTGCACGAATAATTACGGACGTATTTTGTAACGAACAATTAACAGCATAATTTGCAACGAATTATTCATGGTTTCCCACGAATTTACCAATGACATATTTGCAACAAATTTTCCAACGAAATTTTTGCAACAAATTTTACAACTAATTTTCCAACGAACTTAGCGACGAATTTTTTTTTGTCGCAAATTACGTACGAAAATTATTTTTTTTGTCGAACGTTTAAACAATTTCCAAAGACATTTCCAACGATTATTCGGACACTTTTGCAACAAATTTTCCAACGAAATGTTTTTCGTCGCAAATTACCAACGAAATTTATTTTTTTTGTCGGAAAATTGCGCAATTTGCCACGACATTTGCAACAAATATTCACAGAGAATTTTTGCAAAAAAATTTCCAACGAAATTCTCACCGAATGTTTTCGTTGGAAATTACCAATGAAAATGAATTTTTTTGTCGGAAATTTTTGAGTTTTCCGACGATATTCGCAATGAATATTCATGGACAACTTTTTCAACAAATTTTCCAACAAAATTATAGACGAATTATTTTTCTTCTCAATTCCCATGATATTTCCAACGAATATTAAACGACAATTTTTGCAACAAATTTTTCAATGAAATTAGCGATCTAATTTTTTTCCGCCACTAATTTCGTTGGAAATTCTCTCTCCCACAAATTTTCCAACAAAAAAGTACCGACGACTTTTTCAACAATTTTTTCAATGAATTTTTACCAACGAATTTTCCTACTAACTTTCCAACAAATTATTACCAACAAATTGGTTTCGACGCAAATTACCAAGGAAAATTCAAATTTTTTTTGCCAAATTTTGAGACAATAATTTGTGGTGGGAATTTCCTTTTCCAACGAACTTTCCCACGGAAAATTAGCGACAAACTTTGCCACGATTTTTGCAACGAATAATTAGCGATGAGTTTTCCAACGAATTTAGCAACAAAATTATCTACAAATTTTGCCACGAATCTTTTTTTGTCGCAAATTTTCACGATTTTGTTGTCCCAAAAATTTTCTGCGCTTAAGTAGCCACAATTTTTTTTCGTTGGAAATTCGTTGGAAATTCTCTTTCCCATGAATTTTATGATGAAAAATTACCGACGAATTTTTCCACGAATTTTCCAACGAACTTCCTAGGAATTTAGCCACTAATTTACTCACGAATTTTTCAACAAAAAATTTTTGTGGAACATTTCCAACGAAAATTGAAATTTTTTGTTGGAAAATTTTCCGACGACGAATTTCCTACGAATTTTTTTTCGTTGAAAAATTTGTTGGAAACTTGTTTTCCAATGAATTTTTCATAATTTTTCATTGGAAATTTCGTCGAAATTGTCCGAAAATTTTCCCGTGCTGAATTACCCACGATTTTTTTTTCGTTGGAAATTTTGTTTCCCACGATTATTATGACGAACAATTACTGAAAATTTTTTCCACAACTTTTCCAACGAATAATTAGCGACGAAATTTGCAATGAAATTTCCAACGAATTTATCCACCAATTTACCCATGAATAATTACCGATGAATTTTGCCATGAGTTTTTCAACGAATAATTATTAACGAATTTTCCAACGAACTTTCCAAGGAATTTAGCCACTAATTTAGCCACGAAATTTCCAAAAGAAAAAATTTTCATCGCAAATTTCCAACAAAAATTAAAATTTTTTGTTGGAAAATTTTTCGATGATGAATTACCCACGAATTTTTTTTCGTTGGAAAATTTGTTGGAAATTTGTTTTCCAATGAATTTTCCAGAATTTTTCATTGGAAATTTCGTCGGAAAAAACATGTTTTTTTGTAGTGATAGGCTTGTCAACATATCTACTAAATTATCTATCGAGTGCACATTCTCAACAGAGGTTGCTCCTTGTCACGCAAAATCCCAAATAAAGTGGTACCTGATATCATTGTGATTCTTCAACTTGTGAGACATCCAATTTTTAGTCGACTACATTTCACTCCGATTGTCATGATATACAATAATCTTTTCCTGTAGCAATCCCAAATCACTGGGCAAGTCTTCGAGTCGAATAACTTCCTTCATTGTCTCGATTGACACAATATATTCAGTTTCAATTGTTAACAAAGCAACTACCAACTTTAATTGCTTCCTAACCAACGGCACAACCCGCAAAGCTGGACATATAACTAGTCAAACCTCTATCCATCCAAGTAACCGGAAAAATTTGAATCCACATAACCTATTACACCTCTTGAAGCCTGTCTCTTCCCAAAGTCAAACCGACGTCTGTTGTCAACCTCAAAAAACTCACAATCCATTCCATAGCTTCCCAGTGCTTCTTTTTAGGATTGCTCTTATACCAATTCACAAAACTAATAACACGCAAAATATCTAGTCTAGTGCAAACCATAGCATACATAATACCACCACCAACACTAGCATGGGGAACATGACATATATTCCATCTCTTCCTTATACTATGGGGCAAGATCAACATAGCTGGGGAATTACATTTTGTTGCTTAGGTTTTGGCACTTGTTGCAAATCATCTTCTGTCCTTTGAAATTTTGCATCATCCCCACTGAAGTCTTGAAATTGGTTTCAATCGCTCTCAACATTGACTCCGACTATTTTTTAGCTAGTGATCTTACCATGTACTTATCGCGCGACTAATTTGCTCTCTTTAGGAGGGATAATTCATCGAACAATGTGAGAAATCACATTTCATGCCATTAGATTTTGGCACTCTGTGGAAAGTTACCTCCTTACTTTTCAATTTTTGCAATAGGTTATCGAAGTCTTAAGAGATCAGTTGCAATCTCCCCCTTAATATTGGCTATTGCCAATATTTAGAATGATCTCTATTGGATATCTGATCAAGGTTATTTAAGTGAGGGTCGTCCTACCTCAGCTAGTACGTGTGTGACTGTGGGGGTAGCCTCTTCCGGTGATAATCGTGTGCTAGACCACTTCTCTCTTTCCCTCCTTCTCCTTTTTATATGTGACCCTTTTTAGGAAAAATACCAAAAAAGTTATAACCTATTGCAATTGTGACAATTAATCCTAAACTTCGTTTTTGCCGGTGAGGGTGTTGTGGCCCTCACCCAAACCCTCATTGGCCACAAAGAGGGTGTCGCGACCCTTGCTAGATCTAGGTGTGGGCCACCACACGTCGTTGGCTTAGGAGGGCCCGTGATCCCTCACACAGTGGCGAGCGAGGGCCGAGACACCCTTGCCTAGTGCCAGTGAAGTCGGCCGACAACCTTCGCCAACCCTCAGCCAAAAAATAAACAAGTAAAGAAATGAAAACAAAAAAAGAAAAAAACGAAAAAGCGTTATAAAAAATTCAAAACTCGTCCATGTTAACGTCGGCGGTGTCACGTAGGACAGCTAACATCCACGTCAACAATTTCCGGACAAAATTGACTGGATGAATTCAATTAGTAAAATGTGAAAAAGTTTAGGACATAATTAACGTGGTTAAAAAGTTTATGACTGAATTGGCGCAAGTACAATAGGTTTATGACTTTTTTGGTACTTTTCCCCCTTTTTTATTATTTACTTAATAAAAAAATTATAGAATCATTTCTTCAACTTTATAAATGTTGTACTTTTTTTAAGCGAAATTCTTCTTATTTAGTATTTCTAATAATAAATGTGGACACATCGACACCTCAAAGTCAAT
Organism: Syzygium grande; assembly: GCA_024733475.1. Classification (NCBI taxonomy): domain Eukaryota; kingdom Viridiplantae; phylum Streptophyta; class Magnoliopsida; order Myrtales; family Myrtaceae; genus Syzygium; species Syzygium grande. The sequence goes on along the minus strand of JAMXDD010000008.1, from coordinate 22,796,723 downwards.
ATATGCCACTAGTATATATGTTTCATATAAACCAAAATCAGCACCAAAGTATGCTAACTTTTATTGAACAAGTAAAATGATTGACCTAAAGAGTAGTTGGGTTAATTTGTGCTTATCCATTGTCTCTTCTCTTGTTAGGTTTTTTTTTTCTCTGCGTTTATTATTTTGCTTTGTGTCTTGCCCTATTGCGACCCCTACAAAGTCTGAATAATTGAATTCAAATTTTGAAAAATCAATCATATTGTAACATATGGCATCTTTTAACTATGCTAAAACGGAGGATGATGCATATTAGATTTTAAAATATAAAGCAGATTAGGTTCTTAAAAAGGGAAAAACCCAAACCAGATTGGGTTCTAAGTGATGTAAAAGTCCATTCCAAATTTGAGAAAAATGACAGGATAGGCTTCTTGACATCTAATTTTTAGCTCATTTTTTTTTTCATATTTTCAAAAATTTCAAAATTAGGACTAGGAATCTTGACCAAGCCTAGAAACCTATTTCTAAACCAAAAAATAATTTTTTTAACATTTTTTAAACATTTTTCTGCATTTTTCCTTAATTTCTTTTAGTCAAAATAAGTGAGAAAATTAAGAAAAATAGCAAATGGAATCAGAAAATTCCATAAAAATAGTCATTAGTCTTATTTTAAATCCAATTTCATGAATACATTGTCAATTTTGAAAAATCTCAATCAGGTAAATATTTTTTCCAAAATTGGGCAAAATTAAACTCGAATTGAACCAAAAATGCAATTAAATTTTTTCTAGTCATTTTTAAGTTATAGTGTCTTCACAAAAATGAATCTGAGACCTTGAATTGCATAATAGTCGGTCCAATTGCACAATTTGATATAAAAATAAAAAAATCCCCAAAATTAGATTGAAAATTAAGAATTTTGAACCCAAATTGGGAATCGTGCCCAATATGAAATTGTCAAAACATGAGACCATCATTTCTAGGATCAATCAAATGTGGGCAATTCAATTTTGGCATCAATTTTGCCTAATCAGGTCATTAGGACATCAAATTGAATAAAAACCTATTAACCCTGAATAAAAAAATGTGAAAATATTGGACACAGTCATGACAAAAATTGGGGAAAATTATATATTTGGGTTTGGAATGTGATGGGGAATTCAATTTTGGGGTTTAATTTTGAAAATTGGGTCAAAATTGAGCTTAATTGACAAATTTAGACCAACCGGTCTGTCGGGTCAACCAACGACCCGACCCAAGTTACTCATCTTGCTTACTCGACTCATCCAATGCACAATAAATCCAGGAAAACCAACTCATGCCCAGAACTTCATTGACTTCCCCCGATTAAATTAGCACATTTTAATCGATTTAGCCAGCTGGAAAATATCCAGCTGGCACCAGAGAGTCACTCTAACTGATTCAAGGTCGGTTCCAACAAACTTTTGGCGGAAATTTTTGATGAACAAAAACTGAAAAAATCGAAACATTGAGAAGAACCTGCTTGGTGAAATGTCAAAGAGAGAGAGAAGAGAGAGGGAGAAAGAGTGATTTCTAGTGAGAGGAGTGAGTAGAGACTCCTTGAGGCCGAGCGACCAGCACTTTTCCAGTGAGAAAAGGGTCGGCAAATCGGTCTCGCCGGTGAGTTTCCTCATCGGTGAACCAGAATTGAAGTTGACCACGAACGCTTGAAAATTGACCTCGGCAGAAGCGTTCAGAGCCTCTCCGACGAATTCAAAGCCATCGTCTTGAAAGTGAAGTGTAAAGGAAGCGTCATACGATCGTCGGAGGTCATGAAAATCTCATTTGACGCCCCACAAAGCAAGTAAACTTCGATTCATATCACGGTTTGTCAAGATTTCCAAATTGTAGGTTGGAGCTTGATTTTGCTAATCGAATGGTTCTTTTTACAATTTTGGGTTTATTGATGTATAAAATGAGCTTCTGTTCACATTTTCCATTGATTGATTACATTTGGGGTGATTAAACTTGCATTTGATCAAGTCGGCCGCCATTGAAACCCTCGCCGGAGCTCGAAGGTCCTCGCTAGAGCTTCCTTTCGGCTGTAGGCCGTCCAAGTTAGACTCCTTAGACTCTCTTTGTCGATTTTATGTTGATTGGGATCGATCTAGACAGTTAAGACGATTGGGATCAAGGTTTATATTCTAGAAAATCCATGTCGAAACAGTTTACAAGTTAGGGCTTTCGGACCGATTTTTTTGCCGGTCGACGAACGTCCAGTGGCAATCTAATTAAGCTAGATCGGCATTGGAACATATGAACTTGATGATGGTGCAATCGGAACAGCGATAGTCGCCGGAAGGTCACCGGATTCCGATCCAAAGTCACGGCCTTGATATTGTTCAAGTCAAAATCGTGTACACCAAGTGTTTGACCAAATGCCACAAGAAAAACGGATTAAACGGCGCCTTTTTTAGGCTTTGGGTTCGACGGAGATGATGACCAGTGATCGGCGCCGGCGACGCCCAATTTGGCCAAGCGAAGTAGGTCAAATCAGGCCGGTCTGGTTTGCCTCTTGGCTGGAAAATAATAAAAAAATTCAAAAAATAAAAAAATTCAAAAATTCAAAAAAATTTAAAAAAATAAAAAAAAAATCGGAAATACAGAAAATTCATAAAAAAAATTCAGAAAATTCAGAAAATACAAATAAAAATGTAAAAAATTTTGGAAAATCAATAAAAAAATTGAAAAATTGGAAAATTCATAAAAATTTTTAGAAAACCATAAAAATCAATTCTCGGTTTAAAAAAAAATTCAAAAAAAAATTTAAAAAATTTAGAAAATTGTAAAAATTCACAGAATGGTCCAAAAACATCGTGGTCAACCATAAAAGTGAGATTTGAATTTTCAAAAGTGCCCAAGTGGCCATTTTTGAAAATTCTAAATTCAGGGGTTATAACCCCTAAAAAACCCTAAAACTCTAAAAAAATATAAATGATGAAATGAATAAGCTTCTAGAGCTTCATTAGGATTTTGATGTTTTAATTGATTTTCATTTTAGAGACCACTTAGGATTGATTGACTTGATTGGCTTCAATTGTACATTTAACACTTGTTTGGTCTTTCCTGTGATTAGAATGGATAGGATTAGTGGGTAAGCCTCGGAAATTCGCATGACATGTTAGACATCACATTATTCTTAGGTATCAAAAGAGCGTTAAGGATCTCGATTCGGGATCAATAACGTAACCAAGTTCTCGTACTCAGAATATCTGGTTCATAGAATCGTGGTATTTCTCCCGTACTTGATTAGGTTTCTAGTCTACTTACTAATAATGACTAGTGACGACTCCAAAATCACAATTTTAGACTAAATAGGAAATTACCTTCTATTCTCACGTGAGGTATGATTTGGGAGAGACCCTTACACGGAAATATCTCCTTAGTCGCAAATCCCGAAAGCCCCAAAAAAAAAAAGAGCACGGCGCGAGAGGTTTGGCGACTCCGCTGGGGATTATGAAACTTTTCTAAGTGAACTTAGACCTAGATAGAACGATATGCTTGTGTTTTGTGCTTGCAAGGATCCTAGGTATGTCCGCTAATGATAGTGTTAAATGGTTTTGCAAGTGGGTGTTATAAGGGGTGTTGTCTTTGCTAACCTTTGTTTTGCAGGATGATGTTGGGATTGAATGTGTTTTGAATGAATTCTAGAAGTGCTATTTGGTCATTAATTGCTATGCATATTTTTAAATTGCTTTAGCACTACACCATTAGCACACACCACCCGTGGCCCAACCCGGGCTACATTTAGGATTACTCTTAGAAGATATGTGTTTAGGTGGAACTATGGGCCAATTGCTTATGGGACTATTTAAAGGTAATATCGATCATCGAGGTGGAATAATATACCATTACTTTAGGCCGATTGTCTATTGGAATGAAATCCCTTGTCCATTAAGGTGATAACCTTGAGTATTTAGTATATCCTACCATTTTAGGCATCTTCATTGGTTGCATTCGCTTGTTTTTATGGTTGGTATACCTAAAACCAACTAAAAATATCATGGTAAGCAAGTATCATTCCATTCCATTCCTTTACAATTATACATGTTAGTTGGCACATTCTTAAAAAAATACCTAAATAACATTCAATGCTTGGTTTAAATGCCCTTTCATTTTAGAATGCATGATTTAGGTGACATACTCTATTTGACCATTCTTTCGTTTTTAGATGAAATGTATAGGTCTATGGCGGATTTCTCATGTAATTCAATTGTTTACTTGCTCATTTCCATATATTTGAAGTTGTAAACCATAGTTTAGGACTTTACGATCTAAATGGAATATGACAGAATGGGCATTTGCATCACATATTAAATTTGTCCATAATCTCAACTATATACTCTTTTAGGGTTTAAACGGACTCAAAATGACATTTGCATTACTTTCGAGGCATGCAAGCGTATTTTACCTCCGTTTTACCCCAAAAGGACATATGATTGAAATGGAGGCATTAAAATTGATTCGCAATCCATGGTGATTAATGACAAATCTTTTTGCATGATTAGGCTCAATGGGAAAACTAGACATCCAAGTAATTCCCATTCCTCGAAAGGAACTTGTTGCTTGATGGAAAGGCATGTTCAAGGATAACTAAACTTATATCTAAGAAAGGCTTGGATACCTTCTCGAACTTATGTATGTGGAACATCAAGTCAGTTTAGTCCAAGCTTTGGCACATTTTTGGGAGGTTTCCTCCGCCACATTCTATCTTGAAGAACATGAATGGGTACCAACATTAAAAGAATATCAAGCCGCCATTGGAATTAATTCTAAACCTAGAGTTGTAGAGCCAGCCATTGGACTTAATCTTGTGAGCCTTTTAGCCAAATTCCTTAACCTCAAAACTTCCAAAATAGAAAAGCTAATCAAATCAAACACGGGTAGATTTTCATTATCCTTCCTGACAGACAACTTTTCAAAACTTCCTAAGGAAATGGGAAACACTTTGGCCCGGGTATTCATTCTAGCTTTATTTGGTTTTATTCTATTTCTCGTGTCTAGAACGGGATTAGACCCTTTAGTGGTTGTGATCGCAAGACAAGCATATCTTAAATAGGACTTCTCTAATATGCTTCTTGCCCAAGCCGTCATCTTCTTAAATACATACCAAAATCATGGGAAGGGTATCTTTCAAGCTTCTACTGGTCTTTTGTCATTATGGTTCATATTACACATTCGACCATGGTGTCGTTTTATGAACACTCGCGAAATTTGTTCAGCTATAAATCCAATTGAATGATATCTTCATCTCCAAAGCAAATTACCCAAATAATCCTTCTTAGATTGGGCCAATTTCATTATAGCCTTAACTCCTCATCAAATCCAATGGCAGACCAATTGGCCAAAGATTAATAAGGTGAAGATCACGAGTCATGAGGGAAATGTGGTACCATTGCTTGGTTTGAGTGGAGGAGCAGCTTATTGCCTTCTAAGGGTTATTAGGCAATTTGGGATACTTTAGCAAGTACCACCAATATAGAATCCCGAAGAGTTCGCCTTTGATATCCTAAGTGGAATTATACCCGAAGAGAAGAAGAATGTTCTTCAAGCCAAAATTCACAAGATCATCCTATCTTTGGATAACCCACTCGAACAAATAATCGAGTGGCCAAAAAGCTTGGAAGAAGACATGAAGATTCGTATGGCCTCTAAAGAATATATCAAATGGATAGAAAATAAGCGTCCAATTGATGTCAAGCCATATATCCCGTGTACCAGACCCTGTAGATGAGTATGTCCCAGAATACATTATACCAAGCATGCCTAGAGTGAAACCCTACGTCCCTGAAGAGGTTGTGATCGATATGGAAGAATAGGAGTCTTGAGCCAAGGGATGGGAAGAATACCAAAAGTCAGAAGCTATCTTAGCTAGCAAGAAGCCTAGGATTGAATGATTTAGATTCCCATTTGAGTTCAAGATCATGATGTCAAACAATTTCAAAATTTTATATGCAATGATGGATTGATTATTTTCTAAACATGCATAGATAATTTCATAACACGATTTCAAAACATAAAGGAATCACTATGAATTGCAATTCTTTGAATTGTATGATTACTTGAGAAAAACATTGATGAAGAATTTTACACAAAGCTAAGACTTGTATAAAATTTCTTATCCTTGACAATCTCATGAAACCATATAATTAAAAGAATGTAGGGTTTCATGATCATTTTGCTATGCTAATATTGGATCATAAAGCAGGTTGTTTAGCAATGGAAAGTAAAAGATCTTGAACTCGCCTACAAGTTAGAATGGCGGAAGAAGAAACCCGTGCTCGACTAGTTAAAGTCAATAATCAAATGACCCAAATGGTTGCAATGATGGCAGAAATGAAGGCTTTTATTCTCGCATCTCGAGAATCTTATCCTGCTACTCCAAATGTAGGAAAGAAACACTAATTGAAGACCAGTAAAAAACAAAGAACCGGTTCAAGAAAATCCTCCTAAAACTACACCTGAGGTAGTGAATTTGGAAGAAGATGATCAAATCAAAAAAAGCATCCAACACAAAGGATGAAGAAGAGGCCAAGAGATTGGCAAAAATTGAAGAATGCTTAGCAAATCAAGGCTATGAACTTCAAAGGTTCGACAAGTTTTCACCATATGCAAAGGTGGTTGTTCTAAAAAACTATAAAAAGCCAGAGTTCATGAGCAAGTATGATGGCACTGGTTGTCCCAAAAGCCATTTGAAGTATTATCTCCGTAAGATGGTAAGATATTCGGACAACACGCCACTTCTTATTAGCACATTTCAAGATAGTTTGAGAGGGGCGGCCCTTGCATGGTATACAGCCCCCGACATAGAAGACTTCACTGAATGGGATCATTTGGCGGGAGAATTTCGTCGCTAGTACAAGTTTAATATTGAAGTACTCCCAACCAAAGAGGACCTCGTCAAAACCGAGAAACGGAAGAATGAAGGATTCAAAGCCTATGCTTAGAGATGGAAAGCTATTGCCTCACGAGTAAAGCTCACCATAAGTGAAGACGAGCTCATTGAGCTCTTTCTAAAATCATTACCAACTGAGTATTACGACAAGCTTTATGTATTAGGCTATCAGACATTCACCATGTTGGTCAAAGTAGGTGAGAGAATTGAATGGGGTTTGAAAGAAAGGAAGGCTCAAGAAACAACCACACGAGGGCCTTACCTCGGGAAAAAAGACAAAGAACCCATCCAAGAAGTGGCTATTGTGTCGAGTCCAAGTACTCATCAAGCATCATTTCCAAAGCAATCAAATGTCACTTGGAATAATCCAAGGCAATTCAAGCCAAATAAAAAGGCCCGTGAGGCAATATACACCATTGCCTCGACCCCGTCAAAGCTATTACCAATATTTTTGAAAAGGCATTTGGTAGCCAATGAAGTACCGAGAGACAATCCTGCAAGATTTTCTTGGTACGATGAGTCAAAGACTTGCACCTATCACATGGAAGAAAGAGAACACGATGTAGATAATTGTCCCACTCTAAAGTACAAGGTTCAACAGCTCATTGACAATAAAATATTGAACTTCCAAGAGCCCGAGCCAAATGTACATCAAAATCCTCTTCCAGAGCACAATTTAGTAAACATGATCAAGGATGAGGAAATGGTGATCGAATCTGACGATGAAGATCAATATGAAATTAAGATTAAAGCTTCTCGATTAGGAGATGCTCATTTTCGTCAAGAAGCACTCCTAAAAGGTGATATTGTAGACAACTTGGGAGAAGACTTTGGAAAATATAACTTTCAAGTGAAATATACCCCACCGCCATTGGCATTTAAAAATGAAGTAATTGTGCCTGATGGCTGGGGTGGTATGGATGATGAAACCAATTCTGAGGAGAAAGCTCTACCCAAGAAAGAAATGCTTCAAGATGAAATAGATCAGGATGAAAAGAAGAAAGAAAAAGTTCGTCAGGGTGAAAGGCGTTTCACCCATAAGTCATCTGTTGAAGGGGAAATTGTAGAATTACTAACTCAAGACAGCAGTAAATATAATTACCATGTCAAATATACACCACCACCATGGGCGTTCAAAAATGAAGATATTGTATCGGACGGATGGAGTGGCATGGATGAGGTCCCGATCAGCCAATTGAATCTCGAGAAGAATGAAGATCGGGAAGAGAAAAAGAAGAAAAAGACTCGTCGAGGTGATAAGCGATTTATTTGAAAAACATGAAAACAAGGTGAAGTTATTGATTATCTGGGTCAAGACAGCGGTAAATACAATTACCGTGTCAAATATACACCTCCTTCATGGGCATTCAAGAACGAAACAATCACACCTAATGGTTGGGGAGGAATGGATGTTGATGAAGCCAATAGAAGCATGGTATCCATGATTACACCCTTTCTAATCAAGCTTGATGAGGTAGATATATATAAGGAGAAGGAAGGTCCCATCACACCCATCACTATTCAACTTCCCATTGATCAGCTAAGGATCGAAGAAGAAGAAGAAACGCAGCTTGTGGTCATCACTCTCCCTCCAAAAGAAAAGTTTGACACTAAGTGTGTACTTTAGGATTACTCTTTCAAGGAAGTCGATGCCATAACCCGATCAGGAGATGCAATGTTCCGAAGGAAAGTAAACACGAAAAGAAAGAAGTAACCGAAGAAGTTGTTAAACAGTTGCTTTCGATCATGAAGACAAGTGAATTTGAGGTAATTGAACAGCTAAAAAAGATGCCAGCACAAATTTCTCTGTTAGATCTCTTTAAGACTTTAGAAAGCCACAAAATGGTGCTTATGAAGCTTCTCAATGAGATTTATGTCCCGGAGACGATTAATGAAGTATAATTGGAAAACTTTGTTGGCACTATTCTTCTGAAGAATCAAATCGCCTTCTCCGATGAAGATTGCCCAATTGATGGGTGTTCCCATAATAAGACTTTGTATATTGTCGTCAGATGCTGGGGCAAGGAGGTGTCACGGGTGCCGATCGATAATGGTTCTGCACTTAATTTGCGTCCACTAAGTACATTGCATCGCTTGGGAATTAGTGAAGAGCTCATCAAACCTTCCAAGATAACAGTGCGCTCGTTTGATAGAATGAAGAAAGACGTTATTGGCAATATCGAACTCGAGGTAAACATAGGCCCTGTGCCTTTCCTGATTGACTTTCAAGTAGTGGATATTCCAAGAACTTTCAACTTGTTACTCGAAAGACCTTGGATTCATATAGCTGGCGCTATTCCTTCAAGTCTCCATCAGAAGGTCAGATTTATCATTAATGGCAAGATGATCATCGTACATGGGGAGACAGATTTCATCACCTACAAGTAGAGTGCAATACCGTATGTCGAACCCAAAGTGAAAGAAGAACCAAGTTATCATTCCTTTGAAATGATCTCAATAGTGCAAATTCCTGTTGGTTGCATCATAAAATCCCCGGAGTTCTCAATACCATCCATTATGTCTGGAAGGATGTTATGCCAGTATGGATTTACTCCCAGTAATAGTCTTGGATCGAAGTCCCAAGGAATCAAGGAATCCTTCATTCCTCTTGCTACAAGAATGAAGCATGGAGTAGGTTATATTCCAAATGATACTAAAGATCCCCATGGAGGCCAAGGCCGAGGTCGAAAGAACCACAGAGGCTGTAGAGGCCAAGGTGATTGCCTCGTTAATCTATCCGTATGGAAGGGCAAAGCTAAAGAGCTTCCTTATTATCATATCCACATCAAAGAAACTTTTCCTGGACCTTCCAAGTTACTTCAAGAAGAAGACTTACATGCAAAGGAAAAATCTGTTCTGCCAAGTTTATTCGAAGAGAATATCATCAACGTTATCATAACGGAGGTAGAAAATACCTACGCACTAAAGTAGGAAGATTATCTTAAACTTTTGCTACTAGCTTTTTCCATTGCATCTTATTGATTGTAGTTTCAAGTTTCCCGTGATTTCATTTGCAATTTCAGGTCAGTTACAATATACATTCATTTTGATGTAGATGTAATCGTGGTTTTCAATTCAATAAAACTAATCAAATGTTTTGTTAAAGACATGTAGAAACAAAACCGAACCTATGATAAACAGTATCCTCATTCATGAGGCTTGAGGCTTTGGGTTTCTATATTGCTCCTCATTACGAAAATGCTTTTAAGAGCAAGGTAGTCTGATGATATGAGGACTAGTTCTATCTTTATGTTCTTTCGAAACAAGTTTCAAAATGAATTTCTAAAAAGTTTTTCATAAGACCATGTACGTTACTTACTTTATATGTAATTACTAATCATGTTTGTTACATATCAGGCATGAGTATTCACATATCCATAATAGATCCATATGTGACCCAAATCTTTTCGAGGAGATCACTTGCGATATTGAAGTGGAGAATGAAGACGAGGAATGGATCAAAAGAGAATGAATCCGTCACGAAGAATCAAAGCCACTCACGTTAGAGAAAACGATTACCGTTAATCTGAGTAATGAAGAGAATCCCAGAAAAGTTAAGCGAAAGTAGAAAGAATCACAGATTTGCTCAAGGAATATCAAGATATATTCGCATGGTCTTATGCTAATATGCCAGGCCTTGATCCAAGCATAGTTGAACATGTTTTACTAATTGATCCAAGTATTCCATTAAAGAAGCAAAATGTAAGGCGAACAAAGTCAGAATTGTCGAAGAAAATAGAAGAAGTGATGAAATTACTCAAAGTCGATTTTATCAGGGTAGTGCCATATCCAGAATGGGTTGTCAACATAGTGCCCGTAATGAAAAAAGATGGTCGAGTGCGAGTGTGCATTGATTATCGCGACCTAAATAAAGCAAGCCCTAAGGATGATTTCCCACTTCCACATATTGATGTACTAGCGGATAGCACTGCTGGGTTCAAAATATTTTCGTTCATGGATAGTTTCTCAGGATATAATCAAATCCTTATGAAGAAAGAGGATAAGGTGAAAACGTTCTTCATAACACCATGGGGTACATTTTGTTACAAAGTGATGCCTTTTGATTTGGAAAATGCTGGTATCACATATCAAAGGGCAATGGTAACTTTGTTCCATGACGTGATGCACAAAGAAATCGAAGTATATGTGGATGACATGATTACAAAATCCAAATAAGGAGAAGATCATGTTGAGGTGCTTCGCAAATTGTTCAAAAGACTTAGAAAGTATAAGTTACGGCAGAACCCCAACAAGTGTGTATTTGGGGCAAAATCTGCCAAATTGCTAGGATTTGTGGTCAGTAACAGGGAAATTGAAATAGATTCTTCTAAGATCAAGGCAATATACGACTTAAAAACTCCTTGTATAGTAAAAGAAGTAAGAAGCTTATTGGGGAGATTAAACTACATTGTCCATTTCATATATCAGCTTTTTGAAACTGCTAAACCATTCTTCAGACTATTGAAGAAAAATGCCAAAGTAAAGTGGGATGCGGAATGTCAACAAGCCTTTGACAAGATCAAAGAATATCTGGTATGCCCACCAGTGTTGGTACCACCAATTCCTAGAGTCCCACTGATCTTATATTTGACGATTCACTATGAGTCGTTAGGAGCTGTGCTTGTACAAACAAGATCAAATGATGGTAAAGAACAAGCCATTTATTACTTGAGCAAGAAATTTACAACATCATAAGTGAATTACCCAGCAGTTTAGAAGACATGCGTTGCATTAATTTAGGTATTACATAGATTAAGACAATATACCCTTCATCACCAAATTTTTCTAGTGACCGAGAATGATCCGATCAAGTACCTTCTTGAGAAATCCTTTTTGGTCTGGAAATTAGCAAAGTGGCAAGTCTTGTTATCTGAATTCGACATCGAAGTTCATCCTAAAAGTTAGTTAAAGGATGAGCGATAGCAAACATGTTAGCAAAAAATTTGCAGAATATTACCAGTCTGAAGAACAACTTGATGATCGTATATTGACACTGGTCAACAATAAATGGACCATGTATTTTGACGGTAAAATCAACTTATTTGGATCAGGAACTGGGGCAGGATTGATCTCTCCAAAAGGCCAACACTATCTCGGTATTTGCGAAATAGGTATTTCTATACACCAATAACATTGCTGAATACGAAGCATACATTCTCAGCTTACAATTAGCCCTTTCAATGAAAGTAAAAAGGTTGCAAGTATATGGAGATTCTATACTCATCTTATTGCAAACAACAGGTGAATGACAAACTCGAGATGTCAAGCTAATTTCTTATTATAGATATTTAGAAGAGATGATAGGAAGTTTCACAGAGGTAACATTCGATTATCTTCTAAGAGCTCAAAATCATTTTTGCAGATGCTCTTGCAACTTTGTCGATCCTTACTACAGGCTGAAGATGGTATGGATATAAAACCATTGAGAATCAATATTCTCGAATAACTAGCTCATTACATGATGGTCCAAGCAGAGTTTGACAACGAACCATGATATCATGACATTAAAAGATATCTTCAATCAAGAGAATTTCCTGAAGAAAGCTAACCAGGTGACAGAAAATTTATAAAGAAGATAGCCAACAAATTCTTCCTCAGTGGTCAAACCCTCTACAAGGAATCATTTGATTCAACTCTGTTAAGATGTGTAGATGCTACAGAAGCTGAACAGATCATGAAAGGAATTCACGAAGGTGAATATGGACTGCACATGAATGGACATCTTCTAGCCCAAAAGATTATGAGATTGGTATATTATTGGATGACAATGGAATCAGATTGCATCCAACATGTGAGATATTGCCAACAATGTCAGGTTTATAGAGATAAAATCAATGCACCGCCAAATGACCTACATTAAATGTCCGAGCCATGGCCATTTTCAATGTGGGGCATTGATATGATTGGTCCAATCAACCCAAGGCCTTAAATGGACATCGGTTTATCCTAGTTGCTATTGATTATTTCACTAAATAGCTTGATGTAAGCTCCTATACAAATGTTACTGCTAAGAATGTTGCAAGATTCATCAAGCGGGGACATAATTGCTAGGTATGGAGTTCCAGAAGCAATAATTACGGACAATAGCTCAAATCTAAACAACAAGATCGTAGATGATTTACTTGAACACTTCCATGTTCGACATCTGAACTCATCTCCATATCGTCCACAAATAAATGAAGCAGTTGAAGCGGCAAATAAGAATATCAAGAAGATACTGGCCAAGACAGCCGAAAATTATCGTGATCGGCATGAAAAGTTGTCGTATGCTCTGATGGTATACCAAACTTCAATTTGAATATCAATTGGAGCAATCCCATTTTCCTTGGTTTACGAAATGAAAGCAATGTTACCTGTTAAAGTAGAAATTCCTTCATTAATGATATTATCCTAGTTAAAGCTTTCATAAGCTGAGTAGATCTAACAAAGATATGAACAACTCAATATGATCGATGAAAAGAGATTAAGAGCTATATACGATGGACAAGCCTATCAAATACGAGTGGCTAAATCCTTTAATTGAAAGGTGAAACCAATAAATTTCAAAACAGAAGATCTAGTAGTGAAGAAAGTCATCTTCAACAATTCAGATACCGTGGCAAATTCGTTCCGAATTATGAGGGTCCATATATTGTCAATAAAGTTATTTCTGGAGGAGCATTGATTCTTGTAAATATGATAAGAACAGAACTGGCCTATCCTGTAAATACAGATGCTGTCAAGATTTTCTATCCATGAAATGAAGACGAACATTCAAGAAAAGATTTGGGTCACTTTAGAACATGTGCATATCATGCATATCATGCATGCCATGCATTTCATGAACATGTTTATCTGTTTTGCAAAAGAAAGTAAAAAGAATTTGAACTAGTTGATGACTTCAGAATTTCCAATGAAGTTATCAAATAGTATAGAGAAGTATCACTTCCAATTCTTTTTTTCATAGATATCCTCTAATGTACTTTCTTTTTTGTCATCCCTAGGAAGACAAAGAAAAGAGAGCAACAAAAGAATAACCCTCAATGGAACCAAAGCAAAAGCATGTAAACAAGAGGTATCTTGATAAGTTGATCAGATAGGTATCCTCAAATCATGAGAGCTTGTGTTAAAGAAGTCGTATTTTTAAGAGAAAAACAAACTTTTTTTCCCCAAGCGGAATGACACTAAGGCTAAGCAAAAACAAAATAGATTGTTTTAAAAAGGAAAATACCTCAGAAATATTTCAATCAAAAATTTTGAAACACTCTTTCTTTGAAAATACACTAAGCATCAAAATTCCCTGAAAGGGGTAATTTGACAAAAGGTTTTGAATAATTTCATAGAAAAAGTTTAGATCAAATCAAATAGAAAGACCTTCAAATGATGAAAGGTAAGCCATATTCAAACACGTCCCTTATACACTCAAAGTCAAAATAGAGAAGTGAGTGAGAAAAACTCATTCGAAGGAAATAGGGGATATTCATAATGCTTGCATGAATTGAAATGATGAAAGGCAATCATTTTACTATCCCAAACACATGCTTATCTCTTGCAAACCAAATTTAAGCCAAAACAGTAGAAAAGCTTGTCCAAAACAATCCTATCAAGAACCACCCCATATTTGGGCAAATCAGGATGTTTGTGAATTGATAGCTATGGAGAATAGGATTAAGAAAGATTTTATTGCATACTTTTGCATTAATTTTTATGTAATAACTTCATATGAAGTCGTATAGAAGCTTAAGACATCCCAAGAGAAAGAAGAGCATTTCATTTCATATACCCGAAACACATTACCTTTGACAAAGCTCAATTGAGCTTGAATATTCATTTTAGAACCGTAAATTGGTGATCATCTCTTCACACTGGAGCATGAGCATATGATCCACTTTAATAGATAATAAACAAAAGGGCAGAACACAGAGTCTTTAGAATTCCAAAAAAAAAGATCAAAGACAAAAGAGTTTGGGGCATGAAAAAGCAGTGTGCTTGATAAAAGCAAGGCCAAATGCTCGAGAAAAATGAGAAAGAGAAGAGAGTACAAAAGAAAGCTCAAAATGACCCAAAAAAGGTCGTGATAAAGCAAAATTAAGATCATGATAGATCATGGATCACAACAAGTGAGAATGAGCAAAAGAAAAAAGATTGTGATGAATGTTTAAAGGACTCTTGATGTTCAAAGAAGAAAAGATCTCTAGTGAAAAAAGAAGAAAAGGGAAAATGGTGATGCCAAGAAGATCATTAATTTCATGAAAACCCTGAATTCAAACAAATGGGCCTTTTTGAACCTACCCAATACCAACAATACAACCTCTTTCCAAAGACTCTTTAGATTGGGATGTTGATAGTAGAAACAAGGCTTTATGATAAGAAGTTTTCAGTCAAATAAGTGTATGCAATACTATCTTGTCTTATCCTCGAGGTTCTTAACTTGTAGACCCGAAGTCAGATATAATGAAATCCTTTTTCTTGGCCTCAGAATGCCTGTACTTTGAATAGCCATTGACCAAGCCAACATCAGTCCTCCGAAAGACCTTATCAGAACAATTAGATTGTATACATTGCGAATATCTCCGAACACCTAAGGATTAGTTAAGAGAAATAAAAATTGAGGGATATTAGATCAGTCCCCTTTCAATCGAATGAAGAAAAGATCAAGTTCATAGATCAAAACAAATCCATTCTAATGAAGGTCTTCCAAACGATGATTTCAAACATTTCTTGAAAGATTGCATGTCACGCCTTGAACCTTATCGAGCTTGTGGCATCCCTCTTTGGTCGAATATCATGACGTCCCAAGATATTGCTGACCCAAATCAACTCATCAGAGATATAAAGCACTAGCAAAAGCCACAAACACCCAGATAATATTTGACTAGGGGTAAAAGGGAGAATAAACATCTATTACTTATTTAAACTTATACAATATCCACCATAAACAATCCACATAATATACACACACACCGAACTACTAACTATACACCACTGATATCAAAAAGGATCAATAGCCTGGGTATACCCTAACTCCAAAAATGGGACACTACAAAAGGTCTACTCAACCCCTAAACTAGCCCCTACGCCCACTAGATGGCGTCCACTCCGAGTCCGACTCCACGAAACCTGAGTCTGAATCCCCTTGAGCCACCTGCTCCTCTGAGGACTCCAAATCAGCCTCGATCTCGATTGGGTACTCTACCACGTTATGATCGGTGTGTATCGAAATTTCAAAATGCTGAGGCAGTAGTGGTGGAAGATTCATGGTTCAAGCCGGAGATCTAAAATGATTTGGTTGAAACAACCATGAGAATACGTCTCAACAAATAAACACCCTAAACCCCAACCTAGGCTAACACGTACCTCCAGACAAGTTCAAATACCATAACACTAAATAAGCACATCACAAGCAAACAATTACACTTACCTGGGCTTTTCATACACACAATCTATAGGTTAGTCACAATAACACAAATTCCAACCGTATGCACATTTCTAATAAAATCTCATGCCCATAGACAAAGTCGAACATCTGACATTTCCACACTTGACATTTCACACACACTTGTTCGCTTACCATCATATCACTTTCATTTGACTTGCCAGTGACCCGAGTAACAGTACCACCTTAGGTTCACTGGCCATTCACGGTCCACACATGTCCATCTCAATTTCACAACACTTTTTAGTTGCGTAATGGTACCGCATCAGGCTATGTATCTTGCTCACCTAAAAGTACCGTCTCAGGCTCAACATCTATCACCTACTGCACAACCCACATTGAAGTACAGGCCTCAGGTTGGTAGTCTTTCGATAATACCGGGCATCGTCCTGCATTATGGTACTGCATCAGGACGGCACAATTCCCTGCATTATGGTACCGTCTCAAGGATTTCCTTGCATTAAAGTACACACTTTAGGGATTCTCGTGACCACACGCACGACACATCACATACTTTCTCATTCATTTTCTCGCTCAAAACCTCATACGAACACGCTCAACTTACACACCAACATGCTAAATTACCAACTGATTACATTTGGCCCATGCACGCATCACATCTCATGCATTTCACATGTTCAATTAACACCTAATCATGGCCAATTGACAGTCAATTCAATTCAGCCCATGCGCGAATATAACAGTCCACATTTCAATCAATTATTTCACAAACCAACAAGCATACAAGGCCGCCAATGGACCCACAATCACAGCCACAATTATGGGCATAAATTCAACATTTCCATGAGTATTTCAAGCCATAATATGCACCACAACCAGCCAATTCAATTCAGTTCGCACGTGCATAATTAACTCGAATTTTCGTATTTTAGGCCAAATTTTACCATTCACGGGTATCGTACTCCTACCGAAAACCTCCAAACCAATACGCACTATATTTGAATCACAAAAATGCACTAATTCTGCCATAGCATGAATAGTAACTCGGCCACATTAGAAAATCACCATAATGGCACAATTAGGCCCGTTTTTCGCGTAATAAACCATAATAATCACTCAAAATCATTCTGATTACCTAACCAATCATTTTTAACCTCCAATCCACCTAAAAAATCGTCACAATTTCACCCAAAGCATTCAGCCAAATCAATCCAACCATTGTCCCATGATTAACCCCTAAAACTCGCTAAAATGGCCCCGAACTAACCCAAAAATATCCGTTGTCCTAGGCGAAGGTTAGGATATCACTAACTTGTGATTCCTACGAGAAATTGAGGCCTCAACGGTGGCTGGACAGAGAGCGAATAGTAGCGGCAGTGGGGATAAGCAGTAAGGGTTACCGACAACTCGCCAGCGATCACAAATGGTGATGAACGGTGGCGATTGACTGCTGATTTTCTTGGCTGAGCTAGAGGCTAAGATGGGGTTGGTGGTGTTTCGGTGAGGACAAAAACAGGGGAGAAAGAAGGTGAGGCGGTGGTATGGTGAGACCAAGGTGCCGTGAGTGATCGAGCGGTGATCCGGCCCAGAGCAATTACACGGCGGTGATGGGTTTGGCCAGCTAGCCACTTCATGGTGGGAGGGGGAGGAAGCTCATGGCCAAGAGGAGAGGGAGAGTGAGGGAGAGAGATTGGCGTGAGTGAGAGAGAGAATGAGGGGGAGAGAGAGAAATTGGAAAGAAATAGTCTAAAGAGGCAATAATTGGTGTCTAATACACATGCCAAATGACCATCCTACCCCTCCCTCTGATTTCCAATCAACGGCCAAGATTCGATCTTATCCTAAGATCGACGGTCCATGTTAATCCTCACAAAAAATATTCAGGGGCAAAATTGAAATTTCACAAAATTTCCAAGGGCAAAATTATCCAAAAATTTCTATTTCTAAAGTAGGTGTGAAATGACCAAAATGCCCTTCTCACATTATACTTGGCCTTAACAAAACCCTAGGGGTAAAACGGTTATCTTCCATTTCTCGCCAGAATTCGAATTTTCTGAAGAATCCGGACAATTCTGAGGCTAACTAAGCCAATAACAACATCGTCCAATTATCCTGTCATGACCTTCATAATTTCCGGTGCCCAAACCTGATTTTTAATTAATGATCAAATTTAATTTACGTAACTTGAGTGTATCTCGAACTAACGGGTGGCTTTTGGAGAAATTCGCACATTTGACTTGTGGCTGATATTGAATCATGCCGCGTTCAAGTTCACTCGGGTCGTGACGATCTTGGTTGTCACTAAATTGCGATGATCGATTGTTAATTCCAACAAGCACGATCGTTTGGTATAGGTTTGGGGTCATTCGTCAATTCATTTCGTGGTCAAGTAGAATCACCCGCGATCCACTAGTATAACAATGGCGAACTGATCTCTAACTATCCTTGGATTGGCCTACATTAGCTTAAAATGTCACCTCGATAATTTTTATGGTCGAAAGTTGGTTCACGATCGAGTTCTTTGATCACTCGAATTTAAATCCCTAATTAGCCTTTCCCTAATGCTTAGTATTATAGGAGTGATCAATTTCGGGCGAGATCTAACTATAAACACGTCCATAAATCATCCATTTCATAAATTCCAAGTGAGTTGGATTCAGAATGTCACAACTCTTTCCCTTTATAAAAATTTCATCCTCACAATTCAACCTACTACTTTAACAAGTGAGGGAATTGATGTTATATTAGCTTCTCGCTTTCCCAAGTAGCGCCTTCTGTCTCGTAATATTCCCAAACAACCTTGACCATCGGCATCGTTTTGTTCCTTAAAACTTGTTTTTTCCAATCTTCGATCCTTATTAGCCTTTCGACATACAACACCCTTGTCGTCAACTTCTATCTCTTCATAATTCAATACATGAGTTGAGTCCGGTTCATACTTTCTCAACATCGACACTTAGAATACATTATGCACTTGCAACAAATTTGGTTGCAATGCAAGGCGATAAGCTAAGTCTCCAATCCTTTCTAAGATCTTAAAAGGTCCCACATACCTCGGACTCAACTTTCCTTTTTTATCAAATTGGGATAATCCTTCATAGGTGATACCTTAAGGAATATGTGATCCCCTACTTGAAATTTCAAAGGTTTTTGCCTTTTGTCTATATAGCTCTTTTGACAGCCTTGAGTTGTTTTCAGCCTTCCACAAAATAATCTTAACAGCCTCAACTGACTGTTAGACTAATTCTGGCCCGATTATACCCCTTTCTCCAACTTCATCCCAACATACGGGTGTTCTACAT
Organism: Syzygium grande; assembly: GCA_024733475.1. NCBI lineage: Eukaryota > Viridiplantae > Streptophyta > Magnoliopsida > Myrtales > Myrtaceae > Syzygium > Syzygium grande. Next base: position 22,777,150 of record JAMXDD010000008.1, on the reverse strand, counting down.
GCTCTACCATACAGCGCTTCAAATGATGCCATTCCGATGCTTTGCTAAAAACTATTATTATATGCAAATTTAACTAAGGGCAATTGTTCTTTCCATTTGCCTTGAAAATCTAATACACATTCCAAGCATATCCTCTAAAGTTTGAATCGTCCTCTTAGACTGGGCATCCGTTTGTGGATGGTAAGCTGTAATAAACTCAGCTTTGATCCTAACGCCGTCTGTAGACTTTTTCAAAAATTAGCGGTAAACCTAAGATCACGATCTAAGATAATCATCACTGTCACCCCATGCAAATGAACTATTTGCTGTACGTACAACTCAGCATATTGATCCAATGCGAAGACCTTTCGTACGGCCAAGAAGTGTGTTGACTTTATCAATCTATCGACAATCACCCAAATGGAGTCATGGCCTCTTTGGCTCCTTGATAATCCCATCACAAAATTCATAGTAATATATTTTTATTTCCACTCTGAGATTTTCAAAGGTCGCAATAGCCGTCCGGGTTTACAATGTTGCGCTTTCACTTGCTAGCACGTTAGGTACTTAGCCATGTGCTTAGCTATATCTACCTCCATGCCATTCCATCAATAATATTGTCTCAGATTCTGATACATTTTCATATTACCGGAATGGATACTATAACTAGTACGATGCGCTTCTGACAAGATTTCTTCCTTAAGTTCCGCATCGTCGGGCATGTACAATCGTCCACGGAACTTCAAGATCCCATCCTCAGATAATTGAAAGTCCAGTTTGCTCTTAGTAGCGTCCATATCTAAAATCTTTTGAATTTCTTGATCCGTAGACCGTAAAGCCTTGATTTTAGTCTGGATTTTTGGTTCTATTCTCAGAGTGGCAAACAAACTCGAGACTTGCTTACTTCAAACTTAAACTTGAGTCTTGCACTCCTTCCAGCAAAGTCCATTCCTTGACCATCAAGTGTATGATGCTTGACTTCCGACTCAATGCATCAGCTATCCGGTTGGCCTTTTCGAGGTGATATAAAATATCACAATCGTAATCTTTCAGCAACTCCATCCAACGACACTGCCTCATATTTAACTCCTTTTGAGAAAATAAATATTTCAGACTCTGATGGTCCGTATATATTTGGAATTTTTTTCGCATAAATAATGTCGCCAAATCTTAAGGGTGAATATGATCGCGGCTAATTTCAAATCGTGTGTCGGATAATTCAGTTCATGCGGCCTCAACTGCCTTAGTGCGTAGGCTACTACTCGCCCATATTGCATCAACACACATCTTAATCCTTTCAACGATGCGTCACTATAAATTTCAAAACCTTCAGATCTTGACAGAATAGTCAATACCGGTGCCGTCGTCAATCTATGCTTTAATTCCTGAAAACTCTTTTCACACTTGTTAGTCCACTCAAACTTCATTTCTTTCTTTAACAGACGCGTCAACAGCATTGCTATAGCCGAAAATCCTTCCACAAAACGTCTATAGTATCCTGCCAAACCCAAGAAACTTCGAACCTTAGTTACCGTCGTCGATCTCGACCACTTTATCACGGCTTCAATCTTTACCGGATCTACTGAAATTTCATCTCCCAAGATCACATGTCCAAGAAAGGTTACTCGATTGAGCCAGAATTCGCACTTGCTAATGAATCTACTTTTATGGAGTTAATGAATCGGGTGTTTAAGGAATTTTTATATCAATTTGTGATAGTTTTTATAGACAATATATTGGTGTACTCAGAGAACTCAGAAGAGCATGAGTTCTATTTGAGTAATGTTTTACAGACCTTAAGGGAACACACACTATATCTCATCCTGAATGCCGTTTTTGGTATATCTTCTTTCCTAATCCTCAATTGATGATATCCCATTCTCAAATCAATCTTAGAAAACACCGAAGCCTCTTGTAACTAATCAAACAAATCATCAATCCTTGGTGGGGATATTTATTCTTAATCGTCACTTGATTTAACTACCGATAATCAATACACAACCTTAATGGCCCATCTTTCTTTTTCACAAACAAAACTGACGCCCCCCATGGAGACACATTTGGACGAATAAATCCTTTGTGCAATAACTCTTGCATTTGCACCTTTAACTCCTTTAACTCGAGACAACAACATTCTATAAGGTGCCTTCGAGATTGGCTCAGTCCCAAGGGCCAACTTGATTACAAACTCTACTTCTCTTTCCGGTGACAATTTCGGTAATTCCTGAGGAAAAACATCGGGATAATCGCACACCACGGTTATGTCCTCTAACCTCGGTTCCTCAGCCGTTGAATCAATCACGGCCGCAAAAAATCCTTGATACCCTTTGTTCAACAACTTAGTCATTTCCAGCGACAAAATCCAAGAGATCGAGGTTCCTCCTCGATTTCCCATAAATTCAAATTTCAGATGTCCAACCGGATTAAATTGGATCACCCTACTACTACAATCCATAACAGCCCTCTACTTAGTTAACCGATCCATGCCCACTATCACATTAAAGTCTTACATGGCTAGAACTGCTAAATCTATCCTTTTCTCCCTATCACCAATTACAATCTTACAATTCAGGCATCCCAACGAGACTAGCACTTGATCATTCAAGGGAGTGGTAACACACAACACAACACAACATCAAGCAAATGCGGTTCTATACTAGTTAATTTAACAAACTGCTCTGATATAAACGAATGTGACGCCCTAGGGTCAAACAAAGTATACGTAGCATGATCGCACAGAGAAACCGTACCTGTGACTACGCCCTAGCGCGTTCTCAATCTCTCTTTTGGCTATGGCGTACACCCGTCCTTGGGCCGATGGCCTATTCTGATTAGTCAATGCGGTAGCTCAATTTGGTTTTGTTCCGAGGTGGCAGCAACACAAGCGACCTATTCTGCCTGATATTAGGGTAAAACCTTATTTGATGACCAAATCCACCACATCCGAAACATGCTCCGCCCCTGTTCAAACACGGTCTATTTCCATGTCTTTCTCTACACACCCGACATGGACCATTCTAAAAACAGTTCGATTTCTCGATATTCCTTCTAATAGGAGGGACAAAACGTCAATTACCCGTCATTGACCTCTTCCCCAAGTGACAATTGTCCCTACCCTAGGCAAATCTTACCCTAGAAGCGGCAACCTTATCCACTAAGTCACATTCAATCACTTGGGCCTGATCATAGATCTCGTTATAATCCCTTAAATTCAACGAAATCATTTGGCGGCGAAAGTCCAATTTCAAACCATCTCGGAACCTTCGAGCCCTATCTAACGGGTCCTCCATCATCCTTGGGGTGAATTTAGATAATCGAGCGAATTCAGCCTCATTTTGATCCACTGTCCTCTGCCCTTGACGAAGCCTCATAAACTTGGCTAATTTTTGTTCTCGTGCACTCTCAGAAAAATATTTACCATTAAAGGTTTCCACAAACATCACCCAAGTCTAAGCGGTACTAGCAGGGAACACCCTTCCTCTGGTAGCTTTCCACTAGTCACTTGCATTTCCTTGGAGCTGGTACACCGCCAAGGTCACTTTCTCTTCCTCGGTACACCCTAGCACCTCAAAGGCCTTTTTAACTCCTCTACCCAAAGTGATGCAACCTCAAGGTCGCCCTTACCATCAAACTTAGGGGGCTTTAATTTCATAAACTGCTCGACTAACTGGTGCATCTGTCTATTCATATTCACTTGCCCTTGTCCTTGATTCTCATTATTATTATTGGCGGCGGCAGCTACAGCGGCCTCAGCAGCTTGGGCAATAATGGTAGCTCGTTCATGACTCTGCCATCCTATTAGATTACCTATCTCCTCCAGGATCCTTATGACCGCATCCATTCTCGAATCCCTTGCAGGTCGGGCTCGTGAACTGGATGGACCCCAGTTCCTCTGCTTCTCAAACTCATCCTCATGATTTCTATCACTCACCTACCTACTATAATTCCACTCAAGAATTAGAGACGAGGCCAACTATACCAGTCTAGTCCTAGGCAGCAAATTAACATAGTAATTCACTTAGCAGGTAATTATTCATAATAGTACAAGGCCATAATTAATAAAGTCTATGCATTTACCTCAGTTCCAAATGCACATGCATTCCAATCATTATAACAATCAATTCACTTGGCAATCACAACAAACAGTCTGGAGGCACGCGTAGCTTATTCCACCCTATGACTCGCTAAGGTCTCCCTAGATGACTACCCCAGGGTCTCTGCTCCTTATCATTCCAAACTTCGACCAACTTAGATCAAGCTGTCCTCGCTCCGATACCAAATCAAATCGCGAATGTCACGCCCGAACCCCATTGATCTCATCACATCCCTCTTTGGTCGAATATTGCGACATCCAGGATATCACCGACCCAAATCAACTCATTAGAGATATAAAGCACTAGCAAAAGCCACAAACACCCAGACTATAATTGACCAGGGGTACAAGGGAGAATAAACATCCATTACTTATTCAAACTTATACAATATCCACCATAAACAATCCACATAATATACATGCACACCGAACTACTAACTATACACCACCGATATTAAAAAGGATCAGTAGCCTTGGTATACCCAAACTCCAAAAATGGGACACTACAAAAGGTCTACTTAACCCCTAAACTAGCCCCTACGCCCACTAGATGGCGTCCACTCCGAGTCTGACTCCACGGAACCCGAGTTTGAATCCCCTTGAGCCACCTGCTTCTTTGAGGACTCCGAATCAGCCTCGATCTCAATCGAGTACTCTACCACATTATGGTCGGTGTGCATCGAAATTCCAAAATGCTGAGATGGCGATGGTGGAAGATTCATGGTTCAAGCCGGGATTCTGAAATGATTTGGTTGAAACAAACATGAGAACACGTCTCAACATGTAAATGCCCTAAACCCCACCTAGGCTAACACGTACCTCCAGATAAGTTCAAACACCATAACACTCAATAAGCACATCACAAGCACACAATTGCACTTACCAGGGCTTTTGATACACGCAATCTGTAGGTTAGTCACAACAACACAAATTTCGACCACATGCACATTTCTAATAAATTCTCATGCCCACAGACAAAGTCGAACATGTGACATTTCCACACTCGACATTTCACACACACTCGTTCGCTCACCATCATATAACTTTCATTCAACTTGCCAGTGACCCACATAACAGTACCGCCTCGGGTTCTTTGGCCATTCACGGTCCACACATGACCATCTCAATTTCACAACACTTCTTAGCTCGCGTAATGGTACCGCCTCAGGCTATATATCTTGCCCCCCTAAAAGTACCGCCTTAGGCTCAACATCTACCACCGACTGTACAACATGCATTGAAGTATACGTCTCAGGTTGGCATTCTTCCGGTAATACCAAATATCGTTCCGCATTATGGTACCGCCTCAGAGATTTCCCCGCGTTAAAGTACACACCTCAGGGATTCTCGTGACCACACGCATGACACATCATGCACTTTCTCATTCATTTACTCGCTCAAAACCTCATATGAACACGCTCAACTTACACACCAATATGCCAAATTACCAACCGATTACATTCAGCCTATGCACGCATCGAATCTCACGCATTTCACATGCTCAATTAACACCCAATCATGGCCAATTGACAGTCAATTCAATTCATCCCATGTGCGCATATAACAGTCCACATTTCAATCAATTATTTCACAAACCAACGAGCATACAAGGCCGCAATGGACCCACGGTCACAACCACAATTATGGGCATAAATTCAACATTTCCATGAGTATTTCAAGCCATAATATGCACCACAACCAGCCAATTCAATTCAGTTCGCACGTGCATAATTAACCCAAATTTTCGTATTTTAGGCCAAATTTTACCATTCACGGGTGTCGTACTCCTACCGACAACCCCCAAACCAACACGCACTATATTTGAATCACCAAAATGCACTAATTCTGCCATAGCATGAACAGTAACTCGGCCACAATAGTAAATCACCAAAACGGCACATTTAGGCCCGTTTTTCGCGCAATAAGCCACAATAATCACTCGGAATCATTCTGATTACCTAACCATTCATTTCTAACCTCTAATCCATCTAAAAAATCATCACAATTTCGCCCAAAGCATTCAGCCAAATCAATCCAACCATTGTCCCACGATTAACTCCTAAAACTCGCTAAAACAGCCCCGAACTTATCCGAAAATACCCGTTATCCTAGGTGAGGGTTAGGATATCACTAACTTGTGACTTCTACGCGAAATCGAGGCCTCAACGGTGGCTGAATAGAGAGCGAACAACAGCGGCAGCGGCGATAAGCAATAAGGGTTACGGCGACTCGTGGCGATCACGAGCGGCGACGAATGGCGGCGATTGACTGCTATTTTCTTAGCTGAGCTGGGGGCTGAGATGGGGCTGGCGGTGTTTCGATGGGGACAAAAACAGGGGAGAAAGATGGTGAGGCGGTGGTGTGGCGAGAATGAGGTGTCGTGAGCGACCGAGCGGCGATGATCCAGCCTAGCAGTTACACGGTGGCGATGGGTTTGGCCAGCTAGCCACTTCACAGTGGGAGGGGGAGGAAGCTCACAACCAAGAGGAGAGGGAGAGTGAGGGGGAGAGATTGGCGTGAGTGAGAGAGAGAATGAGGGGGAGAGAGAGAAATTGGAAAGAAATAGTCTAGAGAGGCAATAATTGATGTCTAATACATATGCCAAATGACCATCCTACCTCTCCCTCAGATTTCCGATCAACGGCCAAGATTCGATCTTATCCTAAGATCGATGGTCCATGTTAATCCTCACCAAAAATATCCAGGGGCAAAATTGGAATTTCACAAAATTTCCAAGGGCAAAATTATCCAAAAAATTTCTATTTCTAAAGTAGGTGTGAAATGACCAAAATGCCCCTATCACATTATACTTGGCCTTAACAAAACCCCAAGGGTAAAATGGTCATTTTCCATTTCTTGCCAGAATTCAAATTTTCTAAAGAATCCGAATAATTCTGAGGCTGACTAAGCCAATAACAATGTCGTCCAATTATCCTATCATTACCTTCATAATTTCCGATGCCTAAACTTGGTTTCTAATTAATGATCAAATTTAATTTACGTAACTTGAGCGTATCTCGAACTAACGGATGGCTTTTGGGGAAATTCGCACATTTGACCCGCGGTCGATATTGAATCATGCCACGTTCAAGTTCACTCGGGGTCGTGATGACCTCGGTTGTAACTTAATGCGAGGGTCGATCGCTAGTTCCGACATGCACGATCGTTTGGTATAGGTTTTGGGTCATTCGTCAATTCATTTCGTGGTCAAGCAGAATCACCCGCGATCTACTTGTATGACAATGGCGAACTGATCTCTAACTGTCCTTGGATTAGCCTATATTGGCTCAAAATGTCACCTTGACAATTTTCATGGTCGAAAGTCGGTTTACAATCAAGTTCTTTGGTCGCGCGAATTTAAATCCCTAATTAGCCTTTCCCTAACGGTTAGTATTTTAAGAGTGATCAATTTCGGACGAGATCTAACTACAAGCACATCCATAAATCATCCATTTCATAAATCTCAAATGGGTCGAATTTCAAAATGTCACATTGCAAGCCTCTTGTTCAAATAATTCCTAGAAAAGGAAATTTAATTGCCTGAAATGCATTTAATACAAAGAATGTATATATCAAAACCAGGTTTCAAAAGTTTTTGGTCAACTTAAAATCAAGTTTTCAAACAGTTCGTAGTAAGCTAAGAAAAAAAACCACATTTCAATCAGTTTTGATCAATTTCAAAACTATTTTTTAAAATAGTTTTTGGTCAACTAAAAAACCATACAAAGGTTAGTGAAACCTCAAAATCACAAAACTCACGGTTAAGGCGTTCATTATTAGAAGTCTTCCCAAAGTCCTATTGGTGAGGAACCACTAGGTAAATCCAAAGTCCTACAAGCGAGGAGCCCCTAGGCAAATTTAAGTCCTACTAGAAGTAAACCACTAGGCAAATCCAAAGTTCTACACGCAAGGAGCCTCTAGGCAATTTCCAAAATTCTACTGGCGAGGAACCACTTGGCAAGTCTCCAAAATTTAATTTCTACTAGTGAGGAAGCACTGGGCAAATGCAAAGTTATACAGGCGAGGAGCCTCTAGGTAATTTTCAAAACTCTACTGATAAGGAACCACTTGGCAAATCTCTAAAATTCAAGTCCTACTAGTGAGGAATCACTAGGTAAACCCAAAGTTCTATAGGCAAGGAGCCTATAGGCGATTTTCAAAACCCTACTTGTAAGAAACCACTTGACAAGTTTCTAAAATTCAAGTCTTATTGGTAATGAACCACTAGGTAAATCCAGAGTCCTACAAGGTGAAGAGCCCCTAGGCAATTTTCAAAATCCTACGGGTGAGGAACCACTTGACAAGTCTTCAAAATCCTCAGACAAAGAGCCTCAAGTGTTCATAGTTCGTGAGTTTGTCCTTAAACCACGAAATCAGAACAATCATCATAATCGTCACCACCATCAATACATGTCTTTGGATAAGCAATAAAGAAACTCTCACAAACAAGTAAGTTTCTCTCCCTCAATCATTAAAAATCTTTCGAATTATGTTATGAAAAGAGAACCTTTGGATTAGATCACGAATTTCAAAAAGCAAGATCCCTAATCAAATGTTGTGAAATATCCATCTTATCTTGTTGAGTGAGTCGACTAAAAATTCAGCTGTCACCTTGTCTTTGAGATCAACCTCTAACGAGTTCAATCTCAAAGAGGGGTAGCTGTTGACACCTAATTTTTAGCTCAATTTATTTTTCATATTTTCAAAAATTTCAAAATTAGGACTAGGAATCTAGGCCAAGCTTAGAAACCTATTTTTAAACCAAAAAATAATTTTTTAACATTTTTGTGTATTTTTCCTTAATTTCTTTTAGTCAAAATAAGTAAGAAAATCAAGAAAAATAGTAAATGGAATCAGAAAAATTCCATAAAAATAGTCATTAGTTTTATTTTAAATCCAATTTCATGAATACATCATCAATTTTAAAAAATCTCAATCGGGTATATGTTTTTTCCCAAAATTGGGCAAAATTAAACCTGAATTAAACCAAAAATACAATTAAATTTTTTCTAGTCATTTTTAAGTCATAGTGTCATCACAACAAATGAATCTAGGACCTTGAATTGCATAATGGTCAGTCCAATTGCACAATTTGATATAAAAATAAAAAATCCCCAAAATTAGATTGAAGATTAAGAATTTTGAACCCAAATTAAGAATCATGCCCAATATGAAATTGTTGAAACATGAGACCATCATTTCTAGGTTAATCAGATGTGGGTAATTCAATTTTGGCATGAATTTTGCCTAATCAGGTCATTAGGATATCAAATTGAATAAAAACCTATTAACTCGAATACAAAAATGTGAAAATCTTGGACACAATCATGACAAAAATTGGAGAAAATTATATATTTGGGTTCGGAATGTGATGGGGAATTCAATTTTCGGGTTTAATTTTGAAAATTGGGACAAATTTGAGCTTAATTGACAAATTTAGATCAACCCAAGTCTGTCGGGTTGGCTGAGTCAACCCGACCCAACCCGAGTTACTCATCTTCCTTACCCGACTCATCCAATGCATAATAAACCCAGGAAAACCAATTCGTGCCCAGAACTTCACTAACTTTCCCCGATCAAATTAGCACGTTTTAATCGATTTAGCCAACTAGAAAATATCCCGCTAGCACCAAAGAATTACACTCTAACTGATTCAAGGTCGGTTCCAACAAACTTTGGGTGGGAATTTTTTATGAACAAAAATGGAAAAAAACTGAAGCATTGAGAAGAACTTGCTCGGTGAAATGCCAAAGAGAGAGAGAAGAGAGATAGAGGGAGAAAGAGCGATTTCTAGTGAGAGGAGTGGGTAGAGACTCGTTGAGGCTGAGCGACCGGCGCTTTTCCAGTCGGAAAAGTCTGGAAAAGCGCTAGCAAATCGGTCTCACCGGTGAGTTTCCTCATCGGCAAACCAGAATTGAAGTTGACCACAAACTCCTGAAAATCGAACTCGGTAGAAACGTTCAAAGCCTCTTCGGCAAATCCAAAGCCATCATCTTGAAGCTGAAGTGTCAAGGAAGCATCAAACGGTTGTCGGAGGTCCTGAAAATCTCATTTGACGCCCCACGAAGTAGGTAAACTTCGATTCCTATCACGGCTTGTCGAGATTTCCAGATTGCAGGTTGGAGCTTGATTTTGCTAATCGGATGATTCTTTTTACAATTTTGGGTTTATTGATGTATAAAATGAGCTTATGATCACATTTTCCATTGATTGATTACATTTTGGATGATTAAACTTGCATTTGATCGAGTCGGCCGCCATTGAAACCCCTCACCGGAGCTCGGAGGTCCTCACCGAAGCTTCCTTTCGGCCGTAGGCCGTCCAAGTTAGATTCCCTAGACTCTCTTTGTCGATTTTATGTTGATTGGGATTGATCTAGACGGTTAGGACGATTGGGATCAAGGTTTATATTCGGGAAAATCCATGTCGAAACAGGTTACAAGTTAGGGTTTTTGGACCGATATTTTTGCTGGCCGACGAATATCTGACGACAATCTAATTAGGCTAGATCGGTGCAATCGAAACGGCAATATAGTCACTGGAAGGTCGCCGGATTCCAATCCAAAGTCATGGCCTTGATAATGTTCAAGTCAAAATCGTGCACACCAAGTGTTTAACCAAATGCCACAATGAAAAAGGATTAAACGACACTGTTTTTGGGCTTTGGGTTCACGGAGACAATGACCGGCAACCAGCGTCGATGACGCCCGGTTCGGCCAAGCCAAACCGGGTCGAACCAAGCCAATCCGATTCGCCTCTTGGCGGGAAAAAAAAAAAAAAAAATTAAAAAAATCTAAAAATTCAAAAAAATAAAAAAAATTTTAAAAAAAATCAGAAAAACAGTAAATTCATAAAAATTTTCAGAAAATTCATAAAAATTCCAAAATTTTCAGAAAATTCATTAAAAAATTCAGAAAATTCAGAAAATACAATAAAAAATGTAAAAAAATGGAAAATCAATAAAAAATTGAAAATTTGGAAGATTCATAAAAATTTTAGAAAAAATAAAAATCAATTCTTGATTTTAAAAAAAAATTTCGAAAAAAAAATCAAAAACTCAAAAAATTCATAGAATGGTCCAAAAATATCGTGGCCAACCATAAAAAGTGAGATTTGAATTTTCGGAAGTGCCTAAGTAGCATTTTTAGAAAATTCTAAATTCAAGGGTTATAACCCCTTAAAAATCCTAAAACCTTAAAAAAATATAAATCATGAAATGAATAAGCTTCTAGAGCTTCATTAGGGTTTTGATGTTTTGATTGATTTTTGTTTTAGAGACTACTTAGGATTGATTGACTTGATTGGCTTCGATTGTGCATTTAACACTTGTTTGGTGTTTTTTGCTATTAGAATGAATAGGATTAGTGGGTAAGCCTCAGAAATTCGCACGATACGTTAGACACCATATCGTTCTTAGGTACTGAAAGGGCGTTAGGGATCTCAATTTGAAATCAACAACGTAACCAAGTCCCCGTACTCAGAATCTCTGGTTGGTAGAATCGTGGTATTTCTCCCGTAACTCGATTAACTTTCTAGTCTACCTACCAATAATAACTAATGGCGACTCCAAAATCACAAATCTAGACTAAATAGGAAATTACCTTCCATTGTCACGTGAAGTATGGTATGAGAGAGACCCTTACACGGAAATACCTCCTAGCGTGCAAATCTCGAAAGCCTAAAAAAAAATAAAAAAAGAGCACGGCGCAACAAGGCTATATCTGATCTTTCAATTAATTGACTCAGTTTAACTTAAGAGATCATAACACATTGACACCCATTAAAAGCTCTTCGGCAAAAGAGCAAGAAAGACGTGTTTGAGCTGCAATAACATCATGATCTAATGAAGATAAATTGATTGAATGACTCTTCTAGATTGGAGAGGATCAGAAAGCCCATCAACAAAAGATAACGTTCTCAAAGATACCCGGATTACACAACTTGAAAATTGCCTTAAGTCATGCAAATTATGTCAACTTTCATTTAAAGTCCTCAAAGATACCGTGATTTCCTCATCAAGGTATTATGCTAGCGATTGACTATGCAAACCTCAAAGGGAATATTGTCCAAATAGTTTTAAGTCACGGCGGCTAATTTAGTCCTAAAACCTTTCAATCGAAACCTTTTGACAATTTGCCAAGATAATCATTCCAGCCAAATTTTGGCAAAAAATCGTTGATGTGGATGCTGGCCATCCTACGTGGCACAACTTGTATTGATGTAGATGATTTTTGCAAGTTTTTTTTGAATTTTCAGAATCTTTTTTTCTTTTGTTTTCTTTTCTTTTTCCTTTTTTTTTTTTTATATTTCTCTCCGTCGATTGCTAGCCACTTGCAAGGGTCCGCCTTGCTAGGGGACCCTCGACTAGGCTAGGGAGGTCCTCGCCAAATCTCAGCAACCCTCACGGTAGCCGACAACTAGTGGAAGGAAATAAGGAAAATCAAAAAAAGAGAAAGGAAAAAAAAGAAAAAACTCATAACTTTTTTTAAAAATTGATTAAAATCGTCCACGTTAGCAATTTCTAACTAAAATTAGTTTGGAGGACTACATTGACAAATCATTAAAAGATTTGTGACTACATTAATAAATATTTTAAAGGCTTAAGACTAAATCGGCACAATTGAAAGATTAAGGACTTATTGGCCACCATATAAAAGGTATATAACTTTTTGATCAATTATCCTAGTCTCGAAATGCAACCAAGTCATGAAGGGATTTCCTCAAATCGAAAAGGTGACTCAATCCCCTTTCTTGATCGAGAACTTCTATAAATTAACATCTTGCATGTAGTTTTCCATGAGCAGTGTTTTGTGTCCTCCAACCAATGGGTCAAAATGTTACAAACACGTCGCTCTGTTGAGAATCTATTTTCCAAATCATCGTGCGTTCGGTGGCGTGTTGATAACTTGTGCGTAGGGTTCATCTCGAAAAAGAAAAGTTGACTAATGATGGCCGGGGAAAAAGACCGGTTCTTGACATTTGAACGGTGAAAAAGACACGACTCGTCGAGAGGCGTGCGAACTCAAATCATGCGACGTCACGAAGAGTGCCATCATTAGTCGAAGGTTGACTGGGGACGGCATCCCAATCAGGACCATAGTAGCATTATTTCTAAATGCATGTTTCCGCATGAGATATGGCTAGGATAGCGCTGAAGTTAACCTGGCCATCTTGTCAATTCTGGTTTAGATTCCACTTGTAGATGCTTAGTTCAATTTGTTGGATTTTATTATGGCCCGCGTGATTAATGGCCTGGTCTATATGTGGTTTAAGTTTAACAATTATTATGTGTTAAATTCCTATTGGTCAATAGAAAAGTGTATTCTAATTACCGTACACCTTAATAGATGGTATGACTATAAAAGACCCAATTAGAAACTGATCATCTCTCAATCCTAGAACAGAACGACGGTTTCTTTTCCATCAAGAACGTCAGAAAGCGAAAAGGGGTCAAGAGAGAGAAACCGATTTCTTCAAAGATTTCTCATCTATAATTGATTTCTTCACAATGAATCATCATGGATCAAGGTATGTCTCTCATCTCTTGTAATGATATGAAAATCATCTTGCTCTAAGATTTTGGGAATTATGTCTTGTGCAAATATTAGGGTTTGATTTGCATAGAATTGATTTGATCTTACATGTGGTATCAGAGCATAGTTTGAGAACTGGTGACTTTCCATTAATTGTTTGATTGATGAGAAAATTTTATTGATGTTTGTTGTAAATATGAGATTTTGATAGATACGGTAAACTGTACCTCATGCGAACTAAGATCTTAAAGTTCAAAACTTTTGGTGAATAGCAGCCTTGACTTCACAGCTTTGCGCGATTCCTCTTCGCAATTGAACCCCACCTCTGTTTCTTTAACAATGGTTGTGCATGGCGGCAACACAGAGAGGCGTAATTTTCTTGATTCCTTTTCGGGGTTGGTCAAATTGGTCTCGTGACTGGGGATGGATGGTGTAAGTGGTTTTTTGGCTGTTTAGAACTGGGCCCACTTGAATTCTTGACTAAATTTCTATATTTTAATTGATAAACTCATGGACAAAGATGCTGCCTTTCGTTTCTGCAAGCGTGATAGGATGTTGGTTCCTGCTATCACTTTCTTAGTATTTGCAATGGTGAAGTTTGTAGGGGCTCTTTCACACGATAATGCATGTCCCGAGTGATCTCTTCCCTACATGCTGAACATACATTTTTCTGGGTAGTAGAATCTCTACATAAAATATGACTTTTGACCCTCATGAACACTCAGGTCACAAGAATTAATTATATTTCATTCAATTGAAATAATTATTGATATGATTATTTAATTTGATAACTATATTATGTATAATTCGTTAGACCAAAGTGGCCGAATTAGAAAGTTTCTCATAGACGTCAAATTAAATAAAATTCAATTACCCATATTAGGTGATGCTACTAATGAGATGACATGATGTTATATATGTATTGTTTGTCATGGGTAATTTGAAGTTCATTGATTATACAATATTTAAGGATCACCCAAAGGTTGATCGGTTAATTTTACAATCATGAACATAATAGTGGTTAATTAGTATACTTGGTTAGATATGTTTAGCATATCCAAAGATAGCAAACGTGTCTAATTGGAGTATATATAATTACCAATTATGTAAACTTAAATTTAAGCATCAATTATGTTTTATGGTTGTACATTGTTGTATTACCCAAAGGAGAACTTGATGTGCAGTTAATGTTATGTGTTTAAGTTACGACTCAAAGTATTAATGTGCGAGTATTTTATGTATTTTGCAGCATTTGTTTCTGTTTCTCTTCATTTGCAAGCTTTATCTATTATGAAGTTCAATGGGCTTAACTTTTCTAAATGGAGTGAATAAGTCAAGTTTCACCTAGGTGTTCATGATCTTGATTTAGCACTCATGAATGACAAGCCCGCTGTTCTTATTGCTTCTAGCAACACTAAAGAAAGGTCTTTCCATAAGGCTTGCGAAAGATCAAACGGACTAAGCTTAATGTTCATGCGGATGACTGTAGCAAACAACATTAAGTCAACCATTCCTAAAACTGACAATGCTAAGGAATTTATGAAGTTAGCGGAAAGTCGTTCTCAGTCCGATTCTGCTGATAAGTCAGTTGCTGGGACATTAATGGGTACATTAACCACCATGAAGTCTGATGGTTCTCGTACCATGCATGAGCATGTCATTGAAATGGCAAATATAGCAGCAAGATTGAGTTCCGTAGGAATGAAAGTGGATGAAAGTTTCCTTGTGCACTTTATCATAAATTCCTTACCTCCTGAGTGTGGTCCATTCCAAATAAATTATAATACTATAAAGGATAAGTGGAATGTGAAGGAACTGCAAAGTATGCTCATTCAAGAGGAAGCAAGGCTTAAGAAGCAAGGAATCCACTCTGTCAACCTCATGGATCATCCAGGAGCTAAAAAAAAAACCAGGAAGGAAGAATAGAAAAGGCAATAAAGGACCACTAAAGATTAATGAGTTATCTGCCCAAATCCATAATAAGGAACAAAAGAATGATAAGTGTCATTTCTACAAAAAATCTGGACACTATCGGAAAGACAGCCTGAAACGTAAGGCATGGTTCGAAAAGAAAGGTAAGCTTAGTGCTTTTGTATGTTTCAAATCATACTTGGCAAAAGTTCCTTATAATACTTGGTGGATTGATTCTAGTTGTACCACTCATGTTTCGAATACGATGCAGGGATATCTTACGACTCAAACCATAAGTCCAAATGAAAAGTTTATTTTCATGGGGAATAGAGTCAAAGCTCCAGTTGAAGCCATCGGAACGTATCGTTTGATTTTGGACATTGGACATCAATTAGATCTTTTTCAAACTTTTTATGTTCCCTCTGTTTCTTGAAATTTAGTTTCAATATCGAAACTTGATACAACTGTATATTCTTTTAAGTTTGGAAATTGATGTTTCAATTTATTTAAACATAATAATTTTATTGGTTCTAGTGTGCTTTGTGATGGTTTATACAAATTAAAACTTGATAATTTATTTGCTGAGACTCTATTAACCCTACATCATAATGTTGGTTCGAAACGTGGCTTAGTGGTTGAAAGTTTAGCTTACTTGTGGCATAAACGTTTGGGTCATATATCCAAGAAAGAATACAAAGATTAGTAAAGAATGAAATCCTTCATGTTTTGGATTTTACTAATCTTTGTATTTGTGTGGATTGTATTAAAGGAAAATACACAAAACACACAATTAAAAAAGTAGCCACAAGAAGCACACAGCTCCTTGAAGTAATACACACTTATATGTGGACCTTTTGATGTTTCATCTTTTGGTAGAGAAAAGTACTTTATCACCTTTATTGATGATTTTTCATGTTATGGTTATATATATATATATATATATATATATCTGTTACATGAAAAATCTCAATTGGTAGACACATTAGAGGTATTTATCAATGAGGTTGAAAGATAGCTAGATAGAAATGTGAAAATTGTCAGATTTGACAAAAGTGGTCAGTATTATGGAAGATATGAAGATATTGGACAATGCCTTGGTCCATTTGCTAAATTCCTTGAAAGGCGTGGTATTTGTGCTTAATACACTATGCCAAGAACACCACAACAAAATGGTGTTGTAGAAAGACGTAACTTTTCATTAATGAATATGGTTAGGAGTATGTTAAGTAATTCTTCTGTACCCTTATCATTGTGGATGTATGCTTTGAAAACCGCCATGTATTTATTAAATAGGGTTTCTGGTAAGGTAATTCCAAAGACTCCTTTTGAACCGTGGACAGGAAGGAAACCCAGTTTGAGGCACCTGCATGTTTGGGGTTGGCGGAAGTAAGGATTTAGAATCCTCATGAAAAGAAACTTGACTCAAGAACAACCAGTGGTTTCTTCATTGGTTATCCAGAAAAATTCAAAGGGTATAGATTTTACTGTCCTAACCATAGTATAAGAATTGTTGAAACTAGAAATGCTAGGTTCATTAAAAATGGTGAAACTAGTAGGAGTGTCGAACCACGAAAAGTGGAAATTCAAGAAGTTAGGGTACAAGTACCTTTACCTATAACTCATTCTCAGGTTGTTGTTCCTACAATTGTCGAACCGCTTGACAACATATAAGAACAACAAATAAATGACCAAACACTCCATGATAAAGTTGTTATTAATGAACCTACAGTAGATGAACCACATGAAGTGGCATTAAGAAGGTCTTAAAGGCAAAAAAGATCAGCCATTTTTATGATTATGTGATTTATTTACATGAATATGAGTTTGACTTAGGAATTGATGAAGATCCAGTTTCGTTTTCACAAGCAATGGAAAGTGCTAATTCCACTAAGTAGTTTGATGCCATGAAGGAAGAGTTAAAATCAATGAATCACAATGAAGTCTGGGACCTTGTTGACTTGCCTGAAGGTTGTAAAAGAGTCGGCTGTATATGGATCTTTAAGACCAAACGCGACTCAAGTGGCAATATTGAAAGATATAAGGCTAGACTCGTTACCAAAGGTTTTACTCAGAAAGATGGTGTTGATTATAAAGAGACCTTTTCTCTTGTATCTAAGAAAGACTCTCTAAGAATTATTATGGCTATGGTGGCTCATTACGATTTAGAGTTACACTAAATGGATGTGAAAACTACCTTTTTGAATAGGAATTTAGATGAAGAAGTTTATATGGACCAACCAGAGGGGTTTTCAGTTGAAGGAAAGGAACACATAGTGTGTAAACTTAAGAAGTCAATATACAGACTTAAACAAGCTTCCCGACAATGGTATATTAAGTTCAATGATACTATCACCTCCTTTGGATTTAAGGAAAACACTATTGATCGGTGTATATAGCTTAAGGTCAATGGAAGCAAGTTTCTATTTCTAATTTTGTATGTTGACAATATCGTGCTTGCTACTAATGATCTTGGTTTGTTACATGAGACCAAGAAATTCCTTTCTAAAAACTTTGAAATGAAAGATATGGGTGAGACATTCTATGTGATTGGAATTAAAATATTCGGCAAAAGTACACTACAAGTGCCATAACTTGTGTACGGCGCTCACTTTAGTGCGATAATTTTTTTTGGATCACTTTAGTGCTAAAATTTTTGAAAAACGATCACTTAAGTGCTAAAATTTTTGAAAAACGATCACTTAGGTGCCAACTCCGGTGCCGTACATAATTTTTTACCGGAAATCTGACGTGGCATTTTTTTTATTAATTTCTGAAGCTGACGTGGCTCGCCGGAGTCTCGTCAGAGATTGGCACTTAAGTGATCGTTTTTTCAAAAATTTTATCACTTAATGATCATTTTTCAAAAATCTTAGCACTTAAGTAATCGTTTTTCAAAAATTTTAGCACTAAAGTGGTCCAAAAAAAAGTTATGACACTTAAGTGATCGTTTTTCCTCCAACTTGACACCAAAGTGATCTGAAAAAAAGTTATGGCACCAAAGTCAGCGCCGTATACATGTATGGCACTTATAGTGTTCTTTTGCCTAAAATATTCCATGATAGATCACAAGGATTATTAGGGTTGTCTCAGAAAGCATATATTAATAAAGTTCTAGAGAGATTCAAGATGGAAAAGTGCTCTGCAAGTGTTGTTCCAATTGAGAAAGGAGATAAATTGGGCCTTATGCAATGTCCAAAGAATGAATTGGAATGCAAACAAATGTAACAAATTCCTTATGCATCTATTGTTGGGAGCTTGATGTATGCTCATACTTGTACCAGGCTAGACATTAGTTTTGCTGTCAGAATTTTGGGCAGGTATCAAAGTAATCCAGGATTAAATCATTAGAAAGCTGTAAAGAAAGTATTGAAATACTTACAAGGGACAAAAGATCATATGCTCACATTTAGAAGGTCCGATCATCTTGAGGTGATAGGTTATTCAAATTCGGACTGGGTTGGGTGTTTGGATACCAGAAAATCCACGTTTGGATATTTGTTCCTTTTAGCTGGAGGAGCAATTTCACAGAAAAGTGCGAAGCAGTCTATCATTGCTGCATCCACTATGAAAGCTGAGTTTGTGGCATGCTTTGAGGCCGATTATGGCTGCAGAACTTTATTTCAGGACTTGGAATTGTCGATAGTATTGCCAAGCCGCTGAAAATTTATTATGATAATGCAATAGCAGTCTTCTTCTCTAAAAACGATAAGTATTCGAAAGGTGCTAAATACATGGAATTGAAATACTTTGCTGTTAAAGAAGAAGTTCAGAAACGAAGAGTGTCAATAGAGCACATTAGCACTAATTTTATGGTTGCAGATCTGTTAACTAAAGGGTTGCCATCAAAGACATTTAGCACCATTATTGACATTATGTTAAAGTTTTATGCTCTTTATGTACTTCACACTTCGATATCACTTATGTATTGTTTCTGATACACTTATGCATCATGTTTCCTTATGTCGGTATATACATGAATGAATTATGTGAATGTTAATAGGATTTGTTTCTTAAAGAAACATTATTACTGGACCATTATGTTATCTCTCATTATTGATTATGTTAAGTACAAGACTGATACTATGATACATGGAAGGGACTATGTCGAACTAATGACATATAATCGCCATGTTCCTTATAAGTTCTTACTTAATGATGATTTATGAGTTGGCCAATTTGAGAAAGGATTTAGCTTATACTTTGCGCATTATGTTTTATTGTTAAACCTTAAAGTTGTATAATATCATATGGGCCAAGTGGGAGAATGTTGGATTTTATTATGGCCCACGTGATTAATGGCCTAGCCCATATGTGCTTTAAGTTTAACAATTATTATGTGCTAAATTCCTATTGGTCAATAGAGAATAAGGGATTAGCAACGACTTTTGCGACGAAAAATTTGGCAAAATCCATCGCTAATCTAATTTGCGATGAAATTAGCAACGGAAAAAATTCCGTCGCTAATTCGGCATTGCAAATTTTTGCGACGGAAAAAAATTCGTCACAAAATTCATTGCAAATTAGCCACGAACTTTATCCGTCGCAAAATTCGTTACAAATTAGCCATGAACATCATCTGTCGCAAAATTCGTCGCAAATTCGCCACGAACTTTATTCGTTGCAAAATCCGTTAGAAATTTTGTCGTAAAATTTGTCACAAAATAGCCACAAACTTTATCCGTCACAAAATTCGTCGCAAAATTCATCGCAAATTAGCCACAAACTTTATTCGTCGCAAACTTCATCGTAAATTAGCCACGAACTTTATCCGTCACAAAATTCGTCGCAAAGAATTTGTCACAAAATTCATTGCAAATTAGCCACGAACTTTATTCGTCACAAAATTCGTCACAAATTAGCCACGAACTTTATTCGTCACTACTTATTCGTTGCAAATTAGCCACGAACTGTATTGGTCGCAAAATTCGTCGCTGAATATCTGTCGCAAATTTTATACCATTTGGGCCATCAAATCTTGTCCATAGCAATAGCAATGCATTAATGAACATCATATAGTACATTCAAAACAATCAAAGGATACGAGACAACCATAGATTCCACTTCAGAAACAGAAAACGAACAAACCAGATACAATGCCATATAATTGAAAAATATAACTGAAGGAAAGATGCTAGTCTGCCAAAAATAATGATATATGCAAAGTTGCAAAGTCTAACATGATGCTATTTGATATCCCATCTTATAATCCATTCAAAAAATTCAAATGAGGTGGGACAACCATAGATTCTGCTACAAAAACGAAAAATCGACAAACCAGACACAAGATTAGGCAGCTTTTGTACTTAACAGGACACTAGAAGCAGTCACTTTCATCGACACCTGATGAAATGTGGATACATAAATAAAGATATTCAATCAGTCCAGAAAATAAAAGAAGCGTTTATGCATGGATGTGGAACTTGGTATAAAAAAACAAGTAATAGGGTTAACAAAAAAATGTTTCAGAATGAACATTAATGTTATTACATATGAATATGAGTCAACTTTGACATCCACTGTAGTTTTTTCACCATTGTAAACCGTATTTCTGTCATCTACAAAAAATTAGACCCTTCTCCAAATAGTATTCAACAGTTTAATGAGTGAGAGAGGTGAATTACCAACACCAATTCTCAGGAAGAGAGGAGTCAAAGTCAATTAAGGCATGTATTTCTACAATGTTCAAATATCATGATTTTTTGTAACAAGCATGCTATCTTGGGATCTCTAAATTTTCAGTTTTTCGCAAGCAAAGAACCTAGTTGTAAGAAAGTTGTACACATAAAGTAATTGTAGGACAGGAATATATTGGGCAAATTGCACTTATGGCACAAAAGATTGTGAAGCAAGCCTACTCCCGATTTTGGAAATTTTAACTAGAATGGACCGAGAAAATCATCCTCATCATCAGCAATCTCAGCATCATTGTATCGCTCATCATTGTGCCCATCACCTATTGGATTGGCAGGAGGTACAGGAGGAACCTCATTGTGATGGAGGTTGAGGTGTTGCATAACGATTTGCATTTGTTATTTTAAGTCATTTATTTCTTTGTCCTTCTCTACAAGTATATTTTTCAGTCGGTTCAATTCTTAGGTCATTTGCTCCTCATGTCGTGTCCTCCTTCGAACAGCCGCAATGGATGATGAAGTTGCAACATGATTTGTCATGTATACCCTTGATAAGGATCCCATCCCAAATATTTTTCCTTTTTTCATCCCACTCGTTGCCTATACCTATAATGCCATACTATCAACTGATGGCTCAGACGCAGCAACACCATCACCACCACTAGCATTGCTCATTAAAAGTTCATCATATTTTTTCTACATTAACAATATAGATAAAAATAAAATAACTTCATATATATAACTACCATAAATATTAAAAGCATTCACGGTTTTTATTCTACTTTCCATAAAGTCCAAAGTATAACCTTACATACCTTAATAGCTTTTGCTCGATCACCAGTCCATATCTTATTTTTTTTTTGAAATGTGCATTCAAATGTAGCTGCAAATGTCGATTCCGTCCCCAATTCATGTGCCTACAAAATGTAAACATGAGTAATTGTATTAAATTAACTTATAACTTATTTAACAGACTTACCATTCATTTGCGATGCTCTCCACTATAGATAGAGTCTCCAGCATATGTAGCAAACCCTTCACTAGAACTAGAAGATCGATTCTTTTTATTCTGCTCACTGATTTGCTTATTCTTTTAAGTTGCCCAAATTCCGTTAATTTCCGTCCAATTGTCAGCCGTAATGAAAGCCGGCTTCACTTGCTTGATTTTTGCTTTACTCATCACATTTTGTATGTGATCACTAATTTTCTTCTTAAAAATTCTTCTCGCTTCATTCTCTTCCTTTTTCATCCCACCTGAACTTCCGTTGCAAACAATACAAAAACAACTTAAAGTTATTATGATAGTCACATATCCATTACCATGGACTATTTGGCGATAGATTTTGTAAAGTTCATCTCGGGAAAATATATGGTCCCTTTAGTATCGAAAATTAAAGAATTGTTCTGGTCCCTTTACATCATTCTTGACTATTAATATACTACACCGAACTTAGTTAGTAAGAAAATAGAATATCTAAAACTTATCTTGAACTCATTCCACCACAAATCTTTCACTTCTTGTGGAGAACTGCTGTAATTAATATACTACCCTATCCAATAGTTTTTGACTATTTTATTCGGTTCCCTCACAACAAACGGAGCATTAGTGAATCTGCAAACATATAGATATTGTGCAACATCGACAATTCAGTTGACATCCATATCTAAAACCATAAATATTATATATACTTAAAAAAATGAAGTACTTATGAATCTTCAAATGGGCATATCATGAATCGGTTATCTTCTTTGAAGTGGCTAGCAAGAGTCACCTAGAGAGAGGGGTGAATAGGTGATCCTAAACAGATCTTTGATATTTACGCGGAAATAAAACAAATAACAGAAGAGTCTGAATAAAAATTTAGATTCAAGTCAGATGATATGAGAGATGATCTGATGTGCAAAATGTAAAGTAAGAGATAAGGAATAGAGAATCTGCACACAAGTTTATAGTGGTTCGGCTTACAGTAAGCCTATGTCCACTCTCCCTTTTTCTGACCTCACCGGCTAGATTTCACTAAATAATCAAGAGAAATTTACAGATTCTGAGTGATATCACTCTCGTGTATGATAGGACTTTCTATCTTACACAAACACTCTTCACAAATTAAACCTCAAGATCTTAATCTTAAGTGCAGAACAACAAGAGAACTTATTGGAGTATGCTCAGACTTTGGACTTGTTAATTTTTTAATATATCTCTTCTGCTGCTCGTGATCTACTTAAATACTTCTCTATATCCACACTAGCCATTGGACAACTTGCAGAGGATCATCTTCTAATTTTCACCTTAGACAGATTTGTATAATAAGGATTGTGTCACGCCCAAGACTCCTCGGTGCGCCACATCCCTCGCAGAGGTCGATTCGTGTGCGACGTCCCAGACGCGTCGCTGACCCAACACCCAACACGTAGATATACAGCACATGCGGAAGCAATTAAAACTACCCGTACATATATAAACGTATAACCAAGGGTAACCACCAAAATCCACACTTGTACTAATCTTTGGAATTCATATACAATATTCAATTACAGCCCGGCTACCAAAAATCAAAAACGGTTCAAGGCCACTCTCGACAAAAAGGGGTAAGTGGCTCGGGGGTTGTGTACTACAATTAACCGGGGTCTTCTCCCAAAAATGTATCGGGACACCTGTCCTCCTCAAGGCGGGGATCCGAAAATATCGGTTTTACAACAACCGTGAGAATAAATCTCGTGAGTAATTCCCTAAACCTAAACTAGGCTAACATGCACCTCGACAAGTCTTGAACAACACAAAGTACACACATAAGCGACTCAGGCCCTCGGGCCTAAATCTAATTTCACTAGACCACTGCGGGTTAGGCGTCAAATCAACAAAAAAAGCAGCCGCGGCGGGAGAATATAATCACAGCACATACGTGCATTTCTATGTCTAGCGCATGTTATGCATATGCTAGTGCTCGCACTCATGCTCATGCCTCATCAATGCATTATCGCACACTTGCACACTAGCACTCAGCCGATTCTCAATTACTCCTCCGACCCGCGTTAAACGCATCAGGTCCGACCAGCGTAAAGCGCATCGGGTCCACGCCGAGATCGATCTCCAGCCCGCGGAGGCTCATGCCACGCGGCCAGCGTAAAGCGCATCGGGCGGACATCTTCCGTAATCCGGGCATCGTCCGCGTAACACGCCTCGGGGCGGGTTCACTACCCGCGTAACACGCGCCGGGGTTTATTGTGATCACACATTCACAAACCTCAATTTTATCTGGACCCCGCGTAAGACGCATCAGGGCATTTTAGGTGATCACAATGCACATGTCACTCGGGCACACTTATAATGCAAATGTCGTGCCAATGCTTGAGATGTGCACCCATGGTCATAAAATTCATACTTGGGCATCCACATGCGCAAATCACAATGTAACATACTCAACTGGTATCGCGCGATATTCAAATTCATAATATCACATGCCCAAATCGGACAATCAATATAAACCAGCCATAGTATCAAAACAAAGCATATTACTCATGCACAATTTCACATAATAGGGTCAACAAGTACTCGCAAGAATCGAGACACCGCCAGGCTAATCCATTTCTAGTCCCGCTAGACCCGTAGCATAGCATCATCAAATTCACCACAAATAGGCTCAATTAGCCAATCAATTCCAAAACGATCGATCCCGATAATCGCTCATAAACCTCAAATTAATTGCGCCGCGCCCAATTTAGTCCCATCGTGGGCGACCATCAAACCATAATTTCTAGGGCAATAATTATCGCCAACAAATTCTAATATAATCCTCAAATATCATTTAAATTGGCCACCACAAAAAAATCAAGTATGGCGCGCAATATAATCCACAAAATTAAACCCGGACATTCCCGAACTCGGGTCAATTTATTCAATTGATAAGCCCATTCATCGCGCCTCTCGGGCCACTAATCCTCCATCAATTTATCAAACTAATCCACCAATTTGGCCATAATCCAAGCCCTAATTAAACCCACAAATTAACCCCTAAGTTAACCCCTAAAATACCCTAATTAACCCCTAAACTTGTCAAAAACAATGCAAATAATCCTAATTAGGGTTTAGGGTCAACTCACCGGGTGTCCGACACTTAAAACGGGCCGGACGAGCCAAATCGGGCTCGGATGAACAGTGTCGCCGGAACAGTGCCGCCGGAACAGTGCCGGCGGAGCGATGGACCCGGCGAAGCGATGTCGCCGGCGGCGGTTCTCCCGTGACAGGCGGCGGCGGCGACGGGAGACTAGGCGAGTGGGCGGCTGGTCGGGTGGGGTTTGGTGGCCGGCCGGCCGGGGGGCGGCGACTCGGCGGGCTCCCATCCGGCGGCAAAGGGCAGGGAGGAGGAGAGGAAGGGGGAGAGGCCGGGAAGGGGTGAATGGTGCGGGGGCCGAGAGGAAGGAGAAGAGGCAGGAGGGGGGTGGACGGAGGCGGCCGGCGGCGATGTGGCCCGTAATGTAGGGGGCCGGAAGGAGAAGAAGAGGAGAGGGGGAGGAAGGAAGGGGGTGGCGGGGAGGAGAGGGATGGGGACGGCCGGCGGGCGGGACGGCGGCGGGGCGTCAGCGGGGCGGTCCGAAAGCAAAGGGGCCGGGCAATCCGGGCGTGAGGGGAGAGAGAAATTTTGCCGGGTCAAGGTCGGCGTCGCGGGCGGGAGGCCGGGCGGGCCATGGTTGCCTGGCGGGCAATCCCGGGCGAGGCCGCGGCCGGGCAAGCGAAGCGAGGAAGAAGTGTAAGCAAAGCATGTTGGAGCAATGGGTTCAAGGAGGAGAAGGAAGGAGGAAGAAGAAGAGAAGAAAAAGAAAAAGAAAAGAGAAAAAGAAGAGGAGAGAGAGGGAGCAGGTGGGAGTAGGTAGGGGGGAGAGGACAGACGTGACTTGACCGGGGGGGGGGAGGGAGAGAGAGAGAGAGAGAGAGAGAGAGAGAGAGAGAGATTTTTTTGAAACTTTTTTTATACAAAATCAAATATTTTACGCAAACCGGGAGTCCGATTTAAAAATCGAAAATTGCCCACTAATCCCGAGTGAACCTCGCAACTAAAAAGGGACAAAGGCCAAATTAATTTGACCAAAATTTAACGAGGGGGTCTACTAGTCCAAATTTGCACCCGGTCCGAAAACCCAAACTTTTTCATTATTCCTGACAATCTCGATACCGCAACCGAATATCGACACACCGTCCAATTTGTTAAGGCCCTGAAACACCCGAAAATCGACTGCAAAGTTCAGGGTCCAAATAACGACGAAATTCGATCGAGTGCGATTCTAGCGAAATCTCTGGTTTAAAATAAATACCGGGAGTGATCAGCTCCCGGGCGAGACTTTACTATAAGCGCATCGACAAATCATGCATTTTATAAACCCCAAATTGGGTCGAAAATTCGGAATGTTACAGATTGAGTAGCCGTTGGATGACAAATTCTGAATCCTGCTGATTCTAGTCGCCCATACAATCAGAATCTTGGTTTCTATAAGTAGAGTTTTGTCAGTTGTAATGCATACTTGTCGAAATATTTGATTATCAATCCATTTGATTGAGATTGATACAATCAAAACTTTCCTTATGTGAAATCCATACCAGATCATTAGCTGTTATTCTTCATTCTGAGTTCTACGTCTGAATAATTTCAGCATCTGCATCTGCATCTGAATAAATTCAGCGTTTTCGTCTGCTTCCGAAGATTTCATCTTCTGCGCTTGCTTCCGAAAAATTTCAGCTTACGTGTCTGCTTCTGAAAAATTTCAGCTTATGCGTCTGCTTCTGAATTTTCTCGTTTTGAGTCTGAATCTCAGAACTTTAGATTTTGTGGGTCTTCAAGAACTTATAAAGTCTGAATCATTTTTGTGTCTGAAAAATATCTCAGAACTTAGATAATTTTTCTAGCTTGTAAAATCTGAAAAACTTCCTTCTAAGCTTCCAGAACATATATTCCTGAAATAAGATAGTTTAGAATAAGTATCAGATTTATAATTATCATGGAAGGTTTTGTCAACTTCAAAATCAGTAGGAGTTTTCCTCAACATTCTTCACTTGTGTTTCCCTCATTATTCGATTGTTGCGCTGAATAATAAGATGGAAGGAGATGGATTTAAAGGAGATGAAACTGAAGGAGATTTAGTTCGTATGTTTCCAAGTCCCCTAACATGTTCTTGAGTGTTGGAGGAACGGCCAACGTGTCCATATTATCCATCAGCATGTAGTGGTTGATGGTTAGATGAAAGGGCAGGGAAAGAGAAAAGGGACGGGGACGGGGACGGGGACGAGGGCACGAAAGGGGCTGGTCTTCTATACATGTGACCTCTACGTTTATACTGACAAGTAGGAAGGTTAGACAAATATGTAAAAATATATGAACACGTGTTACGAACACATAATGACGTACATGACGAAACTTACCATTTTGTCTCAGAAGCAGAAAATGTATCCTCTTAATTAGCCAATACTGAGTGTTTATGACGTGCAATTTCCTACGAACAAATATGCTATAAATCGCACTCATTTGATATCAAACATTAATATATCATCACGATATGCCATGCTAAGCCAACAATAGCCATAATTAACCACACAATCCACTTTCAAACCACACGATCATTCATCAAGTACAAGATCAACCATGAAACATCAATTTCAGCCACATAATGTTCATTCTCGGCCACACGATTATCAATCAACCCACACGATTGGGCCATAGTTAACCAATTAGCCACAATTAAGCAAATCAATCACACAATTAAACCAATTAACCATACAATTGGCATTAAACAACTAAGGGTGCGAATGGTGACCATTCTACTACAAAAATTAAATTGTTGGAAGAAATTGATTTCTGGAACAAAACTCTGTTTTGATTTATTGATTTTTTTTGTACTTAAAAAAATTTAAATTTTACTCAAAGTGGATGGCCACAGACATTATAAGCCATTTTGTAAAGTTTTGAAATTTTGGATTTTTTAAAATTTTTTTGGGCGGCTAAAATATTAAAATTTCACTCAAAGTGGGTGGCCACAAGTATTCTAAGCCATTCTATGAAGTTTCGAAATTTTTTATTTTTTAATTTTTTTTGGGCATCTAAAAATATTTAAATTTCACTCAAAGTGGGTGGCCACAGGTATTCTAAGCTATTTTGTGAAGTTTTGAATTTTTTTTATTGTTTTTAACTTTTTTGGGTACCTAAAAAAATTTAAATTTCATTCAAAGTAGATGGCCATAGGCATTATAAGTTATTTTGTGAAGTTTTAAAATTTTTTATTTTTTAATTTTTTTGGCCACCTAAAAATATTTAAATTTTAATCAAAGTGAGTGGCTACAGGTATTCTAAGCTATTCTATGAAGTTTTAAAATTTTTTATTTTATTATTATTTTTTATGGTACCTAAAAAAATTTAAATTTTACTCAAAGTGGATGGTTACAGGTATTCTAAGCCATTCTGTGAAGTTTTGAAATTTTTTATTTTATTATTATTATTTTGGGCACCTAAAAAAATTTAAATTTTACTCAAAGTAGGTGGCTACAGGTATTCTAAGCCATTCTGTGAAGTTTTGAAATTTTTTATTTTATTATTATTTTTTGGGCACGTAAAAATATTTAAATTTCACTCAAAGCAGGTGGCTACATGTATTTTAAGTCATTTTGTAAAGTTTTGAAAATTTTCATTTTTTTATTATTTTTCTTTTTTTGGGCATCTCAAAAATTTTAAATTTCACTAAAAGTGGATGACCACAGGTATTTTAAGCCATTTTGTGAAGTTTTGAAATTTTTCATTTTTTGGGACAGAATAAAAAAAAATTCACCAAATTTCATACTTTCCCAAAATCTGACTTTTTTTTATTTTCTAGAAATTTTTATGAAATTTTGTAGAATTTTTCAATTTTTATGCATTTTCTGAAAAAATGCTTAATCAACCACACGATCGTCATTCTATTCCGAAATGCATTCCATGCGCACCTTAATCAACCACATGATCGTCATTAAACGCTTAATCGCCACATAATCGACAAATTAACTAGGCAAACATCGATCAAAGCCACATACAATCCTGCAATCGGCCCCTAACTTAGCCAACTAATCCGACACTAAACAATCCCTAAACAAGTCCGATTAATACCCATTATACTAGATAGGGTTTAGGGAGTCGCTTACTTGGTTCAAGGCTAAGAGAAACAAACAATAGGGCAAAATGGTCGGCCGGCTAGTGGCGGGCTCGGCGCGGGCGCGGGTGCAAGTAGCGACTAGTCGGCACGGCGCTTGACATGGCGTTCAACCACGATCGGCGAACGACGGTGGAGCTGGGCGGCGACAACATAGGGTGGCTACTGGGCGGCGACGGCGACGACGACGGCTACCAGCTCCAATGGCTGCTAGGTGTCGTGGCGTCGGCGGCTCTTGGTGACGTGGTTGGGAGGATGGCGGGTGGCCGATGGTGTCGGGCGGTTGCTGGACGGCTGCTAGGCCACAACATTCATCAAGTCGCTGCTGGGCGACGACGGCGACGACTACGAGCTTGGGCGAGGCGCGCGGGCGAGCTGGGCGGCGGCGAGCTTAGCTAGGCGAGCGGCGAGCACACGGGTGGAGTGGCAACACTCGCAAGCGCACGCGACTCTGCGGGCGCGTGGCGTGACAACAACGCGGGCTGGCGGTCTCGATTGGGTCGACGAGAAGGCTTGCGCGCGTGCTGCTCAGGCAGACTGGTGATGGGCGGTCGCGCGGCTTTCCGGTTGGTCGTGAGGAAAGCGGCATCGGCGATGGGTAAGCGGCGTCATTATGTCAACGGCCTGCAATGGCTAGGCAGTGATAGGGAGCCACGGCCGATGACGACAAAGGGAAGAAGAAGAAGAACAGAAAAAGGAAGAGAGAGAGAGGCGGGTTCAGGGGCTGAGTGGACGTGACTCGGGGCCACGTGCACGGGCAAGGGGGGAGAGAGAGAGAAGGCGCAAAAATTTCAAACGTGCGCGAACGTGGAATCCGTTGCAAATTTGCGACAGAATCAGCAACGGATTTATTTTCCGTCGTCGCAAATTAGCGACGATTAATTTTCGTTGCTAATTTGCGACGGAAAAAAATCCGTCGCAAATTTCCGTGGCAAAATCCATGTTTTTTTTTGTAGTGATTGGTCCTCTCTCAATCCTAGAACAGAACAACGGTTTCTTTTCCATCAAGAACGTCATAAAGCGAAAAGGGGTTAAGAGAGAGAAACTGATTTCTTCAAAGATTTCTCATCTACAATTGATTTCTTCACAAGGAATCATCATGGATCAAGGTATGTCTCTCATCTCTTGTGATGTTGTGAAAATTATCTTGTTCTAAGATTTTGGGAATTATGTCTTGTGCAAATATTAGGGTTTGATTTGCATAGAATTGATTTGATCTTACACAATTATGATAGAATATTTGGTAATTACAATTAAGACACACTTGATTTTTCACTTTATGTCTGAAGAACCCGTCTTAAATAAGTAAACCTCGGGAGTATGGTCTTTCGAGGAATGGTTCCCAAATTGTGACACGCAAAATGATGTAAGTTTTGTGGATATTCAAATACAAAAGAATTTCAAGATACAAATACCTGGCGCTTTTTAATGACCCAATGAGATTTTATTTCTCTTCTGTTGATCTAACAGTTACAAGCTCCATAAATGGTTCATTCAGGGTACAACCTTCCGTTAACGCTGCGCTAGTGAAAAGCCCCGTCAATCGCCTAAGCCAATTAAGGCACAAGGGTAAACTCGATTAGATGACCCAAATAAGTGATGAGATTATATGCCTTTGGTCATCAGAGACGGAGCCAAAAATCTCAAGGCTTTTGGGGGAAGGGAGCGAAATTTTGGCCTTGACTTACCAATTTAGTCAACTTTTATTATTAAAGAATGCGCGTTTATTGACAAATTAAAATAAACAACGAACTTTTTAAATTTCTAAAAATTAATCACATATAATTAAAATAAGATAGTTTAATAAATTCATTAGACAGGTAAGGTCATTTATTTAAAAAAAACTACCATGATATTTTCAAACAGCATTAATTGACAAGAAATACAGAATTAAGTAATATATAATTATATCTGAGGGCCAAGAACGTAATATTTTAGTTAATTCTATCTTGAGCAACTAAGTCCCTTGACTTTGTTTTTCCAAATGGAAGTCCTTTTCAGTTATTACAGATAAATACATTAATTTGGCCGAAGGGAGGAACATTCTTTAAAAATTTATATATATATAGTCAAATGGAGAAAAATAGCATACCATTAGGCCTAAATTCAATTCAGAAATTGTAGGCACATGATTAAGAAAACATTACAAAAAAACAAGGATTTAGCCACGGAAAATTTGCGACGGAAAAAAAACTCGTCGCTAATTTGCGATGAAAAAAAAATTCATCGCTAATTTGTGACAAAAAAATATTCGTTGCTAATTTGCGACGGAATTTGTGACGAAAACTTTTTTGTGGCTAATTTGCAACGGAATTTGCCACGAACAATTTTCCGTGGCTACTTTGCGACAAAAATTTTTCCGTCCCAAATTAGCGACGGAATTTGCCACGAAAAATTTTCCACAGCTATTTTGCGACAGAATTTGCGACGAAAACTTTTCCGTGGCTACTTTGCCACAGAATTTGTCACGCCCCGAACCCTACGGCGCGTGAGCATCCCTGCCATGGTCAATTCGAGTGCGACGTCCTAGGACGCGTCGCTGACCCAACGCCCAACACAGAGTTTTAAAGCACATGCGGAAGTTATTAAAATCGCCCGTATAATGTTATACACATAACCAAGGATAACCACAGAAACAAACAACAACGATTGCAGAATAAACACTTGCACTACTACTAGGATATACAATATCCATGTACAGCCCGATCATCAAAAATAAAAAACGGGTCAAAGGCCATTACTGACAAAAAGAGGGCAAGTAGCTCGAGGGTCAGTCTACTACTACAAGTAGGGCACTAGTCAAAAAGGTACTGGCCTTACCAACTTAAGGCGAATGCTAACTCTTACGGTGCCTAATCTAGGTCGAAATCAAAAGACTCTGAGGATGAAGAGCTGTCAGGCATCTCCTACTCGGACCTTGATGAGTCCGTCTTAGGCTCGGCCTCCGTGGCCTCCTCCTCCGGGACCATATCCTCAAGCTTGGCCTCCGGTATGGGGTCCTCCTCGATTGGTTCCAGCTCATCGGCGCCCAGCTCCATGTCCACCGGGTCAATCTCATCCATCTCGTACTCTACCGGTACACTGTCAGAGCTCGCACTCTCCTCGACTGAGGATCCAGGGTTGGCCACCTCTCCATCGGGGCATCAAGGATATTGGGTGCCCAACCTCGTAAACGAGACATCAAAAGTCCGGAGAGGACCATACTCTCCGAGATCGTCCCTGAAGCACCACGTTACGTACTCGTGAGTCTGGTAATGTGACTCCCCCACGTCTACCCAAACCAAAGTATAATGCCTAATATATACCTTCTCGTTCTCTGCGGGGTGTATCGTCCTCGTCCGCTTTATGTGATGCGGATCCCAAAACGTACTGGAGCTGTAGGCATCTCAAGGCTGGAGGCCCGAAAAATTGGTTTTATACAATGATGAGAATAATCTTAGTGAGTAGTTCCCTAAATCTAAACTAGATTAACGTGCACCTTCTGACGAGTACTAAACAATACATGATTCAAAACATAACTGACTCAGACCCTCGTGCTTAAATCTAATCTTACTCGACCCTACAGGTTAGGCATTCTATAAACATATATTAACAACAGTATCGTAGAATTAGATCGAGGCACATACACACATATCACTCGGTTCCGACGTATGTAATGCATATGCTCATGTTCGTACACATGTTCATGTCTCATCAATGCATTAACACACACTTGCATGCTAGCACTCTACCATTTATCAATTTCTCCTCCGACCCGCATTAAACGCATCAGGTCCACCACTTCGAGATCGATCTCTCGCACACGTAATACGCATCAGGCTCATGACACACTACCCGCGTAAAACGCCTCAGGTTGGTCATCTTCCAGTAAATCGGGCATCGTACCGCGTAACACGCCTCCGGACAGGTTCACTACCCCGCGTAAAACGCATCAGGATTTATTATGATCACACATTCACGGGCATCAATTTTTATTTGAATCCCACGTAATACGCATCAAGGCATTTTAGGTGATCACAATGCACATGTCACTCAGGCACACTTGTAAATGCACATGCTGTGCCAATGCTCGTGATGCACACCCATGACTACAACGATCACACTTGTGCATTCACACATTTCACAATGAGCATTTAATATCACTACACCACTTGTTCGATTTATCACGCAATATGCTCATTCCACATTTCACTATGCCCAACCAACAAACTACACAACTGTAAAGACAAATCAAGTATTCTAGCACAGTACGAAATTCACACATGTAAGTCACACAATTAGCTCAACCTAAATCCACACAATCGAGGCCCGTCAGGCTACTCCGTTCTTAGTCACGCTAGGCATGTCACGACATTAACGAATTACTTCCAATCAAGGACAATTTAATCACTAACTCGGTCTATCCAACAATTCCGCCAATTTCACCATTAAACCTCAAATCAATCGCGCCTTGCCCAATACGATCCCGTCATGAACAGCCACTAGTCCACTAATTCTAGGCCATTAATTATCCTCAAAATGCTCCATTAAACTCCCCAAAACACCATTCTAATTAGCCACCACAAGGCCAAATAGGGCGCGCACTATAATCCACATTTCAAACCCGAACTTTCCCGAACTTGGGCTGTTCCGATCCAAATCTGTCCAGCCAATGTACAGCGCCTCTCGAGCCACTAAACCTTCATTAATACATCACACTAATCCACCAAATCAGCCACAACAACAGCCCCTAATCGCCTTCATAATTTAACCCCTAAATTACCCTAATTAACCCCTAAAACCCATCTAGAAATGCAAATTATCCTAATTAGGATTTAGGGTCAAACTCACTTGGTGTCCTAAGCTTGAAATGAGGCCGAGCAAGCAGCGAGGACGGCTGGGCAGCGGCGGGGCGGCGGCGGCGACGGGCGACCTTCCCGGCTACGGCACCGGCGGTAGCGCAACGTGAAGGCCAAGAGGGAGAGAGAGAGGGTCACGGCTGAGAGGGGAAAGGAAGAGAGGGAGAGACAGCTGAGTGGTGGTGGTGAGGTGAGGAGGAACGGCGGCACCGGCGGCGGCACCGGCGAGCGGCGGCGGCGGCGGCACCGGCGGGCGGCGATGCACGGCCGGGAGAGGGAGATATCGGGATAGAGGGAGAGGGGGAAGGGGGCTGCCGGCTGGTGAGGGTGAAAATGAGAGGAGAGAAAGAGAATAGGGAGTGTATAGAGTGAGTGAGTGAGTGAGGTTGGTGAGCTACTTCTAATAATGCCTAAACTAACCTTAATCAAGGGTTTGAGAATCAATCAAGCTCACTAGTGGAGGGGCATTTTGGTCCTCAACAATTTGAATTATTGGGGCTGATAAAACCATTATTTAAACCCCAAAATATTATCCAATTAAGCCCAAAATTCGGAATTCCATCTTAGGGGTACAAGGGCAAAATGGTAATTTTCCCGGTCCCAGGTCAAATTTTCAATTTTTGACTCTATGGATCCCAAATACACGTGGCCACATAAAAGTGACGTCGTCTTCACAAAATAATCGTGTTCGCCCACAAAATCGACACCGAAGTCTGGACTTAATTTCACGATCGTTTTCACTCAATTTGCAGTTTTAGCGTCTCTCACTAACGAGTGGCTGTTTAGGGGTTACGCGTATCGACCTAGGGCTACTCGAGTCGTGACGGTCCCAATTTCCCGGAGAATGTGAGGATTTATCGCTAGTCCCAGGGGTCGCGGTTGTCCGGAATAAATTCGGGATCGTTCGCCGCGTGTACTCTCGATTGTGCAAAATCACCCGCTATCCGATCGTACGTCGTCGGTCAAACCAAATCCGTCACCATTCTCAGGCCGGTCCACATTGGCACAAAATATTCCCTCATCGTTTCTCAGAATTGGACTCGATTCACGGTCGAGTTCTTGGGTTCACGTACCATTTTTCCTAGTTAGCCTTTCCCCACTAGTCAGTATCCCGAGAATGATCAATTCCGGGTGAGACTTACTAAAATGAAATGAGAAATACGTCAATTTCATTGATCTCGAAAGTGAGTCGAATTTCGGGACGCTACAACTCTTCCCCCCTTACAAATATTTCGTCCTCGAAATTTACAATCCAAATCCAACTACTCAAAAAAATGGGGGTGTTGACGTCGCATTGCTTCCTTGCTTTCCCATATGGATCCTTCCGTCCCGTGATGTTCCCAGATAACTTTGACCAACGGGATCGTCTTGTTTCTCAACACTTGCTCCTTCCTATCCTCGATTCGCAGTGGTCTTTCCATGTACGATACCCTGTCGTCCACGTCTATCACCTCATGATTCAGCACGTGGGTCGGATCCGGTTCGTATTTCCTCAACGTTGACACGTGGAAGACATTATGAACTTGAGACAAATTCGGCGGTAAGGCTACGCGGTATGCTAACATTCCAATCCTTTTCAAAATCTCAAATGGGCCTATGTACCTTGGGCTCAGCTTTCCTTTCTTGCCAAACCGAGACAGTCCTCTCATTGGCGAGATCTTAAGAAATACGTGATCACCAATCTGAAACTCTAACGGCCTACGCCTACGGTCTGCATAACTCTTTTAAAGACTCTGAGCTATTTTCAACCTATCTCGGATAATCTTTACTGTTTCCACTGACTGCTGAACTAGTTCTGGACCCGTTATACTTCTTTCTCCCACTTCGTCCCAACACAAAAGTATTCTGCACGCCATGCCATATAGTGCCTCAAATGGTGCCATCCCGATACTCTGCTGAAAACAATTATTGTAAGCAAATTCCACAAAATGCAACTGTTCTTCCTACTTGTCCTAAAAATCTAACAAACATGCTCTCAGCATATCTTCTAATGTGTGAATAGTCCTTTCAGACTCGCCATTTGTCTGCGGATGATAGGCCGTACTGAATTGCAACTTGGTCCCCATGGCCGATTGCAGACTTTTCCAAAAGTTCGCAGTAAACCGGGAATCACGATCTGAAGTGATTGACACCGGTACACCATGAATACGAATAACTTGTTGCACATATAACTCTGCTAACCTTTCTAACTCGAAATCCTTTCGCACCGCCAGGAAGTGCGCTGACTTGGTCAATTTATCTACTATTACCCAAATGGAGTCGTGTCCTCTCTGGCTTCTCGGCAATCCCGTTGCAAAATCCATTGTAATATGCTCCTATTTTCATTCTGGGATTTCCAACGGTTGCAACATTCCACCAGGTTTATAATGCTGTGCCTTCACTTGTTGGCACATCAAACACTTGGCCACATGCTTGGCCAAGTCCACTTTCATTCCGTTCCACTAATAGTGCGGCGAAAGTTCTAGTACATCTTAGTGCTGCCCAGGTGAATGCTATAATTGCTCCTATGAGCCTCTGACAAAATCTCTTTCTTAAGCTCCAAATCATCAGGCACGCACAATCGCCTTCGAAACTTAACAATTCCGTCCTCGGACACCTGAAAGTCCGGTTTCCTCTTAGTGTTATTCATACTCAAAATTTTCTGAATCTCAAGGTCCTTAGACTGCAACACCTTGATCTTGGCTTGCACTTCCGGCTCAATCCTTAATGTCGCCATTAAACTAGAGAGGTGTCCTACCTCGAACTTAAATTCCGAATCCCACGCTCCTTCCAATAAAATCCACTCTTTAACTAACAAATGCGTGATGCTCGATTTCCGGCTTAAGGCATCCACCACCCGATTGGCCTTTCCGGGGTGGTACAATATGTCACAATAATAGTCTTTCAGCAATTCCATCCAACGCCTCTACTTCATATTTAGTTCCTTTTGCGAGAACAACTACTTGAGGCTCTGATGGTCCATATAAATCTGGAATCTTTCCCCACATAAGTAGTGCCTCCAAATCTTAAGCGCGAAAATAATGACAGCCAGCTCCAAGTCGTGGGTTAGGTAGTTCATCTCATGAGGCCTTAACTGCCGCAATGCATAAGCAACCACCTTACCATGTTGCATTAGCACGCATCCTAATCCTTTATGCGAAGCATCACTATAAATCTCATACCCGCCCGGTCCTGAAGGAATCGTCAGCACTGCGCCATCGTCAATCTCTACTTCAGCTCCTGAAAACTTTCTTCGTACTTTTCGATCCATTCAAACTTAGTCTCCTTCTTAAGCAACCTCGTCAATGGAGTGGCTATCGCTGAGAATCTTTTCACAAACCTCCGATAATATCCTGCCAATCCTAGGAAACTTCGAACCTCAGTAACTATCGTTGATCTCGGCCATTCCATTACTGCTTCAATCTTTGCCGGATCCATGGAGATTCCTTCTCCGGAAATTATATGCCCAAGAAACGCTACTCAATTCAGCCAAAACTCGCACTTGCTAAACTTAACGTATAGTGTGTGCTCCCTTAATGTCTGGAGAACCTTTTCCAAATGTACTTCGTGTTCCTCGGAACTCTTTGAATACACTAAAATATCATCGATGAAGACAATGACGAACTGGTCTAAGAATTCCTTGAATACCCGGTTCATTAAATCCATGAAAGCAGCAGGGGCATTAGTTAGTCCAAATGGCATCATTATAAACTCATAGTGCCCATATCTAGTCCTGAATGCTGTCTTTAGAATATCCCCCTTTTGGATCCTTAACTGGTGATACCCTGTCCTAAGGTCAATCTTAGAAAATACCGAGGCTCTTTGCAACTGATCGAACAGGTCATCAATCCTTAGGAGGGGATACTTATTCTTGACCGTCACTTGATTCAGCTGACAGTAGTCGATACATAACCTTAGCGACCTATCCTTTTTTCTAACGAATAATACTGGCGCTTCCCATGGAGATGCACTCGGTCGGATAAAACCTTTGTCCAGTATTTCTTGCATCTGAACTTTTAATTCCTTCAACCCTGATAACGACATCCTATAAGGCGTCTTCGAGATTGGCTCAGTCCCAGGGGCCAACTCGATAACGAACTCTATTTCCCTTTCTGGTGATAATCCCGGCAATTCCCGAGGAAAGACATCAAGAAAATTGCACACCACTGCTATATCCTCAAGCCGCATCTTATCTGCCATCGGATCAATCACACTGGCTAAATAACCTTGACAGCCCTCGCTCAACAACTTTGTTGCTTCCATAGACGAAACCCAAGGGATCGAGGTTCCTCCCGACTCCCTACAAACTCAAATCTAGGGTGTCCAGTCGGGCTAAATTGAATCACCCTGCTACTACAGTCCATTACGACATTCTGCTTAACTAACCAATCCATGCCCACAATCAAATCAAAGTCATACATTAGCAACACAGCTAGGTCTATCCTGCTTTCTACGCCACCAATTACTATCTCACAATTCGGGCATCCTAGTGATATGCATATTTTATCCTTTAATGGCATGGTCACATACAATTGTACTTCTAACATAACAGGCCTTAATCCAATCAATTCAACAAACTGAGTAGATATAAATGAATGTGATGCTCCCGGGTCGAATATCGCATACGTGACATGCTTACACAGAGAAACCATACCTTTGACCACCCCTGGCGCATTCTCCACTTCCCTTCGTGCCATGGCATGCACACGACCTTGTGCCGACGGCCTGTTATGCTCATGACTCGGCTCCCGATGTTCTTCCTGATCGGTAGAACAAATCACCTATTTCCCGCCATCGGTTTCTTCTTAAGATGGCGGTTGTTCCTACCCGAGGCGAATCGCGATCCAGAGGCTGCTGCCCTATTAGTCTAATCCCATTCTATAGCCTGTGCCCGCTTATACATCTCACTATAGTCCTTGATGTTTAGTGATATCATCTGACTTCTCAGATTTGGTTTCAATCCATCTCGAAATCTCCGTGCTTTGTCCTTAGGGTGTTCTATAATCCTTGGCGCGAACCTTGATAATCTTGTGAATTCTACTTCATACTAATCCACTGTCATTGATCCTTGGCGGAGCCTCATGAACTCCGCTAACTTCCTTTCTCTAGCACTCTCAGAGAAGAACTTTCCTAAAAAGCTCTCAGAAAATACGACCCAAGTCTGAGCGATTCCCTCCAGAAATACCCTTCCTTTGGTGGCCTTCCACCAGTCATTAGCATTGTCCTACAGCTAGTATACGGCCAATGTTACCTTTTCGGCCTCAATACACCCTAACACTTCGAAGGCCTTCTCTAATTCCTCAACCCAACGGGGCGTGGTCTCGGGGTCACCCTTGCCATTGAACTTTAGCAACTTCAATTTCAAAAACTGCTCTGCCAATTTAGACATCGGCCTAATCACATTCACTGGTCTAGGGATTAGATTCTTAACATTTCCCCTAATTCCCATTATTTCCATTATTGTTCCCATTGGCTCCATTGGCAGCAGCGATGGCGACCTCAACGGCAGCGGCAATCGTGGCATCTCTTTCCTAGGCTAGTCTACCTCCCAAAATTCCAGCTTCCTCGAGGGCTCTTAAAATTCCATCTACCCTTGGATCCTGCGCAACCCTTACTTGCGGTTCTACATGGCCTGGTTCACGACCTCGGCCTCTACCTCTACCACGGCCTCAACCTCTACCCTTTCCTTGGTTACTCATCTTTTTCAAATCGCACGCTCACCTACCTACTATAACTCCAATAAGGAATTAGAGACTTAAGCCAAGCTAAACCGGTCTAAGGTCCTAGATAAGGGACTCAATATAATAGCAATCAATCACTCAGCATGCGATTAAGCATAAATAGCACGAGACTTTAATCATAAGAATACATGTATGGACCTCGATTCCTACCGCACCTGCACTTTACAGGTTAACTAAAACAAGCACTTAATCAAACACAAGCAGTCAGGAGGTACACATAGCATACGAGGTCAAACTGTTGGCTACCCAAGGTCATCGCTCCTTATCACTCCATGCTTTGACCAAATTGAACCGAGCTGACCTTACTCTGATACCAAATCAAACAGTGGTGTCATGCCCCGAACCCTAAAGCGCGCGAGCATCCCTGCCATGGTCAATTCGAGTGCGACGTTCCAAGAGGCGTCGCCGACCCAACGCCCAACACAGAGGTTTAAAGCACATGCGAAAGTAATTAAAATCACCCGTATAATGTTATACACATAACCAAGGATAGCCATAGAAACAAACAACAACGATTGCAGAATAAACACTTGCACTACTACTGGGAACCATATATAATATCCATGTACAGCCCGATCATCAAAAATAAAAAATGGGTCAAAGGCCACTACTGACAAAAAGAGGGTAAGTGGCTCA
This sequence comes from Syzygium grande, assembly GCA_024733475.1. NCBI lineage: Eukaryota > Viridiplantae > Streptophyta > Magnoliopsida > Myrtales > Myrtaceae > Syzygium > Syzygium grande. Next base: position 22,736,644 of record JAMXDD010000008.1, on the reverse strand, counting down.
GGAGTCAGTCTACTACTATAAGCGGGACACTGGTCAAAAAGGTACTGGCCTTACCAACCTAAGGCGAACGCTAACTCCTATAGTGCCTAATCCGGATCAGAATCAGAAGACTCCGAGGATGAAGAACTGTCAAGCATCTTCTCCTCGGACCCTAATGAGTCCGTCTTAGGCTCGGCCTCCGCGGCCTCCTCCTTTGGGACCATATTCTCAGGCTCGGCCTCCGGTACGGGGTCCTCCTCGATTGGTTTCGGGTCATCGTCATCCAGCTCTATGTCCACCGAGTCGATCTCATCCATCTCGTACTCTATCAGTACACCGTCAGAGCTCGCACTCTCCTCGGCTGAGGATCCAAGGTCGACCACCTCTCCGTTGAGGCATCAAGGATACCGAGTGCCCAATCCGGTAAACGGGACATCAAAAGTCCGGAGAGGACTATACTCTCCGAAATCGTCCCTAAAGCACCACGTTACGTACTCGTGAGTCTGGTAATGTGACTCCCCCACGTCTACTCAAACCAAAGTATAATACTTAATATATACCTCCCCATTCCCTACGGGGTGTATCGTCCTCGTCCACTCTATGTGATGCGGAATCCAAAAACGTACTGGAGCTATAGGCATCTCAAGGCTGGGGGTCTGAAAAATTGGTTTTATACAACGATGAGAATAATCTCAGTGAGTAGTTCCCTAAATCTAAACTAGATTAACGTGCACCTCCTTACGAGTACTAAACAACACATGATTCAAAACATAACTGATTCAGGCCCTCGGGCCTAAATTTAATCTTACTTGACCCTGTAGATTAGGCATTCTATAAACATATATTCACAACAGTATCGTAGAATTAGATCGAGGCACATACATGCATATCACTCGGTTTCGACGTATGTAATGCATATGCTCATGTTCGCACACATGTTCATGTCTCATTAATGCATTAACGCACACTTGCATGCTAGCACTCTGCCATTTATCAATTTCTCCTCCGACCTGCATTAAACGCATCAGGTCCACCACTTCGAGATCGATCTCTAGCCCGCGTAAGACGCATCAGGCTCATGACACATTACCCACGTAAAACGCCTCAGGTTGGTCATCTTCCGGTAAACCGGGCATCGTCCCGCGTAACATGCCTCAGGACGGGTTCACTACCCCACGTAAAATGCATTAGAGTTTATTGTGATCACACATTCACAGGCATCAATTTTTATCTGAACCCCGCGTAATACGCATCAGGGTATTTTAAGTGATCACAATGTACATGTCACTCGGGCACACTTGTAAATGCACATGCCGTGCCAATGCTCGTGACGCACACCCATGACTACAACGATCACACTTGTGCATTCACACATTTCACAATGAGCATTTAATACCACTACGCCACTTGTTTGATTTACCACGCAATATGCTCATTCCACATTTCACTATGCCCAACCAACATACTACACAACCGTGAAGACAAATCAAGTATTCTAGCACGGTGCGAAATTCACACGTATAAGTCATACAATTAGCTCAACCTAAATCCACGTAATCGAGGCCCGCCAAGCTACTCTGTTCTTAGTCACGCTAGGCATGTCACGACATTACCAAATTACTCCCAATCAAGGACAATTTAATCACTAACTCGGTCTATCCAACAATTTCGCCAATTACACCATTAAACCTCAAATCAATCGCGCCTTGCCCAATACAATCCCATCATGAACAGCCACTAGTCTGCTAATTCTAGGCTATTAATTATCCTCAAAATGCTCCATTAAACTCCCTAAAACACCATTCTAATCAGCCACCACAAGGCCAAATAGGGCGCGCACTATAATCTACATTTCAAACCCAAACTTTCCTGAGCTTGGGCCGTTCCGATCCAAATCTGTCCAGCCAATGTAGAGCGCCTCTCGGGCCACTAAACCTCCATTAATACATCATACTAATCCACCAAATTAGCCATAACAACAGCCCCTAATCACCTTCACAATTTAACCCTTAAATTACCCTAATTAACCCCTAAAACCTATCTAGAAATGCAAATTATCCTAATTAGGGTTTGGGGTCAAACTCACTTGGTGTCCTAAGCTTAAAATGAGGCCGATCAAGCGGTGAGGACGGCTGGGCAGTGGCATGGCAGCGGCGGCGACGGGTGGCCTTCCCGGCGACGGCACCGGCGGTGGCACGGCGTGAAGGCCGAGAGGGAGAGAGAGAGGGTCACGGTTGAGAGGGGAAAGGAAGAGAGGGAGAGACGGCTAAGTGGTGGTGGTGAGGTGAGGAGGAACGGCGGCACCGGCGAGTGGCGGCTGCGGCACCGGCGGCGATGCACGGTCGAGAGGGGGAGAAATCGGGAGAAAGGGAGAGGGGGAAGGGGACTGCCGGCTGGTGAGGGTGAAAATGAGAGGAGAAAGAGAGAATAGAGAGTTTATAGGGTGAGTGAGTGAGTGGGGTTGGTGAGCTACTTCTCATAATGCCCAAACTACCCCTAATCAGGGGTTTGAGAATCAATCAAGCTCACTAGTGAAGGGGCATTTTGGTCCTCAACAATTTGAATTATTGGGGCTGATAATACCATTATTTAAACCCCAAAATATTATCCAATTAAGCCCAAAATTCGGAATTCCATCTTAGGGGTACAAGGGCAAAACGGTAATTTTCGGTCCCGGGGTCAAATTTCCAATTTTTTACTTTATGGATCCCAAATACACGTGGCCACATAAAAATGACGTCGTCCTCACAAAATAGTCGTGTTTACCCACAAAAATCGACACCGAAGTCCGGACTCAATTCCACGATCGTTTTCACTCAATTTGCAGTTTTAATGTCTCTCACTAATGGGCGGCTATTGAGGGGTTACGCGTATCGACCTAGGGCTACTCGAGTCGTGACGGTCCCAATTTCCTGGAGAACGTGAGGATTTATCGCTAGTATCAGGGGTCGCGGTTGTCCGGAATAAGTTCGGGATCGTTCGCCGCGCGTACTCTCGATTGTGCGAAATCACCCGCTATCCGATCGTAACGTCGTCAGTCAAACCAAATCCGTCACCATTCTTGGGCTGGTCTACATTGGCACAAAATATTTTCTCATCGTTTCTCAAAATCGGACTCGATTTACGATCGAGTTCTTGCGTCCACGTACCCTTTTCCCTAGTTAGCCTTTCTCTACTAGTCAATATCCCGAGAATGATCAGTTCCGGGCGAGACTTACTAAAATGAAATGAGAAATACGTCAATTTCATTGATCTCGAAAGTGAATCGAATTTCGGGACGCTTCAAAATTTATCACGAAAAATTTTCCATGGCTAATTTGCAATAGAATTATCGATGGATATTTTTTGTGACAGAAAAAATTCATTGTTAATTTGCGACAGAAAAAAAAATTCGTTGATAATTTGCAATGGAATTTGCGACAAAAAATAAATTCATCGTTAATTTGCGACGGAAAATAATTTGTCACTAATTTACAACGGAATTTGAGACGAAAACGAATTCGTTGCTAATTTGCGAAATAATTTGTGATGGAAAATAACTTTCGTGATATCCCATCCCCATCCCCAATTTCTCTCTCTCTCTCTGCTAATTCCTCATATTCCCCTTCGCTGTTCTCCATCCCTCTCCCTTTTTCTTTTCACTCGATAAACCTCTTTGTGCACGCGCAAATGAATCTCGGTAAAGCTTTTTCGCTGGTAAGTGTCATGGCTAATTTCATGACTCTTCGTTGCAAAACTATTCATTGCTGGATTCAAAATTCTTTTTTATTTTATCGACTTTTTTTTCTATTTCTTTTTTTTCCTAACTTCTTCCTTGGTTGCCGATCCAGCGACCGGCGAGACTTCGCCGGCTATGGGCGAGGTCGCTCGACCTGAGTCATACTTCGAGTAAGTGTACATTTGCAAATATATGTATTGTGTGTCAAACATTTTCTAATATATAAATGATATTTTAAATGGTATTTGTTAATAGGATTTTTCAAATTTCAAAGTATGGACTACCACCAAATGAGTTTGATCATTTGTGCGACGAACAATTTGCAGCATGGTTCAAAACATATGTAAGTTACCTATGGAGCAAAACCAATTTATTAATATTTTATGCATCATTTATTAAAATATATATTATTGACTTTGCATATGTAACCTTAGGTTCATAGTAATCATGATCAAATTGAAGAGCAAGGATTGCTATATCATCTATTATAGGGTCTAAAGTCAAGAGTACGAAGTTGGCCGGCATATTTCATAAACGGGTATAATTTTCACACTCAAGAATCTGAAATGGGAAAAGCCATAATAAAAGTGGTGTGTGTTCGGTCATCCAATGGTGGCAGTTCAAAAAATAATTTTTATGGCTTGTTGGATGAAATCATAGAGATAGAGTACTATGGACCATTAATGCGGGTTGTGTTGTTTAAGTGCATGTAGTTTGACTCTATCAAAGGAATGAAGGTGCATACGAAGTTTAATTTGGTTGAAATAAATCACAAGAAAAGATATATGAAATATGAACTATTTGTATTGGCACAACAATCAATTCAAGTATATTATGCATCATATCTTAGTTTGAAATGTGACAAAGCTGATTGGTGGGCTGTATGTAAAACCAAAGCACAAAGAAAAATTGAGGAACACTAGAAGGATACAACATATCAACAAGAGGAAGTTTGTAAGACGGTTGAAATTGAGGAATATAACATTTCAATTTTACGAGATCTATGTGGAGCAATGATAGATGTAGATCTAACTGAAATTCGAGAATCAAATTTAGAAAATGTTGCAAAATCTGATTTTGAGACAGAGGATGAAGATGATGACGATGCTCATGAAGAAGATGAAGATCGAGACGAAGATGAAAATGAAGACGAAGGTGAAGATAAAGGTGAAGATGAAGATAAAGATGAAGATTATGATTTTTGAGACTTTTTTTACTAATTATGTGTAATTATTATTATTATTGCGACATGTGTTTATTGTTGTTGTCATAATTATTATGTTGTTATTGTGGTAATTATTATTATTGTTATTGTTGTTTGTTGTTATTATTATTATTATCGTTATTATTATTGTTATTATTATTGTTGTTGATCATTGTTATTGTTATTATTGTTAATTTAATAGGTCGTTGCTAAATGGAGCCAAGTCAACTACTATTCGTACGATGACATTTGCAATATTTTATTTTCCATTGGATTTGGATCGTCGCTAATTGACAAAATTAGCGACGTCATTTGCGACATTTTTATTTGCTGAATTGTTAAAAGGTCGTCGCTAATTTCATGACTAATTAGTGACAAACTGAATTTGTCGGAAAATTTTTTATTTGATGAATTGTTAATATGAAAGGTCGTCACTATCGCTAATTCCGTTGCAAATTAGTGACGGATTTGAATCCGTGGCTAATTAGCCTCGGATTTAGCGACGAAAATAAAGTCTCACGGCACTTTCCTGACTATATTTATTTTTGTGGCTAAATCTGTGTCTAATTAGCGACGGAATTTGCCAAGAAAATAAAGTCTCGTGGCATGTTCCGGACTATTTTTATTTCCGTGGCTAAATCGGTGGCTATTCCGTGGCTAATTAGCCACGGATTTAGCCACGGAAATAACTACTCTTGGTATTTTCCCTGCTATATTTATTTCCGTGGCTGAATCCGTGGCTAATTAGCTACGGATTTAGCCATGGAAATAATTAATCTTGGCATTTTCCCTGCAATATTTATTTTCGTGGCCATAAAAATAACTATTATAGGCATTTTCCCTACTATATTTATTTCCTTGGCTAAATCCGTGCCTAAGATTTAGCCACGGAAATAATTACTCTTGGCATTTTCCCTACAATATTTATTTTTGTGGCTAAATCCGTGGCTAATTAGCCATAAATTTAGCCACGAAAATAACTACTCTTGACCTTCTCTCCCTTTACTTTTTGCTCTCGCTTCTCTCTCTCTCTTCTCTCTCTCTCTCTCTCCCTTCACTTTCTGCTTTTGCTTCTCTCTCTCTTCTCTCTCTCTCTCTCTCCCTTCATCTGCGGTCCGTCCTCGCGGTTCCACCTCGATCAATCTCTCAAGCGCGTCGAAGCCGGATCGCAGCTCGGTCCCTTGATCGAATCGGGCTAGGGCTCGCCGCCGATCGTCATCTTCTCGGAAATGAGGTGATTCTGGCGAAGGTATGGCGCTCTCTCTCTCTCTCTCTCTCTCTCTCTCTCTCTCTCTCTCTCTCTCTCTCTCTCTCTCTCTCTCTCTCGCTCGCTCCCGTCCGTCCCATCCCTCATTTTCGGGGTTTTTATGCAAGATGCTTGCCTTGCGATTCGTTGGGCCTTGGTCGAGACCCCGTGGGGGCGGCGGGGGCGAGGCATGGCGATGGTGGGCTGGGCCGGTTTCGTTCCTCCGGATAAGTTCCATCACGGGCCGGCGGCGGAGGAACTCTAGAAGATTGGTGAGAAGCTGAGAAGAAAAGACTCCGGGACTGGAGTAATCCTCTAGAGATTTGTGGCAATTCGTTTGCGAAGTGTTTGTTTTTCTTCTTTTTTGTGGCTGTGGTAACGAGATGATGCTTAGCTGGTTCTCTGGACCGCTTTGCTTTCGATGATGTATTTCTATGCACTGCAGCATGGCTTAAGATGTGACTCGCTGCTTGAGCATGTGACTTTTGTTTTGGGGCTCCAAAAGTCACTAGCTTTTTAAGTTGGCACGCTGATTCCAATTACTCTTGCTTTGTTACTCGTGTCTTCAATTTGGTTGTTGAAAAAACTAAAGAAAATTGACGGCGGCGATATGTAATTAATGTGGCTCGATTGGATTGATGTCCTATAGAGGGAGAGCAACTGAAGCGCGTCAATGTTGTTGAGCTTGTAGATGAATCTGCTGCCCCTTTACTTGACTCTCTGAAGTAAGTGTTTCACTGATCGTATTTGAGTTTTCATTCTATAAGCACGAGATTAGTCATTGAGGAGTGTTTTTTTCTTCTAGTGACAATGCCGGCACGAATGATGGTCTTAAGAAATCAGAAGTGTTTAAACTACCAAGATACATTGATCCGCTAGTTAATGAAGTATATCCTGCCAAAAAAGTCAAGGTTTAAAATGTCATCGCCAAAGGAGAATGTGAAGGTAAGGGCATTTTCCGGTATAATTAATAGATGTTCTAGATTCTGCTTTATGTCACTCATCTGTCTTAATTTCGAGAGCTTGAGTTTCGGGGGGGAGTTATTGTCTATCGTTGGTGTGCTAGCAAGATAAAAAGTTATTTCCTTGGTTATGTGCTCTTAAGCAGGAAACCTGATGCACTTAAGGGGACCGTTATGCGACTGGACGAACCGGCGGGCTTGAAGTCAACGATGTCCGATTGAGCTCAAATTTGGTCGGCTGAAGCGAAACGACGTGCTAATCAATACTCATGGCCTTTGGCTATGACTAACGATGGATTTTAGCATTTCGAGATCCTTTAGATGGATTTTTCTATTTTTTTTTAGTATTTTTTTTGGGTTAATTTAATAATTGGCAGTTTTCTAATTTACGTTTGATGATTACGTTTCCTAATAGGGTTAGGTTTGAGTCTATATAAGCTTGTTTTAGGGTTTCCTTTGAGCAGACTTTGAATATTTTGATTTGGTAATCATATTTGGAGAACGAATTGTTCTTCCTACGAATTTTCTTGTTCAGTCAATTTTTCTATCGCGCTTCGGCATCAATTGGTATCAGAGCATAGGTTGCTTGAATCAATGGCTGAACAGAATCGCGGTCATGGACGGCGGGCTCGTGGTGGCCGAGGGCATGGAGGCGTTCCTGAAGCAGACGACCAACCGCGTCTAAGAGATCTGTGAGACGTAGAAATTAAAGAACAGAGAAGACGAATCCAGGATTTGGAGCAACAACTTGTAGAGGCGAGATTGGGCGTTCAATCCGAAGAAGGAGCGGATTTTGAGGATTCATCCGATGTTGAAGAAGATGATGTAAACCCTTTTGGGGTTCTGAACCAAGGGCGGAATCGAGGAGTACGACCTGGAAATCAGCGTTCTTCTCAAAATTTCGGAATGAAGATCGAAATTCCTGAGTTTAATGGTAAGGCTCATCCTGATGAGTTTATTGATTGGTTGCATACGGTAGAAAGGATTTTTGATCTTAAAGATCTAACTGAGGGGCAAAAAGTGAAGTTAGTGGCTATTAGGCTACGAAAACATGCTTCGATTTGGAGGGAACACGTGAAAAAGCAACGCGCTAGAGAGAGGAAGTCGAAAGTAGATCGCTGCTGGGAGAAGATGAAAAAGTTATTGCAAAAAAAAATTTTGCCTACCCATTATAGGCAAGAGGCGTTTATTGAATATCATAACATCAAGCAAGATGATAAAACAGTTGAAGAATTTACTAAAGAATTTGATCGTTTGTGGATGCGTTGTGATGTGGCGGAGGAAGACGAGCAGACGATTGCACGATATCTGGCAGGGCTGCGATATGAGATTTCTGATATTGTCCAATTACAGCAGTATTGGACGTATGAGGATGTGTGTAGACTAGCCCTAAAGGTGGAGGGGCAGATTAAAAGAAAGAGCAGTAAGTCCAAGTGGTCTAACAGTGAATCTAAGTGGACAAGCAACAGTTCCAAGTGGATAGATAAGGAGTCCCGAGTGAAAGCAGGGAGTTCTTCGGGCCCGGCAGCAGTTAAGAGCGCTGGTTCAAAATCTGCAACAAAAGGAGAGCAAGGTGACAGTACAGAATCTAGCAGGGGAGGAGCGGTGGGCAAGTGGTGTTTCAAGTGTCAAGGATTCGGGCATTTTGCTGCTGATTGTCCGAACCGACAAATTGTGACGCTTGTTGACAATCCAGTTTTTGATGAAGGTCCAATTTACGATGAATTTGAAGGCGAAGAAGAGGATACGGAACAGGAAGAAATTATTTATGCTGATTCTGGTGAGTCTCTAGTCGTTAAAAGAATATTAAATATTGCTGAGGTAGATAATGAATCGTGGCTCAAGCATAATATATTTCATACTAAGTGCACTAGTGGAGGAAAGGTGTGTAGTATGATAATTGACGGGGGAAGTTGCGAGAATGTAATATCTACCACTATGGTAGAAAAGTTGGGATTGAAACTGTCGAACACCCTCAACCATATAAGCTGTCATGGCTTAAGAAGGGGAATGAGGTAAAGGTGAGCAAGAGATGTTTAGTGCAATTCTCGATTGGGAAGAAATATGTTGATGAAGCGTGGGGTGATGTAGTTCCAATGGACGCTTGTCATATCCTGTTAGGAAGACCTTGGTAGTTTGACAGGAAAACACAGCATGATGGATTCAAAAATATATACACCTTCAAGAAGGATGGCCGGACAATTACTCTGGGTCCTTCAGATTTGAGAAAAGAAGGGAAAAGTAATTTGCTGTCCAAATCGGAATTCCAAGAGGAGGCGGTGAATGCTCCAGAGCTTTTTGCTATCGTAGTTATGGAGCAAAATGTTGATAGTCCAGAAATTCCAACTCAAGTTCTGCCTATACTTGAGGAGTTTGCTGATGTCGTGCCAGAGGAATTGCCACATGGGTTGCCACCCATGAGGGACATACAGCATTGTATAGATCTTGTTCCAGGAGCTGCTATTCCTAATAAGGCAGCTTATTGAATGAATCCTAGGGAGCATGAGGAGATGCAGAGGCAAGTGCAGGAATTATTAGAAAAGGTTACCATTCGAGAGAGCATGAGCCCTTGTGCAGTGCCAGCATTATTAGTTCCAAAGAAAGACGGGTCGTGGAGAATGTGCGTGGATAGCAGTTGTTAACAAGATCACGATCAGGTATCGCTTTCCTATTCCGAGATTTGATGATTTAATTGATCAACTGCATGGAGCGACTATCTTTTCGAAGATAGACTTGAGAAGTGGATATCATCAGATTAGGGTGCGTCCTAGAGATGAGTGGAAGACCGCTTTTAAAATCCGAGATGGTCTGTATGAGTGGATGGTGATGCCTTTCGGGTTATCTAACGCTCCGAGCACTTTTATGAGACCGATGAATCAGGTGTTTCGCCTTTTATTGGCCGCTTTGTCGTCATATATTTCGATGATATATTGGTTTATAGTGCATCAACTGATCAACACTTCCAGCATTTGAGAAGAGTGTTCGAGGCATTGAGGGAGCAGAAATTATATGCTAATACCAAGAAGTGTCACTTCTTGACTGATCGTGTGACCTTTTTGGGATATATAGTAACTAAGGAGGGCATTCATATGGATCCAGCTAAGGTTGAGGCTATTACAAATTGGGAGATTCCGAAAAACATTCATGAGGTACGTAACTTTCATGGGCTTGCGTCTTTTTATCGGAGATTTATTCGGGATTTCAATACTATTATTACACCTCTGACGGATTATCTGAAAGGAAGTAAATTTGTGTGGACTAAGGAGGCAGAAGCTACCTTCCAATTATTAAAGAAGAAGGTAACTGAAGCACCTGTTCTCATGCTTCCTGATTTTAATGAGATTTTCGAGGTGCATTGTGATGCTTCAGGTGTTGGTATTGGGGGTGTCCTAAGTCAAAAGTGTAAACCTGTGGCATTCTTTAGTGAGAAGTTGAATGAGGCGAAAAGGATATATTCAACTTATGATAAAGAATTTTATGCTATTGTGAGGAGTTTGGAGCATTGGAGGCACTATCTTATTTCGAAAGAGTTTATCTTATTTTCTTATCATGAAGCCTTGAAATATATCAATGGGCAGTACAAGTTAAATGCAAGGCATGCAAAGTGGGTGGAGTTCCTTCAAGCTTTCAGTTTTTCCATCAAGCATAAGGCGGGAGTGCTAAATAGTGTGGCAGATGCATTGAGCAAAAAATACTCTTTGCTGTCTACGATGCAGGTAAAGGTTCTAGGCTTTGACACTTTTAAAGATTATATGTTGATGATCCTTATTTTGGGGATATCTGGAGGAAGTGCAAAACGGAGCCTTTTCAGCAATATCAGATCGTGAAAGGTTATCTATTTAAAGGTAACAGATTGTGCATTCCTCAATGTTCTTTGAGGGAATCTATTATTATTGAGAGGCATGCAGGTGGTTTAATTGGACACTTTGGTGTGGATAAGATGAAGGCCTTATTGAGTGAACATTTTTATTGGCCTCGGATGGAGCGTGACGTGACACGTTTTATAGAAAGGTGCAGGGTATGTCATGTGGCAAAGACCAAGAGTACTAATGCGGGATTGTATATGCCTCTACCTGTTCCAGTTGCACCGTGGGAGGATGTCAGTCTTGACTTTGTCTTGGGTTTGCCAAGAAAGCAGCGGAGTAAGGATTCAATAATGGTGGTTGTCGATAGGTTCTCGAAGATGGTCCACTTTGTCCCATGTAGCAAGTCATATGATGCTTCACAGGTTGTTCGATTGTTTCTGCAGGAAATTGTTAAGCTGCATGGAATTCCTAAGTCCATAACCTCATATCGTGATATGAAGTTTGTGAGTCACCTCTGGCGCGCTCTTTGGAGGTACATGGGTACAAGTTTGAAGTTTAGTTCATCTCATCATCCTCAGACTGATGGTCAAACCGAAGTTGTCAATCAAAGCTTAGGGAATTTGCTGCGGAGTTTGATTAGAGATAATCCGCGACAATGGGACTTGGCATTACCTCAAGCAGAATTTGCATATAACATATCAGAGAACCGAACTACAGGCAAGACTCCTTTTGAAGTAGTTTATGGACGTAATCCAATTACTCCATTAGAACTCACACCGATATCAGTTCTCAAGCAATTTAGTTCGGAAGTTGAAGAACATGCAAAACATATCAAAGAGCTGCATTCCCAGGTCCATAATCAGATCAACAGGCAGAACATGAAGTATAAGCAACGCGTGAATATATGCAAAAAAAGAGTTGTCTTCAAGGAAGGTGATCTAGTTTGGATTCATCTTAGGAAGGAGCGATTTCCAGCGGGTAGGTTTGGCAAGCTTCAACCTAGAGCTGATGGACCATTTAGAGTTCTGGAGCGAATTAGTGACAATGCTTACAAGATCGAATTGCCGGGTAAGTATAATGTATCCGGAACTTTTAATGTAGCGGATTTGTCACCTTACTACCCTGAAGAAGAAGAAGGTCCTGAGGAGATTGATGATGACAACGAAGGAGAAGCAGATTCGAGGACGAATCTTTCTCTAGCAGGGGAGGATGATGCACTTAAGGGGACCGTTATGCGACTAGACGAACCAGCAAGTTTGAAGTCAACGATGTCCGATTGAGCTCAAATTTGGTCGGCTGAAGCGAAACGACGTGCTGATCAATACTCACGGCCTTTGGCCGTGACTAACAATGGATTTTAGCGATTCGAGATCGTTTAGATGGATTTTTCTATTTTTTTTAGTATTTTTTTTGTTAATTTAATAATTGGCAGTTTCCTAATTTACGTTTGATGATTACGTTTCCTAATAGGGTTAGGTTTGAGTCTATATAAACTTGTTTTAGGGTTTCCTTTGAGCAGACTTTGAATATTTTGATTTAGTAATCATATTTGGAGAACGAATTGTTCTTCCATCGAATTTTCTTGTTCAGTCAATTTTTCTATCGCGCTTCGGCATCAAAACCAATACAGTGGAGCAGAGTCATGCAGTGAAGAATCTTGCTGTGCTTTCGAACATGGCTACAAGAAGCAAACAGCATCTTCAATGGTATTGATGAGATGCCCAATACTCTCTTTATGTTGCTTAATGATTATTGATGAAGTCAGCACCTTCTTATATGTTTCGTTCCTCATATCCCTGCAATTCCGAGGATTCTATTTTCTCTTCTAAAGTTGTTGAAAATCATGGAGTACAAACTCAGTCAACACTTGAGAGGTGTAACGAGTAGATTCCGTGACATTTGCGAGATATCGTCTAGTTCTGAAAAACTATCCGGCTTGGCTAATAACGATATGGTAATTACTCTCATCTGTTTTACCTTGAGCCGTTGGTATATCCTTCAGTAATATCACCACTATCTTTGTAGGATAAAGCTCTAAAAGGATTGGCTACTTGAGAACCATCTTCTCATTTATTTGATGGTTGTTCTAAAAATTTTACTTCTGCCTCAACTTACTCGGGCTGCTCTCCATACAACATAGTTGGCCAAAAGGCTCCTCTGGATTTCACTTTGAAGATCGTCATGCAGATTGCAGCATCTTCTTCAGTAAATTGCTAATGTCTTTTGCAGTTAATAGTGTTGTGAGGGCTTACAACTGCTTGGAGACTCCTGGGGCATTTCGTTCCTAATCTGGAGATATTTCAATTTTGGTCTTTACTCAATAGGGTCATTATGAAAATTATTTTAAATCTTGTATTAGGGATTGAAGATTTTTCCCTTTTTTTGTGCATGATGACTTCTTATGTAATTCTAAATGGCATTAAAAACATGGGAAAAAAAATATACTTACACCAAAAGCTGGTCTTGCTTGCACTAAAGATATCGTATGAAATGGGGAGCATCACTTGATTTGAGAAATTTAGCTGAGTTTTCTACTTGCCAATTGGTTCCTGAATCTTTTTTTTTATTGGAAATGTCTGCTCTCATCTAAGAATATCAAAATATTTACTTTCTTAAAACATGTAAATGGGTGGCACACTATTCTACAATCTGCATGCAAATTGACAACTTTGATTAATAGCACAAGTTGTGGCAAGGTTATTAATTTTCACACACCATGCTCAAGCATGGTGTTCCTCTACTCATGTAGTTCTTTTATATTGCTCAGGGTTTGGCGTATGCTTTCTTGTTGTCCAATTAACTTTTTTTCCTTCATTATTTCCAGGATTTACAGGTTAATTACAAATGGTAGTTACGATAGTGTTCCCAATCATACATCTCTTTGTGCTTGCTCTGAGGGTCAAAGAACTAGCCATTGTTCAAGAACCCACATTGCTTCCACGGGCTTTTGCTCTACGGCTTTGAATTCATGGACATATCCTCAGTCCACTCTTCCACTTTCTCTTATGTCAGTGCTGACCTCACCAGCTGCAGAGAAAGGTTTGTCAAATGAGATATAAGATATGGAGGGTGTCCCCCTGAACTTGTCACTAATCCTCTCCTTTTTGTTTAGTGGAGATGGACTTCTCAAAGAAGCGACAATTATCATGGGAAGAGTCATTTCGCAGTCTTTGCTACTTATTCCGGAAGAACTTATGTAGCGTATTTTACGGTAATCTTCTCCTCCTTGAGATGCTCAGATACTTTGTGGACTATCTCATTATCTTCTGTTGGAATAGATGTCAAAGTCATTTTCCACGAATGTGTATGATGTAGTGCTGCTATTAGTTAAGCAATGCAAAGCTTTGCTACTTCTTCGTTCGTACAAGCAAGTACTTTCCGTGCTTCTTTCTGATTTTTTCGTTTCAATCTTGGACTAATGGCTTCTGTATATGTAAGTATCTCGAGTTTAAGAAGTTGTACAGCTAATTACCTGAAAATTTATAGGCTTAATGTAGGCCAAATCAATGGCATCTGAAAGAGCTCTTTGTGATGACAAACGCAAGCTAGTATTTATTAATCTGCTGGTACTCATGAAGAGCATGTTTTGTATTAATAATAACATTTCAAATATTTAAAAATTGGAAGAGATATTTGTGCCCTTGCGGTGCCTATAACTTTCTGCAACGTCTAGAGTATCCATGACTCTCGATGCTGCTGAATATCTTACACAATGGATCTCTCATGACTTAATAAAGAGTCAATTCTTAAGGTAAAGCAGTAATTATGCCATGTGAATAACAGGACTATGTTAGAAGGCCATTTCTCACCAAGAACTATATCAATTAGTTCTTTCTGGTCATTATATAATCATCCTGTCTGTTGATTTGTTGCCTTAACATGCTATTTTATTCATGGGAATTAGTGTGCGCTTCTCAATTTGTGGTAATGTTTACTGCTGATGGTGAATCTGGAAGAAGCAAAAGGACTTGCAGTGCTTACATGTCCCGGTCGACAAGAGGTCTGCAATCATTGTTTAGAGCATGTAAGTCACAGCAATTGGTGTTAGCTTCTATTGCTGCATGCACCTTTTACTTGTTAATAGTGCTTTTTCCATTCATCAAAATTTCATAAGTCACCGCCACTTGATTGAATCTCTAGTTTGGGATCACCTTGGGGCTTGCTCAGCTAGCAGGAACCATATATGGGATTTGTCAAGACTATTTTGTTTAGTCTATTTTATACAACAGAAGTTTATTCCCGTGAGGCATCATTGTCCTGTTGTTAGCATTCAATAAAGATATTGCTGATGCATACATATCTTGTTATCGAAATATCTGGCTCAGTTGCAAGTTGCTCATTAGCCAAGTTGTATAAGTGATCCTGAGATCAGTATAAGATTACATTTATTGCCCATCTGGACATGATCATGATCTGTACTTGTTGGCTGTGATTTAGTTTCCTTCTGATGACCTTTTATTTCCAGTAAAGAAAAGAAAGAATTTCTATTGTTGGAGGTCTTATCTATCATATTGGTCATGCTATCATTGCGAAAGATATGGCTCAATTAGCTGCAGTTGTCACATTGACCAAATTAGCCCCTTTTCTTGAACTTCCTTTTTTCTGGAATAATGCCTGACCATTCGGTTTTGTCTGTTTTAATTAGGATATATGTTTTTCTATGCCTCTATGCCATTCGAAGGTGGAACAACTTGCTACGGAAGACCTGGTTGAGCTTTCAGAGACAGAGAAGCATAATTTAGGCCAGGTAAGGTTTGTGTCTAGTTATATCTTTGCCCTACTGCTCTCGGCCACAATGAAAACAATCTACCAAAAGCACAAACCCTTTTTTTTTGTAGACTCGCATCAGCGCCTAGGTGCAGAGGAAGGTTGCAAGGGAGATCAAAACCGCTCAAGCTTTCGGCCTCATGCCTTTCACGACGATGGGAATGAAATCCTTCGTCTTTGGAAAAACAATGGAGAATCTTGATGAGGATTACGAGTATGAGGCCTTTGAGGGGACGGGTGGTGACTGGAATGAGTGACGCGATCCTGATGCCACCGAGGTTTTTGAGGATTGTCCATTCGACTTTTCAATCTCATCGTGGCATGCTCCTTTGACTTCTCTTTCTTTCTGTACTTTCCAATTTTGGGCAAGTTCATGGCGTTGAATTAGAGCAGACTAGAGCTATGTAGAGATTTCTGATGTTGGATAAACTAGGCACAAAGAGCCATTCTTGTGGAAAATGTTGATGAATGTATTCATTTTCATATTATTATAATATTTTGATGTTATTAAGTGCTTAATTAATATTAAATATAAATTCTAGAAATTAATTTTGCTATTAATTAGATTTAAAATTGAAAAATAAAAGAAATTATTTTATCATACGATCACAAATTATAAAAAGTTCGTTGCAAAAATAAAATTTCGTTGCTAATTTCGTCTCTAAACAATATTCGTTGCAGAGTTAAGTCGCTAAAGAATTAATAAAAATTCGTTGTAAATTTGTTCCAAAATAAGGTTTGTCACAAAAGTCAAAATTTTTTGTTGCTAAATTACCGATGAATTTCGCCACAAATAAGTTCGTTGCAAATTACAGACCAAAAAAAAAATGTTCATCGTAAATTAGCGACGAATTTTGCCACGAATAGAGTTCATGGCAAATTAACGACGAATTTTGCCTCGAATAATTAGTGATGAATTTTGCGACAAATACAATTCGTGGCAAATTAGCGACGAATTTTGCTACAAATACTTAGCAACAAATTTTTTTTCGTCGCAATTTAGTGACGAAAATTGAAATTTTTCGTCGCTAAATTTTGTGACGAGTTTTTTTTCGTCACAAATTTGCTTAGCGATGAATTTTGCCAAATTTTTCGTGGCAAAATTCGTTGCTAAAACTTAATTTTTTTGTAGTGAAACATAGTACTTTTATCCCTTTGTTAGACTCGGTTCCAGAATTTGAAAGTACTTTTCTCCCCTTCTTTTAGCAGTGTTGAAAACAGCCATATTAAACAAACATATTAAGATAAATTGAGTGTGATGATTGGAGAAAGGACTTGCATGGAAAAAATCAAGTTAGAGGATTAACTTGACTGGGTTGGTAAGCCAAGTTGAAAATCAAGTTGGAAAGGGCAGAATTATCGATAGATCTTGACATACGTGTTCATTATGAAAAAGGAAAACTTGACTAGATTGTTAGGTCGAGATGAAACTCCATTGTCTCCACTCCAACCTTGAGATTTCTAGCTCTATCACTGATAATGTCACATCGAGTCTACCAAAGGAAAATTTTCCTAACCAAACTGTTGAAATAGGAACAACCCAAGTTCTTTCATTTTTCTCAGTTGACTAATCTTTGATGCCATTTGTCTGATTCATTTGGATTGAGGACTAACAATTTTTTTACACGACCCATTTATACAATATGTACATGACCCATAGTTAAGCATACAACTTAATCAGGTTCGTCTCAGAAACAGGTCAAAAGTAAGAATTCATCAAAAACATGAAGGGACAAGTCCAGATTCAGTCCTATAACTTATAGGGCTTTTGCAATTGGGTCCTCAGACTTATTTTGGCACGAATCAAGTTCCTCGACTTTATTTTTCCGATGGAAGTCCTTTTCCGGTTATCACAAATAAATACGTTAACTTGGCGGTTTGATGTTCGTATATTAAAACAAAAGGGAGGAACATATTTTTAAAATTTATATATTTAGTCTAATGGAGAAAAATAACATATCGTTAGGCCCAAATTCAATTCAGAAATTGTAGGCACATGGTCAAGAAAATATAGAACTTTGGCCCTTTTTTTTACTTAATTAGACTCATTTCTAAAAGGGAAAAGGCCACTACAAACCCCAAATTTTACCTTTTGTGACACATTTAGCCCGAAATTTTTTTGTGACACCAAAAACCCCAAACTTTCTTATTTGTGACACATTTACCCCAATGTACATTGTTCATGAGCATTTTCGTCTTTTCCGCTTTTTCTTGTTTTTTTTAACTTTTTTTCCTTTCCGGCGAGGGGGGCCTCGCCGGCATCGAGCGAGGGTGGCCGGCGAGGGCTGCCTAGGCGAGCGAGGCTAGCCCTCGCTCGCCCAGGCGAGGGCGAGCCTCGCCGGCGTCGGGCGAGCCTCGCCGGCGTCGGGCGGCCCTCGCTGGCCGCCCTCGCTCAACGCCGGCGAGGCCCCCCTCACCGGAAAGGAAAAAAAGTAAAAAAAAAAAAAAGAAAAAGCGGAAAAGACGAAAATGCTCATGGACAATGTACATTGGGGTAAATGTGTCACAAATAAGAAAGTTTGGAGTTTTTGGTGTCACAAAAAAAAGTTCGGGGTAAATGTGTCACAGAGGGTAAAGTTTGGGGTTTTGGTGGCCTTTTCCCTTTCTAAAATTTGAAAGTACTTTTCTCCCTTTCGTTTAGCAGTATTGAAAACAGCCATATTAAACAAACATATTAACATAATTAAGTATGAGTGATGATTCGAGAAAGGACTTACATGAAAAAAATCAAGTTACTTAGAGGATTTCTTGCACAAAAAAATGTTTGAGGACTCAATTACAAAATACTCGTTGGAGGACTACATTTGAAGAAATAAAGAAGATTTACACACCAGAAGTTTAACATTGCAATCACTCTATATATATCAAATTACTTATTTATTGATGCTCAAGTCAGATGTAACTAAAATATTACGTTCTTCGCCCACACACCCATCGAACACGACCTCCGACAATTGATAGAAATATTTTTCTTTGTAGGCAACTAAACTTTAAATCACACAAAATTAATTACTGAAATTTCTTTTTAGATAAAAATGACCTATTGTATATGATATAATCCTGTATTTCTGTCAATTGATGTTGTTTTAAAATATTATTGGTGGCGTTTGTGAAATAAATGACCTCACCAATGTAACGAATTTATTAAACTATCTTATTTTAATTATATGTTGATTAATTTTTAGAAACTCAAAAGGTTCATTGTTTGTGGATTTGTCAATAAAAACGTATTCATTAATAACAAAATTAAAATTGACTGAATTGTTAAGTCGAGGCCACAATATTGCATGCTCCCCAAAAGCCTTGAGATTTCTAGTTTCGTCACTGATAACCTCACTTCGAGTCTACTAAAACAAAATTTTCTAAAAAACAAATTAAGTTGAAATGAGAATAACCCAAGATCTTGACATTTCTCTCAATTCAATCATCTAGAATTTGAAACCAAGCCTTTTCTTTGATTAATTTGGAGTTAGAACTAAAAGTATTTTACATGACATGTCCATACGACATGTGCATGCTACATAGTTAAGCGTGTTCACTTTGAGTTTAATCATGTTAGTGTCATTAACCGTCACTTAGTATGTGCATATATATATTAACCGTCAATTAATCAAAAAATGTATTCTAATTAAAGGATCCTAATTTGGCTGATATCACTCATCAGCTATGGCTGATATAAATCATTAGGTCAAGAAAACATTTCATTTGGGGTTTTTATTGACTATTTGCTCGTGTAGCTACGACCGGGTTGGATAAACCTCGAAGGATGTCCAAGGACAGCTACTCACCAGCATTTCCTTTTGTTTTTCAGACCTACCATATTTTCTTTGACGGGAACTAACATTACGGATTTGTCATCTAAAAAGTTAAATTATCTTTTTTACGAAACAATCAAAACTACAACACTTAGAAATTTAAAAGGGCCATGCTTTTTCCACTCTCTCTTTGGCCAAAACACTCATTAGCACAATGTTTTGACAATATTGCTCTTTATGGATCCTGCTTTTTAGCAATACATTTTTCCTTTTTTTATGGGTTAATACCACAAAAACCCCAAATTGGTACACCCGTAATAAATTTACCCTATGTTAGTTTCTGTCAAATTTTACCGTCATATTGCTGTGTTTGATGATATGCGGCAATTGACGAGTATATCAATTTGGGATTTTACCCTCCATTTGTCACATGTGTATTAGTTTATGGTTTTTATGGTGTTAATTCAATTTAACATAAACTAACGGAGGGTAAATTTGTCACAAATGTACCAGATTGAGATTTTTAGTGGTCAAAAAATTAGTTTTAGTTAAATATGTTATAGGTGTACCAGTTTGGAGTTTTTGGTAGTCAAAAAATTAGCTCAGAGTAAATTTGTCACAAATTTATTAGTTTGAGATTTTTGGTGATAGTAACCCTTCTTTTCTTGTGCCAGATCTGCTTTCTTTAAAATTTTTCCTTCTCTCTGTTCTCTCTCTCTCTCTTTTATTTGGCCAAACTCTATTCTCTCTCAAGAGGCAGAGAAATGGAGAATCATGAAGGTCATGTCTTGCATATCCTAGGCCTCCTCCTTGACCACCTCCATCTCCGTGACTACCAATTTGACTCGCTACACCTCAATGTAATTCACGATCTTTGCGAGGAATTTAACAAATTTGTTTGTGGATATTTTCAATAGCTAAATTCAAAGAAGGCAAGGAAATTGATTGTCAGGCTTTGGGAGGTGATGAAATGCCAAAAGGATTTGCTGTAAGCAACGCTCTCTTGCGAATTTTATTGATTCCTTGTGCATCTAAAGGTTTTTTTTTTATGTTTTAAATTGTGGAGAGTATGCCTCAAGGTTGCCGCCCTCAGTCTTTCCATCAACCTTCCCAGCTCCTCCTTCTTATCGTCACGAACTACTCCACCTTCATTGGGCTCATCACATGTAGAGTGCACAACCTACTCATGTCCCTAGTATGCACCATTCTCCTCAAACACCATCCCCTTGCTCCTTTAAGATGTGGTGTATAGGCTTCACTGATGCGGCTCGAGAAGGTGCAATCATGAGTCATGAGGACCAATCCAGTTGTCTCTGCCTACACAAGCACGAAAGTCTCCATTTTTCTACCTCTCTATTGTTATGAGTGGCTATATGAGATAGAACATAGAAAAGGAAGAAGACAGGGAAAGTGAATGTGTGACCCACAAGAAAAGAAATAGAAAATTAATAAAAGAAAAAGGACATGACCAGAAAAATGTAACAATATTTTCTTAAAATATTGGCAGAAGAGGGATGCTAAAAAGTGGGATCCACAAAGAGTAATATAGTCAGATTATTATGTTGAAGAGTATTTTAGCTAAAGGAGAAGTGGAAAAAGCGTGACCCATTTAAAATATTTAATTGTCTTTTAATTTGTGAGTACGCATTCATTAATGATAAAAATTGCCTAAATTGTTAAGGCGAAGCCAAAAATATTAACGTTTCTGGCTCTGTTGCCAATGACTCACTTCAAGCCTACCAAAGGAAAATTTTTCAAAAAATTCTGATGAAATCGGAAAAACCCAAGATCTTCATATTTCTCTCAATTCAATAATCTAGGATTTGAATTGACCATTTTTTTGTTTATATAGAATTAACACTGAAAATATTTTACAGGACCTGCTTGTACAACACAACACGTATATGACACATTATAAAAGCATATTTCGTTTGAGATTAATCTTGTTGGTGTCATACATCGATCACCTCGTTTTTACAAGGAGTTTACAAATAGCTAGTTGATCCTTTCATTGTCATTCGACAATGATTAAAAAATATTTCATATTAATTATTAAGGATGCGTTTGTTTTACGGAAAACTCAATAACAAAAAAAAATGATTTTCGGAAAGCATTTTTTAGGAAAATGGTTTGTTTGGTAATATGTAATCGAAATCGTTTTCTGACGTTTGGATTTTATTGGAAAATAATTTCAATCTCATGGCTTTATCTCAGGCAAAAAAAATTAAATTTTTAATTATTTTTATTTTATTTTTTTAATTTGAATTTTTAATTCTTTTTTTCTTATTTTTCTTTTTCTTTTTTCTTTTCTTTCCTTTTCTTTCTCTTCCTTCCTCTACAACGACCGCCCGGCAACACCTCGGGGACGACCCTAAGCAAGCTCGAGCTCACCGGCCTCAGGCGAGCCCGAGCTTGCCAAGATCGGCCGAGCTTAGGCTCACCTAGATTTGGTGAACTATGAGCTTGCCGGCCTCGGCAAAGCCCTAGCTCGCCTAGATCTACCGAGCCTCAAGCTCGCCGGCCTTAGGCTAGGTCGAGGTGAGGTCCAAGCGAGGTGGAAGCAGCAAGGTTGGGCCTCGTGCAACGCCGATGAGTTCAAGCTGCTCGCATGATCCCAGCGAGGCTCGACCTCGCTCGATCCTAGCGAGGCTCGACCTCACCTAAGGCCATTGACCTCGAGCTTGCTAGATCCTGGCAAGACTCAAGCTTGCTGCATTGATGCTAGCGAGACTCTTGCTTGCCAAGATCTAGCGAGCTCAACCTCGCCTTAGGCCGGCCATCGCTGACCTGCGCTTGTGGCTGGTTACCGGCTGCCGCCAAGGTCGTCAACTAGTGGAGGGAGGAAGAAGGAAAAGGAAAAATATAAAATATAAAATATTAGCAAATTTAAGATAATCAATTGCAAAAAGTGTTTTCACCTTTTTAAAGTAGGGAATTCATTTTCCTAAATTTATACATGAATGGTTTCCATGATCGGAAAGTGTTTTTGGTTGACCAAATCATTTTCTGACAATAAAACGGATGAAAGTCCAGAAAACACTCTTCCGAAACAATTTCATCAAAACAAACGCACCCTAAGTATTATAGTTTAGGATCCTAATCCGATTGCTATTATAACTTATATTTCCTTCTATTGATAAGGCCAACCACTTTTCTTGACAAGATCTATTTCAATTTGTAATGGTAGAAAAAGTCAATTATCTTTATACGAATAAATTTGAAGTTGGTTATATAAGTGCATAAGACCATGGACACCTCTCTGTTCATACGGTCTCAAAAATTTTAAGAGATTTAAAAATTTTCATTGTTTTTAATTTGCAAATTATCTTGTCGATCTTGTCAAATATGTTGCTCATAATAAAATTTGACTAAATTGTTAAGTAGAGATGAAAATCCAAGCTCCCCACCTTCTATATTGAAATTTCAGGCTCCAACGCTGATTAGTCATGTCAAGTCTACCAAAAGAAAATTTTCTAAAATGGCGTGTTGAAATAGGATCACCCAAGATCTTGACATTTGTCTCAATTCACCAATCTTGGAAAAATTACCCTATCGGTCATAAATATATTATACAGATGCTAATTCAATCCTAAACTTTTCGATTATATGTCACTAATCTTGGGAAAGCATATGTGTGGATTGACTTATATGTCACCGCCAGTTTGACTCTCTACTTCATCAAATGCATACAATCTCATCATTTTTTTATACATCCAATCGAGTTTAGCCTCGTGCCTTACTTGGCTTAGGAGATTTGGTGAGGCTTCAAACTACCACAGTGCTAACGAAAGTTTCTACCCTCAATAATAAAAACAGGATCCCAATGGGTCACTAAAAATGCATCTAGTACTTGTATCTTAAAGTTCCTTTGCATTTGAATCTTCACAAAATGTACATTATTACTAAGTGTTATAACTTGGGACCATTCCTTGAAAGACCATAGTCGCAAGGTTTACTTATTTAAGACAGGTTTTTTCAATGTAAAGCGAAAAATCAAATGTATCTTAATCATAATTACCAAAAATTCGGTCATGAATAAACTATGCATCTACAAGTAAAAGCTGAACCAGAGTTGGCAAAATAGCTAGGTTAAGTTCATCATTAACCTAGCCATATCTCTTGCAAAAACATGCATTAAAAAATAATTATACTGTCTTCTGATAGAGATGTTATCCTCAATCAACTTCCTTTTCTTGAGTGATGACACTCTTCGTGGCGTCGCATGATTTGACTTCATACGCCGCTCGACGAGTCGAGTCTTTTTCGTCGTTCTAATGTCATGAACCGGTCATTTTCCCCAACCATTATTAGTTATTATTATTTTTTTTTTTTTTTGCACAAGTAACTCCGCCGCACGCACAAAACTTTGGAAAACAGATTCTCAAGAGAGCGACGACGTTTATGACAATTTTTACCCATTGGTTGGAGGACACAAAACGCTCATAGAAAACTAGATGTAGGATGTTATTTTATACAAGTTTTTGCTCAAAAAAGCTTATTAAGTCCACCTTTTCAATTCGAGGAATCCCTTCTATATGACTCGGTTGCATTTCAAGATTGGGATGATTGTTTAAAAATCCTACACAAATTATACGATGGCCAATTCGGTCCTAAATCTTTTAATTGTGTTAATCTAATCTTAAACCTTTAAACGATTTAACAATGTAGTTATAAACATTTTAACAATTTGTCAATGTAGATTGGAAATCACAGACATAGACGATTTTTACAATAAAGTTATGAGATTTTTGTTTTTTTGTATTGCTTTTTTTCCTTTCTCTTTTTTCCTTTTTTCTTATTTCCTTCCACCAGTTGCCAGTCACTGGCGATGGTCGCTTGGATCTAGCGAAGGTCCCTTGACAAGGGGGACAGAGAAAATAGGAAAAAAAAAAGAAAAAATTCATAAAATTTTTAAAAAATTGCACAAATTGTCTATATCAACACCGGTCATTCCTTGTCGATTGGTCGACATCCACATTCTGGCCAAAATTTGGCCAAAATGACTATATTGGCAAATCATTAAAATTAAAGGTTAGGACTAAATGGGCATAATTAAAAGGTTTAAGATTGAATTGGCCACTGTAACTTAGAAGTTTTTGGACAATATTTCCTTTGAAATTTGCATAGTCAACTGCTTGTATAAACATATCACCACATGTGTACACGAACAATAAATGTATAATTTGCTAGTTGACCCTTTGAATTGTCTTCCGGCAATAGAAATAATATTTTTCATATCACTCATTAAGTATTATGGTTTAGGATCCTAATCCGGCTGCTACTATATCTAATACTTCCTTCTGTTCAAGGCCTTCCGTCATTTCTTGACGGGATTCTTATCAATTTGTAATCTTAGAAAATTCAATAATCTTTATACGAACAATTTTGAAGTTGGTCATTGAAGTGCATAAGATCATGGACGCCTTTTTGTTCATACGGTCATCACTAATTTAGAAATTTAAACAGGGTCATTGTTCTGAATTTGCAAGTTTTTTTGTCGATCATTTCAGCCATGTTCACTAATAACAAAAATTGACTAAACTTTTAAGTCAAGATGGATATCCATGCTCCCCTCCTCCAATCTTGAGATTTCTGGCTCCGTTACTGATGACTTTACATTCTGACGAAAAAAAAAAAACTTATGACGTTGCATCGAGTTTACCAAACCAAAATTTCCTAAAAAATTGTGTTGAAATAGGAACACCCAAGATCTTGACATTTTTTCCATTTCATTAATCTTGAAAAATTACCCAATTAATCATAAATCTATTGTATGAATGCCAAATTCAAATTTAAACTTTTCAATTTAGCCAATTTAATCCTAAACCTTTGCGCAAAATTTCAAGATAGTCCTTGTCAATTTTTGCAAAAAATCACTAACGTGGTTGTCCAATCATCGCCGGTCATCCTACATAGCACACCACCATATCAACGATTCCCAATGAAAATTGGCCAGAATAATTACATTGAAATTTCGCATAAAGGTTTAGGACTAAATTGGCAAATTTAAAAAGTTTAGGTTTAAATTGGTATCCGTACAATATGTATAGGATTGATTGAACAATTTCCCTCACTAATCTTTGATGAATTTTATTTGATTCGTTTGAAATTAGGACTAACACTTTTTTACATGACCGAGATATACAATATGTACATGACATGTAGCTAAGCATATTTCGTTTGAGCTTAATCATGTTCTTCTCATAAGCATGTCCCCTTTATACACAAATAATAAATGTGTCGTTCGCAAGTGGACGACCCTTGCAACCCATTTATGACATGTTGAGACATGTTTAATTAAAAAGGTTTACATATTGCTCATATCAACATGACACATTTAAATACCTTTGTGTAAGTTAAAATATGTTTAAGACACATTTTTACACGTTTATGTAAGAGATTATATATTGAACATGGAAAATGTATCATATCATTGTAAGAGTTTTACTTATATAGACTACATTAATTGATATTGTAATTTACCATCACTAAGCATCTACAAGTGAAAGCTAAACCAGAATTGGCAAAATGGCTAGGTTAACTTCATCACTAACCTAGCCATGTCTCATGCGGAAACATGCATTTAAAAATAATGCTACTATGTTCCTGATTGCGATGGTGGCCCCAATCAACCTTCGACTGGTGATGGCACTTTTCGTGACGTCGCATGATTGAGTTCACACGCCTCTCGACGAGTCGAGTCTTTTTCGTCGTTCAAATGTCATGAATCGGTCGTTTTCGCCTGCGCACAAGTTATCAATACGCCACCGCACGCACAATACTTTGGAAAATAGATTCTCAAGCGAGCGACGACATTTGTAACATTTTGACCCATTGGTTGGAGGACACAAAACACTGCTCATTGAAAACTAGATGTAAGACGTTATTTTATACAAGTTTTCCCATAGAAAAGCCGATAAGTCTACTTTTTCGATTCATGGAAATCCCTTCTCCACGAGTTGGTTGTTTTTGAGACTAGGATAATTGTTCAAAACCTTTTAACGATTTGTTAATATAATCTTCCAAACTAATTTTAATTGAAAATCGTTGATGTAGATGACTTTTACCATTTTTTTAAAAAAAAATTTGAGTTTTTTTCTTCTTTTTTCTTACCTTTTTTTTTTTTTTTTCCTTTTCTTTTTTTGTTAATTTTTTCCTTATATCCTTACACTAGTCGTCGGCCACTGGTGAGGGTCAGCCCGGATCTGGTGAGGGTCCACTAGCAAGGGGGACCCTTGCAGGCAGCTAGCAACCATAAGAGAGAAATAGGAAAAAAAGAGAAAAGAAAAGAAGAGGAAAATAAGAAAAGCTACTGAAAAGCCAAAAATTATTAAAAATTATCTACGTTAGCATTGGTTGTGCCACGTAGGATGGCCGGCGTCCACCTCAACAATTTATGGCCAAAATTTGGCTTGAAGTATTACATTAGCAAATCATTAAAAGGCCTAGGACTAAATTTGCACAATTGAATGATTTAAGACTGAATTGGCCTCTGTAACTTAGAACTTTTTGGATAATACTCCCTTTGAGGTTTGCATAGTCAATCGCTAGCATAATACCTGGATGAGAAAATCAGGGTATCCTTGAGGACTTCATGTGAAAGTTGAAGTAATTTGCATAACCTAAGGCAATTTCGAGTTGGATGATCAGGGTATCCTTGATCCTCTCCATTCTAGAAGAGTCATTCAATCAACTTTTCTTCATGAGATCATGATGCTATCGTAGCTCAAACATGTCTTTCTTTCTTCTTTGCAGATGTGAGATTTAGTGTGACCATTACCAACTATTCTAAAAGCTTAAGTGGTTAGATGGAGGTGTGATTTAATATTTAATTACTCTAATACTCTCCCTCACGCTTAGTCTAATTTTTTTGCATAGTACTAGGCATTGACATATTTAATTGAGAAGGCAAATGGAGCCTGCAAAGATTTAAACTCAGGATCTCCAGCTCTGATATCATGTGAGATTTGTTGAGACTACTGCTAACTATTCTAAAAGCTTAAACTGTTAGATAAAGGCGTGATTTAATATTTAATTACTCTAACAGCGAAAGAGCTTCAATGGGTTTTGATGTGTTATGATCTCTTGAGATAAACTGAGTCAATTAAATGAAAGATCAGATACAGCCAATCTAGCTCGTATGCATAATGTTTGCAATGGACTTTAACATCACTTCGAACCTCATCTGATCCGGGTTTTTCCTTTTTAAGAACCTAATCTGCTGTATATTTTAAAACCTAATATGCATCATCCTCCATTTTAGCATAGTTTAATGATGCCATATGTTACAATATGATTGATGTTTCAAAATTTGCGTTTAATCAATCAGACTTTGTGGGGGCTGCAATAGGGCAAGACACTAAGCAAAATAAGAAACGCAGAAGAAAAAAAGAACTAACATGAGAAGAGACAATGGATAAGCACAAATTAACCCAACTACTCTTTAAGTCAATCATTTTACTTGTTCAATAAAAATTAGCATACTTTGGTGCTGATATTGGTTTATAAGAAACATATATACTAGTAGCATATATTGACTTTGGGGTGTTGATGTGTCCACAGTTAGTTAAATAAGAAGAAGTTTGCTTACAAAAAAAGTACAACATTTATAAATTTGAAGAAAAGATTCTATAATTTTTATTATTAGGTAAATAATAAAAAAAGAGCGAAAAGTACCAATAAAGTCATAAACCTATTATACTTATACCAATTCAATCATAAACCTTTCAACCCGCCAATTGAGTTATAAACCTTTTTACATTTTATCAATTGAGTTCATCTAATCAATTTTGGCCGAAAATTATTGACATGGACGTCGGCAGTTCTACGTGGCACCGCCTGCGTTGACATGGATCATTTTTAATAATTTTTTGAATTTTTTATAACATTTTTTTGGGTTTTTTATTTTTTGGTTTCTTTTCTTTACCTTTTTTTTTTTGGCTGAGGGTCAACAAGGGTCATTGGTCGACCTCACTGGCACTAGGCGAGGGTGTCGCGGTTGTTGCTAGCCACTAGACAAGGGATCACGAGCCCTAGCTAAGGGTGGCGAGGCGTGGTAGCCCTCGCCTAGATCTAGCAAGGGCCGCGACACCCTCACTATGGCCAATGAGGGTCTAGGCAAGGGTCACAACACCCTCAATGGCAAAAGCAAAGTTTAAGACTAATTATCACAAATGCAATAGGTTTATGACTTTTTAAATATTTTTCCTAAAAAAAGGTCACATATAAAAAGGAGAGGGAGGGAGGGAGAGAGATAGAGAGAGAGAGAGAGAAGTGGTCTAGCACACGGTTGTCATCGGAAGAGGCTATCACCACAGCTATACACGTGCTAGCTGAGGGTAGGGCAACCCTCACTTAAATAGCTTTGATCGGATCTCCAATAGAGATCATACCAAAAATTCGCAATAGCCCACACTAACGGGGAGATTGCAACTGATCTCTTAAGACTTCGAGAACATATTGCAAAAATTGAAATGTAAGGAGGCAACTTGCAACGGAGTGCCAATATCTAAAGGGGCGAAAATGTATTTTCTCATGTTGTTCGATGAATTATCCCTCCTAAAGAGAGCAAATTAGTTGCATGATAAGTACATGGTTAGGTCACTGGCTAAAAAGATAGTTGGAGTCAACGTTGAGAGTGAGACTTTGCAACCGATTTCAAGACTTCGGTGGGGACGATGCAAAATTGGAAAGGTCAGAAGATAATTTGCAACAAGTGCCAAAACCTAAGCCACAAAATGTAATTCCCCGGCTATGTCGATCTTGCCCCATAGTCACAGGAAGAGATGGAATATATGTCATGTTGCCTATATCAGTGTTGTTGGTAGTATTATATATGATATGGTTTGCACTAAACTAGATATTTCGCATGTTATTAGTGTTGTGAATTGTTATAAGAGTATTCCTAAAAAGAAGCACTGGGAAGCTGTGGAATATGGATTGTGAGGTTTTTGAGGGTGACAACGGACATTGGAGGTGTAATAGGTTATGTGGATTCAAATTTTGCCGGTTACTTGGATGGATAGAGGTTTGACCAGTTATACGTCCAGCTTCGCGAGTTGTGCCGTTGGTTGGGAAGCCCAATTGAAGTTGGTAGTGACTTTGTTAACAACTGAAACTGAATATATGTTGTCAATCGAGGTGATCAAGGAGGCTATTTGACTCGGAGATTTGCCCAATGATTTGGGATTGTATATAGTGAAATATATTCGACTAAAAATTGGTTGTCTCACGAGTTGAAGAATCACAACGATATCAGGTGCCACTTCATTTGTGATTTTGTGTGACAAGGAACAACCGCCATTGAGAATGTGCACTCAACAGATAATTCAGTAGGTATGTTGACAAGACTATCCCTTTCACCAAGTTCTAATACCGTTTGGACATGGCCAGCATCTGTCGCGGGTGAGGAACCCAGAGCTCTTGGGAGGGAGACGACTACTGATGAGGATGAAGGTGGACTTCTCGCCAAGGCGGAAACTTGTTGATTGTGTCTCAAAGTTAATCTCAATTGATTCAAAATCCGACTGGTAATTGAATTGTAAAGAAAACCCGCCCATATTAGGAATGTTTGAATTAACTTTTGCCAACATGATTGTAGGTGATGCAAAAAAAGGAAAATTAATTTCTTACAACACTTTTTACTTATTTAAGTTAAAGTCTGTGTTGACGTCAAACATGGGCTCATAGTTTTTGCAAAAAAATATTATGTCATTAAGTTTGATCTCCAGTGTATACTGTGCACTTAATACATATATAAATATATGTAAAATTTGCGAGAGAAGTAGAGAGTGTTGAGAGACGTAGAGTTGAGAGTGTAAGAAAACTCCTTTCTTGTGATTGATTCTTGTGGGGTTCGGGTTTGGTTTAAGACAAGGAAACACTTGTGAGTCAGTGTGATTGAGTAACTGCTATATCATCTTTGCCAATTGTAGTGGAACCATCTCGTCACTCTCTCTCGGTGGAGTAAACACACCGCCAAACCTCATAAATCGGTTGTGTTCAAGTTTTATTTATGCAATTTATTTCTTGCTCAAATCATGTCAATTATTCACGCTTTTATATTAGTACTAACGTCATGAATGCTTGGATTATCTTATTTTCGCATGAGGTTTTACTTAAGCTCACCAAATATGTGACATTAAATTATTGTGTCAGTGTCCTTATACTTGATAGTTCATTCGCCACAACCAAGACAGCCGGATCTAATCGTTAATGCGGGATCATGGCTATAAATGAATTTAGTCAGTCATACAATTTCAAGATAAAACATATCTAGTTCTAATAATCTCAATTTAAGTCGCGACGTACTTAAAGAAATTTGAGCCATTCTTTTCTCCTAGTGTGACGACGGAAATGGAAAAGGAAGAAAACAAAACTAGGAAAAAGAAAGTGAAAGTGTCCTTCCGACATAGGAAAGAATGGAGGGAGAAAATGCAATTACAAATTAGGAGTTTTCAAAATGACAAGTCACCTGCCAAATAATGAGTAAGGACTAACAATTCATGTCGTGTCGAAGGTAGGAAATAATACAAACATGTCTAATCCAAACAGGACACGTTTTATACACTTATCAAACTGTCTTGATTTGTATTGAAATTAATGATCAATTAACATGTCAGTTCGTATCTAAACGGATTAAGTGGGTCAACCTGCAAGAGGCACGATTTTAATAATATCATGGCATGAACCCATTCATGTCAAACCCAAATCTATTTAATTGCGTGTCGTGTCGTATCGTATCATGCAAATGAATCACATCGAGAATTGTGGACCTATGGATGTCAGTTAACATGTCAGTTCGTATCTAAATGGGTTAAGTAGATCAACCCGCAAGAGGCATGATTTTAATAATATCATGGCATGAATCCATTCATGTCAAACCCAAATCTATTTAATTGTGTGTCGTGTCATATCGTGCAAATGAATCACATCGAGAATTGTGGACCTATGTATGATGCTATGCAAATGTCACGAGGGGGCCCAAAAATTTCTACCCACCAATTTTGTCTCCCCACATGTTTTTCTTCTTCCACAAAGAAAGCAGAGAAAAAGTTATTGTGTCAACTTAGCCAACTAACTCGTGGATACAGTCAATATGACGTTAAGAACTAAAAGTTTCATACATGTGTTGAGATTTACCTACACATATTGTACCCAACGACCCTTATACTTGTATTGTTGGTTTTAGTCTATGCAGATAAATGGGTGAATTTAGTCTCTCCGACCAATACTTGCTAATGTTCTTATTGAGTTTCGATGATTAATTATTAGATATATTTTTTTAAAATCAATTGAGACAAAGACAAAAATCATAGAACGATAAATGCTCATGTGAATGTCTTGTTTATCATCACATTATGAAGTAGTCCATGGTGGAATTTCTGATGTTAATTTTTTTTTTATACGTAAATGACTTGGGGAAAGTTTAGTTTTGCACACCGTGTCAAAGCGTGTACCTAATATGCGTTCCAATTCAATTTTCGATGGTTGATTTTGATCTGCAAAAGTAATGCCGATAGGAGCACGTATAATCTGTTTGGAAGCATAGTCCAAAACAAAAATTTTCATGAGCTGTGTTGGATGGCGACCCTAGACACGAAACTATCGTGTGAATGCTTACTTTTTACGATCTACCATTCTCAATTTCAAGATTCGCGACTCCTATAAACAGCCAGGGCCCAGTTTCTAAGGTAAGGGCATATCGCAATCTCTCTTCTTCTTCTTCTCTCCTCTTCTCTACTCTTCTTCTTCGTCTTCTTCGTCTTCTTCTTCTTCTTCGCCATGGAGTCCACTAAAAAGTCTAACAAGATCAGCGAAGTGGATCGACTCTGGCGGCTCCTCAAGAAGTGGAGGAACTTTGCAAATTCGTCGAGAACTGTCACATCCGCCCCCACCATGAGCCCAAATCGTGGTGGCATTCACAAGAGCATAAGCTTCCTCAAAAGAACGATCTCTTCTCTATCATCAGACAGCGACGATGGCACCAACAACAAGAAGCACAGCAGCAGCAGCAGCAGCAACGTTGTCCCAAAAGGCCACCTCACAGTCTGTGTTGGCGAAGAGCTTGAGAGGTTCGTCATCCCAATGTACTACTTGGGCCACCCAGCGTTCAGGTTCTTACTGCGAGAGGCCAAGGAGGTGTTCGGGTTTCAGCAGACGGGTGTCCTGCGAATCCCATGTGACGTTTCGGTGTTCCAAAGTGTTCTGGCGATGGTGGAGGGAAAGAAGAAGAAGGTCAAGGATGGCTGTTTGATGGTGAAAGAACAGTTCCGGCTCAGTGCAGACGAGACCTTTCAATGTCTCCTTTTAGACGATGTTGAGATGAGTGATAGTCATCTTGATCACTCTCGCCATCATCCTTGGAGCCCTTTATGCAGATGAATTATCTTATCCTTCCTTCCCGTTCTTGCTTAGGTCTTATATGTTATACCGGAGATGTTGCTTCTTATGTGATAGAGGCTGTATTGTATATTCTATGTCAATTGACACAAAAATGCAGAAAGGTTTGACAAAAATACAAAAACTCTGAACGATATCCACGGACAGCTACTAACTTGCATTTCCTTTTGTTTTCTAGACCTTCCATCTTTTCTTTGATGAGAACTATATTATCAATTTGTCATCTAATAAAGTGAAATGATATTTTATATGAAAAATTCATTGGTTCGATTGATTATGAGAGTGCAAAAGATGATTGACCCCTATATTTTTGCTCATGCGTGCATCAAACAATCTTGAGATTTCTAGCTCCGTCACCAATGACCTCACTTTGAGTTCACCAAAGCAAAATTTTTCAAATAGTTCCGTTGAAATAGAAAAAACCCAGGATGTTGATATTTCACTCGATTCTAGTATTTAAATTGATGCATTTTCTTTGATTTTTTTAGAATTAGAATTGACAAATTTTTCCACGACCCGTTTCTACACCACTACATGACACAAGAATAATAAATAGATCGTCTCTTTTGTACAAGAATGTAACAGTCCGGATTTTGGCCCATTTTTGGGAATTATAAAACGTGTAATTCGTCAGTGCGCTTATAATGGAATTTCGCCCGGTAACTGATCACTCTCGGGTTCTTATTTTTAAAATTAGAAATTTTGCTAGAATCGCACTCGATCGAATTTGGCCGTTATTTATACCCTAAACTTGGCAGTCAATTTCCGGGAGTTAAAGGGACGAAATAAATTGGACGGTGTCGATATTATTGTATGGTTGTCGAAATTATCGGGAATAATGGAAAAGTGTATTTTTGAACTGGGAACCAATTGGGACTGGTAGACCTCCCTTGTGGTGTGTCTTGGGGTTACTATATCTTGGTCTTTTGCCCTAGAATATTTTTTGGGGATTTTTAGAGGATCGTTAGACATTTTCCGAAATTAAATCGAGACAGTTAGGTTGAATTTAGTTCGGACCGTGTCCAGTGGATCGCGCCTTACAAATTCAAATTGGGTCTTTCTCTCTCTCTCTTTCTTTCTCTCTCTCTCTCCCGAGCCCCTCCCCCGCGCGCGTCTCTTCCCTCTCTCCCTTCCTCTCTCTTCCTTCTCTCTCTCTCTCTCTCTTTCTTTTCCCCGGTTTCCGTGCACCCCGGGGCGTCCCTCACCCCCCATCTTTGACACACCCCCTCTCTCTCTCTCAATTGATTAGGGACTTTGATTGTGGTCGATTTGGTGGATTATTCTGATTAATTAATGGAGGATTAGTGGCCCGAGAGGCGCAATGAATGGGCTGGTCGGTTTGGACTAAATCGGGCCGAGTTCGGGATTGTTTGGATTTAATATGTGGATTATAGCGCGTCCCGTATTTGATTTTTGTGGTGGTCAATTGATATGATATTTGAGGAGTATAATTGAGCATCTTGATGACAACCATTGGCCTAGAATTGGTGGTATAGTGTCTAGCCATGATGGATTTGATTTAGGTGAAGTGCGATCAATTTGGGGTTTAATTGGGCAATTATCGAGAATGATCGCTTCGTGCAATTGACTGGCTAATTGAGCCGTAGTTGTGGTTAATTTGATGATGCCATGTAACGTGTTTAGCGTGGTTGGGAGTGGAATAGCATGGCGGGCCCCTAATGCGTGAAATTCGTTGACTTGGTTGTGTGAATTGTGTGCATGAATTGCGTGTCAAGTTGATGCCATGGTCTTGTACAATTTTGTCGTGGAAAATTTATACGGAGTGATTCGTAAGGCAGAAGGCTGTAATGAACTCTGACAATAGAGTAATCCAATTTAGTCTGAATGGACATTTGAGGTTTGGATTTCGGGGAAGTCAAGGGGGAATCTCGATTCCTTGGATGCCCGTGCTTGAGATGATTAGATGGCAAATAAAGTTTGTGAAGGACGCTTAGTGGGCGTGGTTGACACGATCGTGACGGAACTAAAGCCGGATAACTTTCCGAGGTCTTTCCTTAGAAATTTCGGGGCTGCCACTAGGACTAGAAGTGGAATCGTGACAGATTTGGCCCGGGAGTTGAGCCAATTTTCAAGGGGCATTGTATTGAGTATCCTTGCCAAAAATCAAAGGAATTGAAGGTTCGGATGTTAGAACTCGGGGACAAAATTTTATTTTCCCCAGTATGTTTCTATGGGGAAACTCCTGTGTTTGGTATGAGGAAAAAGGACAGGAATTTTAAGTGGTACATAAATTATTGACAGCATAACCAGGTGACAAAAAGGAATGAGTACCCATGACCGAGGATCGATAGTTTGTACGATAAATTGCAAGGAACTTTAGTGTCCTCTAAGGTTGAATTATGGACGGATATCACCAGCAAAGAATTCAGAAAGAGGATGTCCCTAAGATTGTGTTACGGACTGGAAACTTTCCGTTAAGGATATGAAAAGAGGATGTGATTACAACCGCTAAATGACGAGGGTATGGGCACTATCGTTCATGATAACGCCCATTGGTCTAAGGGATGCCTCGCTGCTCCTATGGACCTTATGAACCGAGTGTTTCAAGAATTAGGTGATTAGCTCGTAACGGATTTTCGTGAACGATGTATTGGGAGACTCGAGGATCTAGAAGCAAGAAGCAAGTCTGACTGATGAGTTGCGAATCTTGGGAGAATATGCACCCCACGCCAAGTATGGCAAGTGCGAATTTTGGCTCAGTAGAATAACGTTCCTTGGACTTATAATCTAGGGGAATGGAATTACAGTGAACTCAACTAAGGTCGAGGTGATGACTAAGTGGTCAAGACTGATGCCAATAACGGAGGTTAGCAGCGTCTTAGATTTGGCTGGTGAATATCGACGTTTTGAAGAAGATTCCCGTTGATAGCCGTGCTACGGGCACAACTGACTGGGAAGGAAATTCGTTTGAATGGAATGATCGCTGTGATTAGAGTTTCCAAGAGCTGAAGCGTAGGCTGATAATGACCCCGGTATTGAATGTTTAACCTGAACCGGGACGATTCGAGGTCTATAGTGACGCTTCATTAAGAAGACTTGAGTGTGTGTTGACGCAACATGGTAGAGTTGTAGCGTATGCGTCACGCCATTTGAGGTCGTATGAGAGGACTTATCCGATGCACAACGAAGAATTGATTACGATGACTGGTGTCGCCATGATAGGCCTAGACGAGTAATAGATGTGTTAAGCCATGAGCCAGTGATGGCGCATATGATGGTTAGAGAGTGAGCCTTGTCGGATAGGCTCAGGAACTCGGAAGTTGAATTTAAGGTGAACTGGATGTTGATTCTGTTGACCGCCTTGAGGATTAGTTTGGAAATCTAGGCCCAGAATAAGGGATGGCAATCTATGGATCACGAGACTCATTGAGATGGATACCGATCAGTGGAAGTTGGATTTCCCGGTATTTGGGGATAGAAATCTTGAGGTCCTAGGAATGATTGTGTTTACCCGAAGAGGCGAAACTCGAGGAGGAAAAAAAAATTTGAATAGAAATTTCCGCAGTAAGTATAATGCCCACCCGAGTAGCACTAAGGTGTGTCAGGACTTGCGGCAACATTGTTGATGAATAGAAGGAGGATAAACGTGATCAAGTGTGTGGCCAGGTGTTTGACATGTCTATAAGTGAGGACACAGCACGGTAAGCCTAAAGGGCTAGTATGACCGTTGTAAATTTCAAAATGGGAATGTGACATGATCCCAAGGATGTTGTGACGGGATTATCGTGAAGCTAGAGACGACCCGATTCCATCGGAATAGTAGTTGACAGACTGACTAAGTCAGTGCACTTTCTAGCGGTACGAAAGGACTTCGAGTTAGAAAAGTGGGCAGAAATAAATGTGCGTCAAATAGTTCGCCTTCGCGGAGTACCGGTATCAATCATATCGGACTGTGATCCCCGGTTTACTGCGAAATTTTGGAAAAGTCTGCAATCTGCCTTGGGAACTAAGTTGCAATTCAGTACGGCCTACCATCCACAGACAGGTGGCCAATCGGAGAGGACTATTTAGACTTTAGAGGATATTCTGAGAACATTTGTGTTAGATTTTCAAGGCAAGTGGGAAGAGCAGTTGCATTTGGTTGAGTTTGCTTACAATAACAGCTTCCAGTAGAGTATTGGAATGGCCCCGTTTGAGGCACTTTATGGCAAAGCGTGTAGAACGCCCTTGTGTTGAGTTGAAGTAAGAAAAGGAAGTATAACGGGTCCAGAGTTGGTTCAACAGTCGGTGGAAACGGTGAAAATTATCCGAGAAAATTTGAGGACAGCCCAGAGTCGTCAGAAAAGTTACGCGGACCGAAGGCGTAGGCCGTTGGAGTTTCAAGTTGGCGATCATGTATTTCTTAAGATCTCGCCGATGAGAGAATTGTCTCGGTTTGGCAAGAAAGGAAAACTGAGTCCGAGGTACATAGGCCCGTTTGAGATTTTGGAAAGGATTGGAACGTTGGCCTATCGCCTAGCCTTGTCCCCAAATTTGTCACAGGTTCATAACGTCTTCCACGTGTCGATGTTGAGGAAGTACAAACCGGATCCGACTCGTACTGAATCATGAAGTAATAGACGTGGACGACAGAGTACGTGGAAAAAGCCGGTGCGAATAGAGGACAGAAAGGAACAAGTGTTGAGAAACAAGACGATTCCATTGGTCAAAATTATTTGGGAACATCACGGGACGGAAGGTGCCACATGGGAAAGCGAGGAAGTGATGCGACACCAGTACCCCCATTTGTTTGAGTAGTCGGGTTGGATTGTAAATTTCGAGGACGAAATTTTTGTAAGGGGGGAAGAATTGTAACCGTCCGGATTTTGGCCCATTTTTGGGAATTATAAAACGTGTAATTCGTCGATTAAACTTATAATAATGGAATTTCGCCCGTGAACTGATCACTCTCGGGTTCTTATTTTTAAAATTAGAAATTTTGCTAGAATCGCACTCGATCGAATTTGGCCGTTATTTATACCCTAAACTTGGCAGTCAATTTCCGGGAGTTCCGGGAAGAAATAAATTAGACGGTGTCGATATTATTGTCAGCGTCGAAATTATCAGGAATAATGGAAAAGTGTATTTTTGAACCGGTACGAATTGGGACTGGTAGACCTCCCTCGTGGTGTGTCTTGGGGTTACTATATCTTGGTCTTTTGCCCTAGAATATTATTTGGGGATTTTTAGAGGATAGTTAGACATTTTCCGAAATTAAATCGAGACAGTTAGGTCGAATTTAGTTCGGACCGTGTCCAGTGGATCGCGCCCTAAAAATTCAAATCGGGTCTTTCTCTCTCTCTCTTTCTTTCTCTCTCTCTCTCTCCCGAGCCCCTCCCCCGAGCGCGTCTCTTCCCTCTCTCCCTTCCTCTCTCTTC
Organism: Syzygium grande; assembly: GCA_024733475.1. Taxonomy (NCBI): domain Eukaryota; kingdom Viridiplantae; phylum Streptophyta; class Magnoliopsida; order Myrtales; family Myrtaceae; genus Syzygium; species Syzygium grande. The sequence goes on along the minus strand of JAMXDD010000008.1, from coordinate 22,698,428 downwards.
CTTTTCTCTCTCTCTCTCTCTCTCTTTCTTTTCCCCGGTTTCCTGTGCACGTTCCCCCCCCCCACCTTCTGCAGACGTCCCCTCACCCCCCATGCTGGCCTGACACACCCCCTCTCTCTCTCCTTCTTTTTCTTTGTTTTTCCTTCTTCTCCTCTCTCCTCCCTCTTCTCTTCTTCTTCCTCCCGAGCTTGATCGAGTGCTTACCTTAGTCACTGCTCGGCTGCCGTCGACTCCGCCCGCGCCCGAGCCGACTCAGGCGCCACCCCTTCCTCCCGCGTCGTCGCCCGCCCCGCCAGCGTGGCCGGTACTCTTTTGTTGATCCGCCCTCCCTCTTCCTTTGTTTTCTCTCGGTCCTTCCCCTGTTTCGGCCCGACGAGCCCAGCCGCCCTCGTCGCCGTCGACCGCTTTCGTCCGGCGGGAGCTATCACCGTCGCCTCTAATTCGTACGACCCCGTTGCTCTCCCTCTCCTCCCCTCCTGCTCATTCGCGGCCTTTGTTCGGCGTCGTCAACCGCCCGGCGCCGTCAAAGGCCCCGGCGGCCCCCGCCTCCTCACGTCGTCGCCCGCGCCCGCCCTCGCCCGCCGCGCCCGCCCTCTGGCGCCACCAGCTTCCCCCCCTTCCTTCATTCCCTCTCGGTCCACCGCCCCCCAAGCTCGCCCGTCGCCGCCCGCCGGCGGCCCGCCCGGCTTGTCCGCTGCCTCGCCGGTCATTGTCGATCTCGCGGTCAACCGCCCCAAGCCCGCCTCGTCGCCCCGTTCGCTCTCCCGACGGTCCGGCCGTCCTTTGTTCATTTCGGCCCGATCCATTCCGGCGAACCTTTATTCACCAATCTTTTATTCATCCGGCCCGTTTTAAGCGTAGGACACCCGGTGAGTACAACCTAAACCCTAATTAGGATAATTTACATTTCTAGACCGGTTTAGGGGTTAATTAGAATTATTCGGGGGTTAATTTAGGGGTTAAATTGTGGAATTGATTAGGGACTTTGATTGTGGTCGATTTGGTGGATTATTCTGATTAATTAATGGAGGATTAGTGGCCGAGAGGCGCAATGAATGGGCTGGTCGGTTTGGACTAAATCTGGCGAGTTCGGGATTGTTTGGATTTAATATGTGGATTATAGCGCGTCCGTATTTGATTTTTGTGGTGGTCAATTGATATGATATTTGAGGAGTATAATTGAGCATATTGATGACAACCATTGGCCTAGAATTGGTGGTATAGTGTCTAGCCATGATGGATTTGATTTAGGTGAAGTGCGATCAATTTGGGGTTTAATTGGGCAATTATCGAGAATGATCGCTTCGTGCAATTGACTGGCTAATTGAGCCATAGTTGTGGTTAATTTGATGATGCCATGTAACATGTTTAGCATGGTTGGGAGTGGAATAGCATGGCGGGCCCCTAATGCGTGAAATTCGTTGACTTGGTTGTGTGAATTGTGTGCATGAATTACGTGTCAAGTTGATGCCATGGTTGAATTGAAATTGATTGTCTGAGTGGGCATGTCGATTTATGGGATTGAATATGCGCGGTGCAAGTTGAGCTTGTTACATTGTGATTTGCGCATGTGAATGCCCAAGTGTGAATGAATAACCATGAATGTGCATCTCACGCATTGGCACGACATGTGCATATACGGGCGTGCCGAATAGCGTGTGCGTAGTGATCACTTAAAATGCCACGATGCGTTTGGCGCGGGGTCGAATAATAATTAGTTGTGTGATCACCCTAAGGACCTACGGGTCGTGACCTTTGGGTCGATACCGTCCTCATGCACTTTGGAGCAGGACGATGCCCGGTACATCCGGAAGGCGACCATCCTCATGCACTTTGAAGCAGGCTTTGGTTCGCAAGGAGATCAGTGTTGCGCCTCATGCACTTTAAAGCAGGCTAGAGACACTGGGCCAGATCGGTTGCTGCGCCTCATGCACTTTGAAGCAGGCTAGACGCACCGGGCCGTGAAAAATTGATGACTCGAGTCGTGATAATAATAATTTGGGCAGGATGCCAGTGTGCCAGTGTGCCAGTGTGGGCCAGTGGGCGGGAATTTCACGTGTCAAATCCACGACATTTGCATACATGAACATGCATTGAGTGGCATGCAAGAATGTGAGAATTAGTGCATAAGCATGTGATTGGCATATGTGTGATTATGAGTGCCACTTATGTACTGTGATTATTATATAGAGATATGCCTAACTTGCAGGGTCAAGTAATTTCTAGATTCGGGCCGAGGGCCTGAGTCATATACTGTTTAGACTGTGTGCTGTTTGTTTAATACTTGTCAGGAGGTGCATGTTAGCCTAGTTTAGGTTTAGGGAATTACTCGCTGAGATTTATTCTCACGGTTGTTGTAAAACCGACTTTTCAGATCCCCGACCTTGAGGACGGCAGACGTATCGACATATTTTTGGGAAGAGCCCCAGCTAGTCGTAGTGGCCTTGAATCATTTTTGATTTCTGGTATTTGGGTTGTATCTGGATATTGCAGGATTTCCAGTATTAGTACAAGTATTAATTTCAGTGGTTACCCTGGGTTATACGTTTATCTATGTACGGGTAGTTTTAATTGCTTCCGCATGTGTTTTAATTCTCTGTGTTGGGTTTGGGTCGGCGACGCGTCCTGGGACGTCGCACGCGAATTGACCTCTGCGAGGGATGTGGCGCACCTTCGAAGTGCGGGGCGTGACAAAGAATAATAAGTATATAATTTGCTAGTTGACCCTTCCAATTGTCACTAGACAATGATTAAAATATATTTAATATCACTCATTAATAACAAAATTATATAGATTGTCAAACCGAGATGAAAATCCAGGCTCTCCACTCCAATCTTGAGATTTCTAGCTTTGTCACTGATGATGTCACATCGAGTCAACCAGAGCAAAATTTTCCAAAGCAAACTATTAAAATAGGAACAACCCAAGAGCGGCTGCTTTTCTCGTATTGTTTGGAGCTTATTTCGGCCCACCCACACGTTAATCTATCCCACTATCCAAGGGAATCCGACTTAGTGGCTGATTAGGCTGTGAAATTGCAAAAATTAGGTGTCTTCCACAACATTGGCTTGTTGCCCCTTCTCAAGCCTTATGGGTAGGAGTGTCAGAACCGAACTAAAAAATCGAATCAAGATGCGAATCAAATCGAAAATTCGTGCATTTTTGGTTCAATTTGATTTCGGTTCGGATAATAAGTAAATGAATTTGGTTAGTATAACGATTCGGTTCGGCTCGGTTCAAATTGGATCGGATTTTGATTTTTTAATGTGTTTTTCTTCCCTTCGTGCACTCTCTCTCCTTAATCTCACTATTCACTACAGCTCACCTCTCACTCACTTTTCTCTCTCTCTTTCTTTCACTTTTTTACTTTATTCTCTCTCTTATTTTGTCTTCACACTCTCAGTGCTCTCCTCTCTCTCTCTCTCTCTCTCTCTCTCTCTCTCTCTCTCTCTCTCTCTCTCTCTCTCTCTCTCTCTCTCTCTCTCTCCTGCTTTATTCTCTCTCTTCCTCTTCCCTCACAGCATTATCATCTCCCGAAAAGTGACGAAACACATTTTTCTCTTTGGCTTCTTGAAGTTGGGCTAGGTGCCGCACTTGAGGTGCTCGGAGACGCAGTCCGCGACGATTTGGAGGCGGAGAAGACGGCCTCGCAGAGGTAGTGCTGGAGCTTCACGGCCTTGGCAAGGCCGGCGTCGGCGTTGTGGACAAGCATGGGCTCGAGGTGCGCCCAGTACCATGCGCCCTTCCCCTTGACGGCCTTTTGCTGTAGCATGACGAGCCGCTCGTAGTGTTTGTTCACGGCCTCGGTCGTCAGCTCATCGACCGATGTCGACATTGACACCAAGTCTACCTGGGCTGGTGACGGCGGCTCCGAGGTGTTTGTGGTGGCCACCATTAACCAAACAGGTCGTCCGAGTCCCAGTCCTCGCTTTTTTTGTTTTTAGAACGGGTTCAGTCACCAGAAGTTCGGTCTCCGGCGAGTGTCCATGGTTGATTCCAGTGATCTGGTGGGGTCTTTCGGTTGTGGTTCATCAATGGACATGCTTCTTGACGGGAAGAAGAAAGAAGAAGCAGTCTTACAGAGAAAGGAAGAGAGAGAGCATAAGAAGAAGATGTGGAGGAGGAAGGGAAGAAGTGCAAAAAAAGATTAAAAAGAAAAACTGAAAACCCAACCGAACTTATCCAAACCGAACCACGTTTTCGGTTCAGATCATATTTGGTTCGTGTGGTGTTTCAGTTTGGATCAAGCATACGTCTAAACGGTTTGGTCCAGTTCGGTTTTCCTAGACACTCAAACCGAACTGAACCGAACAATTGACAGCCTTACCTATGGGCTCTTCTTTGTTTAGATGCTCCCTGTATGTATTTCTCAAGATCTTGCCGATAATGAAATGTTTCTTTTGCGATAAAAAAGGAGTACTTTTTAAAATTTGAGAGTACTTTTCTCCCTTCCGTTTAGTAATGTTAAAAACAGCCATATTAAACAAACATATAAATTAAGTATGATGATTGGAGAAAGGACTTGCATGGAAAAAATCAAGTAAGTTGGAGGATTAACTTGCACATTAATGTTTGAGGACTCAATTACAAAACACTCAAGTTAGAGGACTACATTTGAACAAATAAAGAAGATTTACACACCAGGAGTTTAAAATGAGGATCATACTCTATAAAAATCAAATTACTTGTCTATTTATGCTCAAGTTTATGTAACTAAAATATTACGTTCTTCGCCCTCGCACCCATCAAGCATAACATCCGACAATTCATAAAAATATTTTTCTTTGTATGCAAAATGGCTAGGCTTCACGGACATTTGTCTATTGGGCCAATCTTGGGCCCCGAAGAATCTAAGCAAGAAACTTAGCTCTGAACCATATGTAATTAATTAATGAAATTTATTTTTAGATAAAATGACGTATTATATAACACAAAACTCCGTATTTTCTATTTATTAGGCTCCGTTCATTTCGCGAAAAATGTGACGTTTCTGAAATAACCTGAAAATGAACTGAAAAATATTTTCTGTCATTTGGTATCCAATTTGATTTTTTAGGAAAATTACACGTCTTCTTTTTTTCCTTTTCTTTCTTTCTTTCTTTCCTTCTTCCTTGGCCAGTCATCAGCCACAAAGAAAAGGAAAAAAAGAAAATAAAAAGAAGAGGAAAAAAAAATTAAAAACTCTATTTTTTAAAAATTTAAAAAACGAGAAAAAGGAAAATGTGTTATTTGAAAGAAAGTGAGGTCAAAGTGGAAAACATTTTCCCCACTTTTGAAGGTACTTTTTCCATCGGTGAAAAATGTTTTCCATGACTAATTTATTTTCCGTAAAACGAATGCTAGAAAATCCGGAAAATATTTTTGTGGAAGTTGTTTCCCGTGAAACGAATGGAGCCTTAATGTTGTTTAGAATATTATGGTGGTGTTTGTGAAATAAATGACCTTACCAATGTAATAAATTTATTAAACTATCTACTTTTAATTATATGTTGATTAATTTTTACAAATGTAAAAGATTCATTGTTTTTAAATTCGTCAATAAACGCGCATTCTTTAAAAACAAAAATTGACTAAATCGCTAAGTCGAGGTCACGATTTTGCCTGCTCCCCCAAAGCCTTGAGATTTTTGGCTTCGTCACTAATGACCTCGCTTTGAGTCCACTGAAACAAATTTTCTAGAAAACAAATTATGATGAAATGGGAACACCCCAAGATCTTGACATTTCTCTCGATTCAATAATCTAGAAGTTGAAACCAAGCCTTTTCTTTGATTGATTTGGAATTAGATCAACTATTGTTTCACATGACTTGTCCATACGACATGTACATGACACATAGTTAAGTGTGTTCGCTTTGAGTTTAATCATGTTAGTGTCATTAACTGTCATTTAGTGTGTGTGTGTATATATACACACATGAATAATTAATAAAAAAATGTTCATATAACTCACTAAGTATTCTAATTAAAGGATCCTAATTTGGCTGATATCACTCATCAGTTATGGCTGATATAGATCGTCAGGTCAAGGAAACATTTCATTTGGGGTTTTATTGACTATTTGCTCGTGTAGATACGACCGGGTTGGATAAACCTCGAACGATTTCCAAGGACAGCTACTCACCAGCTTTTTCTTTTGCTTTTCAGACCTACGATCTTTTCTTTGACGGTATCTAATATTTACCAATTTGTCATCTAAAAAGTTAAATTATCTTTTATACGAAACAATCAAAACTACAACACTTAGAAATTTAAAATATTCAATTGTCTTTTTAATTTGTGAGTACGCATTCATTAATGATAAAAATCGACTAAATTGTTGAGTCGAAGCCAAAAATTCGCCCCTGCCCGAAAAACCTTTACATGTCTACCTCTCTAGCCAATGACTTCACTCATTAAGTATTATAGTTTAGGATCATAATCCGATTACTATCGTAACTTATATTTCCTTCTATTTATATGGCCTTCCTTCTTTTCTTGACGAGATTTATTTCAATTTGTAATAGTAGAAAAAGTCAATTATCTTTATACGAATGAATTTGAAGTTGCTTACTAAAGTCCATAAGACCAAGGACGCCTTTTTGTTCATACGGTCTCAAATATTTTAAAAAGTTCCATTGTTTGTAATTTGCAATTTATTTTGTCGATCTGGCCAAACATGTTGCTCCTAACATAATTTGATTAAATTGTTAAGTCGAGATGAAAATCCACAGTCACCATATTCTATCTTGAGATTTCTGGCTCCATCACTGATAACGTCATGTCCAGTCTACCAAAGCAAAATTTTCTAAAACAGCATGTTGAAATAGTAACATCGAAGATCTTGACATTTTTTTCAATTCACTAATTTTGGTAAAATTTCCCGATCAGTCTTAAACCCGGATGCCAATTTAAAACTAAAATTTTCAATTTTGCTAGTTTAATCCTAAACCTTTATGTGGAATTCTAATGTAATTCTTCTAATCAATTTTGATTAGAAATTGCTAATATGGCGGTCCAGTCATTGCCAGCCATCCTAAGTGGCACACCGCCACGTTCACAATTTCCAAGGAAAACTGACCAAGAGCACTACATTGCAATTAAGCAAAAGTTTTAAGACTAAAAAATTGACAACCATAAAAATAGATTTAAGACTAATTGAACAGTTTCCCCCACCAATCTTTGATGCCTTTTATTTGATTCAATAGGAATTAGGACTAACTCTCTTTTAAACGACCCAAGTGTACAATATGTACATGACACGTGGTTAAGCATGTATCTTTGAGCTTAATCAAACCTTCTCATAAGCAAGTCACCTTGTTTTTACACGAATAATAAATGTGTCATTCGCAAGTTGGCCCTTGCAACCCAATTATGACATGCTGAGATATGTTTAACTTAGTAGGTTAACATATTGCTCATGTCGACGACGACACATTTAATTTACCTTTATGTAAGTTAGAATACGTTTAAAAGACATCTATCACATGTAAGGACCTCGGCCTCACCACGCTTCCACTGCGCCACTCCTTGTGTAATATTGTCCGCTTTGGACACTAAGTCCTCATGGCTTTAAAACGCGTTACACAAGGAGTGGCGCAGTGGAAGCGTGGTGAGGCCGATGTCCTTACAAATGGTATCAAAGCCGACTCCCGACCGCATGTGGGACCATAGCGAGGACGCTATGCTCGAAGGAGGGGAGAATGTAACGACCCGGTCCGACAAGGGCGGGAGTGGTTGCCGGGGTCCGAGGACCTAGACAAGGAGCGGCTTCCGGCAGGCTTCTAGGATGGCAAGGGGGGGCATGCCTCTTGTCCCACATCGCCTAGGGAGGGAGATCTTGGTGAGTTTATAAGGCTTGGCCCCTAATCCTTGTGTAACGCGTTTTAAAGCCGTGAGGACTTAGTGTCCAAAGCGGACAATATTACACAAGGAGTGGCGCAGTGGAAGCATGGTGGGGCCAAGGTCCTTACATCACACGTTTATGTAAGAGATTGCATCTTGAACATGGCAAATGTATTGGTCATTTGACCCGTTTAGTAGATATGTCATCTATGGGTTTCAAGAATATGATCAAATGAATAAACATATTGTGTCGGACTTATATCCAAAGTTGATATGATCATTAGGAAACTAAATTGGGAATTGCTAATTTAAGAATAATCCAATATCTGACCATTAATTCTTATATAACCTTTCTAGTGATTTGGAGATGTATTATGATTATCCATCCTAAAGGGGTTTGTTGCAATGCTATGCGAAGAAAGCGAGAGGTGGATTAAGTGTATACTTCACCAAACGCATATAATCTCGTCACTTATTTGAGTCATCCAATTGAGTTTAGCCTTGTGCCTTATTAGGCTTGGGAGATTGGTAAGGCTTTTCACTGCCGCAGGGTTAACCAAAAGGTTATACCCTAAATGAACCGTTTATGGAGCTTGTAACTGTTAGATTACCAAAAGAAAAATAAGATATCATTGGGTTATTAAAAATCTCCCAATATTTGTATCTTAAAGTTCGTTTGTGTTTCAATTTCCATAAAAGTTACATCATTGCTATCTGTTACAACCTGGAAACCATTCCTTGAAAGGCCATATTCCTGAGGATTACTTATCTAGGACGGATTTTTCCAACATAAAGAGAAAAAACATATGTACCTTTATCGTAATTACCGAATATCTGTTCATACATAAACTAAGCATCTACAAGTGAAAGCTAAACCAGAATCGGTAAAATAGCTAGATTAACTTCATCGCAAGCCTAGCCATATCTCTTTTGAAACCATGCATTTTAAAAATAATGCTACTATGTTCCTGATTGGGATGCTATCCCCAATCAACGCCCTGTCTTTGACTAATGATTGCATACATCCTCACGTTGCATGATTTGAGTTCACACGCCATTCGAGTTAATATTAGTTCACTTTTTTCCAGATAACCCTGCGCGCAAGTTATCAACACGCCGCCACACGCACAATACTTTGGAAAATAGATTCTCGAGAGGGCGACGTCGTTCGTAACATTTTGACCCATTGGTTGTAGCGCATGTATTGCTATTAGATGGTATTTTATACAAGTTTTCACTTAAAAAATGATTAAGTCCACCTTTTCGGTTTGAGGAATCCCTTCTCCACGACTTGATTGCGTTTCAAGTTTGCATAGTCAATCCCTAGCACAAGTGCCAACACAATTAATATCTTGGGGCTGATAACTATATGCTTTATTCGAAAATATGTTATGAAGATTACAATATGTAATTAAACACACTATTGATTCTGTTTTTCTTTATTCGAATCCCTACATGTGTCAACATCTAATTTGGTCAACCATAACAATAACATGGGTATTACAAGAAGACCAACTGAGAAAAGAGTTTTTCTTAACCATCGCCATCGGTCCCTGGATGAGAAAATCAGGGTATCCTTGAGGACTTTATGTGAAAGTTGACTTAATTTGCATAACCTAAGGCAATTTTCAAGTTGTATAATCAGGGTATCCTTGAGGGCGTTATATTTTCTTCATGGGCTTTCTGATCCCTCCATTCTAGAAGAGTCGTTCAATCAATTTGTCTTCATGAGATCATGGTGTTATTGCAGCTCAAACGTGTCTTTCTTTCTCTTTTGCCAAAGAGCTTCAATGGGTGTTGATGTGTCATGATCTCTTGAGATTAATTGAGTCAATTAATTAAAAAGTTCCAGTATCTTTCGGATACAGCCTGTCGCGACCTACTCTCATGGTGCACCACCTAGGAGTTTGGATAATAGATTATAGCCTAGGAACTTAACTCGGGCTTTTCCAAGCCCTTACCAATTTGCGACTTAAGATTCAAGCTCTTAACATGCAAGATCATTTCAATTAGGAGCCGCTACAAATCTATTTTTGGTAGGTCAATTAAAAATACAGGTAAAGTATTAGGAGATTTATTTCACTTCTACGAACCAGAGATTATGGATTCAGGGACTTGATTACGTTAGATTACTCTAACGCCATTTTGGTACCTTTTGTTTTTTATTTGAAAAAATATTTACAGGCAACTTGGATTGATTTTAAATATTCCTAACATGTGAGATGATTATATGGATGCGCAACCAATAATATAACATTTAATAATACAAAGAAATAAATAAATTGCAAGATAGGGACTTACCTCAAAGCAACGAAAGCTTCTGCAATATTAGTTAGAAAATCACATTGACAACCCTAATATGATTTCTAATTAACACGCAATTTCACTCAAATCTTTTTTAGGGTTTTCTATGATTTAACAAAAACTAAACTTTATGCCATGCATTCTATGTTTAATATGACATGTGGCACATGATTTATTTAAATATCCTAATTCTAACAAAAATTATATGCACTCTCTCTAATATGGCACGCAAATGAACCTAGACGTGAGATTTCTAATGATGAGAATTAATTAATATGCAACTACTCTAATGTGGCATGCACGTGGTCTTTTTTTTATAATTTTTAATTTAAATTCGGAATAAATAATTAACCTAACTTAAACATGTAATAATAATATCTAAGAAAAGAATCTAATCTATTCTAAGAAAATAATCAAAATTTATCCTAAACATGCAATATATTATCTACTCAAATTTTACCTAATCTTTTTGTATTTTTTTTATGGAAAGACAATCAATTCAATTCAAGCAAAAGATGAAAATAACAATGAACATGACACCCAATCACAAGAAATATTATCCATATCCATTTAAATTTAGAAGCAACGTATTGATGAATCATATCTCAAGCATGAGGATTGGATTGGCCAATATTCCATAGAATCGCGAATCATATCTTGGGTGGGAGATTGGGTTGATAATTTTCCGTGCGATTGCAAGTCATATTTCGAACATGAAATCGGACTGTTGATCATATGTATATTGCAAAATTAAGAAATAATTCCTAATTTTAAAGCTACTTGGAAATTTAATGGATACGATGATATCACTCAAACATTCACACAAGATTGCGATATTTCAAACAAGGAAACAATATATTCGAAAATCAAATTAGATAAGCTTTTTACCTAATTCGAATATTTGCTTTCCAAGTTTGGATTGACAGACGGTGGTTCATGGGTTGTGGTGTTGACAAAGCAAGTGGCCAACAGCAAAGGGGCTCACAGTGAAGAGGCAATAGCAACAGTGATGAGCAATTCGGCAAGGGTATCACCAAGTTGGACTTTGCTTAGACGTAGTATATTGACTCCATCAACAATAAGCTAGCCTTAGGTGAACCTACAAAATCATAAAAGACTGAGCCAAATGTAGAAGTTTAGTCTCAATTGGGCTCGCGGCAAGGACAGCATCAAGTGAGGGCGAAACGGCTTGTGGAAAGCGGGTCCTCGTTGGAACAAAATAGGAGCAACGTCACTGGGGCCAAGACAAGAAGCAGGTCGTGGCAGTCGTCACGAGACAGGGAACTTCGATAAAGTGACTCGTCGGTTTAGCACTAGCAGCAGGGACGTCGAGGGCTAGAGGTCATAGCAGCTCCTTGTCGTCGTCGTCGTCATTGGAGGTGGGCACAGCAATGGCAACTTCTTCACGGACTGCCACTGACTTACTTAAGTGGCGCAGCGATGAGCAGAGGAATAGCCACGAGGAGTTTCGAAAGCAGCAAGAAACAGTGTTTGGTTGTGGAGCTCTCGGTGGTGATCGTGGAGACACACACCCAAGGAAGTAGATAAATCTTCTCTCTCTTCTCTCTTCTTTCTATGTTTCTTGTGTGTGATCAGACCCAAAAGAAAAGCTCCCATTACGCATTGATCTATCATCCCTTTTATATGCAAAGAAATGGAGCCTACCAAAGAAAGAAAATATGAAATTTCTTTCCTCTTTCCAATCACATATTGCACAATCTACATATGCAATTTCTTTTTTCCTCTCCTTTCTCAAACACATCTCCTTTTATATTGGTTTTGTCTTCTTCCCCCACCAAATCAGAACGTGTTCTTCCATTCTTGACCGAGACTTATGCACCAAATATATGGCAAATATACAATATGCACACAATCAAAATTATAACCTTTTGCACGATTTATATTTCACTCTTGATCGCATATCACTAGATCGTGAACTTATGAAAATTCTTTCCAACTGTGGCACCCCTAGCGCAAAAATGAATGGCTAAGCCAATATTTTAATCCATGCGGGCTAAGTCTAATTCCATTAAGTTCAAAGCCAATCAATTTAAATTCATCCAATTAAATCCATATGAAGCCGGTCCAATTAATATGCATAATGCAATTAGGCTACGAAAAAAAAAAAATTTATCGCTAATTTGTGACACGGAAAATAATTTTTATGATATCCATCCCCACCCCCAATTTCTCTTTCTCGACTGATTCCTCATATCCCCTTCAATGTTCTCTCTCTCTCTCTCTCTCTCTCTCTCTCTCTCTCTCTCTCTCTCTCTCTTTCGTTTCTCTCGATTTACCTATCTACGCACGCGCAAATCAATCTCGGTAAAGCTTTTCCGCCAATAAATGTCGTGGCTAATTTCGTTACTAATTGGTGACGAAAACAATTTATTGCAAAACTATTCATCACTGGATTTATATTTTTTGGTGTTATTGAAATTTTGTTTTTCCCTTCCTCATTGGTTTGGCCGATTGCCGGAGACATCGCCAGCCATGGGGTGAGGTCCAGAGGATCGGCCCTCGCCGATCCACCTCGCCAACAACTAGGTGGGCTAGCCTCGCCATGGCCGGCGAGCTTGAGATCTGGGCGAGCTCGACCTTTGCTAGTACCGGCGAGGGCTAGCCTCGCATGGGCTGACGGTGGGGAGGGCCATGGCCATGGCGTGAGCTTGAGATCCTAGGCAAGCTCGAAGGCCGCCGCCATGGCGAGCTTGCCCTCCCTCACCTGACGAGGGCTAGCCTCGCATGGGCTGAAGGCAAGGGCCGAGCTCGCCATGGTCCGTTCGAGCTTGCCCAAATCTAGGCGAGTTTTGGGCAACCTCAAGCTCGCCAGCCATGGCAAGCTTGACTCTCGCCAATGCTAGCAAGGGCTAGCCTCGCTGCTGGCGAGGTCGAGCTCGCCCAGAACTTGCCCAAGCGAGCTCGACAACCATGGCGAGCTTGAGCTCGCCAGTCGTCGGATCGGCGACCAGCCGAGAAGAATGAAAAAAAAAAAAAAAGAAAAAAAAAAGAAAGAAAAAAATAAAAAATAATTAAAAATGCATCTTAAGTAATTTGTTTTTATTTTAAGTACGTGTCCATTTGAAGGTCTCGCAATTCAAGTGAACGTTCCAATTCTCATCAAATTGACCACTTTTTACTACAAAGATTTCAATCAAATACTTGGTAAGTCTTCTTGATATGGTAATTTTTTCATTTTTTCAATTTGAAAGTAATTGTTTCGTAAAAAACAAAATTTTAATTTTTAGAAATTTATGGTTTTAATTAACAATATTAAACAATAGATATGATATTTTTAATATTTTACGAGAATTTTTTTATTTTTATACAGAGACAATGCAAAGAGACAAGGGTTAGATGTATAATAAGAACTTATCTGGATACCGAGGATTGACCGATGAGTTTTGTATCAGATTGGAACTATTTTTGGACTTTACTAGTAGTTAATATGAGTTCATGAATAGAAATAAGTTAAGGTGTTCATGTAAAAAGTGCAGTATTGGAAAATTTCAAGACATTGATAAAGTTAGAGAACATATTTATAGATTTGGATTTACTCCAAATTACTATAATTGGACTTGCCATGGTGAACCATATATATCTAATGATGGATATCGAAGAAACGACCAATTTTTAGTTAGGAAAGAATGTAGCTATTATGACTAATTGAACCCATACCAAAGGATGGTGTTTGACGAAGCTGGTCATAATTTTGTTTTAGAATTGAATCATGCAAGTACTAGTTTTACTCCTACACTTGAACAAGGAGGGACTAGTCATGCATCACAATTGTAAGATATAGGAGTTACAGGTTTTGATGAGAATATGCGTGATGGAACATTTCAATCTAATCAGTTCTGAAAAGTGTTAAAAATAGCAGATGAACCTTTATGGGTAGGTTGTGACAACTATATGAAGGTATTAGTGACAGCAAAACTGTTAAATATCAAGGCAGAGCATAATGTGTCTGTGGATTGCTTCAACTCTTTTGTTGAAATAATGCGGGAAACAATGCCTCGTGATAACATCATGCCAAGTGACTTTTACGATATAAAAAAGTTAGTAGATAACTTAGGTCTTTCAGTTGTAAGGATTGATGTATGTACTAGGGGTTATATGTTATATTGGAGAAATGATGAAAATGCAGAATCTTGTAAATTCTGTAGCCAACCTAGGCACAAGATTAACAAGAGGTAGGGTCGTAATCAGAAGTGTAGATCATGTAAGCAAATGTTTTATTTGCTCTTAATCCCTAGGTTACAAAAGGCTTTATGCGTCTCAAGCTATTGCTGAACACATGACTTGGCATGCAAATCATGAAATAGAAGATGGTCTAATGTATCATCCTTCAAATGCAGAGGAATAGAAACATTTTGATAGAATATACCCCAAGTTTGCGATAGAGCCTCGAAACATCAGGTTAGGTTTATGTGCTGATGAATTTGCCCCATCTGGGAAATCAAGAAAAAGTTATTCATGTTGGCTAGTTATCTAAACTCCGTACAATCTTCCACATGGTATGTGCATGAGGACACCTTATATGTTTTTGACATTGACCATGATTGGCCCGCAAAATCCGAAAAATTTTATAGATGTTTATATTATTGATTGAAGAGTTACAACGGCTATAGGATGAAAGTGTCCCTATATATGACGTTTCTACCAATCAAGCATTTGTAATGAAGGCTGCTTTTCTTTGGATAATAAATGACTTTCCAACTTATGGAATGTTATCTGGATAGAGTACAGCTAGGATCTTAGGATGTCCGATATGTATGGAGAGATCGAAGTCATTCAGATTAAAACATGGTAAAAAGCCCAGCTATTTTGAGTGTCACAAGCAATTTTTGCCGCTAAATCATACATTCAGAAGGAATAAAAAAGAGTTCATCAAAAGAAGAAGGAGGCCTCGGGATATGAAGACTTTCGGAGTATAATAGAGCCCTGACTCTAAAGCACATATGGATCCTTTTCACTGACAAGGAATCTATGTGGTGTAAATGGATTCATTCAAACTTTTTACAAAAGAAAAACTTTTGGACTGTTTCCAAACCCACCTTTTGCTCATGGACTTGGAAGAAGATCCTTGACTTGCGAGACTTAGCTCGGATCTTTTTTCGGTGGAAGATTGGCAACGGCCGGATGATATCGTTTTGGTTTGATTGGTGGCATTCAAAAGGGCCCCTATCTCTCATTTTCAACAATATGGATATCTACCAATCTCGGATCCCGCGGAAAGCCTCGATATGGGACTTCTTCCATTCTACTTGGCAAACATCATCCATTCTACGTAATATTATGGCTTGGATAGAAGCCCCTCCAAACTTAGATGATGACACCCTGGATAGCTTCATTTGGAACCCTAACCCGATCGAATCTTTTTCGGTCGCCCAGGCCTGGAACCACATAAGGAAGAAGGGTCACCCAGGTACTTGGCATTCATTTGTATGGGACTCTCATATGACCCCTCGGCATTCCTTTCTCTTATGGATTGCGTCATTAAATCGGCTACCTACACAGGTCCTTCTTCTCCAAAATCGTCGAATTGAATCAGGACTATGTGCTTTCTATCGCCATGTACCGGACTCCATCAACCATCTTTTTTTCGAATGTTCTGCTACTAGCAGGCTAGCCTCCTTTTGGGCTACTAAATGCATTCTTCCATGGCACAACCGTCCGTGGCCAGATCTTATTTTATGGGCAAACAAAGTATATGGAGGCCCTTCTTTTGCCTATCGACTTGCCAGGTTCTCCTTTGGAGCTCTTTGCCATACCATATGGATTGAGCGGAACAATTCTCTCTTTCAGAACAAGACTATCTTTCTTCCGGGAATTCGCAAGCACATAATCAAGATGGTGAAGGATAAAGCTTTATCCTTAGGGAAAATTGCTGACACACCAAGAAATAGAAGACTTCAAAGGAACTGGGAACTTTCACTTTCCATCTTTTCCAATTTGGATGCTTAGTTCTCTGTTTTGTTTAGGGCTTAGCTGGTTCTAGTCTCTGTCTTGTATAGGGCTCTGCTCTTTGGTTAGGCTTGTAGAGTGGCCCTCCTTTCCCCATCTTGGATATCTTGTTTCCTTGGGGAAGAGGGTTGTTTTCTTGTTTTGTTTGTACTTGGTGTTTTTGAAAAGTAATACAATTTTTACCTTTACCAAAAAAAAAAAGAGTTCATCAAGAATAGGATCGAAAAAACACATCTACCATTGAGGTTGACCAGTGATCAAATTTGGAAGCGAGTGTAGGAGTTTCTAACTGTTGTTGAAAACCCTCACGGCACAACTATTATGTACGGAAGTATGCATAAGTGAACTAAACGTAGTATATTTTGGGATCCACCATATTGAAAGACCTATCTTATTCATCATAATCTTGACGTCATACACATAGAGAAGAACCTTTTCAATAATGTCATAAATACTGTGATGAATGTCACTAAAAAAATAAAAGACAATTTGAACACAAGAAAAGATATGAGGGATATTTGCGATCGGTCAACACTAGATGCGGATGTAATCAGCAGGGGACCAAAACTAAAAGCAGTTTATATATTGGACAAGGAGCAGAGACGGGTCGTTTGTCAATAGTTGAAATTGGTGCGATTTCTTGATGGATATGCTTGAATCTCGAAAGAAGCATTGATTTGAGTGAATGCAAGTTGACAGGTTTGAAAAGTCATGATTGTCACGTATTTATGGAAAGACTTATTCCAATAGCCTTCAAGGAACTGCTACCAAACTTTGTTTGGGGCGCTATTATAAAGTTAAGTAATTTCCTACAAGATATTTGCTCAACAGCATTGAAAGCATCACACATGGAGAAACTAGAGAGATATTTTAATTATTCTTTGCAACTTAGAAAGGATATTTCCTCTATCATCCTTTGATTCAATGGAGCATCTCTTAGTTCACTTGCCTTATGAGGTCAAAGTTGCAGGTCCCGTCCAATTATTTTCTATTACAACTATGTTCTTATATCATTTGAAGAAAAAAGTAAAGAATAAGACATGTGTTGAAACTTCAATTTATAATGCATATATTGTGGAAAAAGTGACAACATTTGCATCATATTATTTTGAGCTGCACGTGCAGTGCAAAAGGCGGAGAGCAAGAAGAAATAATGATGGTCTCATTGATCCTAATTGCAAATTATTCTCTATTTTCAATTATTTGGGTCTACCAAGCGTTGCATGTAAGTTTTGTCACTTAACAAGTGAAGAAAAGTAGGCTGCCCATATATATATATTTTACTAAACTGTCTAAAAGTTGAACCATACTTCAAGTAAGTGTACATTTGTAAGTATATGTATTATGTGCCAAACATTTACTAATATATAAATGGTATTTATTAATAAGATTTTCCAAAATTCAATACTTGGACTACCACCAAATGAGTTTGACCGTTTATGCGAGGAACAATCTGCAACATGATTCAAAACATATGTAAGTTGTATATGGACGAAATCCAAGTTATTCTAATTTTTTATACATCATATATTAAAATATATATTATTGATATTGTGTGTGTGACCTTAGGTTCACAGTAATCATGATCATATTGGAGAGCAAGGATTGCTATATCATATGTCATGGGGTTCAAAGTCAAGAGTACAAAGTTGGCCAGTATATTTCATAAACGGGTATAATTTTCACACTCGAAAATATGGAATGGGAAAAGCCACAATGAATAGTGGTGAATGTGTTCAATCATCCAATTGTGGCAGTTCGAAAGATAATTTTTATGGTTTGTTGGATAAAATCGTAGAGATAGAGTACCATGGACCATTAATGCGGGTTGTGTTATTTAAGTGCATATGGTTCGACCTCCTCAAAGGAATAATGTGCATACGAAATTTAATTTGGTTGAAATAAATCACAAAAAAAGATATATGAAATATGTACCATTTGTCTTGGCACAACAAGCAATTTAAGTATATTATGCATTATATCCTAGTTTGAGACGTGATAAAGCCGATTAGTGGACTGTATGTAAAACCAAAGCACGAACAAAATCGAGGAACACTGGAAGGACACATTATATCAACAAGAGGAAGTTCGTAACACAATTGAAACTAATGAATATAATATTCCAACTTTACGAGATCCATGTGGAGTGATTATCGATGTGGATCCAACTAAAATTTGCAAGAAAAATTTTGAAGTGGGTACAGAATTTGATTATGAGACAGAGGATGAAGATGATGCTCATGAAAAAGATGAAGATGAAGATGGAGATGAAGACGAAGATGAAGGTGAAGATGAAAGTGAAGATGAAGATGAAAATGAAGATGAAGATTATGGTTTTTGAAACTTTTTACTAATTATGTGTAATTATTATTATTATTGCGACATGTGTTTTTTGTTGTTATCATAATTTTTATTATTGTTGTTGTCGTAATTATTATTGTTGTTGTCGTTGTTGTTATTATTAGAATCTATGGCTGATTAGCCTCAAATTTAGCTACGGAATTGAAATAGTCGAGAAAAAGCCACGTGACTACATTTCCATGACAAATTTCCCACGAATTTAGCCATGAATTTCAACAAAAGGCCGTCTCCGCCAAAGGCCTTATTTTTGTAGCAAAATTCGTGGCAAATTTCCCACAAATTTTGCCACGAAAATAGTACCTAGAGCAATATTTTCCTCGACACTTGAATTTCGTGGCAAATTTGTCACGAAAAAAGTACATAGGAGAATAATTCCCGAGACTTTAATATCGTTGCAAAATTTGTGGCAAATTTTGCCACGAAAACGAAGTTTTACTAACAATTGCCCGGAAGGATATTTTTGTGGCAAATTTGCCACGAATTTTGCAATGAAAAAAGTATATAGGAGAAATAATTGGCCCAAGATTTTGAAATTCGTAGCAAAATTCGAGGGAAATGTGTCCCGAATTTCAAAAAAGGCCGCAAACGCTTGACATTTTTTTGTTGCGGCAAAATTCATGGCAAATTTGCCATGAATTTTGCAACGCATTTCAAGTATCTAGGAGAATTATATATTGTCACGATGTTTTAAATTCGTGGCAAAATTTGTGGGAAGTTTCTCATGAATTTTGCCACGAATTTCAAAAAAGCCCCCCAAGGTAGAATATTTGAATTTCGTGGCAAAATTCATGGGAAATTTCTCACGAATTTTGCCACAAAAATACTATATAGTGCAATAATTGCCAGGAAATTTGAAATTCGTTGCAAAATTCGTGAAAAATTTCCGACGAATTTTGCCATGAAAATACTATATAGGAGAATTATATATTGCACCGAGGTTTTTAAATTCATGGAAAAATTCGTGGGAAATCTCCCACGAATTTTGCCATGAAAATACTAAATAGTGCAATAATTGCCTGAGGTTAAATTCGTGGCTTAATTCGTGGGAAATTTCCCACGAATTCGCCACAAATTTCAAAAAGCTCCCCAAGGCTGAATATTTGAATTTTGTGGCAAAATTCGTGGGAAGTTTCTCACGAATTTTGCCAAGAATTTCAAATATTTAAGGAGAATTATATATTGCCCCGAGGTTTCTAAATTTGAGGTAAAATTTGTGGGAAATTTCTAACGAATTTTGCCACGAATTTCAAATTTCAAGGAGAATTATCTATTGCGCCGAGTTTTTTAAATTCCTGGCTAAATTCGTGGGAAATTTCTCACGAATTTTGCCATGAAAATAGTCTATAGTGCAATACTTGTCCGGAAATTTGAAATTCGTGGCAAAATTCGTGAGAAATTTCTTACGAATTTTGCCACGAATTTCAAAAAAGCCCCCCAAGGTTGAATATTTGAATTTCGTGACAAAATTCGTGGGAAATTTCTCACGAATTTTGCCACGAAAATACTATATAGTGCAATAATTGCCCAAAAATTTGAAATTTGTTGCAAAATTCGTGAACAATTCCCTACGAATTTTTCCACAAAAATAGTATATAGGAGAATTATATATTGCGCCGAGGTTTTTAAATTCATGGAAAAATTCGTGGGAAATTTTCCACAAATTTTGCCACGAAAATACTATATAGTGCAATAATTGCCTGAGGCTTTTAAATTAGTGGCAAAATTCATGGGAAATTTCCCACGAATTCTGCCACGAATTTCAAAAAGCTCCCCAAGGCTGAATATTTGAATTTTGTGGCAAAATTCGTGGGAAATTTCTCACGAATTTTGTCACGAATTTCAAATATTTAGGGAGAATTATATATTGCCCCGAGGTTTCTAAATTCGTGGTAAAATTTGTGGGAAATTTCTAACGAATTTTGCCACGAATTTCAAATTTCAAGGAGAATTATATATTGTGCCGAGGTTTTTAAATTCCTAGCAAAATTCGTGGGAAATTTATCACGAATTTTGCCACGAAAATAGTCTATAGTGCAATACTTGTCCGGAAATTTGAAATTCGTGGCAAAATTCATGGGAAATTTCTCACGAATTTTGCCACGAAATTAAAAAAAGCCCCCCAAGGCCGAATATTTGAATTTCGTGACAAAATTCGTGGAAAATTTCCCACGAATTTTGCCACGAAAATACTATATAATGCAATAATTGCCCGAAAATTTGAAATTTGTTGCAAAATTCGTGGGCAATTCCCTACGAATTTTTCCACGAAAATAGTATATAGGAGAATTATATATTGCGCCAAGGTTTTTAAATTCATGGCAAAATTCGTGGGAAATTTTCCACAAATTTTGCCATGAAATTAGTGCAATAATTGCCTGAGGCTTTTAAATTAGTGATAAAATTCGTGGGAAATAGTCTATAGAATTTTACGGGGGGTTTGAATTTCAAATTTCTAGAGAGAATTATATATTGCCCCGAGGTTTTTTAATTCGTGGCAAAATTTGTGGGAAATTTCCCACGAATTTTGCTACGAATTTCAAATTTCTAGGAGAATTATATATTGCCCCGAGGTTTTTAAATTCGTGGAAAATTTCCCACGAATTTTTGCCACGAAAATAGTCTATAGTGCAATACTTGTCTGGAAATTTGAAATTCGTGACAAAATTTGTGAGAAATTTCCCACAAATTTTGTCACGAATTTCAAAAAGCCCGCAAACGCCGAAAATTTGAATTTTGTGGCAAAATTCCTAGAAAATTTCCCATGAATTTTGCCACGAAAATTGTTCATTGTACTATATTTGCGCCGAGACTTGACTTTTGTTGCAAATATCCTTCGCCCTATCCTTAGGGTGGCCGCCGAGTTGGTCGGGGGTGGGGGGGGGTAGTGGCCGAGTTGGCCGGAAGGGGGGGTTGTGGCCGTGATTCCGGCACTATTGTCGATTTTTTTTAATGATTTTTCTACTATGATCTAAACTTGGTAAAAGGAAGGTTAAACAAGGAACAAATTAATGAGTTGCATTCGTGGCAAATTTGCTTGTTGAAAGTAATTTGTGATCTTTTTTCTAAGTCCGTACTAGAACTTTGCGAAATGGGATATTCGGGGCATAAATTTGCACAAATGTGGCATCAGACTTGATACTTATTGTAATTCGTTCTGCACATTTAATATGCTTCTTTTTATTTTTCGTGGAATCTGGTTTGGTCAAAATTTCAATAGGTTCCTCCTACGAGGGCCGAAGATTGCTATTTATCAGAGGCGATAGTTTATTTATTTCAATTTCGCAAGTTTATTTATTGCTCTTTGAAACAAAATGGTAAGCAAAATGACTATTCTCTATCCCTAATACATGTTCATATGTTTAAATATATTTGTCTAACCTTCTTACTTGTCAGTATAAATATGGAGGTTTCATGCGTGGTGCGATTTCACAAAGAAGACTAGCCCCTTCCGCTTTCTCGTCCTCGTCCTCGTCCTCGTCCCTGTCCTCTTCCCTTGCCATTTCATATAACCCTCAACCACAATATGTTTATGGACAACACGGACACATTGGCCCATCTTTCGACCCTCAATAACATATTAGGGGAGAACTTAGGGACATGCGAACTGAATTTACTTCAGTTCCGTCTCTTCGATTCCATCTCCTTTGGTTCTACCTTATTCTTCAGTGTAACACTCAATGATGAAGAAGATAACCGATTCATTATATGCCCATGTGGAGATTCGTAAGTACTTTATTTTTTTACGTATATGTAAATTATGAATGTAAACAAAATTGTCCATGTTGCGAATTATCCGTATGCTTCATTGTTTCATTTTCCATATTGTTATAACATGTTTTCAGATTCACGAATTCTACCTATATTGTGAGGGAACTTAATAGAATAGTCAATAACTGTTGGATGGGGCTCTTTACTACTTTTAGCAGCGCTCCTATAGAAGTAAAGACTTTGTGGTGAAATGAATTCAAGGTTAGTATTGTCCTTTTATTTTCTCACAAACTAAGGTTGGTGTAGCATATTGATGGTCAATAATAAATTTTGTCATGAATTGTCTGGTGAATTGTAATGGATATGTGACATATGACCCTCATAATAACTTTCAGTTGCTTTTCTATTGATTGTAGCGTAAGTTCATGTGGGATGAAATGGAAGAGGATGAGGTTTGAAGAATTTTCAAGAAGAAAGTCGGTGATCACATGTGATATGTGATAAATAGAGCGAAGAGAACAAAAGAAAAGCCGACTTTTTTTACAGCTAACAATTGAACGGAAATTATGAGAATTTGGAAAACTGAGAAGCATAAGCAAAGTGTGAACAAAACAAGAAGAATCGAGTTTCTAGTTCAAGTGACGGGTCTGTGTCCGCCATATATACTAGGGGCTCTATCATCATCGGAGAGAATAAAGAAGAATGGTAAGTCTGTTTAAACATGTCAATTCATTTAATTCAATGATTACTCATTTATGTTTATGTTTTGTAGGCAGATGAATTAGGGATGGAACCCACATTTACAACTACATTTGAATGCACATTTTAAAAAAGGATAAGACATGGACTGGCGCTCGAGCAAAAGCTATTAAGGTATGTATGGTTATAGTTCGGACTTTATGAAAACTAGAATGAAAATCATGAATGTTTTTAATATTTATGGTAATATATATGAATTTATTTTGTTTCCATCTATATTGTTAATATAGGAGAAATATAATAAACTTTTAATTAGCACTGCTAGTGGTGATGGTGGTGATGGTGGTGGTGATGATGGTGGTGGTGGTGATGGTGTTACCGTGTCTGAATCATCGGTTGATAGTATGACATTATGGATGGAGGCAGCGGGTGAGATGAAAGGAGGAAAAATATTTGAGATGGGATTCTTGTCAAGGATGTACAAAACAAAGGCTGCTGCAACTTCATGCTCCAATGCGGCTGTTTCAAGGAGAACACGACATGAGGAGGAAATGACCCAAGAATTGAGCCAACTGAAATAGTTGCTTGTACTGAAGGATAAAGAAATGAATCAATTACTTGGACAAAAGGACAAAGAAATAAGGGTGATGCAACAACAAATGCAAATTACAATGCGACATCTCAATATCGATCGCAATGAGGTTCCTCCTCTACCTCATATTAATCCAATAGGTGATAGGCATTATGTTGAGCCACATAGTGATGCGGCGATTGGTGATGATGATGATGATGATGATGCTAATGATTTTATTGTCAGTCCTTCCTAGTTCATTCTCTTCTGGGCCGACCAGTCATGGTTGTCTCCTCGCAACGAGCTGCCTCGTTAGTTCGAGGACACGCTTTAGGGACATCCTTGTCTCTCGGCTTTAGGAGTTAGAATTGTGACGTTATTGCTGGTTTCATATGTTCTTCTATTGAATGTGAAAGTTGAGTTATATTCAAATGTAAGAACATTGGTCCTTCGACGCTTTTTTTAAATCCTCCTACTTATTTTTTTATAGCTAGTTCCATGTCTATGCATAAATGCTTTTTTTTTATATATATTTTGGACAAATTCGATATTTTTATTTATGTATCCATATTTCATCAAGTGTCAATAAAGGTGATTGTTCCTAATGTCCTGCCGAGTACCAAAGCTGCCAACGTTTTATGATTGTCCCGCATTCTTTTAATATTTTGAATGTATTACATGATGTTCATTAGTGCTTAGCTACCTCTTTGTATTATGAGATTGAATATCGAATATCATCATGTGAGACTTTGCAACTTATACATTGTAGAAATTAATATTGCTAATAATTAGATTTAAAATCGAAATTGTCCCTAAACAAAATTCGTCGCAAAATTAGCGACGACTTTTGTCACGAATAGATTTCGTGGCAAATTACCAATGAAAATTGAAATTTTTTGTTGGAAAAATTCGTGATTTCCCATGATTTTTGTAACAAATAATTAGCGACAAATTTTGCAACGAATTTTCCCACGAATTTAGCCACGAATTTTGTTTTTGTTGCAAATTACCAATGAAAATTGAAATTTTTTGTCGGGAAAATTAGCGATTTCCCACGATTTTTGCAACGAATATTTAGCGACAAATTTTGCAACGAATTTTCCCACGAATTTAGCCACGAAATTTGTTTTCGTTGCAAATTACCAACGAAAATTGAAATTTTTTGTTGGAAAAATTCATGATTTCCCACGATTTTTTCAACGAATAATTAGCGACAAATTTTGCAATGAATTTTCCCACAAATTTAGCCACAAATTTTGTTTTCATGGCAAATTACCAATGATTTCTTGGAAAAATTCGCGATTTCCCATGATTTTTGCAATGAATAATTAGCGACAAATTTTGCAACGAATTTTCCCACGAATTAAGCCACGAATTTTATTTTCGATGCAAATTACCAACGAAAATTGAAATTTTTTGTCGGAAAAATTCGCAATTTCGCACGATTTTTTCAACGAATAATTAGCGACAAATTTTGCAATGAATTTTCCCATGAATTAGCCACGAATTTTTTTTGTCGCAAACTACCAACGGAAATTGAAATTTTTTGTCGGAAAAATTTGCGATTTCCCACAATTTTTGCAACGAATAATTAGCGACAAATTTTGTAACAAATTTTCCCATGAATTTAGCCACGAATTTTTTTTTCTTTGCAAATTACCAACGAAAATTGAAATTTTTTGTCGGAAAAATTTGCGATTTCCCATGATTTTTTCAACGAATAATTAGCGACAAATTTTGCAACGAATTTAGCCACGAATTTTGTTTTCGTCGCAAATTACCAATGAATATTGAAATTTTTTGTTGGAAAAATTTGCGATTTCCCACAATTTTTGCAACGAATAATTAGCAACAAATTTTGCAACGAATTTTCCCATGAATTTAGCTACGAATTTTGTTTTCGTCGCAAATTACCAACGAAAATTGAAATTTTTTGTTGGAAAAATTCGTGATTTCCCGCGAGTTTTGCAATGACTAATTAGTGACAAATTTTGCAATGAATTTTCCCATGAATTTAGCCACGAATTTTGTTTTCATGGCAAATTACCAACGAAAATTGAAATTTTTTGTCACAAAAATTCGACTTGCGTGAATTCTTTTTTGTCCCTAATTTCGTGGGAAATTCGTAGTGCCACGAATTTTGCCACGAACAAATTAGCGATGAATTTATCCACGATTTTTCCAATGAACGATTAGAGACAAATTTTTTCATGAATTTTGCAACAAACTTTGCCATGAATTTAGCCACGAATTGATTTTCGCCGCAAATTACCAACGAAAATTCAAATTCTTTTCGCCAAAATTTGCTAAAAAAAATTTGGGATGAATTTTTTTGTTCGTCGCTAATTTCGTGGGAAATTCGTTTGCCACGAAATTTGCCACGAATAATCGGTAACGAATGTTGCCACGATGTTTGCAATGAATAATTAGCAATGAATTTGGTAACGAATTTTACAACAAATTTAGTCGCGAATTTATCTACGAATTTTGCCACGAATTTTTTTTGTCTCAATTTACCAACGAAAAATTAAAATTTTTGTTGCAAAAATTTCC
The DNA here is from genome assembly GCA_024733475.1 of Syzygium grande. Classification (NCBI taxonomy): domain Eukaryota; kingdom Viridiplantae; phylum Streptophyta; class Magnoliopsida; order Myrtales; family Myrtaceae; genus Syzygium; species Syzygium grande. Next base: position 22,672,442 of record JAMXDD010000008.1, on the reverse strand, counting down.
GACATCGAATTAGCAATGAATTTTTTTTTGTCAGAAATTTGTTTTGCCATGAATTTTACCACGAATAATTACCGACGAATTTTGCCACGATTTTTGCAATGAATAATTAGCGATGAATTTTGCAACGAATTTAGCCATGAATTTTGCCACGAAAAAATTTCGTCGCAAATTACCAAAGAAAATTGAAATTTTTTGTCACAAAAATTTGTGACGACGAATTACCGACGAATTTTTTTCATTGCTAATTTCATTGGAAATTCGTTTTCCAATGAATTTTGCCAAATTTTTCATGGCAAAATCTTTGTTTTTTTGTAGTGTATCCCACGTAAAGAGAGTAAAGTAGTTGGATAAGTACATGGTCGGATCTGCACCTAAAAAATAGTCGGAGTCAACATTAAGGGGAGACTTTGCGATCAATTTCAAGACACGTTACAAAATTCGAAACATAAGAGGATAATTGCAAGAAGTGCCAAAACCTAAGCGACAAAACATAATTCCCTGTCTATCTCGTCTATCTTGGTTGTTCCTAATTTCGTTATGGTGTTGACTAGCAGTATCACATAGAGGCAGTGAATAGGTGATTTTAAGAAAATTAACAAATATTGCAAAATTAAAATAGTCAAGTTTGATATAAGCTTAATCGTGAAACAGAGTTGAAATTAGCACAAATTGGTTATATCGAGCATTGTAGTGCAGTCCCTCTATCAGGAAATAAATGAATATGATCAAAGAGATAGAGAATAATGCACTTATTAGAGATTATAGTGATTCGGCTTGATATAAGCCTATATCCACTCTCCCAAACTAACAGCTCAATGATTGGATTCCACTAGTATTCTTTTGAGTAGTTACATAGTAGTACGTGCTACTCTACTCGAAGCACTTCTACCTAAAGCTGATAGATCACACTATAACACATCCACGCACTACTACAACACTAGTACACTCCTCACTTAGATTAAAATCATTGATAATCACTTTTAGGAAATGATCTCTCACTTAACAACTCAATAAGAGCATAAGTGTATAACTTTCTCTATTTCGCTAGTTCTATCTTCTTCGGTGTAGGTTGATCTTCTTTTATAATCTTCATACTCCAAACTAGCCATTGGAAATCAATTTAGTCATTGAATATAATCAATCAAATCTAGTAATATTATAGCTTCCACGAATAAAGTCATAATATTAGGAAATAATCTTAACTTCAGGATGCTTGACAATCAATTGAGATATCATGAGTAATGATCTTCCACGTAAATATTGCACAAGATTGATATATAATCAATATCTTCTTTTAGGAATCCAAGCTAGATCACTAATAGTTATAAATATTGAGATAAAGATCGTCATGGCATATCTTTATTTAGATTTCCAAAGCACAAGTGTCATGTAGGTAATGTAGTTGCTCCTCTTATATCAGCAATTGTTGGTGACATCTTTTTTTCCCCGATTATATCAGGCTTCCAGTTATCTTCAAGCTTCCAAGCATATTAGCAATCATGACTTTACTTTACAGTTCATCTATCCATGGTATGTCCCAGTTTTACCGAACTCCCCATTCTAGGCTTATTCAACTTTTACTTGGGTACCTCCAGCTTATAGACAACTCCATACCCAATGCCTTAATAACCATTGAGAGAGAACTCCTAACCTTTATACCTTCTCTTAGATACCATTTGCATTATGGTTTGTGCATCTTTCACTTGGATCTACTCAACCAATAAACACATTGGTAACCTTTGATTATTTTGTCATCTTTAAAATATCACAAGAGATTTTCCTAACACGTTCATCTTATTCATTCTCTATTTCCATTCTAAATTGCCGCTTATCGAAAGTTGCACTCACCTATTAAGGTTAAGAAGTCGTGACGAGATGGCCTGCTAATTGCTTTTTTAATCCATGGACTCATTGGGGACGTCCCTAATTGTCATGTATTACTTACACGACCTTCGATGAGTAAGGCATGTGCAGGATTCATTTCACCGTGATTATACTTTGATTTTCCCAAGTAAAACAAGTATTAATTCTATGTAAGTGCATCGAAGTGACGATCGTGTTGTCCTTTATTTGAAGGGAAGTATGTATTAGTACAATATTTGAAAATTACGAAGACACTAGTCAATAAGTTCTGTTGAGTATGTCTTAAATTATTTATGAGCATGGGCCAACTTTAGGACTTACGGGCAATATAAATATTGCTTTTCTTAAGTTATTAGGTTAAGAAGTTGAGACAGAAAGAGGTTTTAGCGAATCATCTTTTGTAATTCTCAATATTCTATAGTGGATTTCGCTTCTCCTCTCCACATGGTTTTTCCATCACGGGTTTTAAACGTAAATTTTGGTGTTATTTATTCTTCTTAGTTTTATTTTCGTTATTGTTTCCACATTAGTCATAATAATATGCTATCAGAGCCTTGGGGTTTTTTTGATCTTTTGGTTATGGCTTCAAGTTTAACAATGAAATTTGATATTGAGAAGTTTGATGGGAGCGGCTATTCAACCTATGGCAGGTTTGTATGTTGCTTGTTCTTATGTAGTAGGATTTGAAGAAAACTCTGTTTTGGAAAGGGAAGAAACCAATTGGCACATCAGATGAAACTTGGGAAGAATTGGATGAAAAAGCTTTATTTGCTATTCAGTTGTGTCTTGTGAATGAAGTTCTGCAAGAGGTACTAGATCATAAAACAACTTCAGGTTTATGGATGAAATTGGAGAGTATTTATTTGATAAAATCTCTCACCAATCGGTTGAGGCTGAAGCAACGACTCTTCACTCTTTGTATGGCTGAAGGTGCTTCTCTTAAGTCTCATATTTTTTATTTCAATGCTATTATCTCTGAATTAAGAAGTATTGATGTTAAGATTAAAGATGAGGATCAAGCTCTTTTACTGCTAGTTTCACTATCTCTCTCTTATAAGAATTTTAGAGAGACCATAATTGTTAGTAGAGAAACTATCGATCATGAAGATGTCAAGACTAGTCTTCTAAGTAAGCAAAAACTAGATACAAAATTGACTTTTGAAAGCAGTAATGACCATGGGTCTGGTTTAGTTGCTAGAGGAAGGTCTGTTGAGAGAAGCAATAGTAGCAGAAGTATATCAAAATCGAAGCATAGGGATTTGATTTGCAACTATTATAAGTTTAAGGGGCATATCAAGATAAATTGTCTGAAACTAAGGCAAAGCAACAAAGGGAAATAATCAAAATCGGCAAAATCAAGGGAATGCAAATCGGCAGAACAATCAAAACTACCAGAATAGATAGAATCAGGGAAACGAAAATCCCGCTCAAGCTAGTGTTATTGAAGAAGAAAACGAAGATTGGTTACTGCTTGCAGATGATAAAGACAAATTCAATAATAGCTGGATTCTTGATTCAGGCTTTTCTTACCACATGTGTCCTTATCATGATTGGTTCTCCACGTACAAGGAATATGATGGTGGAGTTATTCTAATGGGAAATAATGCTAAATGTAAAGCAATTGGGATTGGGACTATTCGCATTAAGATGTACGACGGCATGATCAAAACCTTGGATAATGTCAGATACATTCCTGATTTGAAGAAAAACCTTATTTCTTTGGGTACACTTGATACTAATGGTTATAAGTTTACAACTCAAGGTGGAGTTATGAAAATTATGAGAGGTTCACTTTTGTTGATGAAAGGTCTAAAAATTGGAACTTTTTGTATCAACTGCAAGGTAATACAGTTTCTGGTTCAGCTGCAGTTTCATCCTCTATGTCAGAATCAAACAACACTAAATTGTGGCATATGAGATTAGGCCATATGAGCATTAGAGGGATAACGGAGCTGAGTAAGAGAGGTCTTTTGTGTGGTCAAAAAATTGGAAAATTGGATTTTTGTGAGCATTGTGTCTTTGGAAAATAGAAAAGGGTCAGTTTCAAGACAAGAATTCACATAACAAAAGGCACTTTGGATTACATTCACTCTGATCTTTGGGGGCCTACGAAAGTTCCTTCGAAAGGCCTTGGTTCGAGGTATTTACTTACTTTTATTGATGTTTTTCAAGGAAAGTTTGGGTCCATTTTTTTAAAGTAAAAGAGTGATGTTTTTGTCAAATTTAAGCAATGGAAAAGATTGATTGAGAAACAGATGGGCAAGAAAATCAAGAGACTAAGAACATAATGGGCTCGAATTTTGTGAAGGTGAGTTTAATGAGTTCTGCAAAAATGAAGGTATTGCAAGACATCATACTATAGTGACACCACAGCAGAATGGTATTACAGAACACATGAACATAACCTTATTAGAAAGGACTAGGTGCATGTCGTCTAAGGCTAGTTTAGGCAAGGAGTTTTGGGCTAAGGTAGTTAATACAATTGCTTGGTTGATAAATCGTTCTCCTTACACATCTAGTGAGTGCAAGACTCCTGAGGAGGTATGGTCAAGTAAACCTGCTGATTATTCTTCTCTTCAAGTATTTGGATATCCAACATATGCACATGTTAGTGAAGGCAAATTAGAGCCTAGAGGAAAAAATGCATCATTCTTGGTTATGCTTTTGGTGTAAAGGGTTATAGACTTTGGTGTACTAATTCATCTAAGATTATTATTAGCAAAGATATTACTTTTGATGAGTTTGTTATACTTCATCTTAGCAAGGAGTCATATGTTCCTTGTCATGAAAATCTAGAAAGTGCTGCAAAGAAGGTGGAGCTTGAAGTAATTTCTTCACAATGAGTTCAATCATTTGCTGCTAATATTGAGGTTGAAGAATCTGAGGAAGAACAATATTCTATTGCCAAAGATAGACCAAGGAGGATCACAAAACCCCTAGAAAAATATGGATTCTTTGATTTTGTTACTTATGCTCTTTCAGTTGCAAAGTTAGTAGAATATATTGAGCTTAAAGCCTACATGGAAGCTATATCTTCAAAAGATTTAGCAAAGTGGTTAGTTGCTATGAATGAAGAAATGGAATCTCTCAAAAAGAATCAAACATGGGTGCTTGTCAAGCCACCAAAAGAAAAGAAAATTATGGGTTGCAAGCGGGTTTTCAAAAGAAAGGAAGGTATTTTTGGAGCTGAAGACATCAGGTTCAAAGCTTATCTAGTTGCTAAAGGCTATAATCAGATTGAGAGAGTTTATTTTAATGATGTGTATTCACTTGTCATTAAACATAGCTCCATTTGGGTTTTTCTTATATTAGTTGCTATGCATGATTTAGTGTTAGAGCAACTCGATGTGACAATAGCTTTCTGGCATGGTGAACTTGAAGAGACAATCTATATGGGTCAACTATAGGGTTTTCAATTTGAAGCTAAAAAAGACCATATTTGTCTATTGAAAAAGTCTATATATATAGCTTGAAGCAATCATCTAGACAGTGGTATAAAAGGTTTGATTCGTTTATGATGCAACTTGGCTATTGTAGAAGCAAATTTGATAGTTACGTATATCTATGTAGACTTCCAGGTGGCTCTTTCATCTATGTGTTATTATATGTCGATGACATGTTGATTGTAGTAAAAGATAAATCTAATATACAGAATTTGAAGGCATGGTTAAGCGTTGAATTTGATATAAAGGATTTAGGTGTAGCAAAGAAAATCCTTGGTATGGAAATTCGGCGAGATCGGAAAAGGGAAAAATTGTATCTTTCCCAAAAAAGTCACATTGAGAAGGTTTTAGATCGTTTTTGTAATGCCCCCACCTCTAGGTCATAAACGTGACGTCCCGTTAAATTTTTATCTTTCTTTACACACAAGTAGAACCATAATTTCGAGACAATCACATTAAAAATACCAGTAGGATTAAGATAAATAGCATCATAAGCAAACCTTATGTTTACAAGGCTTGCAAACATGTTTTAACAAACCCTTCAGATCATGGCAAATAACACATATTTCACATGCACTATGAATAGCAAATTTAGCTTGGGTTGTCCTATACCCACTATGGTTTCTCGCCCCTCGCTTCTTCACCTCTACCCGATCCCGTCCACCTGGCCATCCCACATGCCACCCGTGGCTTTATCTCGGAGCCTGCCCGCCCGCACCGCCAAAGTACCGTTGAACCCTCATAGGGATCCAACCCATTCTCCGTTTGCATAACGATATCATGCTACGTACAGATGAGGCACCAAGTTCGTTAGGCCCTCATCGAACATCACAAATGTCGTGATTCGACGATAGGCACGGTCTTCTCTGACATCTATCACGGTGAGCACTTTGGCTTTTTGCTCCACGGGATTGCCAATGCGGGCTGGGGGAGATGCCATCCTACGAACTTGAAAAGGGAGAAACAACGGAAGATGAGTCGGGAGACTCAGCAAGTGGAAACACTAATATCAAGTGAGGATATATTGATCGCCGTTAACATAAGTCGGCCCTTACTACACCTGTATCGACGGTAGATCAATAGCAAAGTTCAAACAAGAGAACATCACGAATGGCCACATCATGTATACTTTACCAACAAAGGCTCGGTTCTATCCTAAATCAACATCAAACATGAAACATGATCAAATCAAGGGAATGAACCAAACTACGACCAACCAAACGATCGAGAAACGGTCCAAGCAATTCACGTCACAACGCATCTCAACATTCTTTCCCGATATTAGGGAATTCACTTGCTCAACGACAAACAAAACTAGAGAATGGTTTAGAGACGGGTGAGCTCGGGAAATTTCGAGCTTCCTCCTTGCTTTCTTCTTGTGTGGCCGAGCAAACCTAGGCCTACAAAGGACAAACTATGGGCTCTTGGGTGGAAACGAGGGGAAACACGGGCTAGTTGGTGAGCTCGCTCTCTCTTTCTCTCTTTTTCGGCGTGAACAAGAAGCAAAGAAGCAAGAAAGAAGGGTGGCCGAGTGTGTGTGAGAATGGAGAGAGGTGTGAGAATGACGTGAGAGAGAGGGGGGGCTCAAGCAAAGAAGAGAAAATAGCATCATTACCAAATCTTCCTAGATTTTTTCCTCATTACAAAATCTTCCTAGATTTTGCCATCATTACCAAATCTTCCTTCATTAATGGCTAGATTTGGCAATCATTATCAAATCTTCTTAAAATCTTAGCCATTAATGAATGAGCCAAAAGTCATGATGAAATGATCTTGAAAATCTAAGCCATTAATGAAATGATCTTGAAAATCTCGGTATTAATGATTAAGAGCCAAAATATCATCATAAAATGCCATTAACAACTTGATCTTGGAAATCTTTGCATTAATGGACATTGGACAAAATAACATGATAAAATGCCCCTAAAATCTTATGGCCATTAATGCATGTTATGATGTTGGTGCCTCCAAAGTCCAACTAATTGATGCAAGTCATGATGAAGGGGACCTCAAAGTCTTCGCTCATTAATGCATGTCATGATGAACCTTAATAAATGAAGCTTGAAGGAGAAGCTTTGACCGTGTCAAAGCCTTATCTTCCCGTTTCTTCCTAACAAAATCAACGCGGAGTCTATTTTAGCCTATTAGAAATGTCGGTTCGGCTCACAATAACTTAGCACCATCGGGTTGTACAATAACAGCTAATCGACATTTAAATTGCAAACCCGTATCTTAATCAATTCCATGATTTTCGAGGGTTTTCCATGACAAAACATGTATAATAATCTCGTTCAACCCGAGGTTTGACATAGAAATATCCTCAAATATCACCAAAAGACATCAAGTTATGATTCCAACGTTCTCATATAGAAATTGATAAATCTTTGAAATCTGACAAAACCGGACAGCTTTGCACTGTTCATGAAATTAGACTTCAAAACATAGTAAATGGACTCCGAAAATTCTCAAATTTAAATATGTCATAAACAAGGCCTTAAAAAACATTTTTTTATAAAGAACACGAAATCTGAATCTCTCTGTAAACACCATTTTTAGTAGCTCCAAGACAAACTAAAAATAGTTTATTGGAACAGAATTCCTTGTTTCTCAAAGTAAGCTCTTTCTAGAATCCAAATCATCTCAAAAATTCTCAAATTTATATATGTTATAGAAAAGGAAGTTCTCAACAGCTTTTGTGAAGGAAACTTTTCCAGAATCGGCCCAAAAAAACTTGTAAAAAATAAATAAAGTGTGAACATCACCAAAATACCCATTATGGGCAGTTTTACACCATCCGAAAATCAGGCCATCATACCACTCATATCAAGTCCAAAAATTCTAAAATTAAAGTATGTAAAACTTCAAGATGTTTGGAGAAACTTTCAAGAAGGAAGTGTTTGAAATTCAGTAAAAATAAAAAAAACGAAGGGGTACAAGGAATCCGAAACTAGGTTTTCCAGAACAAGAGTAAAACTTGGTTCCAATTAGAAAACTACCAAACTTAAACCATAACCATTTCTCAGGGACTGAAATTGAGGATGTTACAGTTTTGGCATGAAAGATGCTAAACCAGTAAGTACTCCTCTTGTTGCTCATTTTAAATTATTAGCTAGTTTATATCCACAAACAGATGAGGATATAAAATATATATGTCACGTGTTCCATACTTTAGCGCAGTTGGCAGCCTTATGTATGCCATGGTTTGTACTCGACTTGGTAGTTCACATGTTGTTAGCGTGGTAAGTAGATATTTATCAGGCCCAGGAAAAGCTTATTGTCAAGCTGTGAAGTGAATTTTGAGATATTTGAAGGGTACTTCTGATTTTGATTTAGAGTTTAGGAAAACTGATGACACTCTTACAGGATATATTAATTCTGATTATGCTATTGACCTTGATAAGAGGAGGTCTTTGACTGGGTACATCTTTACTATTGGAGGTTACGCAGTCAGTTGGAAAGCTACTTTCCAACATACGATTGTTTTGTCTACCATAGAGGTAGAGTATATGTCTATTACAGAGGTTATTACAAAGGCTATATGGTTAAGAGGCTAATTTGGAGAGCTTAGTGTGGATTATGGTGTGACTATTATCCATTGTGATAGTCAAGAGTGCTATACATCTATCGTAACCCGCCAAATTTTCTCCGAAGAGGGGAAAATGGCGTGGCTTGGTACATACTAAGTCTATGTCTCGGACTTAACTTGGGCTCTTCTAAGCCTATATCATATTACGACTTATGATTTAGGTTTTTAATCTACAAGTGATTTTTATCTGAGAGTCGCCACTAATCAATTTGGATGGGTCGATTAGAAACTTAAGTAAGGTGATGAGAGAATCACCCTACTCCTATGAACCAGAGACTAAATAAGTTGGAGGACTTGGTTACATTAGAATGACTAGTGCCATTTCGGCACCTTTTATTATGTTCATTTTAGAAAATATTTGTCAAGCAATTTGGATTGTTTTTAGGACCTATCTCCTAGCATATGAAGTAATCAAATGAGTGCACAATCATTATGTTAATGATAAGTAGTCAAGATAAATATGCAGCCTAAGGTTCTAATCCTAACTAGGGCAAAAACAATCAATACATGACAATTTATGTAATTATATTCTAATTAGAAACAACATGCATAATAATAATATAACAGTAGTAAAGATAACACGCAAAATCTTACGGTATAGCCCTATAGGCTTATCCAATTTAAACATAATTATTAATCAAATAATTCACATAATTTAGAAAAATATTCAAAAATACTAATTTTATAAACTATTTCCTAATTTTAAAAGAAATAAAAATATATTTTTTATCATTTTTTTATTTATTGAAAAAATATATTATTTTTTAAATAAAATAATAATGTAATATTAAACCGGGTCGGGTCTGTGGATCGGAATTGGGTTAGAATCGACCCAAGTCAACGAACCCGACCTATATGCATTGACCCGGTCGAATCTTCGGATCGGGCTCGATGCGGTGGAAGAAGACAAAATAGGGTCAATTCGACCCGGTCGAACCAGCCCTGAATGGCCTACAAATCGGTCCGACTAGGTCTATAGGCCAGGCTTAGGCTTGTTCTCGCATGCCTGTGCATGCAAAAAGGCCAGCCGGGCGAGATCCGGCGATTGGCTGACTATCTCCCCTGGCCATCGGCCTCGCTAGCCTCGACACTTAGGGCTAAGGCGGCCCCTGTCTAACCGACCAAGGTGAGTGGTGTAACATCCTGAATTTTAACCCGTTATCGGGACCAATAAAGTGTACATTAATTCTCGTTTGATTTTAGTAAGTCTCGCCCGGACTTGATCAATCACGGGATACTAACCAAATGGGAAAGGCTAAATAGGAACAGGTATGTGGACCAAGACCCGATCGCGATTGAACGCCGATTTCAACGAACGTCGAGGGAATATTTTGAATCAATATGGGCCAATCTTAGGAAAATGACGGAATGATATAGTTAGTAAAGTACAATCGGATCGCAGGTGATTCCGCACGACCGAAAGTACACTTGACAAATGAATCCTGATTTTAATCCAAATGATTGCGACCTTGGTGCTAGTGATAGTTCCTCTCGTTCTCTCGAAACTCAAGGCCATCATGACTCGGATAATCTTAGGTCGATACGCATAACACCTAAATAGCCGCTCGTTAGTAAGAGGCCTTAAGACTTCAAAACGAGTTATTTTGATCGCGATATTGAGCCTGAACTTCGATATCAAAATTTCAAGGGTAATTACGACTATTTTACAAGACGGATGACATTTTATAGTGGCCAAATAAGTTTGGGACAAGAATGGCTGAAAATAGAAATTTCGACAGAAATTGGGAAAAATTACAATTTTGCCCCTAAGGACCTCGATGTCCATTTTTGAGGCCTAAACGAATTTATTTTTCGGAATCGATGCCATTTTGGGGCAACCATGCACGTCTGGAGTGCATACGGTCAAAAATTGGAATTTCGACCTCGGAACGAAAAATTACGATTTTACCCCTCCAAACTTTTGGACCGGTTTTCGAGGGCTTAAAGGATGAATTTTAAAGATTCGACATCGAATTATGTCTACCGTGAATATATAGGACTGGTATGGCCAAAAATTTGAATTTCGTTTTGGGATTGGAAAATTACGAAAATGCCCCTAGGCCATTTTTAATTAATTCCGAAAATTGGATTAAATTTTTGGGGTTAACTAAGGTTGGTTAGGGATAACTAGGTCCGGTCAGCCTTCGGTTAGTGGCAAATAACCATTTAGCCCTTGCATAATTGGATTAGATTGAATCCTAGCCCTCGGATCAAGGGCAAAATTATCCAAATGGCCAAGATTTTGACACTTGGATTCCACCCACACTTTGTTGACCTGTTTGACCAGACTATCTCTCTCTCTCTCTCTCTCTCTCTCTCTCTCTCTCTCTCTCTCTCTCTCTCTCGTGAAGCTCATTTCAACCATTTCCCCCAAAAACTTCTTCCTTTTCCTCTGTTTTCTGTTCTGCCGTGACCTATTCTGTGCATACTGGTATTGTTCACGCTAGAACAAGATAAATTGAGGCCGCCTCGTCGAGCCGGCCAAGCAGCTGACTAGTTTCGCCCAAGAGCAGCCACCATCAACCCCGGTTTCAGCCTAAACAGAAGAAAAACAGCAGCAAATTGTCTTCACTGGTGCCGCCGCGGACCGTCGGCTTGCACCCCGAATGCCGCCGTCGATCCTTACTGTTCGTCGGTGATCGACCGCCCGTTCTCGTCGTCCCGAATCGTTAATAGGCGAGTATAAACCCCTAAACCCTTAATTAGTCTAATTGTGTTTCTTAGGGGGTAATTAGGGGTTAATTAAACTCATTTAGGACCTAATGATGTTTATTTGAGTGTAGGATGATTAGGATAGGTCATTAGGTCTTAATGAGGTTGTTTGGGTGTGGTTTAATGGCCAAATGAAGCCTTGTTCTGGTACTGTTCACAAAGTGCAAAAAATGTGCAATTTTGTCTAAGTTTTGTACTAATTAAATTCAATGATTCAAGGCTTGGAATTAGATAATTCAAGTGTTAATTAGGCTTATTTGAGGCTTAATTATGTATATTTGATGGTTGGATGATTAGGGTAAGTGATTAGGCCCTAATGAGTTGGTTTAAAGGTGGATTAGTGCCTAAATGTTAATTTTTCTTGGTACTGTTCATGGGGCACCGAATTTGTGTAAATTTGTCTAAGTGTGGCACTAGTTGGATTCAATGGTAAGTGACCTTGATTGGTCATTATAGGGATTAATTAAGCTTATTTGAGGCTTAATTATGTATATTTGATGTTTGGGTGATTATAGTATTTGATTAAGGCTTAATGGATTTGTTTAAAGGGGGTTTAGTGCATATGTGAAATTCGGTTCTGGTACTGTTCACCTAATCGAATAGTATTTTTTTGTTCAAATGGAGATTTAAATAGTTCTTTGACTATGGTTTGAGTTTGGATATTCTTGGGGGTTGATTGGGACTTGAATAAACCCTATTGAATAATCCCATGAGTGCAAGATTAATTAGCCCAAGGCGGGCCTTAGGCACATTAGATTGAAATTGTGTAATGAATGCGTGGAATGAACTTGAAATTGATTGGATTAGAACAAAAATGCTTGGGCATGCCAAGAATGAGAGGAATATGTCTAATTTGAGCATTGTTATGCTTGGTGTTTTGACATTGATAATTAACTTTAAATTCCTGGGCATGTGGTTTACAAAAGTACGTTGTGGTATGATCGAAATTGGGTGCTTAATGTACATGTCTGAATTTTATCAAATGTTGGCCTTCGGGTCGGGCCTACGGGTTGTTCTAATCACTTGTGACCTTCGGGTCAAGGCCTACGGTCGTTCTAATCACTTGTGACCTTCGGGTCAGGGCTTACGAGTCGTTCTAATCACTTATGACCTTCGGGTCAGAGCCTACGGGTCGATTTATCAACTGTTGGCTTTCAAGTTGGGCCTACGGGTCATTATAGTCAATTGTGGCCTTCAGGTCGAGCCTACGGGTCGTTATAGTCAATTGTGACCTTCGAGTCGGGCCTACTGATCGTTATAATCACTTGTGACCTTCGGGTCGGGCCTATGGGTCGATTTATCAACTGTTGGCCTTCGGGTCGGGCCTATGGGTCGTTTTATCAATTGTGGCCTTCGGGTCTGGCCTACGGGTCGTTATATTCAATTGTGGGCCTTCGGGTCAGTATAATTGCACTTGAGTTATAGTGACGTCAAATGCCTAACCTGCAGGGCTATGAGACATTATATTGGGCTGTGACCTCAGGTGAATTCATGTTGTATTACTGGTTCATATTTTGATGCGTTTTATTAACCTTCTGGAGGTGCACATTAGTCTAGTTTAGAATTAGTGGTTTGTACTTGCTGAGATTTCTCACGGTTGTGGTAAAACTGAAACATTTCAGATCCCCAGCCATGAATTTTGAGGCCGAGGAGCAGGACCCCAAGCCCGAGACAGAATCTAAGGCTATGAGTTCAGAGGACTCTGAGGGTCAGGAGGACTGTAGTCTCTAGTGATCAGCCGATCCCCCTAGGCCACCGACCCCTTTTTGTACTCGTGGCCCTTTATTTGTATCTCTGGTTTTAATGAATGTATATATCGTTTTAATCATTTGTATATTGTTGTTCGTTGCTATTCATGGTTGTTTTTAAATTGTCTGGGTGTATATATATATTATATTTATGTCGTTTCCGCATATGTCGTGTTTTCTCTGATTTGGGTTTTCGGGTCGGCGACGTAACCTGGGAGCATCGCATCTTATTTCGACCTATACGTGGATATTCATACTTCGTGGGGTACGGGGCGTGACATCCCCGTTTGAATTGGTATCAGAGTAAGGATAGCTCGGTCCAATCTAGTTGAACCCTTAAGTGATAAGGAGTAGTGACCATGGTTAGCCATAGGGTGGCCTAGTGTGCTAAGTATACCTCCATACTGCTTGTGTTTGAGTGTTCTGGTGATTAATTGAACCAGTGTTATACAGGTACGGCAGGACCCAAGGTAAGTGTGCAAGTCCTTGGGTGAAACGTTGTGCCGTCATTTTAAGCCGCATGCTGAGTGTTTAATTACTTTTGTGTTGATACCTACCTAGGACTTAGACCAGTTAGTTGGTTTAGGTCTCTAATTCCTAGACGGAATTATATTAGGTAGTTGAGCACTCAGATTTAGAAGGATGAGCAGCGAAGGAAGAAATGTGGGAAGAGTCCCAAGAAGGGGCACAAGAAGAGGAACTAGAGGTGGAGGTCGTGCTCGAGCTAGAGCTGTAGAAGACCTTGAGATGGGTGTTAGAGCGGTAGGAAACCCCGGGAGTTAATACTGGAGCTGCAGTAGACCCCAGAATAGAACAAGTGATCGAAACCCTAAGAGAAATAGGGAATGTCATGGGTAGACAGGCCCAAGAGAGAACAGCAGTTATTACTGAAGCTACTGAGGCTGCAGCAGCCGCTGCCATCAACGGGAATCAAGCCCAAGCCCAACAAGCTCAGGCTCAACCAATGGTAGCAGCTAGACCAATGCACCAGTTGATAGAGCAGTTCCTTAAGCTGAAATAGCCCAAGTTCACGGGCAGAGGTGACCCAAAAACCGCCTCACATTGGGTGGAGGAATTAGAGAAAGCATTCAACTTGTTGGGATGTACTGAGACTGAAAAGATTTTGTTGGCGACTTACTAGCTGCAAGATAATGCGCACGACTGGTGGAAGGCAGTTAAGGATAGAGTATTCCCAGAAAATATGGAACAAACCTGGGCAATTTTTGTCGAGCATTTCTATGGGCAGTTTTTCTCAAAGAGTGCCCAGGAGAAGAAGATGGCAGAGTTCATGAAGCTTTATTAGTGGTCAATGATAGTAGTTCAGTATGAAGCAGAATTTGCAAGATTGTCAAGGTTTACCCCAAGGATGATTGAGAATCCTCTGGACAAGGCTCGAAGATTCCGGGATAGACTGAAGCCGGATCTTCGCACCTAGATGCTTCTGCTGAATATCAAGGATTATAGAGAACTGTATAAACGAGACCAAATCATGGAGAGAGATCAAATGGAAAGAGCAGCAGCATCGGGTTCAAGGTTTAATCAGAATCGGGACAATTGTCGCTTTGGCAAGAAGCCGATGACAAACAGTAGACGGTTTGTTCCACCTCCGAGAAGGAATATAGGGAAACCCAGCCAGACGCCAAATCGATTTGGAGCCTGTTTCCGTTGGGAGAGTTTGGGACACCAGATAAAGAATTGCCCCCAACAACGACCTTTGGGACCTCCAGGACAACATCAGCAGACCGGGGTGGGAAATGAGGTTGGAAATCCCCCACTGGCTATTTAGGGCAGACCACCTGCATAAAGAAGAGTATACACAATGGCGCGTAAGGATGCCGAGGATGCGCCAAGCGTGGTCATAGGTACCATTTCTCTCTGTGATCATGCTGCCTATGCGTTATTTGATCCCGGAGTAACCCATTCGTTTATTTCAGAACAGTTTGTTAGATTGGTTGGTCTTGAGCCTGTATTACTTGAAAGCATGTTATGTGTGACAATCCCATTACATGATAGGGTGTTAGTATCATTGGGGTGCTTGGATTGTAAAATTGTGATTAAGAATATAGAGGAAAGGATCGATTTGGCTGTGTTAGCCATATATGACTTCGATGTGATCATTGGTATGGAGTGGCTGACTAAACAGAAAGCCGTTATGGATTGCGGCCATAGGACGATCCAATTCAATCCGATTGGACATCCTAGGTTTGAATTTTAGGGAAACCGAGGAGGAGCCTCGATCCCTTGGATCTCCTCAGTAGAGGCAACTGAGATGCTCGAGGAAGGTTGTGAGGGATACTTGGTTAATGTTAAGGATCCGACAGTGGTGGAACCTAAGTTGGAAGAAATCCCCGTAGTGTGCAATTTTCCCGAGGTTTTTCCTCAGGAATTGCCGGGCTTACCGCCAGAACGGGAAGTGGAATTCATAATAGAATTGGCCCCAAGTACTGAGTCGATTTCTAAGGCCCCATATCGATGTCCCTATCGGTGTTGAAGGAACTGAAAGTCCAGATGCACGAATTATTAGATAAAGGGTTTATTCGTCCTAGTGCGTCTCCATGGGGAGCGCCAGTCCTGTTTGTGAGGAAAAAGGATGGGATGTTGAGATTATGTATAGACTATCGGCAGTTGAACCAGGTGACTATAAAGAATAAGTATCCACTACCAAGAATTGACGACTTGTTCGATCAATTGCAAGGAGCGTCAGTGTTCTCTAAGATTGATCTACGGTCTGGGTATCATCAATTGAGAATTCGGAAGGAGGATATACCCAAGACTGCATTTAGGACGAGGTATGGGCATTATGAGTTTACAGTCATGCCATTCGGTTTGACGAATGCCCCTGCAGCTTTCATGGATCTGATGAATAGAGTTTTGAAGGAATTCCTGGGCCAGTTCGTCATTGTGTTCATTGATGATATTTTGGTATACTCGAAGAGTCCAGAAGAACATGAAGTGCATTTGACTGAAGTATTATGGATGTTGAGGGAGCACGCGCTTTATACGAAATTCAACAAATGCGAGTTCTGGCTTAGCAAGGTAGCATTCCTTGGACATATTGTATCGGGAGAAGGAATATCTGTGGATCCTGCTAAGATTGAGGCAGTACTTAAGTGGCCTAGACCGACATCAGTGACGGAAATCAGGAGTTTCTTAGGATTGGCTGGCTATTATCGACGTTTTGTGGAAGGATTCTCATCGATGGCCATGTCACTAACGCGATTACTGAAAAAGGAGGCTAAGTTTGAATGGGATGACAAATGCGAACGAAGCTTTCAGGAACTTAAGCATAGACTGACAACAGCTGCAGTCTTAACTATTCCATCTGGACCTGGTGGATTTGAGGTCTATAGTGATGCTTCACTCAGAGGACTCGGTTGTGTACTGATGCAGCACGAGAAAGTAGTTGCGTATGCATCACGTCAGTTAAGACCACACGAGTTGAACTATCCGACGCATGACCTAGAGTTGGCTGCCATTGTTTTTGCACTTAAAATCTGGAGACATTATCTATGCGGGGTAAAGTTTCAGATATATACGGATCACCAGAGCCTCAAATACTTGTTTTCACAGAAAGAGCTGAATATGAGGCAGCGTAGATGGATGGAACTTCTGGAAGATTATGATTGCGACATCATGTATCACTCTGGAAAAGCGAACCGAGTAGCGGATGCACTAAGTCGCAAATCGAGTATGGCACACATGATGATCAAAGAGTGGATATTGCTGGTAAGACTTCGAGACTCAAAATTTAAATTTGAATTAAGCTATGTGTCAAATCTGCTGGCTACCTTGAGAATCGAGCTGAAGATTCAGACCAAGATTAAGGCTCTGCAGTCCACAGATAAGGAGATTCAGAAAATCGTGGAAATGGATGCCACTACAAGGAAGCCAGATTTTCAAGTATTAGAGGATGGAATCTTGAAATTTAGAGGACGATAGTGTGTACCTGATGATACTGAGCTTAGGGAAGAAATACTAAGAGAAGCTCATTGCAGCAATTACAGTATACACCCTGGCAGCACGAAAATGTACCAGAATATACGGCAACATTATTGATGGAACAGAATGAAGACGGATGTGGCCAAGTATGTGGCTAAGTATTTGACATGTCAGCAGGTAAAGGCACAACACTGTAAACCTGAAGGACTACTGCGACCGTTGGAAATTCCCGAGTGGAAATGGGAACATATCACCATGGATTTCGTAATCGGATTACCGCGAAGCCAGAGAGGGCATAATTCCATTTGGGTGATTATGGATCGGCTTACAAAGTCGGCACATTTCTTAGCAGTAGTACGAAAGGATTTTGAGCTAGAACGGTACGCAGAACTGTACGTGAGACAAATCGTTAGATTGTATGGAGTGCCGGTAACAATTACATCAGATCGTGACCCGAGGTTTACGGCACTGGAAAAGCCTGCAGACGGCCTTGGGAACAAAGGTACAGTTTAGTACAGCTTACCATCCTCAAACTGACAGTCAGTCGAAAAGGACAATCCAGACCCTCGAGGACATGTTAAGGGCTTGTGTATTGGACTTCCATGGTAAATGGGAAGAACAATTGCATTTGGTGGAGTTTACGTATAATAACAGTTATCAGCAGAGTATCCAAATGGCCCCATTTGAAGCCTTGTATGGCAGGGTATGCAGAACTCTAGTATGCTGGGACGAGGTAGGCGAACGAAGTATCACTGGCCCAGAACTGATACAGCAGACAGTGGAAGCTGTCGAGATTATTCAGGAAAGACTAAAGACAACCCAAAGTTGACAAAAGAGCTATGCCGATCGGAGACGACGACCTTTGAAATTTCAAGTTGGAGATCATGTTTTCCTCAAGGTGTCGCCTATGAAAGGGTTATCATGATTCGACAAGAAAGGAAAGCTAAGTCCGAGGTTTGTAGGACCGTTCGAGATTTTGAAAAGGATTGGCGATATGGCGTATAGGCTTGCCCTGCCACCTAACTTGTCCTAGGTACACAATATTTTCCACGTGTCGATGTTGAGAAAGTATAAGCCAGATCGACACACATTCTAAGATATGAAGAAATAGACGTGGAGGATAGGGTGTAGTACGTGGAGAGACCAATCAGAATTGAAGATTGGAAGGATCGAGTACTGCGGAATAAGACAATCCCAATGGTCAAAGTAGTTTAGGAACACCACAGGACGGAAGGCACTACATGGGAAAGCGAGGAGGCCATGCGACGTCAACACCCTAGTTGTTCAAGGAACAAGTCTAGAGTACAAATTTCGAGGAAGAAATTTTTGTAAGGGGGGAAGAGTTGTAACATCCTAAATTTTCAACCGTTATCGGGACCAATAAAGTGTACATTAATTCTCGTTTGATTTTAGTAAGTCTCGTCCGGACTTGATCAATCACGAGATACTAACCAAATGGAAAAGGCTAAACAGGAATAGGTACGTGGACCGAAGACCCGATCGCGATTGAACGCCGATTTCGACGAATGTCGAGAGAATATTTTGAACCAATATGGGCCGATCTTAGGAAAAAGACGAAATGATATAGTCGGTAAAGTACAATCGGATCGCGGGTGATTCCGCATGACCGAAAGTACACCTTGACAAATGAATCCCGATTTTAATCCAAATGATCGCGACCCTGGTGCTAGTGATAGTTCCTCTCGTTCTCTCGAAACTCGAGGCCATCATGACTCGGACAATCCTAGGCCGATACGCGTAACACCTAAACAACCGCCCGTTAGTGAGAGGCCTTAAGACTTCAAAACGAGTTATTTTGATCGCGATATTGAGCCCGAACTTCGATATCAAAATTTCAAGGGTAATTACGACTATTTTACAAGACGGACGACATTTTATAGTGGCCAAATAAGTTTGGGACAAGAATGGCTGGAAATAGAAATTTCGACAGAAATTGGGAAAAATTACAATTTTGCCCCTAGGGACCTTGATGTCCATTTTTTAGGCTCAAACGAATTTATTTTTTGGAATCGATGTCATTTTGGGACAACCATGCACGTTTGGAGTGCATACGGTCAAAAATTAAAATTTCGACCCCAGAATGAAAAATTACGATTTTACCCCTCCAAACTTTTGGATCGATTTTCGAGGGCTTAAAGGATGAATTTTAAGGATCCGACACCCGAATTATGTCTACCGTGAATATATAGGACCGGTATGAACAAAAATTAAAATTTCGATTCGAGATCGGAAAATTACGAAAATGCCCCTAGGCCATTTTTAATTAATTCCGAAAATTGGATTAAATTTTTGGGGTTAACCAAGGTTGGTTAGGGATAACCAGGTCCGGTCAGCCTTGGGTTAGTGGCAAATGACCATTTAGCCCTTGCATAATTGGATTAGATTAAATCCTAGCCCTTGGATCAATGGCAAAATTGTCCAAATGGCCAAGATTTTGACACTTGGATTCCACCCACACTTTGTTGACCTGTTTGACCAGACTATATCTCTCTCTCTCTCTCTCTCTCTCTCGTGAAGCTCATTTCAGCCATTTCCCCCGAAAACTTCTTCCTTTTCCTCTGTTTTCTATTTTGCCGTGACCCATTCTGTCCATACTGTTACTGTTCATGCCGGAATAGTACCAACCAGAGCTGCCCCCGCCGAGCCAGCACCACTAGCAGCTAGTTTCGCCCAAGAGTAGCCACCATCAGCCCCGGTTTCAGCCTAAATAGAAGAAAAACAGCAGCAAATCGCCTTCGCCGATGTCGCCGTGGACAGCCGGCTTGCACCCGGAATGCCACCGTCGATCCTTACCATTCGTCGGTGATCGACCGCCCGTTCTCGTCGTCCCGAATCGTTAATAGGCGAGTATAAACCCCGAAACCCTTAATTAGTCTAATTGTGTTTCTTAGGGGGTAATTAGGGGTTAATTAAACTCATTTAGGACATAATGATGTTCATTTGAGTGTAGGATGATTAGGATAGGTCATTAGGTCTTAATGAGGTTGTTTGGGTGTGGTTTAATGGCCAAATGAAGCCTTGTTCTGGTACTGTTCACAAAGTGCCAAAAATGTGCAATTTTGTCTAAGTTTTGTACTAATTAAATTCAATGATTCAAGGCTTGGAATTAGATAATTCAAGTGTTAATTAGGCTCATTTGAGGCGTAATTATGTATATTTGATGGTTGGATGATTAGGATAAGTGATTAGGCCCTAATGAGTTGGTTTAAAGGTAGATCAGTGCCTAAATGTTAATTTTTCCTGGTACTGTTCATGGGGCACCGAATTTGTGTAAATTTGTCTAAGTGTGGCACTAGTTAGATTCAATGGTAAGTGACCTTGGTTAGTCATTATAGGGATTAATTAAGCTTATTTGAGGCTTAATTATATATATTTGATGTTTGGGTGATTATAGTATTTGATTAAGGCTTAATGGATTTGTTTAAAGGGGGTTTAGTGCATATGTGAAATTCGGTTCTGGTACTGTTCACCAAAACCGAATTGTACTTTTTGGCTCAAATGGGGATTTAAATGGTTCTTTGACTATGTTTTGAGTTTGGATATTCTTGAGGGTCGATTGGGACTTGAATAAACCTTATTGAATAACCCTATGAGTGCAAGATCAATTAGCCCAAGGCGGGCCTTATGCGTATTAGATTGAATTGTGTAATGAATGCGCGGAATGAACTTGGAATTGATTGGATTAGAACGAAAATGCTTGGGTATGCCAAGAATGATAAGAATATGTCTAATTTGAGCATGGTTATGCTTGGTATTTTAACATTGATAATTAACTTTAAACTCCCGTGCATGTGGTTTACAAAAGTACGCTGTGGTATCACCGAAATTGGGTGCTTAATGTACATGTTTGAATTTTATCAAATGTTGGCTTTCGGATCTAGCCTACGGGTCGTTCTAATCACTTGTGACCTTCAGGTCAGGGCCTACGGATCGTTCTAATCACTTATGACCTTCGGGTCAGGGCTTATGGGTCGATTTATCAACTGTTGGCCTTCTGGTCGTGCCTACAGGTCGTTATAGTCAATTGTGGCCTTCGGGTGGGGCCTAGGGATCGTTATATTCAATTGTAGGCCTTCGGGTGGTATAATTGCACTTGAGTTATAGTGACGTCAAATGCCTAACCTGCAGGGCTATGAGACATTATATTGGGTTGTGAGCTCGGGTGAATTAATGTTGTATTATTGGTTCATATTTTGATGCGTTTTATTTACCTTTTGGAGGTGTACATTAGCCTAGTTTAGGATTAGTGGTTTGTACTTACTGAGATTTCTCACGGTTATGGTAAAACCGAAACATTCAGATCCCCAGCCATGAATTTTGAGGCCGAGGAGCAGGACCCCGAGCCCGAGACAGAATCTAAGGCTATGAGTTTAGAGGAGTCTGAGGGTTAGGAGGACTTTTCCACGGAGTAGTCAGAGTCATTTGATCCAGACTGGGAGCCTTAGATTAGGTCTCAGTGTTAGGAGTAGAGGCCAATCCCTTTTTGACTGTAATCTCTAGTGATTAGTCAATCCTCCTAGGCCACCGATCCCTTTTTGTACTTGTGGCCCTTTTGTTGTATCTCTGGTTTTAATGAATGTATATATTGTTTTAATCATTTGTATGTTGTTGTTCGTTGCTATTCATGATTGCTTTTAAATTGTCTGGGTGTATATATATCTTATATATACGTCGTTTCTGCATGTGGCGTGTTTTCTCTGATTTGCGTTTTCGGGTTGGTGACGTAACCTGGGAGCGTCGCATCTTATTTCGACCTATACGCGGATGTTCATGCTTCGTAGGGTACGGGGCATGACAGCTGGCCACCAGCCGAACCTCGATCAAGGCTCGTCAAGCCCAAACATAGGTCGAGGCTTGGCCGACTGACCGAGGCTAAACCTTAGGCTCCCTTGGCCTTTGATGACCCCTACAAGGCCATCCCCGAAGACCACAGCCCACCGAATGTCCCCTGCACAGCCAGCCGAGGTTTGAGAATAACAAGTCTCCCTTGGGCATTTCGTCGAACCCCTGACTTGTACAACCTAAACAAAGGAATTCCGATCTGTCTCGAGGTGGTGGCCTGCTCCGGTGACCGTGACTCACCTTTGACGTCAACGTATGAACTGTGAGTAAGGACGATATGGGTTGGGATTCGCACAAAATGACTAACGCAAGTCCCAGCCAGCCTGCACATAAAAATAGGGTAAAACAGGGGAACTCGAGGCAAAGAAAGCTCACCAATCGGGATTGCTTCCGAGGGGTCACCGATTGATCTGCTGGCAACGACGAGGCTGGCTGGCTTCCTCTTTCTGCCCTACAAACACTTAGTTCACTATTCTTTCTCGGTTTCTCTCTAAATCTCTCCAAATCTCTCTATTCCCCCTTCGCTTTGTTTTCCAACCGCCACTTCTCTCTCCTCTTTGCCGGCCTATATAGCTGCCGGCAGCCACTTGCTTCTACCCTAGAAATCCTCTCCATTAAGTGCTCTTCAATGCTCTTTGCTCCATTGACTTTGGTGGCCAACTTTGTGCCATGGCGCGGCTTCTCCAAGTTGTCCCAAGCGGCGGCCAATGGCAGCTGCAAGGGAGGAAGGAGGAGAGAGGGAGGAAGGTTGGGCCCTGGGGGAAGAAGGAAGCGGGTTAGGCCAGGCCCAGCTCGCGCGTGAGGAAGTGAAGAAAGGAGAGGGTTGAGTCGGGACCAACCCAACCCGGCCCAATCTAATTTTTTTTAATAATAATTTTTTGATTTTTTTGAATTAATCAAAAGAAGAAAATGCATTTTAATAATGAAAAATGCACCTAATGTCTATATGCAATGTAATTAAATAAAAATATTTTTTGTTTTAGGAGATTAAAGAAAATTAACTCTTAAATTTTGCGTAATTAATTTTTGGCCAAATTAAATTAAAAATAGATATCAACAACATCTTACTAAAGATTAGACGTATCATGAGAGGACAAAGCACATCAATGTGCTATATCATTTTATTCGAAACATTCTTGCTGATGGCAATATTAAGGTCTTGAAGATTGGTATAGACAATAATCCAGCTAATATGTTGACGAAGCCTTTGCCTATTGCTAAATTCAAGTATTGCTTGGATTTGGTTAATGTTTGCTGCAACTGAGTTTTACTTTAGTGGGAGGAGAAGATTGTTTATTGCTAATATAGAACTTAAGCCAAGGTGGAGATTTGTTGAGTATGTCTTAAATTCTTTATAAGTTTGGGCCAACTTTAAGGCTTGGAGGCAATATAAATATGGGGCAAAAGAACACTACAAGTGCCGTAAGTTGTGTACGGCACTTACTTTGATGCCATAAGTATTTTTTGGATCACTTTAGTGCTAAAATTTTTGAAAAAGATCACTTAAGTGCTAAAATTTTTTTAAAATGATCACTTAAGTGCTAACTTCGATGTCGTACATAATTTTTGCCAGAAATCCAACGTGGCATGTTTTTATTAATTTTTGAAGCGGACGTGGCTCGTCAAAGATTGGCATTTAAGCGATTGTTTTTCAAAAATTTTAGCATTTAAACGATCATTTTTCAAAAATTTTAGCACTTGAGTGATCGTTTTTCAAAAATTTTAGCACTTAAGTGATCCAAAAAAAACTTTTGACACTTAAGTGTTCGTTTTCCTCCAATTTGGCACTTAAGTGAGTCGGCAAAAATTTTTGGCACTAAAGTGAGCGCTGTACATAACTTATGGCACTTATAGTGCCTTTTTGCCATAAATATTGGTTTTTTTTAAGTTATTAGGTTAAGAAGTGGAGACAGAAAGAGGTTTTAGCTTTTGAGCCACCTTTTGTAATCCTCAATATTCTATAGTAGATTTTGCTTCTCCTCAAGGGTTTTCCACGTAAATTTTGGTGTTCTTTATTCTTCTCGATTTTATTTTCGTTATTGTTTTCACATCAGTCGTAACAAGTTCCAATGTAATTAGTAGTGTATCTGTTATCTACTAATAATATATGTTGTTTGTATTACTCATCTTCTAGCATGTCGACATACACTTCATTACAATTTTCGGGAAAGGTTTTAATTTAGAGATACCTTAGATTTTGTAGCATGGATAGCATGGATAGATTCACTTGCAGATATTCATTTCTTCAAAGTTTGAGTTGGAAAATTTATCGGCAGAAATGATTTTAATCTGTTACCACATTAAGATGCGTGTGCTATTAAAAACAGAATTTGAATTTAGCCTTGGAGGAAGATAATAAGTTTTTCCAAATTATGAATTTAACATTGGAATCTAAAGCGAGGAACGAGTCCCTTATATTTTATCATTGTAAAAAGAAGGGCACATTACGACGAATTTCCCTAAGCTAAAGAAAGTGGGAAAGATCGAAGAGTGATGTAAATGTCGCAAAAGCCAGCGGAGAGGAGTCAGACTGTTTTTTGTGTCTGTCAATTCGATTGGAAACAAGTAGATCATAGAGTATGAACGCACATAATACATGACATCATATAGAAAGTGATTTTCAAATTATTAGTCTATTGAGGGTTATGGCAAATAATACGTGAAGGGGAAGAGGACATGCTGTGTCTACAGCCTTCAGGGATAGATGGTTACAAGCTCAGCTGCTACAATTTCATCCAAGTTGTCATAGCCAGATCACACAAGGTTATGGCACATGCAACTTGGAGACGTCTAAGAGAGAAATGAATTTTCTGAGCGAGCGGGGTCTTCTGTGAGAGTAAAATATCGGAATGCTGGACTTTTGTGAACATTGCGTGATGGCCAAGCAACACAAAGTGTAGTTCAGCATAGCAGTTCACAAAACCAAGGATACGATGGACTACATCCATTCGGACCTGTAGCGGCCTTCTCAGGTACGATCTAAAGAAGGTATTGAGTATGCTAACCTCTATAAATTCCTTCAGTCTGGAAGTCTAGGTTCATCTTCTGAAGCACGAGAATGAGGCTTTTATCTGTTTTAAGTACTTTAAGCTCTTGACAAAAGATCAAACGGTTAAGGAAATGAAGAGGCTTAGAACATTCAACAAGTTAGAGTTCCATTTAAATAAGTTTGATGAGTTATTCAGAGAAAACGTAATTGACAAGCATCACACTGTGCTTAGAACACCACAACAAAATGGAGTTGCATAACAGTCAATAGGATTTTGCTTGAGAGAACGTAACATTTACTCTCTAATGCTTGTTTATCGCAAGATTTTTGGGCTCAGGCTGTGAACTTGGCATGTCACTTGATTTACAAATTTCCAACATCTTCTATCGAGTTCCGAATTTTAGAGGAAGTGTGGACTGGTCAATCTACTAATTACTCAAGCATGCGACTGTTTGGATGTCCTGTATATGTTAGGGATGGTAAGTCGGAGCTAAGGGTGAAGAAGTGCATTCCTTGGCTATGCATGAAGTTGAAAGGTAGGTTATGGTATCCAAATCTTGAATCATCAAATTCATCATCAGAGAGATGTGACCTTTTACGAATCGGCAATGCTACATAAAGTAAGGAAACTCAAGCAGTACAGACTAATCATGGTGTCGAGAGACATGTGAAACTTGAGGTCGAGGCTCGATGTGTAACACACACAAGTAGTGATGACATCGAGCCCAGTGCCAATGAGGGCACAAGTCAACCTGGAGTAGAGGACGATATTGGCGGTGAGATCAAGCTCATAGAGATGTTGTATTCCATATTGACAGGCAAAGAGTGCAGAGAGATCAGAGAACCACAAAGGTATGGTTATACCGAGGACCCACTCTAATATCCAGAGGTGGTGTCAGGTGTAAAGGTTCAATAGTGGATTGGTGCTATGAGAAAGAAGATGGAGTTACTTCAGCATAATCAAACAGAGCAATTGCTAGTACCTCCAAAGGAAGAGAAGATAGTAGGATGCAAGTGGGTCTCCAAGAAGAAGCATGACAATTCCGATGTAAAGGCAATCGGATATAAAGCACATACAGTAGCAAGGGGGTTCACACAGCCAAAGGGTATTGACTACCATGAAATATTTTAAATTGTGGTCAAACATTGCTCGATCAGGGTGTGGTCATTATTCATTCGGTGGGCAACTTGGAGTAGGAACAACTAAATGTTAAGACAACTTTTCAACGCAAAGTGCTAGAGGAGCAGCTATACATTCGGCAACTAGGTTTTGTCATCTCAAGTCATGAAGGCAAGGTATGCTTGCTCAAACGATCTCTCTATGGCCTAAGCAATCTCCTAGGCAAATGTACAAATGGTTTGAGTCCTTTATGACTATTGAGCAATATAGCAAGAGTACCCATAATAAATGCATGTATTATAGGAGATTAGAGGATGGTAGCTACATTTATTTATTGTTGAATATCGATGATATGTTGATGGAAGCTAAGAGCATGTTTGATATTGATATGTCAAAACTGCAATTGAATAGTGAGTTCAAGATGAAAGACTTAGGTGATTAGGATCAGGATACTCAGTATGAAGATCAAGCAATATATTGCGCATGTTATTAGTGTTCTGAATAGGTATAAGAGTAATCCCATATAGAAACGCTAGAAAGCTGTGGAATGGATTTTGAGGTTTCTGAGGGCAATAGACATCAGTTTGACTTTGGGAAGAGACGGGCTTCTAGAGGTGTAATAGGTTATGTGAATTCAAATTTTTACCAGTTACTTGGATGGATAGAGGTTTGACAAGTTATCAGTCCAGCTTTGCGGGTTGTGCCGTTAGTTAGGAAGCACAATTAAAATTGGCAGTTGCTTTGTTAACAACGAAAACTGAATATATGGTGTCAATCGAGGCAATCAAGGATGCTATTTGAATTAGAGATATGCCTAGTGATTTGGGATTGCTATAGGAGAAGATTATTGTATATTGTGACAATCAGAGTGAATGTATTCGACTAAAAATTGGATGTCTCAGCAGTTGAGGGAACACATTGATATCCGGTGCCCTTTATTAGTGATACTGTGTGACAAGGAACCGCCTCCGTTGAGAATGTGCACCCGATAGATAATTCAACGGATATGTTGACAAGCCAATCCCATTGACCAAGTTCTACTACCGTTCGGACATGGCCAGCGTCTGCTGCAGGTGAGGAACCCAGAGGGCTCGAGAGAGAGAACAAGAATGATGTGGATGAAATGGGACTTCTCGCAAAGGTGGAAACTTGCTGATTATGTCTCAAAGTTAATCTCAATTGATTCAAAATCCGACTCAAAGTTAATCTCGCCCATATTAGGAGAGTTTGAATTATATTCTTGCCAACATGATCGTGGATGATGCAAAAAAAAGGAATATTATTTTCTTACAATAGTTTATCCTTATTGAAGTAAAATTTCGTCAAAGGAGGGCTCATAATTTTGCATAAAAATATTATGTTATTGAGTTTGGTCCCTAGTGTATAGTGAGTGCGCTTAATATATATACAATATATGTAAAATTTGTGAGAGAAACAAAGAGTATTGAGAGACGTCATCCAAGAAAGTTGAGTGTAAGAAAACTCCTTATAGTGATTGATTCTTGTGGAGTTGGGTTTCATCTAAGATTAGGTAACACTTATGAGTAAGTGTGATTGATTAATTGAAATATCATCTTTACCGATTGTAGTGGAACCATCTCACCACTCTCTCTTGGTGGAGTAAACACACCGCCAAACCTCATAAATCTATTATGTTCGAGTTTTATTTATAAAATTTATTTCTTACTAAAATTTTTTGATTATTATGTTTCCATATTAGTTGTGACTCCATGAATGCTTGAATTATCTTCTTCCAGCATGAGGTGTTCTTTTTAAAGAGTTAATACTGCGAAAAACCCCAATCCGGTAGGCACGGGGAAAATTACCAAAAAAGTCTTAAACCTTTTGCAATTGTGCCAATTCAGTCTTAAACCTTTTTTTTTTTTGCCAATTCAGTCCTAAACCTTTTACAAATAAGCTAATTCGGTCCATTTAGCCGGGCCGGCACTGACGTGACCGCCGGCCGGCTGACGTGGCGCCGGCCGAAGTCCACGTGATAATATTTTAATATTTTTGTTTTTTTTCCTTTTTTTTTTCCTTCTCCCCCCTGGCCTGTCCGGCCAAGGGGGAGCCTCTCCCGGCAAGGGCCCAGCTCCGGCGAGGCGATACGCCAGAATTTATAAACAGCCGCCCGTTAGTGAGAGACCCTGAAATTGAAAGTTTAACAAGTTTTATTCACGATATTGGACTCGGATTTCGATGTCGATTTTCGAAGGTTTAAGAGACTATTTTTGGAAATCTGACGTCATATTATACTGGCCACGCACATTTGGGGCTAAACTAGCCAAAGATTGAAATTTTGACGGAAATTGGGGAAAATTATGATTTTGCCCCTATGGGTGCCGGCGTTAAATTCTGAGGCCGTTTGAGGTTATTTTTCGAGGCCGACGCCATTTTTGGGTGGCCACGCATACCGAGAGTCATTTTGGACAAAAAGTGGAATTTCGACAAAAATTAGAAAAATAATATTATTTTATTCCCGGAACTTCGCAGTCGATTTTCGAGGGCTTAAAAAGTGAATTTCGCGATTCCGACACCATATTATGTTGGCCACGCATATATGGAACGCGTATGTGCAAAAATTGGAATTTCGCCCCGGGACCGGAAAAATGACGATTTTGCCCCTAGGCTAATTTTTTGTTCGAAAATTTTGGAAAAAATTGGGATAATTATGGATAATTATCAGCTGTAAATTTTGAGGACTATTGACCCTTTTGTCCCTCTCTTTTTGGATAAGGATTAATAGGAGCCTTTTAATTAGGGGTATTTTGGTCAATATTGTCAAAGCTTGACACTTGGCACCCCTAATTATTTATTTTAATCAAGTTGGCTGACCTCTCTCTCTCCTCACTCACCCTCCCACGAGCCAGACCAGCTTTAGCAAATTTTTTTCTCATTTTTCCCCTTCTTCCTTTCCGTTTTACATTACATTTTGTACATTTATGTCCATTTCTTTGTTCATGAAAGCGATTACCGGTAGGAGCTCTTGGACATCCCGACCACCATCTCTCGCACCGCCTCAACCCTCTTCGCCCCTAAACAGCCATCCACAGCAGTCATTTCCAGCACTAAATAGAAAGTTCCAACCCTTGGTGCCGCCGTGGAACCTGCCCGCCGACCGCCGTGCCTCGCCGTCAACCCCCTTGGTCCCCCGCCTCAGCTCAGCCTTGGTTCAATCCATTTCCCTCTCCCTTTCCCTCTCTTTTTCTCTCTTTTTCTCTCATTTTTCTTATTCCCGTTCTGCAAACAGTGACGCCGGAGCTTCGCCGGAGCTCCGATCGTCGCGCCGTCACCACCCGGACGTCCGCATCTCCATACGTCGCCGTCCAGCCCAGTCCATACAGTGTCCGTACAATTTTACTGTTCACGTCTGTGCAATTTCACTGTTCATCGATCGTACGGACGTCGCCGCCGTGACCGCCGCCCCTCCGGCCACCGCCCGGCTCATTCATGCATAGTTCGATAAAGAATCATCGTTCATAGCATCGTTTCACCCGGTGACCGTTCATATCCGTATGCCGTTGCCGCTCGGGAATTCCGCCGTCGGTTGCACTGTTCGACAGTGATCGGCCGCCATTCCCCATCGTCGTGAACCTTGATTAGGTGAGTAAAATTCCTAAACCCGGATTAAGACTAATAGTGCGTTTTTCTGGACTGGTTTAGGTATTATCAGTACATTTTGGACTGGCTTAGACAGTGTCAGTGTGAATTTTAGATTGGGTTGAGAATTAACCGGTAGAAATTAGTGTCGGGAAATTATGATGAATTATTGAGGAATTATTGGGATGAGAAATTGAATTAATTGATCAATTTAGGAGCCCAATAGAAAATTACCGGATAAGTCCGGGTTGATTGGTTGTACGTACATTGTGCTTGGTTGTGATTGAATTTCATTGGTGCTCATGGTGCATTGCATTGCATAACATGGATACACATTATGTATGCCTAAAGTGTGGCATGTGGTGAAATTGTGCGAGAATGCGTGCTTGCCATGAGTGTATGATCACCTAAATTACCCTGAAGCATTATACGCTGGGTCCAGATAATAATGAATTGTGTGATCACCTAAGGACCTACGGTTCGTGACCTTCGGGTCGATACCGCCCCTCATGCACTTTGAAGCGGGGACGATGCCCGTACGTCCGGAAGGCGACCATCCTCATGCATTTTGAAGCAGGCTCTGGTTCGCAAGGAGAACAGTGTTGCGCCTCATGCACTTTGAAGCAGGCTAGAGACACTGGGCCAGATCGGTTGCTGCACCTCATGCACTTTGAAGTAGGCTAGACGCACCAGGCCGTGAAAAAAATTAATGACTCGAGTCGTAATAATAATAAATTGGGCAGTTTGCTAGTGTGCCAGTGTGGGCCAGTGGATCGGGAATTGCACGTGTCAAGTCTATGACATTTGCATACATGAACATACATAGACTGGCATGCGAGAATGTGAGAATCGGTGCATAAGCATGTGATTGGCATATATGTGAATATGAGTGCCATGTATGTACTGTGATTATTATATATCGAACTATCTAACCTGCAGGGTCTAATAATGATTTGGTTATTATTGATTGGTGATTTAAATATTTATTTTTCCGGTCAGGAGATTGCATGTTAGCCTAGCCTAGGTTTAGGGGTTAAACTCACTGAGATTCGTCTCATGGTTATGTAAACCGAAACAATTTCAGACCCCCAGCAGTAGGAGGCCGAGGTCACCACCTCTTTTTGGAATATCGTATTTTATCCAGCGGTCGTCGAGCATGCACCCCGGTGGAGACGGAGCAGAGTGGAGAAGTGGCTGTTTGGTTATTACCAGCTGTTGGTGTTTCCTTTTGGTTGTAGTGAATATTGTAAAAAGGTTTTCGTTGGTAATACCAGTGTATATAAAGTTTTGAGGTACTTGACTGCTATTTGGTTGTTCTACCTTGGTCTCATGTATTATATTGTACGGGTGTATATAATTAATTATATACGTTGCTTCCGCATGTGTTTGATCTCTGTATGGGCGTGGGTGAGAATCGGTGCATAAGCATGTGATTGGCATATATGTGAATATGAGTGCCATGTATGTACTGTGATTATTATATATCGAACTATCTAACCTGCAGGGTCTAATAATGATTTGGTTATTATTGATTGGTGATTTAAATATTTATTTTCCGGTCAGGAGATTGCATGTTAGCCTAGCCTAGGTTTAGGGGTTAAACTCACTGAGATTCGTCTCATGGTTATGTAAATTAAAACAATTTCAGACCCCAGCAGTAGGAGGCCGAGGTCACCACCTCTTTTTGGAATATCGTATTTTATCCAGCGGTCGTCGAGCATGCACCCCGGTGGAGACGGAGCAGAGTGGAGAAGTGGCTGTTTGGTTATTACCAGCTGTTGGTGTTTCCTTTTGGTTGTAGTGAATATTGTAAAAAGGTTTTCGTTGGTAATACCAGTGTATATAAAGTTTTGAGGTACTTGACTGCTATTTGGTTGTTCTACCTTGGTCTCATGTATTATATTATGCGGGTGTATATAATTAATTATATCGTTGCTTCCGCATGTGTTTGATCTCTGTATGGGCGTGGGTCGGCGACGCTTCCTAGGAGCGTTGCACTATAATCGACCATGACGAGATGTTGTGTTCCAGTGGGGTACGGGGCGTGACAACTTGTTTGGTAATTTTCCCGTAGGCACGTGATAAATTTATTCCAAACTAATTTTTTTACCACAAAAAACCTAAAACTGTTATCCTGTTACAAATTTACAAAAAACTAATTTTTTTATCACGAAAAATCCAAACCTGTACCCTTGTGATAAATTTACCCCAAACTAATTTTTTCACTACTAAAAATCCAAAACTTGTACATTTACGATAAATTTACCCTTTATTAAATTGGATTAATACCATGAAAAATCACAAACCAGTATACCTATAATAAACGGAGGGTAAAACCCCAAACTAATATACCATTCAATTGCCACGTGTCATCCAATTAGGAAATTTGATAATTTTTTTAACTAAAACTATCAAAGAGTAAAATTGTTACAGGTATACTAGTTTTGTGTTTTTCATGATATTAACCTTTTTTTTTTAAAATTCAACAAATGAGCCACATTAAATCACTATGTTAGTGTCCTAATACTTTATAGTTCACTCGCAACAACCAAGACAACTGGATCAAATTCCTAATCTGAATTAAAATACAATTAAAGGGAGGAGTTTGAATATTACAATCGATTGGTACGAAGTCCTTGACCGTTCAAAGTACCTTCCGCATCAGAAACCATGCATGCGGGATCACGGCAGTTAATAAATCTAGTCAGTTGTACAATTCAATATAAAACATATCTAGTAGGAGTGAGCATGATTCGGGTAGGCGGTTCTCACCCTAGAATCGGAAATTGCCCATTAAGGATTGGTTCCGAAAAATTGAAATCGAGAACTGTCCGTTGGTTTCATGAATCCACACGTGAACCAGACTGTCGGTCCGGTCCATTTCCAAGGTGGGTCCATGGTGTGACATCCCGAATTTCGGCCCATTTTTGGGATTTATAAAACGTGTAATTCATCAATGTGCTTATAGTAAACTCTCGCCCGGGAGCTAATCACTCCCGGTTATCGTTTTCAAATTTTGAGATTTCGCTAGAATCGCACTCGATCGAATTTGGCCGTTATTTAGACCCCGAACGTGATAGTCGATTTTCGGGAGTTTCAGGACGAAATAAATTGGACGGTGTCGATATTGTCGTGGCTAACATTGAGATTGTCAGGAATAGTGGAAAAGTAAATTTTCGACCGGGTACGAATTTGGACTAATAGACCTCCCTCGTTATAGTTTGACTTAATTGATTTAGCTTTTGTCCCTTATTATATTCAAGGTTTATTTTAAACCAGTAGATCGTTTTCGATTTTAAATTTGGGCCATCGGATCGCAATTAATATTTGAATGAAATTTATTTTTTTATTCCTCTCTCTCTCTCTTTTCTCTCTCTTCCTCTGTTGCATCGAGCCCTGACCGCACGTTTCCTTCCCGTGCGTCTGCCCCTCTCTCTCTCTCTCTCTCTCTCTCTCTCTCTCTCTCTTTTTCCCCCTTGCATGCACACGTCCATCATGCATGCACGCCCATCCGCCCTCCTTTGACACCCCACACTCTCTCTCTCTCTCTCTCTCTCTTTCTCTCTCTCTCCTCTTCCTTCTTTTTCTCTTTCTTCTTCCTTTTCTTCTTCTTCGGTCTTCTTCTTCTTCCTTTCCCCCGGCAGGCTTTGGTCCCTGCTGGTCACCAGCTCCGCCTGTTCGCCCGCTGGGCCAGCGGTGGCTCGTCGGACCAACCTCTGCCGCTCGTCGCCACAATGCGTCGACGGCGCCGCCTCCCTGTCGCCCGTCTCCGTCTCCGCCCTCTCTCTCCTCCCATCACCGTCCATCATGCTGCGCCCGGCCCGCCGTCGCCCCCCTTGACACCCCACACTCTCTCTCTCTCTCTCTCTCTCTCTCTTTCTCTCTCTCTCCCTCTTCCTTCTTTTTCTCTTTCTTCTTCCTTTTCTTCTTCTTAGGTCTTCTTCTTCTTCTTTCCCCGGCAGGCACAGCATGGTCTGCTCCTTGGTAGCAGCCAGGCCCGGCTGCCAAACCGTCGCTCGTCGGACCAACCTCGCGCTCGTCGCCACAGTCATGCGTCAGGCCGCCCGCCTCCCTCTGTCGCCCGTGACCCGTGACGCGTAGGCCACCCATCTTTGGCAGTGGCGGGCTCATTTCTTGGGCGATCCCATGGTCCGTGTGTTGATGATGGTAGGCCCTGTCAGCCAGGTCGGCCACCCGGGAGACTGTGGTGCCTCTTGGGACCCTTTCCCCCCATTTTCTCTCACAGGCCTTCCCACTGTTTGGGCTTCCCTCATTAACTCGGTATTAAATTTCTTTCTTCTCTGCCACTTGGTGGTTTCCCTGACCACCTCTGCCTGCACCTTCACCTAGCGCCCGCCCCTACCTCCGCCCACTCCCCTCCCAGCCACCCGTCCCACCCTTGCTACAGCGACCTTGCCAGCCACCCCATGTGAGTCTTTGCCTAGCTCGAGAAAGCTCAATCGTCGTCACCGTTGTCGTCGCCCGAACGTCCCGAGCCGTGCCCGAGCTCGCCAAGCCCACTGTCCAACCTCCCTCGTCACGTGTCCGGCTTCATTTCAAGCGTAGGACACCAAGTGAGTTTGACCTTAAACCCTAATTAGGCTAAATTGCATTTCTAGACGGATTTTAGGGGTTAATTAGGGTAATTTGAGAGTTAAATTGTGGAGGTAATTAGGGGCTATTATTGTGGTTGATTTGATGGATTAGTATGATGAATTCGTCAAGGTTTAGCGGCCCATATAGTGCTGTGACGTGGGGAAGCGTAGGTGCCAAGATTCGGACGAAATGGTGGACTTAGTGAATGAAATTGATAGATTGGGTAGTGGCTATTTTGGTGGCTGATTAGAATGACATTTGGAGAGCATAATGGAGCATTTTGGGGATAATTGTTAGTCTAGAAATTGCGGTATAGTGGCTGCCCACGACGGGACCTAATTTGGGCGCGGCGCAATCAATTTGAGGTTTAACTGTGTAATTACCGGGAATGATCGCAGGGTGCAATTGACAGGCTAATTGAGTCTTGTTTGTGATTAATTTGATGATGCCATGTCGCTTGTCTAGCAGAACTAGGAATGGATTAGCCTGGTGGGCCTCGAATGCGCGAATTCTTATTGAACTAGTTGTGTGATTATGCTTGTGAAATGTGCACCGTGCGCGAATGCTTGAATTGATTCTATAGTTGTACTAATATGTGGTTGGGTGTAATGAATTGTGGTCTAAGCATATTGCGTAACGAATTGAACAAGTGGTGTAGCGATATTAAATGCTCCTTGTGAAATGTGTGGGTGCATAAGTGTGAACGTTATAGCTCTGAATGTGTATCACGAGCATTGGCATGGCATATGCATTTACAAGTGTGCCCGAGTGACATGTGCATTGTGATCACCTAAAATGCCCTGATGCGTTTTACGCGGGGTTCAGATAAAAATTGATGCCTGTGAATGTGTGATCACAATAAACCCTGATGCATGTTACGCGGGGTAGTGAACCCGTCCTGAGGCGCGTTACGCGGGACGATGCCCAGTTTACCGGAAGATGACCAACCTAAGGCGTTTTACGCTGGTAATGTGTCGTGAGCCTGATGCGTTTTATGCGAGTTAGACCTAATGCGTTTAACGCGGGTCGGAGGAGAAATTGATAAATGGCAAGTGTGCTAGAGTGCAAGCATGCGAAAATGCATTGATGAGGCGTGAGCACGCGTATGAGCACGAGCACAAGCATGACATGCGTTGTGACCAAATGATGTGTACATGTGCTGCGACTGGGTCCTATGTTTTATTCTTGAACTGTAAGTGCCTAACCTGCAGGGTAAGGTGAGTATTGGACTTGGGCCCGAGGGCCTAAGTCAATTATGATTTGCTTGGTGTGTTGATTAGTACTCGTCAGGAGGTGCATGTTAGCTTAGTTTAGGTTTAGGGAATTACTTACTGAGATTATTCTTATTGTTGTCTAAATCACATTTTTAGGCCCCCAGCCTTGAGGATGGCAGGCGTACCGACATGTTTTGGGAGGAGCCCCGACTAATTGTAGTGCTTGACCGCCGAGTCGCGTGTCCCCCATTTTGACGTTAGTGGCTGTTGAATTGCTTTTGATTTTTGATGATCGGGTTGTATATGAATATTGTGTATGGTTTTCCAGTATTAGTGCAAGTATTTGTTCTGCATTCGTTGTTGTCCGTTTCTGTGGCTATCCTTGGTTATGTGTATAATATTGTACCGGTGATTTTAATTACTTCCGCATGTGCTTGAAATCTCTGCATTGGGTCTTGGGTCAGCGACACTTCCTGGGATGTCGCACACGAATCAACCATGGCAGGGATGCTCGCGCACCGTAGGGTTCGAGGTGTGACACATGGAACCGATCTCACTAGCTAAGGATGGAGATGGAAATATAGTGATGGAGACGGCGATGGAGAGTCGGAGATGGTGAGGTAAGCATCGACCGAAAAGAGTGATAGAGTGAAAGTGAGAGTAAACGTGAGACAAAAGCAAAAAAAGGTGTTTCTTGACTTAATGTGAAGCTATGAACGTTGAGTAAGTTAGGTTTATTTTAGGGATTTAGGATTTTTTTATTAAAAATGTTAAAAATTAAATAAAAATATTATATTACCGATCCAATCCGGTGGGCGGGCAAGCGATTCTACACCTAGAATTGGGAACTAGACCAGTACCCACTGGTTCCAAAAAATTAGAACTAGGGATTGAACCAACTCTCTTAGGAACCACCGGTTCCGAGCAGTCGTGGGCACTCTGAGCGATTCTCCATTCTTTTGTACACCCCTAATAACTAGCTCTGATAATCTCAATATAAGGCGCGTGCACTAAAAGAAATTTGAGCCATTCTTTGTTCCTAGTGTGAAGATGGACATGAAAAATAAAGAAACCAGAAGGAGAGGAAAAAGAAAGTGAAAGTGTCCTTTTGACAAAGGGAAGAACGGAGGGAGAAAATGCAATTACTAATTAGAATAAGTTTTGAAAATGACAAGTCATCCTCCAAATAATGAGTAGAGACTAACAATTTGTGCCTTGTCGAAATAAGAAAATAATACTGCATTTGGATGGAGCGTAATCGTAGACGCTTCCAACAAAAGTCAAATGATGCCCTTATCATTTTGGCTAAAGTTCGCAAACTTGTTAGAGGGCGAACTTCACATTACAAATCTTTTAGATCGTCCCAAACAAATGAAACTTTAGCTACTATATGGAGACTCCCCCACTCCATTTTTTTGCAATCTTAGTTCTATTTGTATTGCTAGGGAATGCCCCTAATCTCCTATACGTCATCTTATAAATACTACTTACATTTACACCAAAAAAAAAAAAGAAAATAATACGATCATGTCTAATTCAAATAGGACACGTTTAATACACATATTGAATTGTCTTGATTCGTGTTGAAACAAATTATCAATTAACATGTCAATTCGTGTCTAAACGGGTTAAGCAGGTTAATTCACATGAGGCATGATTTTAATAATGTCATAATTTATGTCAAGCTCAAATCTATTTAATTGCGTGTCTTGCCATATTGTGCAAAGTATTGTGCAAATAAATCATATCGAGAATCATGAGCCTAATGATGATCCAATGCAAATGTCACAAGGGAGCCCAAAAATTTCTTCCCCCCTTTTTTGTCTTCCCTCATTTTTTCCTTTTCCATTAAAAGGTGTGTAAGTGTTGCTTTGTCAACTTAGTCCACCTGTGGATATAGTGAGGATGACGTTAAGAATTAAAAGCTTCATATATGTATTGAGATCTACCTACGCATATTTTCCTTTTTGTAGGTTAGTTATAATTGGAGTAAATTACCTAGACACTCTGCATATTATACCCAACAACCATCTATACTTGTGTTGTTGGTTTTAGTCCATGTAAACAAATGGGTGAATTTAGTCTCTCCGACCAATACTTGCTAACGTTCTTATTGAGTTTCGATGATTAACAATTAGGTATTTCTTTTAAATAAACATAAACCGAGACTAAGACAAAAATTTATAGGAGAATAAATGCTTATGCAAATGTCTTGTTTATCATCACATTATGAAGTAGTCCATGGGGAACTTCTGATGTGGATTTTTCTCTTCATTTTTATTGGTATGTATATGACTTAGGGAAAGTTTAATTGCGTGTACCAATTATGCATTCCAATTCAATTTTGGGTGGTTGATTTTGATTTGAGAAAAGAATTGCCTAAAGGAGCACGTATAATTTGTTTGGAAGCATAGTCCAAAACAAAATCTTTCACAAGCTAGTCAACGAAATGGAAATTGTGTTGCTATTAGGTATTACTTTGGATCGCGACCCTAGACACGAAGCTATCGTGTGAATGCTTACTTTTTACGATCTGTCGTTCTCAATCTCAAGATCAGCTACTCCTATAAACTGCAAGAGCCCAGTTTCTTAGATTAGGGCATACTGCAACCTCTCTTCTTGTTCTTCTTCTTCTTCTTGAGGAAGACATGGAGTCCCCTAAAAAGGCTAACAAGATCAGCGAAGTGGTTCGACTATGGCAGCTCCTCAAG
Source organism: Syzygium grande (assembly GCA_024733475.1). Classification (NCBI taxonomy): domain Eukaryota; kingdom Viridiplantae; phylum Streptophyta; class Magnoliopsida; order Myrtales; family Myrtaceae; genus Syzygium; species Syzygium grande. Next base: position 22,634,058 of record JAMXDD010000008.1, on the reverse strand, counting down.
AAGTGGAGGAACTTTGCAAACTCGTCGAAAACCAAAACAGCCGCCAGTATCATGAGCCCGAACCACGGCGGCATCCACGAGAGCATCAGCTTCCTCAAAAGAACCATCTCTTCTCTATCATCATCAGACAGCGGCAGCAACAAAAAGAAGCACAGCGGCGGCAACAGTAAAGTTGTCCCGAAAGGCTACCTCGCAGTCTGCGTTGGTGAAGAGCTGGAGAGATTTGTCATCCCAACACACTACTTGGGCCACACGGAGTTCGGGTTCTTGCTGCGAAAGGCCGAGGAGGAGTTTGGGTTTCAGCAGACAGGCGTCTTGAGGATCCCGTGCATCGTTCCGGTGTTCCAAAGTGTTGTGAAGATGGTGGAGGGGAAGAAGAAGAACATGGCAAACAATGGCGAGTGCAGGCTCAGTGCAGACGAGACGTGTGGAGGTCTCCTGTCGGACGGTGGTGAGATGAGTCATCGTCATCTTCGTCACTCTCGGCATCATCCTTGGAGCCCTTTCGTCAGATGAATCGTCTTCCCCTCTGCGTTCTTGCTTAGGTCTTATGTATAACATACCAGAGATGCCGCTTCTTACGAGATATAGGCTATACTCTATATTCTATGTCAATAGATAAACAAATACAGAAAGCATAGAGAAGAAGGGGATGTAGTATTGACCAGTTTTGAAATGGAGATCTTGACCTTGTAAATGTGGAGATGCATCTTAAACTTGCCCTGCTACTATATCGGTACGATCATTCTTAGAGATAACACGGTAGATTCTGGACCACAAGTTCTCCTCAGCAAGTAACCGGCAAGTTCATAAGGTGCAGAGTTGACCCCTGAGAAGTAGATTCAGCAAGAAAGGAGCAAAGGATCGCCCAGAAATTACTCGGAAAAAACTGAAACAACAATGCTTTTTTACTGTATTTGATCGCAGAACAATGATTAGGACATAAAAAAATGTAAGGAATTGCCATAATCTATTTTTTATTTGATAAAACATCAAATATCATGTCGGATATAATCATACAAAATAAAAAGAGAATAAAATAAGGCATCCTCCAAACCTAACACTCAAGTCTCTCTTCCCCCACAGATTTGAAAATGATATGATTTGACCTCAAAGCCACTTGAATGTAGCCGATAATAGCGGGGCCGGAAAATTGATGTGTATCAGAATCACCTCTCCCTTGTCACCCAGCACCATCATCGTGCTCGCCGTTGTCATCACCCCCTCTCTCTCTCTCTCTCTCTCTCAAAAGTGAACTTGTAATAGAGCCCACCAATTTTACTGCGCCAAATCTCTCTGAGTAACCTTACCTAATTATGGCCATGTGAATTTGGATCTTACTTACGAATGACAGCACAAGACCTCACTCATCCGCTGAGAGACAGGTTGTCTTCACCCTTCACCAATATCTCCCTACCTTGTCACCCAGCACCATCATCACCCTCGCCGTTGTCTTCACCCATATCTCTCTCTCTCTCTCTCTCTCGTGATCTTGTCATAGAGCCCTCCCAATTTACGGCACCGAAATCTCTGAATAATCTTACATGATCATGCCCATGTGAATCCGGTTCTTACATACGAATAATAGCACAAGACTTTCCCTCATCCGTTGGGAGACAAAGTGTCTTAAACTCTCCCATTTCAACCGCTGACGTCCTTATGAGTGTTGGCTCTGCCACCTAGAAATACTCTCTTTATTCATCGTGTGGTTCAATCCAATCTTTACCCCTCCACGGTACCAAAGCTTTTCAAGAGCTCCACCTTGTTTGAGTATTCACGCTCCGGCGATCACTTCTTGCAACTGCTTTGAAACCAAGCCGATTAAAGAACCGGAAGGCCTGGCAGTGCAACCTGGTTTTGCACTTTTTATTGCGATTAATTTGATTTATTAATGAAAATTATCTTCCTAAGAAGCATCCATCACGTAGCTCAGATGCTTGAGACCATGTATTCACAATTCGGAGGTCACGATGTGGATACCCTCGTCTTACTTATGCATGTTCACTTGTTTAAACAGTAAATAAAATAACTCGTAGCTATTAAACAATAAAGAGGGGTCCGCCCTGTGGAAAAAGAGCCACTAACCGTCCAAGTGTACAGAGGATCCAACGTTGCTCGTGCAAGATGGACATGTTTTTCTTATAATGTCGAAAGAACCGGTCAAACCGTTGTCCGGTTCAACACCGAGTCAATCAGTTGAATCGGGCCGACGCTGTATTTGAGCAGCTCTTTACAATCTTGTTATTTCCCCAGAACCAAACCGGATCATTGTCCAATTCTGTTGACACTTAATTCTTGGCGACCCCTAAACAAATATACTATTAAATTACATCTGCATATTAAGATCATTTTGCATTAGGGAAATGACACAAACAGTCCCAAAACTTTAGCCGAATATGCAGTTTGGTCTCTGAACTTTTACTCTATTCAATGTAGTCCCTGAACTTTGGCTTGATGTTCAATGTGGTCCATGAACTTTAATTTGTTCAATGTGGTTCATGGATTTTTGGTACATGTTCAATTTAGTCCCTAAACTATATGAAAATGTTCAACTATGTGAAAATGTTCAATGTAGTCAATATAGGTCAGAGTTTAGGGACTACATTAAATAAATTAAAAGTTCATGGATCAAATTACACATTGAGCCAAAGTTAAGGGATTATTTGTGTCATTATCCCTGCGCATTAATAGTAATAAGCTTACATAAACTGCATTTTAATTTTCCCATATAAATTTTAATTAATGGACTCAGGTACGGGTTTTGAGTTTAATTAGATTAATTGGACTAAACCCGGGTGAATTAAACTTTGGCCAAAGCCCATTAAAGAGCTATGGTAGTCGAAAATATCACAGTGGCAAATACATCATCAGGGGGAATATGGTCTGAACATATATGATTTTTGGTAAGAAAAGAGTAGTGGGCTTTGAAAAGATTCACTGATACATGGGTGATAGTTTGCACATACAGTCAAGACGAAAGGTAATTAAGCAAAAGAAAACGATATATGCACGATCATCCACGAAAAGAAAAGATAAGAAGCAATCTAGCTAGAATTGTTGAGTAAGTTCTCATTGCTCGGTCAACAAACAAGAAAAAATATTTGGTTGAAGAAAAAAGGGAAAGAAGGGACTCAATAGAAAAAAGAAGAAACATTGGTTTCTAGCTGCCTCTTTGTTCAATGAATCTAACGGAGTCAACAATTCATTGTTGAGATGGCTAACAACGATCATTTAGAGGGGTTGAATAGGTGATTTTAAACAATTCTTAACTAATTTAAAAAGGAAGTAAAAGATTAAGAACAAAGTCTCAACAATGTAAGACTGCTTCATTTTTCTTCTGGTTTTGCTCGTCAGAGAGAGCGAACCAAACGAAGTGAGCAAGTCCCAGGGGCTTGCCTCCCAAACTGTCTCTTCCCTCTCTTCCAAATCTTGGATCTAAGATCTAAGGCGTCAAGTTATCATGTAAGTCTTGCGCTGCACTCTGGTGGTCGCTAGGTTGCCGTTGTGGTGTTGTCTCGCCGGGCTATTGGTGAGCGCTGGCTGCTGGTGGTTGCTGGGGCATGTCTGGTCGTCGATTGGGGGCGCTGGCTGCTGGTGGTTGTCAGATTCTGGCTCGCTCAATAGCTCATCTCCTCCATCAACTCTTCAAGCCCTCACCCACCAAATGTTCGATCATTTTCCAGTGAAATAGAACTAACCCTTTGCTTTAGACGTGGAAGTGTCTGATCTGTTTGTTGTGCTTGGAGCGTGTCTATGAGCCCCATTTGGCACCATGGTCCAAGTTAGCGATAGAATTATCCCTAACTCATCCACTCACACCCATCGTCAATCCCCTGTACCAGTAAATCCAGAATCAAAGACAATGGTCCAGACACGGAGTGGAAAATCTATTGCTCCAAAATCGGCATCGTTAGAAAACATGAAGAGCAAAGTCAATTCTGAGAGATCAAAAAGAGCCTCTTCAACGCGAAGTTAGAAAAGTCAGCTGCCGAGAACCCGAACTCTATCCAGCCAGATTTAAATGCCATATATGACGTGGAAACCGAATTTGGAGATACTGGCTGTGCTATTGCTGATGTTGGGGGTAGGAACAACGTGACGGGGGAACTTTGTGAAAATACCAAGCGTTCTCTATATACCCCTCTTTCCTCTACCCGCCCAGACATGTCTTGGAAAAACATTACCATGAACAAGCTTGCCCAGACTGCAAAACTTGATTTCTTTCCGTACAATAGGGACGGGAAAAAGCTTAGGTTGCTCCCCCCCGTGAGGCCATTGAAGAAGGAAAGTCTCATTTTGAACATTGTCTTGTTGGGTACTTTCTCACTACCAATGTATCCTTCTACCTTGTCAAAGGCATAGTGGAAAAGCTATGGGGTAAAGAGAACCTCTTAGATGTCTCGGACACAGAGGATGGATTCCTCTTTAGGTTCTCTAATGCCTTAAAATTAGTGGAGGTGATGGAGATGGGGATTTGGGATATAGAACGGAAACCTTTGTTCTTGCAGAAATGGCACCCCCTCATTAGGTTGGAAAAAGCTAAGACTACCTCAGTGCCTGTATGGTCTGTTTGTATAATGTGCCTCATGTCCTATGGACCAAAATCGGATTAAATTATGTATGTAGCATGCTTGGAAAACCCTTATATATGGATAGGGCCACTGAACAAAAACGGTGGCTATCGTATGCTAAGGTATGCATCCTTATGGACTTTAAAAGCTCATTTTCAGGAAATTTCGATATTGACATGGTGTCTGACGAGGTTTTTGAGGTGACTGTTGATTACAGTTGGATTCCACTAAAATGCAAAAATTGTAACTCCTTTGGTCACAAGGATTGTACTGCGATTATTAAAGACGTATGGGTCCTATAAGTCCAAAAAACAACTGGCCCTTCTCAAATGAGACCGGAATCATAGAGAGCTGCTGCTCAAAATAATCTTGTACCCTCAGGAATTGCACCATATATGCTAACAAATATTGATGCATCGGCTGCAAAGCCGCCTATTCCAACTGCTGGTCAACCTAATCCAACTTTTTCAGAATTCAAACTAGTTGGTAGTAAAAAGAAAACCAACAAGGAAGATCAAGTTCTTCTCACTTCCGTGACCTCAGGAAATATATTTGCTCTACTTGATGAGGATAATCTCCGAAACAATTCTAGCTGCTTTGTTGATTTACTTGGGAGTGATGGGAGTGGGTCAGATGAACCACCTGATCAATGAACATCCTTTCTTGGAATGTAAGGGGCCTTAATTATAGGCTCAAATAAAAGAAGCTTGTGGATTTGACTTTGTCCCAAGACCCCCAAATTCTTATTTTAATTGAGCATAAAATAAAGGAGATGAATGATGATTTTGTTATAAATAGTAGCTTTCGAGGTTGGACTTGCACTCATAACTATTTGAGCAGTAGCTTAGGAAGAATTTGGGTCTTGTGGAAACCATCCATCCTTAACCTAACAATGATGGAAGTCTCAGCACAAGTCATGCACTGCTGCATTGAAAAACCTAGAGAGGATCCTTTCCTTCTCTCGGCCTTCTATGGAAGCAATAATGAAACGGAACGTAGGGTGTGACATTCCGAAATTTCCGTAAATTGGAATTATTAAATAATTAAATTATATGAGGTGTGCTCATAGTAAATTTCTCGCTCGGACCTAATCATTCCCGGGAATGCTAACCATTTGGGAAAGGTTAATAGGGGAATTAAATTCGCACGACTAAAGAAAATTCGATCGTGAATAGATTTCGACTATTAAATCGCATAAGTGATATTTTGAGCCACTGTGGGCCGATCTAAGGATAGTGAGGGGTCAGTTCGCCATTGTTCTAGTAGTGGATTGCAGGTGATTCCATTGGACCACGAAATGACTTGACGAATGATTCTGAAATTATACCGAATGATCATACCCCTCGGATCAAATGATTGATCTTCGCGATTTTAATAACAACCGAGGTCGTCACGCACCGAACGAACTTGCACGTGACTCGATTTAGTATCAGTCATGAGTCGATTTCACGAATCTCCCCAGCAAGCCGCCCGTTAGCTCGAGAAACGCTCGAGTCGCGTTTAATAGAATTTAATTATGGAATTTTTGCCCAAATTGGATACCGGAAAATTAGGAAGTCACGCGGGAACGTTAGGACGACGTTACACGTGACATGTGTCAATTTTTTATGTGCTTAATTCCTTCGGAAAAATTCGATTTGGACAAGAAACGGAGAATTGGACCATTTTACCCTTGAGAATTATTAAAGGGTATGTTTTAAGGGTAAAGGGCATTTTGGTAATTTTACCCTAAAATTTTGATTGGACAATTTTACCCTTAGATATTTTGGAAATTGCAAGATTGCCCTTGGATATTTTTGTGCAAGAATCGATCTCGACCGTCGAATCAAGATAAGATCGAATCGGGACTGTCGGATTAAAAACAAGAAGAAAGGGTAATATAGTCATTTTTTCCCTTGGGTCAAATTCACTATTTAGGTCCAAGTTGGACCATTCCCCTCTCCATCGTGCATTTCCCCCTTTTGGCCATGAGAAACCCCACCCCTCCCATACACTCTCTTTCTCTTTCTCTCTCCTTGCCGATTACTGCTCAAGCCGATTATCGCCACCCCGGAGCCGTACGTTGTCGTCGTCATCCCCGATTAAGTGCTGCCGCTTTTCGTTCTAGCCGAGAAAGTCTAGAACGCGGGTAAGTCGCACCTAAACCTAATTTAAGATTTCGGGTATCGACAGACGATTTTAGGCGAAACCGGGCATAGGATAGGTGCGGAATGGCATGAATTAGAAGTGGGTTCAGTTGGCGGGCCTTAAATTTGAAACCAGAAAATTTTTATTGAAAAATTTAGAAAATGGGGCTGCGAATTTACTGTTCATATACTACGAAATACTGTTCACAAGCTATGGATGACTGTTCACGGGGCTGTGAGGGTCCAATCGAGACGCAAATTGAATTTTTGGAACCTAGAAAGTAAGGTGAGAAAGTCCCGTGAAGGACCGGAATCGATTTGGCGTCGTTTGGTGGGAGAAAAATAGCGATTTCTATGTTTAATGTGCATATGGAAATTAAACCCAAATTAGGACTTTGGGTATCGACGAGCTATTTTGGGCGAAATCTGTATAAAGTTAGGTGTGGAATTATATAAATTGGTAGTGAAAATTTTATGGCGGGCCTTAGGATTTAATTCGGGCATTAATTATTGGAAATTAGAAAATAACAGTGGCTGTGATTTATTGTTCATGGGGCCGTGATGAGCCGATCGGGACGCAAGTTGGATTTTTAGAACCGAGAATTTATGGTGAAAAAGTCCCGTGAAGGACCGGAATCGATTTGGCATTGTTTGGTGGGAGAAAAATAGCGATTTATGTATTTAATGTGCGTATGGAAATTAATTTAGTTGTGGTGGTAGATTTGAGCGTGCATTTGTGCAATTTGGCTGATTGAAAATGCTTGTTGGGTGCACGTTGTGCTAGATTGAGTTAATTGATAAAATTTGGCCATGTCAAATGTTTGATGAGCATGAATTATGTGTATTTGTTGTGTGCGCGGGCCACGTGTGACTGGCTATTTATGTGGCAAGTGATTGATGAATGTGTGAAAGAATGAGAAATAGTGCGTGACATGGCACATGCGTGATTGAGAGAAACATGGCCTGAGGCGTGTACGTTTACGTGGGCCTGAAGTGTTGTGAGATGTGGTCGCAGTGGACCTGAGGCGTGTACGTTTACGCGGGTCACTGGCGAGGGTTGAGAAATGCCCGGTATTACCAGAAGACTGCCAGTCTGAGGTGTGAACTTCTACGCGGATTGCGCAGTAGGTAGCAGATGTTGAGCTTGAGGTGTGTACGTTTATGCGGGCAAAAAACATGGCCTGAGGTGTGTACGTTTATGCCGGCCCGGAAGTGTTGTGGAAAGAGGTCGCAGTGTATCTGAGGCGTGTACGTATACGCGGGTCACTGGCGAGGAATGTGGATGGAATGGTGTGAGAATGGAAAGAGTGAATAACATGGAAATTGTGCATGCTTGGATTTGTATTAAATTGCTTGCGATGTGATTATGTGGTATGTGTGTATGTTTGTGTATTTTGCGAAAATTGTCTGGAGGTACGTGATAGCCTAGGTTGGGTTTAGGGGTGTACTTACTGAGAAGTGTCTCACAGTTGTTTCAATCAAACCATTTCAGATCCCTGACTGAGCGATGAATAATCCACCGTAGCCACTAGTACGTTTTGGAGTACCTATACATAAAGAGTTTGAGGTTGTAGAGTTCCCGATGGATGAAAATTTTACTTGGATTAAGCACACTTCTACTGTCTTCGTAGACGTAGGTTTACCTCTTTTTGAAGAACAGAAATACACTGCCTGATTCTTCCGGGATCAGGACGGAGCTGAGTTCGGGCCCGTTAGGGGTTTTGATGTTCCGTATGATCTAGTTGGAGATTGGGACCCGACTGCAGTACCCCGATAGACGGAGAGTTGACCAGTGTAGATACTAGTTTAGCTCAGTCGGGATTGCATTCAGCAAAGCAGCTGCTTAGGGTTCATTCGGGGCCGAGCATGAACCTGAACCCGAAGCACCACAGGTTGAGGGCGACCCAATGGACATAGATTTAGAACCGATCCCCGAGGAGGAACCAAAGGAAGTGGAACCTGAGCTGGAGCCCGAAGTAGAAACCGAGGTAGAGCCTAGTGATGAGTCCGGGGAGACGGAAGAGTTTGTAGGAGAACTGAATTACATACTCCCCTTTGAGCAGGATTTGGACCCTAATTTTGTACTAGAAATTCATTTCGCGGATGGGTTAGCTGAGGAATATCATAATGGGGTTCCGTCAGAGTCAGGCGACATTAATCATCCGATCAAGATAGGGGCAGATTCAGAGTCTTTAGCGGATGGATCGACACAAGGGGTCTCCGATTCAGAGGACGAAGAATCGAATCCAGAATGGACACCCAGGAAGGGGCGTAAGGAGTAATATCTGGATATGGAATTGGGTTTTTTGTGAGCACCATTTTTGGATGGAAAGTTAATCAGGTCATAGGCCATTTTTGTTACGGACCGTAGTGGTGTGGCATGCGCTTGTATTTATGGTGGCTTGTCACCGTTGGGGTGACCTTGTAATTGTAAATATTTTAGTATAAGTTTGGAAATGAGATATAAATATGTATATGTTCTCCCAATGTTTCCCCAGTTAAAATTTTTGTCCGGGTGTTTTATGGTTTCCATGTGTGCAATTAAATCTCTGATGGTTATTTGAGGTTGGCGACATTCCTGGGACGTCGTACTCATCGACCAGGTAAGGGGCGTCACGTGCCCGTTGAGGTTCGGGGCGTGACATAGGGTTTTGTGGTGAGACATAAGAACCTTCTCTATAGTTAATTCTGGAAACCTACCATGGTTACTAATGGGGATTTCAATTAAACAAGGGACACTAATGAAAGGATTGGCTTCATTGCTTGATGGACTTCTGGTATGGAGGAGCTGAACACCATGATTGAAGAGCTTGCACTTATTGAACCTCATTCCATAGGCCCGCTCTTTACTTGGACTAACAAAAGGGCAGATGGCAATCTAAAAGCAAGCAGAATTGATAGAGTCTTGATCAATGCAGAGTGTCAGAGTAGATATAATCACTCCTCGGAGGAATTTTTTATGCCAAGTGTGTCTGACCACTCCCCATGCTTAGTGCATCTTGGCCCTACCACTCGGACAAAAAAATCATCCTTCAAATTCTTCAACTTCTTGACCGAAAGCCCCGACTTCTTGCACATGGTAAACACTTGTTGGCAACAGGAAATCAGTGGATCCAAAATGTTCACGGTGGTGAAGAAACTTAAAGCACTGAAGTGAAAACTAAAGCACTTGAACAAATCCCAATTTGGTGACTTGCATTTAGAGGTCAAAAGTGCGAGGGAGAGCCTTTAGCAGATTCAACGGGAGCTCGCTCTGGACCCCTGCAATCAGAACACTCGGAACGAAGAAAAGACACAATTGGATCAGCTCATTGCACTTAACAGACATGAAGAAGTCCTTCTCAAATAGAAATCTAGGAATCTATGGATTAAAGAGGGAGATAACAATAGGAAGATCTTCTTCACCTCCATGATGCGTAGGAGTGCTCAAAACAGGATTAATCGACTTGTACTCAAAGATGGCTCTATTATTGCCGAGGAGGGGGCTCTCAAGGATACAATAATATCTTACTACCGCCACTTACTTGGATACTCCGGTCATAATTGCATCCTATATGAGAGGTACGCATCTCTATTTCATGAAGATGTTAGTGCTCTAGTTAATATATCGATTCATCAAGCAAATATCCTTGGAGTCCTCAAGGGTTTCGACGATTTCAAAGCTCCTGGGCCAAATGGATATAATAGCTGCTTTTACAAAAAAAGCTTGGCCCATCATTAGACATGACATTATAGATGCTATCATGGAATTCTTCTCCTCAAGGAGAATGCTGAAATCAATAAATTCTACTCTTATCTCTCTTGTACTGAAGGTTTTGAATCCATGTTACCTTAAGGAGTAGAGGCCCATTTCATGTTGCAATGTCCTATATAAAATCATATCAAAGCTGCTTGCAAAAAGAATAACTTGCATCCTCCCACAAATCGTTGATCTCAACCAAACTGCTTTCATCAAAGGAAAATAGATTTCAGAGAATATACTATGCCAAGAACTCTTGTAGGACTATCGTAAGGGCAATAAAAGTAATTAGGTGGCAATCAAAATTGATATCATGAAGGCTTATGATATGGTAAGATGGGATGCTGTTCTCAGGGTTTTGAAAGTTGTTAATACCCCCCAGTACTGAATTGATCTGATCAATCAATGCATTTCTACCACAAGGTTCTCAATTAATTTCAATGGTGAACAGGTTGGCTATTTTGCAAGCTCCAATGGACTAAGACAAGGTGATCCCCTCTCTCCATACCTCTTTGTTCTGGTTATGAAAATCTTTAATAGAATTATCAAGGGGAAAATTGATACCTCATCCTTTAAATTTCATTGGCATTGCAAATCACAAAGGATTACTCATCTATGTTTTACTGATGGCCTATTCTTATTTGCCCATGGGGATGTGAACTTCGTCCGATGCCTTGTTGATGCACTTGATGATTTTACGGCTCTCACAAGTTTAACTTAGACAAATGTCATTACTTTTTCTCTAGGTTGTCCGAGGATGAAAAACTCCTTATACTGGATCACACACCTTTCTCAACAGGCACCCTCCCCATCAAGTACCTTGGGGTACCACTTATTACGCGAAGGCTCATGCATGCTGATTGCAAGCGTCTAACGAAAAAGATCTTCCTGAAAATAGATGGATGGGGCATGGATCATATCAGCTATGCAGGATGACTACATTTGACCAAATCGGTACTATTTTCCATTTGTACTTACTAGGTGCAAATGTTTCTCCTCCCAAAGCAAACTATTTACAAGATCGAAAAGAAGATTAGGCAGTTCTTATGGGCGGATAACGCAGAAACCCACAGATCCCATAAAGTTGCATGGAAAGTAGTGTGTTTACCAAAACAAGAGGGAGAACTTGGCTTGGTTGATCTGAAATTATGAAGCAAAGTATTGCTAGGCCGAATGCTATGGAGTCTCATAAGGCATCCGCCATCATCCCTATGGTAAACGTAGGTCTATCACATCAAATGTAGAAGTACTCCGATTATGCAATTAGACATAAAGGGCAGTATGGTTTAAAGTTAGAGATGTATTCTCAAGCTGAGATTTGCTCTAACACCTATCATCTCAAGCCAAACATATTATTGAAAAGAGATATACAAGGAACTCAGGCAGGAGGGACCGCCTGTGAATTGGATTCACCTAATTTGAACCAGTGGTATTAGCGAGCATAACTCTATAGGCTGGCTTGTACGTAGAAATAGGCTACTGACAGCAGTAGCCATATCACATCGGTTGCCCTTAGTTGATAATAAGTGTAATTTCTATATGACGAGTATAGAAAACAAAACCTACTTATTCTTTGAGTGCTCTTGGACCAGTAGTATACGACTCAGTATCCTCGCACAAAATGGGATCTGGGGTTTGGCAAGAAATTGGAATTTTGAGCTTCAATGGATGATCAGGGCCACCAAGGGCAAAATCTTAGAGGTGAGACTCCTCAAGCTATCCTTCTTAGCAGCTATCTATTATCTTTGGATGGAATATAACAGTAGACGATTCCAAAGTAAGTCTCTTGAGGCTCATCTACCGTTAGCTAGGATTTGTAAGGTTATAAAGGGTAGGGCATCATTCTACCAAAACTGTCGATTTTCCTAAGCAAATGTTTTATTGGCTACTGTATGCAGACTGCCATCCTCCATCTTCTTGCATAATTAATTTTTTTGTAATGCTAGGGGATGCCCCTGAGCTCCTATACCTCATCTGATTAATGATACTCACACATTTTTTACAAAAAAAAAAAAAAGTTTGAATAACGTTCAGATTTTAAATAGTCTTTGAAAGCAATTGTGTAAGCAAGCAATGTAATAAATGAAATGATCTCTAGTCCCCATTATGCCCAGTTTTAGTTTCAGATTGTTAAAGCATCTCCAGTCCCCGACCGCAACTAGCGAGCTTAATCGCTCTGGCCCTTGCGTCTCTAGCTTTGCTGTATGAGGGTTGCTGTGTGCATGATTTGCTGCCTCTCTTGTTGAAACCAATTTTTTTAATTTAGTTAATCTCCTAAACTAAATTCAATGCAAATATTCGATTGCCTAATTTCATTTCTAACAGTGATTTGATGTGAGAGTTTAGACACATCACAAATAGGCAATTTCCTCGGTTGAGATGTTATGTGTTCATCATAATCGAGAATTCGATCTTTAAGGCCTAAGATTGGATCTGATTACTTTTGTTTCCTCTTTTGGTCGTGATATGGGCTTATATATTGCTTGTCATTAATTTTGGGAAACATTCTTTTTATAAATAATACAAAAAATTGCATTGCATCTAGAATAGATTGCATTCTCTTAAATTCATAATTTATAATTGCACATTGATGAACAATGTAATAATTTAGGAAATTACCTAATTTAGAATAGGATTTAATATAAATTGTTTCCTAATTTAAATTATGTCATTATATACTGTAAGTAGTTTCCTATTTTGTTTTAAAAGATAATCATAAAAAAAATAACATGCATATCATAATAAATTAGTTTCATAATTTCCATTCATGCATTACATTTAGTCCTCCCGCGTCCTAGGGCCAAGTCATCATATTGCCACATCATTATATATCCACGTCATCATAATTTTCATGTTATTACATGCCATGTTATATTAGTTCACAATAATTTTTCCCATCATTAGTATTAGGTCACATATAAATTGCATTTAATTTCATGTCACATATGCTTAGTTTAAACTAGAATTCACTTAGACATGATTTATTCTCAATTGAATGTCATGAAGGAAATCATTCTCAAAAATGGCTTTTTCAATGAATTTTGAATTTGGCTGATCGACAATCAAAATTCTTGATACAGCTGAAAAGTCAATTCTTGATCGATTTTTGTAAAATGGATGAGTTATAAGTCTAATTAAGATTAAAAAGAGTTGAATTATTGATTTTTCAATTTTTTTTAATTTTCGAAAAAAAAATTGGCCAAGGGTTGGCTTCAATGGTTAAACAAAAAGTCAACTCTAACCACGTCCTTGGATTATTGAAGAAATCTATATCTTAGTTTGTATTGAATGCAATGGAACTTGACAAACTTTGAAAAACACCAAAATGACTCTTTTTGCCAAGAAACGGGCCATGTCGCAATCAAGAGCCCAAATCTGGAGTTTCTGCCTTTACATGACTGGTCGGCTTAAATCAATTGTCAACGAGCTATAATTGGGAAAGTGACCTAAATTAAAGTTGAAGTAGACATCCTACGCTTTAATTAGCATTTGGATTTACTTAATTTGGTTTTCGTTAAGGCTTTCATTTAGATTAAAACTTAGAATGCCAAAAATTGGGGTAATATAGAGAAATTGCCCTTTGGATCAACTAATTAATTTCGTGATTCCTAAGGCTAATTAGTTTAAATACATGCTTAATTGACTTTGCTTGTAATTGAATTGATGACGGATTACCTTTAATTTTAATTAGCGGTGCATGATTTTACAGCGGGTTGTTTAGGAATGGGGATTAGACCTTAATTAGGTGCTTAGTGATTTAGTTTATTGCTTGAGAAAATGGCAAGTGGGGTGTCGCGATCACCCTCCGGAAGAAGGCGTCACCTGGTGTGGCGCTAAGTTTAAGTTTGGGATTTAACTCAAGCTCTCTCAAGCCCTTACCATATCACGACTTGTTGTTTAAGTTTTTAACCAGCAAGTGATTTTTATCTAGGAGTCACTACTAATCAGTTTACGATAGGTCGATTAAACACTCAAGTAAAGAGATGGGAGAATTGTTTTACTTCTACGAACTAGAGATTAAATGAGTTCGGGGACTTGGTTACACTAGTTGAGTGACTAGTGCCTTTTCGGTACCTTTTATCATGTTCATTTCAGAAAATATTTATTGGGAAATTTGGATTATCTTTAAGACCTATCACCCAATATGTGAAGTGATTGAACAAGTGCACAATCATTAAATTAACGATTAGCAGTCAATAAAAATATGCGGCCTAAGGTTCTAATCCCAACTAGGGCGACAAGATTCAATGCATGACGATTTATGCAATTATATATTAATTAGAAATAAAATGAATAATAATAATACAACAGTAGTCAAAATAATATGCAATATCCTATTGTATAGCCTTATAGGCTTATCCGATTTAGACATAATTATTAATCAAATAATTCACATAATTTAGAAAATATTAAAAAATACTAATTTCTAAAATATTTCCTAATTTTTAAAGAAATAAAAATTATTTTTTAATAAAATAATAATATAATATCAAATCGGGTTAGGTCAGCGGATTCGGATCGGGTCAATAGACCTGACCCAGAGTCGTTGACCCAAGTCAGATCTTCGAATCCAAACCAGGTTGGCGGTCAACCTGGGTTCTCAACCAGGTCGAGCTCGATCAGGGCTCAATCCAATGGAAAATCCCAAAATAGGGTAGGTTCGACTGGGTCGAACCGGCCCTATTCGATGTACAAACCAGTCCGATTGGATCTATAGGCCTGTTTAGATGAAATTCAGGGCTTTTCAGGCTCAGGAAGCCATTGGCCGGGCAAAAATCCGATGATTTGCCAGTTATTTCACTTGGCCTTTGGCCTTAGTCTCCTCAACACCTCAAGCTAAGGAGATTAGGGGGGCAAACCGCCCCGACGGCTGTTCGGAGTGGTTGCCGGCCAAGTCTCAATCGAGGCTTGCCGAGCCCAAACATCATTTGGAGCTTGGCTGACTGACCCAAGTCATACTTTGACCCCATCTTGGCTCCAATGGTCGTCATAAGGCCACCCAAGGAGATCGAGATTCGCTGGTCAACTCGTGTATCGCCAGCAGAGGACTTAAATAAAACTGACATCATGTGAGCATTTCGTTGAACAGGTGGAGTGCATGATCGAAACAAGGGAACTTCGACCTATTTTAAGACTCAAACCTGTTCCGATGACCATGACTCACCTCCGATGTCGATATCTGGATCGAGAGCAAGGATGGTATGGGTTGAGATTCATACGAAACGGCCAGCGTGAGTCTTGGCTAACCTGTCAACAAAAACAAGGAATCACCGGTAATATGGGGTAGATAAATGAACCGCCTCTCATGATTTTACCTATCGTACCTTATGCGAAAAATCCCTTTACCTTGTAGACATAGAATTTTTTTGCTCGTCTCATCGGGGATCAATACATAGGGATATGTATGGACTAAGGATTCCTTTTCGTCGTCTTGACACATCTCGTTCAGTATACCCGAGCAGTTCAATGCCATTTGTCGAATTGTCATCGTGACAAATTTTCACATGGAATTGGTGAATTAAACATGTAAAATTATCATGCAAAATTCCTTTCCAAAAGACATGCGATGCATTTAGGGAGGATTAAGCATCTATCCACTTTAAATGTTTCCTCTCTTTTTTAATCTTTTTACTTTTACAAAAAGAGTTTTAGGGAAAGAGAAACTTACTTAAGTTGCAACGGTGGCGAGGTAAACCTACAAGGCAACAAGAGAGACCATGTTAATGAATGGCTCTTTGAGAGACATAAATTGGGAATGATACAACATTACCCTTCGTGCCTCCCTTGATTTAAGTTTAAGCTAACGACTCATTGAGCTTTTCTCGAATGTCGACAATTTCTGTTGAAAATAGCATAAGCTCATGTTAGTAATGAAATGATCAAGGGTAAATTGAGAACGATACAAAGGGTGCATTTGGCAAGTTACCAAATCGTAACAATTTCTATTTTTTTGTCCCTAGAATTAGTTTTGGAACCGAAATCCATTTAGTAAATTTTTTATTCCCGGGCACAAATTTGCCAAAATTTGTTCCCGGAATCAGTTTTGTAACAAAATTAAGAAGCAAAAAAAAGTAGCTTCTTATTCCCAAAATCAATTTTGGAACAAAATAAAAAATCAAGAAATTTGTTCTTTTCCTTTTTCTTCTTCTTCTTCTTATTGGCCTGTGGCCAGTTGCCGGTCGCCGGTCGCTAGCTACTGGTGAGGGCCGACGAGGGCGAGGGCTGAACCCTCGCCATCGCCCTTGCCTAGGCCGCAAGCCACCCTCGCCAAATCTGGCAAAGGCGATAGCGAGGGTCTAGCCTTCGCTAGATTTGACGAGGGTGGCCCTCGCCTGTGGCCAGCGAGGGCTACGATGCCCTTATCGGCCCTGGCTTGTGGCCGGTCGCCGGCACTAGCAACTGGCCATGGCCAAGGAAGGGGAAGGGGAAGGAAATAAAAGGAAAAAGGAAAGAAATAATGAAAAATTCAAAATATTATTAAAATATTATTAATAAAAAGAAATTTCATGCACTTACCAAATGCATTTCGATTCCTTTTCTATTTCAAGAATAGAAATTTTGGGTAGTTACTAAATGCCTTTAAATACTTAGAAATTATTCCGGGCACGGAATAAAATAAAATCAATTTTGAGTATAATTAGCTTCGAGAGAAGAATGGTTGCCAAATGCACCCTAATTACGCTTCCTCCATTTTGTCTTTTCTTTTGAGACCCCTTCCTGGTTGGTCCTAAAACTCGAATGAAATCCTTTGTAGCTAATGGGGGCCCAACTAGGCAGTGCTACTCTCGATGCATGTTGTGTCAATGCTGTTTTGGTATTTTGAGGAGCTTCTCGGGAATCATCTAATTCCTGAGCACACAAGGTGTGAGAAATTGCTTGCATGGGATCTTCGTAGTAAAGCTAATCTTGACTTTAAATGTCTTCGACTAATATGGGCGTCGTAATCATTTTCGATGACTACTGTCAAGACTTCCATGATTGTCATAATTAGCATCGGCACCGTTTTGTCATATGCAAAGTCCATTCCAGCTGCTTGTGTTGGACTTTTACTCAAATCCATCCAATATAAAAAGAAAGGATATATCATTTTTATGCTAAAGTGGATGAACTTTAGGAATGAAATGTACCATTTTTGCTGGACTGGAGGGTTCTAACGGTCCATGCCCCCCTAGTCTACCCTCCCAATTAAGTGCTCTATTTCATCTTGAAGGTTGGATGATCTTCGTATAGATTGCCCTTATCGGATTAGTCGGTCCGCTTTCACCACCAGGGTTTGATGCGCTCTTTAGTTTATCACCATCCTTGAGACTTGATGTGTCATTTCCAAATGCCCATTCATAATAACAAATCAAAAGGGAGTTTGATTTGAGACACAAAGCGAGCGAGACAAAAAAATAAACAAGGCTATGAGTATACATGTCTTTCTACCACGATTCTTTCTTTGGTTTTCTTGAAAAATGATAAAACGTTCATTTTATTTTCAAAAGTTTAGAGACGAGAAAGCATGAGGAAGCCCAAGCCTCATAACACTTTCCTTTCCATGACTGGATATCATCAACGAACCAGTTTGAGATGCTTCCTCAAGCCTTCAAAACATAGTCATTATTAACTTTTTACAAAAAGTGGATTTACAACCTAAGGGGAAGGGGAGTTTCTAGAAGACATTTCATCCAATAGAAATGACACCAAGGAAAAAACAAGATACAGGAACGGTCCCTTTGAAAGGGCCTATGCAAAAAAGGAGCATAAGGAGTTATACTCAAGCGGGCTTGCACCTATTCCCTCTATCGGTTTGGAATAAGAAAGCTTTATTGTCTAGTAGACTTTGGATTCGCGCTTAAGAGTGTAGTACTCATCAGTCGAATGTCCCACCTCACCTATATGATAGTCACATTTCTTGGACGGATCGTAGTTGGAGAAGTTCTTAGGATTAGGAAGCTTCGGCTCAGTAGAGAGTAAGCCATTTTTCCGGAGATTTACCAGCACCTGAGATGGGGATCCGAGGTTTGGAGCGAACTTCTTTTTGTTACTTTGCCTTTGGGGTGGCTGGTAGCCTGAAGCCGACTATCATCCACCACTCATCTGAATTGTTGGGGAAGGACGAGCGTTCTGGGTGTATGTGAAATCCACGTCTAGTAGGAGCTCATTCTCTTTTTTTTGTGCTGAGTTTCTTGCTTGTGGAGGCGGGGTCAATGAACCACCCATTGTGCAATCTTATCTCGATACATTCACCTACCAGAACAAGTCAATTAAGTGACTCAGTAGAGGCACCAGCCAATCGCTGTCTTTATTAATAGGGAAGAGACTTAATGAATAGCTTGAGTTGTTCATGGTAAGGAAGCTCTGGGGAAATCTAAGTAGCCAAATTCCTCCACCTAGTGGCATACTCCTTGAATGATTCATTTTTCCTTTTTCTCAGTGCATTCAAGATCATCACAAGAGAAGGTGATGTCGAGGTTGAATTGGTATTGCTTGGTGTATGCATTGACGACTTCATCCCAAGATTCAAGGGCATTTATAGTCTTTGACATATACCATGTCAACATTGCCCCATCAAGCTTGTTTGAAAAGAATGGATCATGAGGGGCTCATTATCAACATACTGGGTCATTTAGTACATGTGTAAATGAGATTTAAGGCAAGTGTTGCCATTATATTTCTTGAATTCTGGCATCTTGAATTTTTCGAGCACTTTGACCTTCTTGTACACAAATAGGTCAAGTGGGAGAGAATTATGCGGGCCATGTAACTGCTTCAACATCTCCTCAACTTTCGCAAGGCATTTGTCATGTTTCATCATTGGCGCATTCACGGACTTAGCCTTCTCAATCGCAAGTGGGAGTGGATCCTTTTCTAGCATGGGCATTTTATCGTTAATTGTCGTGGCTTAGTCATTGCCAGTGGACAATGCGGTAGCATCACCTCAATTGTTGTAGGCATGGGAGTGAGTTTGCCTCGGATGGATTCTACCTGCTTCGTGAGATTTTGGATTGCATTGAGGACCATCTTCATTTCGTTTTCCGTGTTAGTGAAACGGTTAAGCGTGCTCTCCTCAGCCATTTCTGCTGGCGAATGCGTATAATTCGTTACTACCGGTTCAAGAAGTGGCAATGAATGAGTATAAGACCTCATAAGGTGTCAGTCCATAACTTAGTCCAGTACTATATTTTCATACCTTGTTTAGTCAAGTACTTTCCCTCTCTTGCAAAAATAAAAGATGCAAAAAAAATTACATTATTATTTTTTTTACCAACGGCAACCTAGTTGCCGTCTTCATGGTTTGAAACCCGATCATTTCGGACCGATTCATTCCTGCATACCATCGGGCCGAGGCGATGGTAATGTCAATGGGGTGTGTTCTTTTTATTTATTCACAAATTTTCTCCTTTTTTATTTTGAAAACGACAAGAAATTGCGTGAGAAAACAATGATCTATAACAAGCTTACAAAAATAAGGGCATGAATTGGAAGTAAATATTCAGAAAAAGTTTTAGCGATTATCTCTTCCAAAATGATCACGGTATTAAATCCACAATTAACCTAAAGTAATCATGGATCGATTGAGACATACGAAAATAAATAAATTGCAAAGTGTATGAATTGAAAACTTACTTTACCGAGAACCATGCCAATCACAAAAACATATACATGGAACGTGAAGTTCGATTTTTGTCTAGATGACTTTAGCAAAATTAAGCTAAAAGGATATATGACTATCACAGTCTTGCGTTGGTGTCAGGTCCTTATAACCTCGACTTAGTCAAAATGAACACTTTATAGTCACACGGATAGAGGCTAAAGATAGACACTTACGACCTCCAGAAAGAAATTTTGAGGAAAAGAAAGGTAGCCTCTACAACATGATCTCACATTCGAGGTCGTATCTTTCTTAACACCATCCTAAAATGCCCTATCGCAGCCTAAGTCTGGCAGCATGGTTGTGTGTGCAACAATATAGTGCTAAATTATCAAAGCATGCACAATAATTCATAAACATTCACCGATTTAAACATTCAGGAAATAAACATTCATTCCCAAACTCTGAACCTACAAAACAAGGGATTTACAATTATGACACCCCTTATAACTCCCAACTGCAAGAACATTTAACACCTCAAAAGTTAGGAACGTACCTGGAATCCTCGCTACCAAACAAAAACATTTTTGAACGGGATAAAATTCATTCTCAAACTCCAGACCTGAAAAATAAGGGGGTTTATAGTTACGACACCCCTTATAAGTCCCAACTGCAAGAAAATTTAATATCTCAAAAGTTAAGAACGTACTTGGAATCCTCACAGCCAAACAAAAATATTTTTGAATAGGATAAAATTTATGGCCTAAGTCCACTTAAGAAAAACAAGTATCACATGTTCCCCAGTAGAGTCGCCAGTCTATTGTGACCGTTGTTCGGAAGAAGGCGCCGCCTGACGTGGTACTTAGTCTAAGTTTGGGACTTAACCGGGCTCTCTCAAGCCCATACTATATCGCGATTTATAATTTAGGTTTTTAACCTGCAAGTGATTTTTATCTAGGAGTTGCCACTAATCAGTTTACAGTAAGTCGATTAGACACTCAAGTAAAGTAATGGGAGAATTTCCTTACTTCTATGAACTAGAGATTAAATGAGTTCGAAAACTTGGTTACACTAGTTGAGTAACTAGTGCCCTTTCGGTACCTTTTATCCTATTCATTTCAAAAAATATTTGTTAGGCAGTTTGGATTATTTTTAGGACCTATCTCCTAACATATGAAGTGATTGAATGAGTGCACAATCATTAAATTAACGATCAACAGTCAAGATAAATATGCGACCTAAGTTTCTA
This sequence comes from Syzygium grande, assembly GCA_024733475.1. Lineage (NCBI taxonomy): Eukaryota > Viridiplantae > Streptophyta > Magnoliopsida > Myrtales > Myrtaceae > Syzygium > Syzygium grande. The sequence goes on along the minus strand of JAMXDD010000008.1, from coordinate 22,612,796 downwards.
ATTCCAACTAGGGTGACAACATTCAACACATGACAATTTATGTAATTATATATTAATTAGAAATAACATGCATAGTAATAATACAACGGTAGTCAAAATAATATGCAATCCCTATTGTATAGCCCTATAGGCCTATCCGATTTAGATATAATTATTAATCAAATAATTCACATAATTTAGAAAATATTAAAAAATACTAATTTGTAAAATATTTCCTAATTTTCAAAGAAACAAAAAAATATTTTTTTATTTTTTATTTTGATAAAATATCATTTTTTTGATAAAATAAAAATATAATATTAAATCGGATCAAGTCAGAGAATCCAGATCGGGTCAGAACCGACCCAGGTCAATGAACCCAACCTAGAGTCGTTGACCCAAGTCGGATCTCTAGATCCAAATCGAGTTAAGGGTTAACCCGAGTTGCTGACTTAGATCCTGAACAAAGTCGAGCTCGGTTAGGGCCGAGTCTGGTAGAAAATGCCAAAATAGGGCAAGTTCGACTAGGTCGAACTGGCCTTATTCGGCATGCATACCGGTCCGACCAGATCTGCAAGCCGATCCAAGTGGAATTCTGGGCTTTTCAAGCCTAGGAGGCCATCGGCCGGGCAAAAATCCAGTGATTTACCGATTATTTCGCCTGGCCTTTGGCCTTAGTCTCCTCAGCACCTCAAGCTGAGGAGATTAGGGGGGGCAAATTACTAGCAATTGACCAGAGTGATCGCCAGCCAAGTCTCGGTCGGGGCTCGTTGAGCCCAAACGTCGACCAGAGCTAGGCCGGTCGATCCAAGTCATACTTTGACCCCATCCGGACTCCAATGGCCGTCACAAGGCTACCCAAGGGGACCGAGACTCGCCGGTTAGCTCGCATATCGCCGACGAAGAACTTAAATAAAACTGATAGCATGTAGGCATTTCGTCGAACACGTGGAGTGCATGATCAAAACAGGGGAACTTCGACCTATTCCGAGACTCAAACTTGTTTCGACGACCATAACTCACCTCCGACATCAACATCTGGATCAAGAGCAAGGGTATGGGTCGAGATTCACGCGAAACGGTCGGCACAAGTATTGGCCAACCTATAGATCAAAACAGGGGAAAACAAGCACGTACAGGGATCGAGAAGGACTTACCGGTCAAGGTACATTTGTGGGGTCGCCGGTTGGCTTGTTGGCGATGGCGAAGCTGGTTGGCTTCCCTCTTCATCCTGTATTCACTCAAAATCCAACATTTCTCTCTCAATCTCTCTATTTTTCTCTCCTCTCTTCCCTGTTTATCTCTTCTCACTGTGGCCAACCTTCTCTCTCGCCATCTTTGGTACTTTTATGGTCGACGACCACTTACTTCTACTCCATTAATCGCTCTGTAGTGGCCTGCACCGGCCTACTTTGCATCCTTGACTTTTGTGGCTGTTTTAAGCCAGTGTAGGGAGGGGTGCTTTGCTCCTTTGCCTCTAGGTGTCCACGACAAAGGGGAGGAGAAAAGGGGAGAGGGAGAGGGGCTAGGCTGAGTGCGGGAGAGGGAAAGAGATGGCAGGGTTGTTGATCACACGAAGGAGAGAGACAGCAGAGCGGCCCCGCATGGGCGAAAGGGAAGAGGAAGAGGGTGTCGACTTGTGTGAGGAAGGAGGTGGAAAGGCTGGGCTAGGCCAGGCCAGGCCCAATCTCGTGCTGAAGGGAGGAAGAAAAGAAGGTTAGGTCAAGTCGGCCTTGGCCCAGCCCAATCTTATGATTTTTTTAAAAGGAAATATATTATATAATGAAAAATACACCTAAAGTCTACATGTCATGCAATTAAATGAAAATATTTTTGTTTTAGGAATCGAAAATTTAATTCCTACTTTTGGGTAATTTAATTGGGCAATTAAGAATAGGTGTCAACATGGGGGTTAATAATCACTTCTCATTAATTAATTAACCCTAAGCTTATGAGGTGGAAGGGTAATCGAATCGTTTGATCAATATCAAATTCTCGAACCAAACTCAATTCTCTTGATCGACGATTAAGTGAGTGAACTTGCTTATGCTTGGTTTGAGTGATTACATGAATGAATGGCATGATTAACTTGGAAGACTGGTGGCCGAGAGTTCAAGGAGGCGGTCCAAGGCATCCAAGGCGGTGATTAGACTTAGGTTTGTTAGCTTATCTTAGTATTAATTAGGCTAGCCTAGTTAACAATCATAGAAATTAATAATCAAATTAGCTTAGAATTTGGTTGAAATGGTTTAGATAGGAAATAAAAGTTCATTTAGACTTAGAATCATTCTTTCAATGAATGAGTAGCTTAGCCTAGATTAGCACCATCATCCTTAATAAGATGAGTAGAAGTTAGGCTCATTTTAATCTAGTAAATTTAGAAATTATGATTAATCTCTAGCATCAAGCTTGTGGAGTTCATGTCCCAAGACTTAGAACAAGGAAATGCAATAGTTTTTTTGCCCGATTTGGTACGGGTCAAGCTCATGGGGGATCATGTCCTAGAGCTTAGAACAAAGCCATGTATATTTTTTGGCGGACAAGTATAAGGTTTTCATTTCCACTCTTTCATTTCAAGCTTTCAATACTTGGGTGTTTAATTCCCGCATTTTAAATACATTGGTTGTTTTTGTCTTTTTTAGAATGGTTAAGATAACCCTTAGGACCATAATAAATCCAATGTATGGACACGTAGCAATTTGAATGACCTTTAGGATTCATAATCGATAACAAAGAATGTTAGATCATTTAAATGAACATACCAACCAAGTTAGAGGCACCTAAAGGGCGCTAATTAGACTATTAGCATAATCAAATTCCTGATCCTAGATTATCTCTGGTTATGTAGGAAGTGAGACAAAACTCTTGTGCCTCATTTGGTTTCTAGCTAACCCTAATAAGTTAATTGCGACTCCCGTCTCACAAAGAATCTTTTCGAATTAATCAGAACTTAAAATGAACACAACGTCATGCGAGGTAAGGGCTTAAGAGAACCCATGCCTAATGGAGGGTCATTGGTCTGCTTTTTAGGCATTACCTTTAAACTTATTCCTTTTTCCCTTATGGAAAAAAAGATGAATTACGACACTAAGTAACCACTCCTGAACTCCAATAAGATTGTTTTCATGGTTTTAGTTAGTAAATTAGTTTTGGGCCGCGCTTTTCCACTCTCACCATGGCTAAAACACTATATATTACAGTGTTTTGGCAATATTAAACCTTGTGGGTCTAATCTTTTTTAAGAATCATTTTTTTTGTGTGGTGTCTTGTTTGTTTTCTTCTTAATTTTTTCTCGTGGGTACCATTTCCCTCTTTCGTTACTTCTCTTCATTTTCATCCTTTGTTCCTTCTCTCCATAAGTTCTTAAACTTTGTCATGGTTCAAGCATTAGTGGTATACATAAATTGTCACACCCCAAACGCTACAATGGCGCGACAACCTAATCGAGGTCGATTCGAGTGCGCTGTCCTAGGACTTGTCGCCAACCCAACAACCAAACAGAGCACAAGGCACATGCGGAAGCAATGAAAACACCCATACAAAACAAACACGAGACCAAGGGTAGAACAAACAATAGGATTACAAATATACACTTGCATTGATATTAGGAACCATGTACAATATCCATTTACAGCTTGCGCTAAAAAATAAAAAACAGGTTAATAGCCACCACTGACAAGAAGGGGTAAGTGGCTCGGCGATCAGGGTTACTAAAACTAGAAGGGGCTCCGGTAAAAGTACTGGCCCGATCTATTTAGGACTAAGGCTAGACCTACGGAATCCAGTTCGAGTCGGATCCCGATGACTCGGAAGAGCTATCGACAGCTCAACCTCAGAGTCGAGGGAATCCTACTCGGACTCGGCCCCAGCTGACTCCTCCTCGGAATTTATTGGCTTGACCTCGTCCTCCTGCTCCATGGGCTCTAGTTCCTCTTCCTCCGAATCCATTAGCTCCTCACTTGAATCCCTATCCTCCGACGCACGGTCAGGGCTCGCCAAGTCCCCATCGGGACACTGAGAGTCAACATCCCCGGCCTCAATAAATGGGACCTCAAAAGATCGAAGAGGCCCGTAGGTCCCTATGAGGTCCCTGATGCACCACCCTAAATATCTATGGGCCTAGTCAAGCTCCTCACCCGCATCAACCCAAACTGTAGAAAGATATCTAACATAGAAATTTCCATTCCCTACGGAATACACCGTCTCCTCCCAGTCTATCCGGTAAGGGATTCCAAAACGAACAGGGTACTGTGGACATCTCAAGGTTGGGGGTTTGAAAAATTAGGTTTATACAACAGTGAGAATAAATCTCAGCGAGTAGGCCCCTAAACCTAAGCTAGGCTAACATGCACCTCCTGACGATCACCCAACAACATAGTCCAAACCATAAACAACTTAGGCCCTTGGGCCTAAATCCACTATTTAACTGATCCTGCAAGTTAGGCACTTTATATATAATTGCAATGATAGCACAGAACTCAATCACAGTACATGTACACAGATCACTTGTTCACGACGCATGTCATGCATATGCTCGTGCTCACACCCATGCTCATGTCTCATCGATACATTTTCGAACACTTGCACTCTCGCACACTTGCGATTAATCAGTTCTCCTTCGACCCGCGTAAAACGCATCAGGTTCGACCCGCGTAAAATGCATCAGGTTCAACCCGTGCAAAACGCATCGGGTCTATCATTTCGAGATTGATCTTCGGTCAGCGTAAAAACGCATGAGGCTCATGACACAAAACCCTTGTAAAACGCCTGAGGTTGGTCATCTTTCGATAATCCGGTCATCGTCCCACATAACACGCCTTAGGACGGGTTCAATACCCTGCGTAAGACGCATCAGGGCTTTATGTGATCACACATTCACAATCACCAATTATTTTTTGAACCCCACGTAAAATGCATCAGGGTGTTTTAGGTGATCACACGTTCATATCATTTGTGCACACTCACAAATGCACATGTTATGCCAATGTCCGAGATGTACACTCATGGCCGTGACGTTCACACTAGGCACTCAACATGACTTAGCTATTTATTCAAAACAACACCACCACATGTTCAATCCACATTTCAATATGCCCAGCCAACATATTAGAGTGACCATGAAAGCAATTCAAAGCACTCTTGCACGGTACATAATCCACACATATAGCTCGCACAATTAGATCAACATGAATTCGCGCACTTGAGGCCCGTCATGCTACTCCATTTTTGGTCACCCCTAGGCATCACACATGGCATCACAAAAATTGATCACAGCCAAGGACAATTCAACCACCCAATCAGTCAGTCCAAACATTCCCGGTAATTATACAATTAAACCCCAAATTGATCATGCCTAGTCTAGTTTAATCCTGGTATGGACAGCCACTAAATAGGTCACTCTAGGCCAATAAATATCCTCAAAATACTCCATTTTGCTCTCCAAGACATTCCCCAAATCAGCCGCCATGAGGACAATGCGAGGCACGCTCAATATTCCACAATTGAACCCGAACTTAACTGAATTCAGGCCGATTCAATCCAATATTTCCAACCATCACACAGTACATTCTAGGCCACTAAACCTCATTAAAATTATCATGCTAAACCACCAAATCAGCCAAAATAATAGCCCCTAACATCCTTCGCACGTCAATCCCTAAATTACCCTAATTAACCCATAAAACTCATCTAGAAATACACATTAGCCTAATTAGGATTTAGGGTTGTACTCACTTGGATTCCTAAGCTCCCAACTAAGTTGGATAGAAGGCGAGGGCAGCTGAACAGCGGCAGTTCCGTACCGGAACAGTGGCGGCACATGGCGGCTCCCTCGGCGGCGCTTGGCAACGGCAAGCCTAGGCGAGCTGATCCTCACGACCAATAGGGAATGAGGTGAGGTGGAGAAGAAAATGGGGCGGTCGGGATGGTGGCGGTGCAGAATCAAACAGGCTGCTACGGATAGCCTCTTGACGACGACTACGGTAGCCTCCCAGCGGCGACGAGAGAGAACACGGGAGAGAGAGAGACATGGCGAGAGGGAGAGGTGAGGGGGATGGGATGGTGAAGGTGAGGGGAGGCTGGTGAGGACGGGCGGCACGAGGCGGCGGCACCGGCTCAGCGAGCGGCGGCTTGCTTTGGCAAGCTTTACGTGGCCGAAAGAGGAAGCTCACGGAATGGAGAGGGAGGGGAGTGGCCAGCTGGCTTGGGAAGGAGGAAATGGGAGGAGAGAGAGAGACTAGAGAGTATAAGGCTTGGGCCAAGTGGAGTGGTTGACCAAACATTCAAAAAAAATGACCATCTTACCCTCTAACTAAGGGCTAGGATTAATTCTAGGCAAAATATCTAAGGGCATCTTGGTCCAATGTTCTAACAATAATAATATTAATAAGCAAAGCCATAATATCCACTAATAAATCTCTAAATTTCAGAATACAATCTTAGGGGTCTAGGGGCAATTTAATAATTTTCTGGTCCAAGGTCAATTTTCCAATTTTCGACTCTACTGATCTCAAATATGAGTGGCCACATAAAAATGACGTCGCCCTTGTAAAAATAATCGCGTACGCCCACGAAATTCGACACCGAAGTCCGGACTCAATTCCATGACCGATTTTGCTCAATTTACGATTTTAGCGTTTTTCACTAACGAGCGGCTGTTTAGGGGTTAGGCGTATCGACCTAGGGCTACCCGAGTCATGTTAGTCTCGATTTCCCAAAGAACACAAGGATTTATCGCTAGTCCCAAGGGTCGCGGTCATCCAAAATAAGTTCGGGATCGTTCGCCGCGCGTACTCTCGATTGTGCGGAATCACCGCTATCCGATCGTACGTTATCAGTCGAACCAAATCCGTCACTCTCCTTAGATCGGCCCACATTGGCACAAAATATTCTCTCGTCGCTTCTCGGAATCAGACTCGATTCACAATCGAGTTCTTGAGTCCACGCACCGTTTTCCTAGTTAACTATTCTCTAATGGTCAGTATCCCAAGAATGATTAGTTCGAGCGAGACTCACTAAAATGAAATGAGAAACAATCATTTGTTTAATTAATCCCGGAAGTGGGCGAATTCAGGACGTTACATAAAAAAAATAAAACTCTCTTTTGTGGTATGTCTCTGTCACTTGTCGTCCAAACCTCGTCGCACTCATCGGTTTTTCAATTGTTAATCGGAGTTTGATACCTTGGCTCCCGCATTGAACTTTACGCCTATCAGAACACGGGGATCCGAACAATTGGCGGGCAATAGGGCCACCTCATTGCATAAGGGCTTGGACTTAAGAGTTGAGTTCAGCAATCACCTCTTTGGTCCTCTCAATTACCAGCAGCGGCAACTTGGTAATTAAGATCGAGGTGGAAGTAGGAAAGATCGCAAGGGCGAAGAGGGGCAAATTCACGCTGATTGCATTTTTGGTTTGCATAAACAACTTAGGCTACGTTTGGGAATGACTTTCGCAAGTGGCTTTGAGCGTCCAAAGCTCCTTGAGCCAACTATTGAGTGTTTGGTAAAATTTTTAGAATCCACCTTGATCAAAAGTCAGCCTTGAGAAGGCTGAAAGCCCAAGGCAGGTGGGAAGGTGCCTTGGGCTTTTCAGATAAGTAAACTTTTTTAGTTGCCTTTTGTGCCCTCAAATATTTATTAAAATTCCAACTTTAGCCTTTTGTAAAAATAGAAACCCTAGATCTACAAGCAGCCGCTCCCTCCGTCTCCCTCACTCAACAAAGACTCCCACCTCCCTTAATAATCGGCGGTTTGATGGCTTCGGATCAAGCTAGTCTTCTCCTCCTGAAGCAGCTCTGAGGTCCGATTCTGACCTTGATTTTGCCTTCCTTTTTTAGGGTTTCTTCTCTGTTCTTTTCTCGCAGTCGATGAACGCGCGGGTGTCGGTGATCGGTTGTAGATCTTTGTAGGAACTCGGTGGATGGGTTCTCCGTAGGGTTGGTGGACAAGACCAATGTGTTCGAGTGGAGCGTCTCCATAATTGGTCCTCTCGACACTCTATTGTGAGTTGGAATCGCTTTTGTTGGATTCGTCGAGCTCGAAGTTTTGTTCTTCTTTTTTCCTTACCAAAAAAAAAGTTTTGTTCTTTTTCGTGCTCTTGATGAACCCTTTTCTTGTTTCTTTCGTGGGTCGATTCCTTTTTGATGTGGTGGCGTGAATGGTTGGTTTTTTTGTTCTGAAAAATGTGCTTATTTTCGTGGTGTTGTGTTTCGAATTGATTTGTAAGAATCGAATCATCTATTTCATTGAACATGTCTGGTCACCTCTCCTCTTCACTCACGCTCGCCTCTCTTTGCTTCTTTGAAGAAAGAACTCTGGTCGCCTCTGTCTTCACTAAGCATTCGCTTGCTTCTCTTGTGGTCGCCTCTCTCTTGGTGGCCTCTCTCTTTGCTCCAAACCCAGTTGCTTGCCTCTCTCTTCGCTCAAAACCCAATTGTTTTTTTTTTGGTAAGGTAAGTATGTGTATAACTTTTCAAATACCAAGTACAACCTAAGCCCAAACCAACTCAAACCCAAATTAGAACATAGTAATGTCCATACAGGGTCAAGAGGGTTCAGCAGGAACTATACAACAAGCCGAAAGACGGCTAAGCAGGGAAAAAAACAAAACAAAACAAAACAAGCGGAGCCAACCGCAAGAAGGAGGGGCGCCAGCAAAGCTCCAGAGTCTGCTGAATAAGATACGGGGGCAGCTATGATCAGTACTACCCAAAAATAGAAGGAGGGAGGCCCCACTTCCGCTGAACGATGCGGTTCCTATAAGTATCCTCAACTCTCCCCATCGATATAGCCTTGTCCTTGACAACTTTGATCAGGTGCATACGTATGGCAGGAAGAAAGATGCTCTTATTCTTGAAAATCGCATTGTTCCTTTCGGTCCAAATGCTGTGACATAAGGCTCCAAAAGAGAATCTAGCAATGCGGTGAGCAAACGAGGAACCTCCGCATACTTGCATTGCCCATGTGATATGTTCATTCCAGGGACGATTACGCCAAGGAAGATGGCATTTTGTCGCCCAAAAGGAGGCCAATCTACTGGTCGAGGTACAATCAAAAAAGAGGTGGTTGACTGAATCTGGAGTAGAACCACAAAAAGTGCACAAGGCATCATCAATCCTGTGATTTTGTAACAGGAAGACCTGGGTGGGTAACCGGTTAAGAGAAATCAGCCAGAGGAGGAATACATGCCGAGGCACTATATGACTGTCCCAAATGAAAGCATGCCAAGGGGTCGGATGCCATTTCCTACGGATATGGTTCCAAGCACTAGTAACAGAAAATGTTTTAGATGGATGGGGGGGTCCAGACAAATTTATCCAGTGAGGTACCCAAACTAGTCGGAAGTGCCTCCACCCAGTTCATAAGAGGGGCAAGAGTGTTAGACTGATGCCGAGAGACGTCGAGGAATGCCCGGACTGTAGCCTCCCGAGGAATGCGTGACTGGTAAATCTTAGCATTGCTGAAATGTTGGTAAACCGGGCCCCTACTATGCCACCAGTCAAACCAGAAGGAGATTGCGCGTCCACTTCCAATCTCCCACCTGAATAAAGATTGAGCTAGGCCACGTAGATCAAGGATTTTTTTCCATGTCCACTTAACAAAAGGTAGGTTTAGAAACTACCCAAAAGTTAGCCTTTTTAAAAATGTAGAGTGGACCCATTTGCACTATAAAGACTCTTTATCTGTAAAGAGAATCCAAATGTGTTTTAAGAACAGGGCATTATTGTGATCCAACAGTCTACGAATGCCTAGTCCACCCTCCTCTTTGGGTAAGCAAATAGCGTTCCATGCTACCTTAGCACCGCCAACTCCTAGGTCGGGGACCTTTCCATAGGAATTGCCGTAGTATAGCCTCAATGCTGTATAATATAGATTTGGGCAAAGAAAAGATGGTGGCCCAAAGATGTTTGAATGGCATGTAGGATCGACTTGATAAGTCAGAAGCGCCCAACCAAAAAGATAGGAAAGCGTTGAGACCAAGAGCGAGCACGAGCAGTAATGGAATCAACCAAGGCTTTACAATCCTCCTTTCTCAACCTGGTCGATAGAATAGGCACACCTAGGTACCGAAAAGGTAGAGTGCCCTGCTGAAAACCTAGGCATTGAGTTATTTGGTCATGCAGCATCTGGGTTCCCCCCAAGAGAAAGATGTTACTTTTTGCATCATTTGGTTTTAGACCCAACCAAGTTGAGAACAAGGTGAGAGAATCCTTCAAAATTCAATCGACCTCAAGTGTCCTTCTGAGAATAACAAAACGTCATCCACGAAGAATAAGTGTGAGAGACGAGTCTTCTTGCATCGCCAAAACCAGTGGAAATCCCGCAACTCAGTATTAGACTGGAGAATGCCTGAGAAGACTTCCATGACCAATATAAAGAGGTACGGCGATAACGGGTCCCCTTGGCAAATGCCCCTAGAGCTCCCAAAAATCCATGCGGGTTCCCCATTAATAGAGATTGAGAATTTTGGTGTCGATACACAGGCCATAACTAGCTTAACAAAGGAAGCTGGGAAGTTAAAAGCCATCAGCGTCTTTTCTAAGAAAGACCAATCCACTGTATCATACGCTTTTTGGAAATCTACTTTTACAGCACACTTGGGAAGGTATGGCTGGTGGTGGAAACCAGCAAATAATTCTTGAGCTACCAAGATATTATCGCTTATCCTGCGTCCTTTCACAAACGCCGTTTGGGCAGCTCCAATCAGCGAAGGGAGGACTCGCGCTAGCCTTCTAGCCAAAATTTTGGAGATGCACTTATATATTGTATTAGAAGCAGAGGGCAATAGGGACGGAAATCCGACATAGCCGAAGCATTTGGAGATTTCGGGACTAACGTAAGAATAGTGCAGTTGATCTCTTTAAGCAGGCATCCTGACTCAAAGACATCTCTAACCGCCGCAAGAGTGGATGGTCCGATGATCTCCCAACTAGCTTTGAAAAAATCAACATTGTAGCCATCCGGACCTGGGGCCTTTCCTTTTGCGAGCGAGAAAAGCGTGGACCGGATTTCCTCATCTGAGATCGGATGTGCCAATAAGTTCCTTTGATTGTCATCAAGAACCCGACGAAGATATGCACCAATCTCGGTAACTGAAGGCCAAGTTGTGGCAGAAGCACCATTAAGTATCTCCCGGAAGTGGTTCACAATATGAGTCCTGACCGCCTGAGGATCAGTTAGTAGAGACCCATCCTCCGTTGAAATCGAGAGGATTCAATTTTGTACACGTCGTTTGTCGACAAAATGGTGAAAATAATGAGTGTTAAGGTCCCCTGCCTTGAGCCATCGAATGCGGGATTTCTGTCTGTAGAAAGATTCCTCCTGTATTCTCAAGTTAGCAAAAGAGCGTGTAAGCTCCACTTCCCTATGAAAGAGGGTCTGGTCAAAAGGATGAAGCTCAAGGTCCGCTTGAACAGTGTAGAGTTCTGCTCTTGCTTGATCAGTCCTTGCAGAGATATCAGAGAATGAACTCCTATTTAGAAGTTTCAGTTTCTGTTTGAGGATGCGCAATTTACAGAAAAAACAATACATAGGAGATCCCACTACAGGTGTGTTCCAAGCTTGTTCCACTAGCTCCATAAAGGTAGGATGGGAGGCCCAGAAATTGAAAAACTTGAATGGTTTCTTCGAAGTAAGAGCCTGGAGAATTTTTATCACCATGGGCGTGTGGTCTGAAATCCCGGGGGGGAGAAAACTGGCTTCTGAGAAGGAGAACTGACGCAACCATACGTCATTTACGAGTACACGATCAATCTTTCGGAGTTTGCGGTTTTCCCTAGAAGAATGGGTCCATGTATATCTGAAACCCACATATCGCAGGTCTTCCAGGCCAGCCTGGTTAAGGCAGTCCCCAAGCTCATCAAAATCTGGGATCCAGGGAGTCGTGCTGCCTACTCTGTCACTAGGCTCCTTGATTGCGTTGAAATCCCCAGCAACAGTCCAGGGTAAGTCACAAGAGGAGAAACGTACCAGATCAGCCCATAACGGACGTCTTTTCACAAAAGAATGCTCACCATAAATAATAGTGAAGAGGCAAAGTTGATTCAAGTTAAGGATCTTAATCTAAACATGTATCAGCTGGTCCGAAGAGTACAGCAGAGTAGTTTCCAATTCTTCAGGGTTCCAGCCAAACCATATCCTATCAAGTGGAGAAGAGTCATAGTTAGAGGTCCAACGCCACGTACTATTTAACTCTTGCGCGATCCTAGCAAAAAGAGGGCCTTTAGCTTTGGTTTCGATGATACCGATACAGCAAAGGCGATTGGCCCTGATGAAGGAACGTATCTCAGCTTGTCTCAGGGGATCTACTAGTCCCCTAATGTTCCAAATTCCAAAAAACATATAAGGGAAGGGAGGAGTTATCTGCGGGATTTCCTAGACCTCCTCCTCTTATCTTTCTTCGATGAGGAGGAGGGTCCCGGAATCATATCATGACAGCTTAAGCTAGGGACAGGCCCCAACGAGGCTTTGGGAGTACCCTCTACAGTATAGGAGGCCAAAGTTCTGGACCGTGTGTTTGGTGGGGATATAAGAGTAGTTTCATCCACCATTTGCTCTTTATGAACACCAATATCCAACCCAGCATGAGAACTAGTTGAATCTTCCGAGGTTGACCGAGAGATGGTCTCGAGGTCCTCCATTTGCTAGAGGTGGTGTTCATGAGGACCATGTGGCTTGGGGGGGGGGAGATCCTATAAACGGTTCCACCGGGGAGTCCAGAATAGGTTCTGTCAAGGGGGCCAGAACAAGTTCTGTCGGGGGGACCAGGGGCGGTTCTGCCAAGGGGTTCAGAGCATTGTCGGGGTGCAAAGCAGGAGCCAACAGTTCCATTCCACCATGATTCCAGTCCAGATCACCGTCCGAAACAGTTCCAGGCACACCAGTGCTGGTCGTCATTGGAACATTCACACCAGCAGTCAAAGAAAGCCCATGTGTAGAGGATGAGGCGTGAGCAGGGCGTACAGAACCCTCCCCCCTCATGTACACCTCAGGAGCTCGGACAGTAGTAGACTGAGGGGCCAGAGGATCCTCTTCATCCAAGGGGCGTTGCAGTTGGGGTGTTATGGACTGTTGTCGCTGATCTGAAGCCCCAACAGGAGGAGCAGGCCCTTTTTTCCTTCTGACCATAATCCATTCCCCAGCTGCTTGTGTTTTAGAGGTGGGCTCAACTCTAGTATCAGGTTGTTGAGGGGCACAAACAAAACCTTTGGTACCCAGCTTGTGGCCGAAAATATCACATGAAGAGCACGCTATTGGCTTCCATTCATACTCGACACTGATGGAGTTAACTACTCCTTCCCACCTGAACTTAACAAGGTCCACCCGAGGATTGGATGCTTTGAGCTCCACACGTACACGGGCATAAGATATTCTTGTCAACTGTTCAATTTGTGTATCCACATACAGTGGTTTGCCAATGGCACTTGCTAATCTCCCAATGCCCGCCGGAGACCATAGGGAAAAGGGGATATCCCTTAGTCTAACCCAAACAGGAATGGAGTCCAACTTGCCCTTCTTCAGAATTAATTTCGGATGCCACTGTTGCAGCATAAGGGTGCAGCTGAAGATAGATAGGGGACCCATCTCTAAGATCTTCCTGCGGAAATCAACGTTGGGTACTTGAAAGAAGTAAAACCCATTCTCATGTAGTTTTATGTCGACAATTGATCACCCCAGGCCTTTCTAATAGCCTCTTCAGTTAGTTTGAATGGGATTTTCTTCCCCAAGTAGTGTCCAACTAAACACTCCAGCCACCGAGGACTTTGTTCAGCTGCCACTTCAGGGGTTATATCAACAATGGTTTTGCCATTTTCCACCAAAGGTGGAACATAGGAGAGGTTATAACCTTTAGTTAAAACCTTGGCAACATTTGCCCAAGACCTGGCCATTTGGATAGGAGGGTGAGTGCTCGAAGTCTGTCGCTTCTTATTGACCTGACCTGAATTGTTTGTTCGAAGATCAGTTCCACCAGGGGGACTGACTACGTAGGCATGTCTAGGGAAGGTATGGCGACTTTTAGATCTCCTTCTGCTGCGGCTACGTCTATTCTTGCCTTTCGGAACAGAGCTGGTGCCAGGAGGAGGGCTTTTACTGGTAAAACCTACTGATTTTCCCCTCGTTGCAGCTGTCAAAGGGGCACTAATTGAACCATGTTTGGTCGTAGGATGCGCTGCCCCATTTGTCGTCTGGTGTTCCTCGGTACCATGGAGAGGATCAGTCTCTACAGCCATCAAGGACTGAGGCGTTTAGATGGTTTTCTCCATATGGGCAATTCAACGAGCACCTACCAATCAATGATACCAGCCCCGAAGTGAAGGGAGTGTATACATCAGCAGGACCCAGTAAATGCCACCAGATAATACACCGTCCACCTCCAACACAGCAGGAAAACAACAGCCCTTAACAGGGACTCAAACAGATACCAATCAATTCAGCCAAGTACGCCAGTTTCAACACAGGGCAACGCTTTAAATTGGACCTTCAGTGAATACCAATCAACGTGGGTATCACCCAGCACCCAGCCCCACCACAGCAGTGTAAAGACAAGGGAGGAACGAAATTTAGGGAGCAAACCGTAGGGACCAGACCTGAATCGGAGTGTCAGGTCAGTCGGCCTTCTCGCTCAATGAACGCCCAACCCAGCAAAGACCAGATCTGGAAATCCAGCACCAGGGCTGAGCGAGGAGGGGAGATCTACGGAGGGGTGGAAGGGGGACGTACACTCAACCTATCCTCCAAAAATCAGCCTTAGAGGCCACCGGAATCAGCCGAATTCAACAGGGAATGGCCGGGTGAATAGTACCGACGGGACCATCCAGAGAGCATTTTCTTGTCTGGATGAACAGTACCCGCGAAAATTTCTGTGTCTTATTGTTCTCAAAACCCAATTGTTCGTCTCACCACGAATCCAAATTCTTTTGCTTCGATTCCTTGTCATTGTGCTTTTTTTAGTTGTGATTCTTAAGCACACGGTGATTTCGTGGATGGTTGTTTCGATGCTGTGCTTGATTGAGATATTATTACTCGAGTAATGAATTTTCGGCTGATTTGGCTTGCGGATATTGTGTGAAAGTTGGGAATTGTTATGTGGGAATGGGATGAGTCTTAATTTCTTTGATTAGCGAGGCTTAAGGGTGTCCAGGTCTTTGTGTTTTGATGATTGAATTGAGTTGAGTGATTTGTTCATTTGTTTTGCTACCGTTGGTCTCTGCCAAAATGTTAATAATTGCTTGTTTAGCATAGAAATACGTTTTTTTTCCTCTGTCGCAATAGAAATACTTTGAATTACCTTCAATTTGTTGGAAAAAGAGGATTTTAGAAGGGGAGGAACTGAATCGTTTGGCAATGTCTCATAAATATCTTTGTTAAGTTCACTAAAATGATTATGATGATGATATATTCTTTTGATCGCTTTGTGTCTTGAGATTTTGCGCATTAGGATATGGAAATTAGTTGACTGGCATTGCAATCATATATTGCTTTTTAAGTGAAATGTTATGAGTTTTAGAACCATTGATGCACTGTGAAAATACTACAAGAAGGAAACCTTTTTACATTTGGTAGTGGACAATTGTGGAAAAGAAATTATTTGTAGTTTGATTTATTTTCTTCCAAAACATTTGTGGGGGCTCCAAGTGTAATTCTCTTCACTGATTACCTCAGGTTCTCCACTAGAACTACATCATTTGCTGATGCTACATCAGCGGTATGAATTCTGAGTTGAGGATCTTGCGTTTCTTCAATGTTTGGTCATGTTCTTGTTCTTGTTCTTGGTTTTGTTTAGATGGAGATGTGGTTGGGGTTGGTGTGTTGGTCAAATGGGTTCTCAGAGTTACTTATTTGGCCATGTTCACATTTTATTGCTGTAGGTCTGAACTTATTTGCGATCATAGTTTTGTGCTCAAGTCTCGTCTTGTCTTTTTAAATTTGCATGCTGCATTCCTGTACAATATCACTTTTTTGACATCATTGTATTGAACTTGTTATTTGAAATCACCATATGACTATTTTTAGGATGATAACTATGGCTATTTCGCCTGGATTCAACTCCACATTTGGCAACAAAGAGATGATTTCCTAATTGAAGTTTGAGAAGGAATTGATGGCTTAGAGAGTAGAAATGGTGGAAAACAAGCTGAGTATCACTGAGCAATAGTTCAACACAGTATGTTGCTGGAAAGGACTAAGCATGTGGTGAACATGAGATGACAAAATGTGCAAGTTTAAGTCTTGAGATTGACAAAAAGGGAGAGACAGATAGAAGATATGGTCATACTGAGTGACTATTGCTGAAACAACGATGTTGGTTTCTACCCGGTCGTTGCTTTTTGTGTGACTATTTATGAAACAACAATGTTGGTTTCTACTTTGTCGTTGCTTTTTTGTGGGAGGGATTGCTCCCAAGACATAAGGGAAATTGTACTAGAGAATGTGGGTTTTTTTTTAATTATGATGAGTTGATGTATGTTAAACACTTGTGGTGTTGCACACTGATTAATGCACAGATGTGGTTTGTTCTAGCATCCATTTCTAGTAGATAATAACGTGAGAATATTGGTGGTTGCTATCACTTTGGACTCTTTGAATGTCGGCCAAAATGACAACTAGTTTAAATGCATATTTTATTGGAATGTCCAAGCGTATCCAAGTAATATTTAAGGATAACATATTTCTTTGCTCGAGACATATGTGATCATGTTTAGTATAATGAAATTGCTCTTTTTAATTGAGAAAGATCTAGAATGATCCACTTTGACGTGATATATATATTTGTTAATATATTTCTTTGGCATTACTCTCAACGTGAAAATATAAAAGTTACGGTCATTATTTTATTTTCAATTTTAATAAATTAAAATTAAAAAAACTTAAAATTGGTCGTGCCAAAGAACTTTCCAAATATATGTTTACCAAACAGCATTTTCCTAAAGTTGCTTTTCAAGACACTTTTCAATTACAATTTACCAAACAGTTTTTACATTTCACCAAATTCCTTTAAACTAAAGGCCTTTGCTTTTTTTTTTTTTAGGTAAAGGCAATGTTTGTATAACTTTTCTAAACACCAATACAATCTAAGCTCAAACTACTCCTGACCATATCGGGACACAAGGATGTCCATACAAGGTCAAGAGAGGTCTAGCAGTATACTAGATACAAAATGCCAAACAGCCAACTGAAGGACAGCTGGACCGAAAAGAAAGAAACCAAACCAACCGGAGGCTGGATGGATGCCTATGACATGACAGGAGCGAAACACTAGGGCAACGAAGGGGAAACCAGCGACGCTCTTTGCATAACGGGACTATGTATCCAAGTTGGCAAAGATGGAAGGTGGGAGCTCCCAATTCCCTCCAAGTCTTCTATTTGTCAGGGTGTCGGCAATTTTTCCTAAGGATAAGGATTTGTCCCTCACCGTCTTGGTGATGTGCTTGCGAATTGCCGGAAGGAAGATAGCCTTGCTCCTGAAGAGAAAATTGTTCCGTTCCATCCATATCGCATGGCAAAGTGCTCCAAAGGAGAACCTAGCGAGTCGATGGCCAAAAGAAGGACCCCCACATACTTTGCTTGCCCAGGAAATGAGTTCTGGCCACGGGCGATTACGCCATGGGAGAATGCATTTTGTAGCCCAGAAGGAAGCAAGTGTGCTAGTAATAGAACATTCGAAGAAGAGATGGTTGATGGAATCCGGTACTAGCCGGCAGAAAGCACAATATCCTGAAACAATGCGACGATGCTGAAGAAGGAGAACCTGTGTAGGAAGCCTATTCAGTGATGCAATCCATAATAGAAAGGAATGGCGGGGGGTTATATGAGAGTCCCATACAAAGGAATGCCAAGAAACTGGTTGGCCTTTCCTCCTTATGTGGTTCCAAGCCTGGACAACCGAAAGCCTTTCCAAACGCAGCCTTAGTGAGGGAAAGGGGGGGGGGGGGAAGAGGGAAGATTCGAGCCATGTATTTGGAGGCTAGTGGCGAATCGGCGCTAGCGGTGACGATTAGGACCAAGAAGACAAAGATGAAAAAGTAGAGATTGCTTATGAGCTTGACGAGTTTTTGGGCGAAGGCTTCTGCTCTTGGATTTGAATCTTTAATGGGTTTTTTTCTTGTCTTTGTGATCGATCAATCAAAAAGTTTGATGCAAAATGAGATAATTCAAATTTGACATGAGATGGAAAATGAATAGTTGGGTGAAGATGAGGTTTCTGCAAATTTGGGCTTCAACACAAATTATTGACATGAGAGGCATATTTTAGAAAGAGAGAGCACAGAGAGAAAAAAATGAGAAGAAGGAAAGCGGCCCTGCTAGAAAAGAGAAAGAAGAAAAGCAGTTAAAGAATGCTTTAAAAAAATGGGACGCACAAAGGTTAATATTGTCAAAACATTATAAGATAGAATGTTTTAGCTATAGTAGGAGTGAAAAAAGCGCGACCCTTAGTTTTTGGTGTCTTTCAAATGTAAGAAATCATAAAAAGAAATCCAAATTCTGTCTTTTAACTTGCAATTTAGCCCTCAGACTTTTGGCACAAATTAATTTCCGGTGGGAGCCTTTTTTTTCAATTGTCACGATTAATTACCATAACTTGGCCATTTGATGCGTTTATATCAAAACAAAAGGGGTCTAGTAACGAAAGAAAGGCATATCATTAGACCCAAAATTTATTTTAGAAATTAGTAGGCACGTCATCAAGAAAATATAGTATTTTTCCGCATTTTCCTTAATTAGAATAAGTTCTGAATTTGTGAAAATACTTGTCTCCCTTGCATTTAACGGTCCTGGAAATAGGCATATTAAACAACCATTAACTTAATTAAGAGCATTAATTGGAGAAAGGAGTTACATTAACAAAGGCAAGTAAGTTTGAGGTCTAACTTGCACCAAAAAATATTGAAGACTCAATTACAAATGGGTTAATACCACGAAAAACTCCAAACTAGTACACATGTGATAAATTTACCCTTCATTAGTTTTCGTTAAATTATATTATCAAATTGTTGAGTTGGATGACATGTGATAATTAATGGGTGTACCTATTTGGGGTTTTACCCTCCATTTATCATAAGTTTTCCGGTTTATAATTTTTCGTGATATTAATCCTATTTAACAGAACCTAAAGGATAATAAAATTATCACAAATGTACCAATTTGAAATTTTTTTATGGTCAAAAAATTGGTTTTGGATGAGTTTGTCTTAGATGTACCAGTTTGAAATTTTTTATGGTTAAAAAATTAGTTTTAGGTCAGATGTACCACTTTGAGGTTTTTTATGGTATTACGTTATTACAAAATACTCAAGTTAGAGGACTAAATTTGGATAACTATAAAAGATTTACCAACTAGAAATTCAACATTACACTCAAACACTTGATCAAATGCAAGATTAGTTACATTACTTGTTGATTGTTGCTCAAGATAGACCTGAACTAATATATTACGTTCTTCACCCTCACATCCATCAAGCATAACATTCAACACTTAATCAAAATGTGCCTATTGTTCTAGTCTACTATTGTAATTATGTCAATTTAGTATCAAACCTTTTAATTTTGTCAATTTAGTTCTAAACCTTTTAAAAATTTGCCAATGTTGTCCATCCGGCCAATTTTGGTAGGAAATAGCTGACGTAGATGTCAATCGTCGTTAGTGGCATCAACAATGCTAATGTGGACATTTTTGTAATTTTTTCAATTTTCCTCTTTTTTCCTCTGCAGTTGCCAACCACAAGCAAGAGCCAGTATAGCCTGACGACTACCCTCAAGCAAGGCTTGCCCGCACCAGTTTTGCACAAGGTGGCCTCTGTCGACCCTCGATAGGCTCTGGTGAGGCTCAACGTTGCCAAATCTGACAAGGGCAAGCCTTGCTTAAGGTCGGCAAGGTTGAGCTTAAGATTTCTCACTCTGTCAATGATGACCTTATTTTAAGTCCATTAAAGCAAATTTTTCTATAATCATTCTGTTTAAATAGGAATAACCTTAAATCTTGACATTTACCCTCCTCTCTTTGGTTCCCCTTCTCTCTTCCACTCCAAGCTCTTTCAATTGAGAAATAACTATCAATCAAGGGAGGCTCTATTTATCAACTCGAGTTGAGATTATCTCTCCTGATCTGATTCAAGAGTCAACACACTAATTCAAACCAAGAAGTTCGACAAAATCGAGGAGGATTACGATGAGTGCCTATTGTCCTGGAAGCGGTTATCACATCCCGATTTTTGGGCCTGGAAAGCCGCAGATACATTGTAATATCCTCAATTTCAGTCCCTGAGAAATGGCTATGGTTTAAGTTTGGCGGTTTTCCAATCAGAACTAAATTGTTTTCTCTTGTTTTGGAAAACCTAGTTTTCAGATCATTTGTACCCTTTCGTTTTGTTATTTTTGGAGAGACTTTTGTGATCTGAATTTCCAAACACTTTCTTCTGGAAAGTTGTTCGAAACATTTTGAAGTTTTACATGATTTAATTTCAGAATTTTTAAAGTTAATATGAGTGGTATGATGGCCTGATTTTCGGATCGTGTGAAACTGCCTGGAATGGGAATTTCGGTAATGTTTACACCGTCTTGATTTTCTACAAGTTTTTCTAGGCCGATTTTAGAAAAGTTTCCTTCATGAAAGTTGTTGAGAACTTCTTATTCTATAACATGTACAAATTTGAGAATTTTATGAGATGATTTGCATATTGGACAGAGCTTATTTTGAGAAACAAAAATGCTGTTCCAGTTAACTGTTTTTAGTCTGTCTTTGAGTGACCGAAAATGGTATTTAAAGAGAGAATTAGATTTTTTATTCTCCATGTAAAATGTTTATTAAGGTCTTGTTTATGATATATTCGAATTTGAGAATTTTCGGAGTTCATTTACTATGATTTCAAGTCCAATTTCGTGAACAGTGCAAAACTGTCCGGTTTTTCCAGATTTCAAAGATTTAGCATTTTCTATATGAGAAAGTTGGAATTTGGACTTGGTGTCTTCTGGTGATTTAAAGTACACGTTCTAAGCTTTCAAATGAGATATTTTATACCTTGATCGGAGGTCGGACCAGGGGGAAAACGAAATTTGGAAATGAATGGCCAAGGATGAAGCTTGTTCAAGGATGAAGCGCTTATGTCTTGACTTTGGAGTCCTTATCATAATGACAAGCATTTATTGGCCATTATTATTCTTGACTTTGATGGCCCTTCATGATGGCTTGTGAGGTAAGCGCTTACCTCATTGCCCCGATGACATAAGCGCTTACCTCATCAAACTTTGGCCCCAAGTTTCCCCTCCCTATAAATAGAGAAAGGCCATTTGGCCAAGGGGAGAGAGAAATAGAGAGAGAGAGAGAGAGAGAGAAGTCGAGAAAGAGAGAGAGGGAGAACCTCACGTGAAGTCCCCCCCTTCCTCTCCCTCACGCCATTTCCATGCCTCGAGAGCTTCGGCCAACCCTCTTTCTTATTTCTTGCTTTGTAGCCATGATCGAGAAAGAGAGAAAAAGAGAGAAGGAAAGAGAGAAAAAGCTTACCGACTAGCCCGTGTTTCTCTTGTGGTTTGATCGAGTGAGGAAACCAGACCCAAGGCCCGAGTTCAAGCCCGAAATGTTCCCGAGCTCACCCATCTTGAAACTTGTTCTCTAGTTCTTGTTTTATTCGTTGAGTAAGTAAACTTCCTAATATCGGGAAAGGAAGTTGTGATACGTTGTGACACGGTTTGCTTGGACCGTTTCTCGGTCGTTTGGTTGGTTGTGGTTGGTTCATTTCTTGATTTAATCATGTTTCGTGTTTGAAGTTTGTTTTGGTGGTAGAATCGAGACTTGAAAGGCAAGGTGCGCATGTTATAACCATGCTTGATGTTATGTTGTATGAATTTTGCCATTGATCTGCCATTGATGCGGGTGCGGTAAGGGCCGGCTTGTGCTAACGGCGATCCCCTCGTCCTCGCTTGATATTAGTAGGTTTACTTACTGAGTCTCCCCGACTCATCCCCCATTTTTTTCCACCCTCAGGTCTGTAGGATGGTCGAACGGATGGCAGCAACAGGGGAAGGTTGAGCCATGTTGGAGTTCGGAGAAAAGCGAGGAGCCGTGAACCCGAAGTAATGGGCATAGGACAACCCAAGTCAAGTGTTGCTATTCCTAGTGCGTGTAAAAAAATGTGTTAATTGCCATGGCCCGAAGGGCTTGTTAAAACATATTTGCATGCACTATAATAATAAGGTTTGCTCATGATGCCGTTTGTCTTAATCCCGCTATTTGATTTGAACATGATTGTCCCGAGTTATGCTTCCGCTTGTGTTTAAAGAAAGATAATAATGAACGAGACGTCACGTATATGACCCCGAGATCGGGGCGTCACAGCGGTTATACGACTTATTTGAGTTTTGGAAGCTCTCATCTACCGATCTAAATCTAGATCTGAGGGTTCTTTTCTCCTAATCTAGATCTAGATCTTGGAGTTCCTTAAATGTGTTCACGTGCTTATCTAACCTCTCCCAATCTAGATCTAGATCTAAGAGCTTTTTCAACTTGTTTTTGATGTCTTTGTATGGTGATGGTGTTGAGGACTTTAAACACTGGCGTACACCACCCACTTGGCAAACCGTAGCTATTAGAAAAAGAGAATATAATATGTGCCCATCATTCATTCTTATGGAATGAGAGTGTGCTTATAACGGTATTTTGTGCTTTGATGTTCTATTTTACCATTTGGGATTTGTTTTGTTTTCAACCTCTCTTGTATCATCTTGAGATATCAATAAAATGTTCACTTTCAACAACAACAAAAAAATCTTGACATATTGCAGTTGCCCAAGTTCTCTCTCGGTCTAGTTCCCCTTGCACTATTCACCCAGTTGAATCTTCATTGATTCTGGGTGCTTTGATGGCTCGATTCGTCTGAAACTTGGTGGATAGGGTCGTAAGGTGATCCTCCCCAACATATTCCTTGGATTGCTCGTTCGGTGCCTTCTCTGGTGTACACGAACAAATATGGTTTTGCTCGTCGGATGTTAGTGTGCACCCGTTTGGGTTTGCTGTGCTCCTGGTGTTCTGCTGATTCGACTCCTCCGAAAATCAAAGGTTAAGGTCGCCAGGTATTACTTCTTATCATTCTCCTCTGGTTGACCGTGCAGTGCATTCCTTTGAGTGGGTAAACAGACCTGGGTTCTCTCGACTTTTGCTGCTGGCATTACTATTCATTGCCTTTGAATGCCATTGTTCACCAACTTGGGTTCTGGATTTGTGGGGAGGTTGTGATACTGAAATTTTCCTCTCTTCGGAGGAATCTCCACGGTTTGTGCCTGCTGGTTGGGGAAGAAGTCCTGGGTTTTCTGGAAGTCGTTCTGAATTTCTGGGTTTCTCAGAAGTTCTGGGTGTTCTGGAAGGCGGTCTGGGCTCTTTGGGTTTTGCTGCACATTGGTCTTTGTTTGTGATTTATCTTGGAATTTGCGACACGTGTTCCTCTTGGAAGTTCTGTATTTTCTGGAAGCCATCTAGACTTGCTGGGTTCTTTACTCAGTGGCTTACCTGATGTCTAAACTCTTTTAAAGGTATTTGGCTGGAATTCCCTCAGTAATGGAGCCACCTCTGAAAGATACAGGTTTAAATGCTAAGTCAAAGCATGGTTTGGCTAAGAATCTCCTTACTGCTAAAGCCCCTGCCACGGACAAATCTGGCAAACCTGAAGTTCCCTCGCATCCCACTAGTCGTGTGGAGCAAGAGACACAACAATCTGTTGAAGCCTCAGCGGAGGATGGCACATCTAATGCCTTACCCAAAATCTCCGCATCAGTTAATGTTGGCACCTCCGATGCCAATCGAAGATCTTCCTCCTTGGCTGTGCCTACAAAATCATTAGCCCACGAACCCCAAGGTCGTAGATCTCGCAGCAGAGGTCGTAGTAGGGGAAGGTCCAGGCCTTTCCCCTCCCACAATTCCCTGAACATTGCTGGAACTTCTATAAACCAGCACATTGCTCCTAATTCTGGTACTATTCGAAGCAGCAGTAAAGGGAAGACACCAACCAAATATCCTCCTCGGGACCCCCATCCACAACTTGGTCAATGTTCTTGGGTAGCTGTTGCAAGGACGGCTGAAAGAGGATATGGCCTCTCCTTTATTCCCCCAACCTTTGTTGATGGTAAACCGTTGGTGCAAATTTCAGAAGCTATTTTGGCTGATTCAGATCCCAAATGGAAAGAATGCCTTGTTGGCTATTTTGTGGGCAAAAAAACTTCCCTTCAAGCTCACCGAGTCCGCAGTTAAGAATGTCTGAGGAAATAATCTTGTGGATGTTATGGCAAATGTGGATGGTTTTTATTTCTTCCATATCCCCAACGAGTCTTTTCGTCGAAAAGTCCTTGATGGAGGTCCTATCACTATCTTGCGTGTGCCTATGATCCTAAAACAATGGCACCCCAACCTAAGGCTCGTTAAGGATCAACACCAGTCCATTCCTTTATGGGTTAAGCTTAGGGATATTCCTTATGCTTTATGGTTGGCTTTTGGTATAAGTGCTATTGCTAGTGCTCTTGGTAAACCACTTCATGTGGACTCTCAAACCGAGAAAATGAGGATGCTTTCTTATGCAAGGATATGCATAGACATCATGGCTACCCAAAACATGCTAGAATCAATTGATGTTAAGATCAATGGTGAAATATGGATTATCAAAGTTGAATATGAATGGAGGCCTATCTCCTATTCAACTTGTGGCACTTTTGGCCATAAAATGCCCTGATCTAAGCATGGTAACGGGAGCCCTGAATGAGAACTATACCCACCCTTCTGCCCCTTTAGCTCCCCCTTCCCTAATGGAAAAACCATGGCAGATGGTAAGCAAGAGGAAGGGGCCTGGAAAACCCAGGAGCATGGTTTCTGCACCTGATGCTGATCATTCAGGTTCGGCTTTAAATGTTGATCCTCCTACTTCTCTCCCTGATATTGGAAAGGATGGCCTATCTTCTTCGACTTTCCCTTCGGTGTCTTCTGACTCGAATAAGTCTTCAGATGATTCAACAAGTGAGATAGACAGCAAATCGGAGGAGGAATTGGCCCCCCCTGCTTCCTCTAATTCCAGGCGGGTAGAACGCAAGGATACCTCTAAAACTCTGGAACCGGTATATCGTCTGCCTTCTCCAGACCGTGTTGGCCCCCCCTCCGATCCCGTTAATGACTTAGCTGGTGTATCGGATCTTGTAAATCAAAGGTATATTCCTAGAGCTTTGGAAAGGGTATCTGGTCTACCTATTCCAAGCACAGTAGGCCCTTCCTTTGTGCTTGTTTAGACCCTAACTGGTGTCCTTGACCAGGTAGGTCTCTCCCTTCCGCCTGATCCCTTGATGAAAGATCCCACCCTATTGAGCAGCCCCTCCACTGCCAAGCGAGCCAAACCGAAACCAAAGAGACGGGGAGGCACTATAAGGCGGTAATCTCCTTCCACTTGTTATATGTTTTTTGGGGTATGGAACATTAGGGGTCTTGTTAACCCTCTTAAGCAAGCTAAGATTAGAAATTTTGTTAGTACTCATAATATATCGTGCCTTGGCATCCTGGAGACTAAGGTTAATCCGTCTCTTTTTGGTAATATTTCCCCTGGTTTATTGCCAGGTTGGGCTTGGATTACCAATTATGACTTTTCTCCTCGTGGCAGGATTTGGAACGGTTGGAAACCTCATGAGGTAGATTTGGGAATTCTCTCTATGTCTTCCCAAGTGATTCACTGCCGTGCTCACCTCTTGGTTCTGAATATGACTTGTATTTTTTCAGTAGTTTATGGTGATCACACCTTTGTTGCTCGTCGCTCCCTTTGGGAAGGCCTTGTGAACTCTAGTGATCTCTTTGAGTTTGATCCTTGGTTGGTAGCAGGGGATTTTAATGCTATTCAATGTAATTCGGATAGACTGGGCAGCTCTAATGTTTGGATTCCTGCGTTTGATGAATTTGGCATATGCCTAGACCAGTCCGGTTTGGAGGATTTGAGGTATATTGGCCATAGATTCACTTGGTCGACATCTTCAGGTGCCACTCGCAAACAAAGAAAAATTGATAGAGCTTTAATCAATGACCAGTGGGCCAATATGTTCTCCTTTTCGGAGGCAAGATTCCTAGCACCGGGTGTTTCGGATCATACTCCAATATTAATTAGAATTGTTCCTACTATTCCCTCTAGGAAGCCATTTAAATTCTTCAATTTTTGGATGACTCACCCATCTTTCTCGGATATTGTATCCCAGGTTTGGAGTTCCCAAATGAGTGGCTCGCACATGTTTGTCTTGTGCCGAAAAGTTCGACTACTTAAAGGACGCCTTAAACAGCTCAACAAGGATACTTATTCGGATATCTCTACTCGTGTGGCCCAGGCCAGATTAGATCTTGAGTCCACTCAACAAGCTATTGCCTCTGATCCTTTTAATCCAGGGCTGGCATCACTAGAAAAAGAACATCTTCAGGAGTTCTCCACACTCAGACTCCAGGAGGAAGGTTTTCTAAAGCAGAAATCCAGGATTAGATGGTTAAAGGATGGAGATAGAAACTCCAAATATTTCCATCATTTTGTTAAAAAGAGGCAACTTCATAATCGTATCCTCTCAGTTTATGATAATGATGGTGTCCTCCTTAGCGATTTGCCTATGGTCAGCAGACATATTGTTTCCCACTTTCAGAACTTATTCGTGGCTAGCTCTACAACCATGCGGCCTTCCCCTGTTGAAATCAGCCTTGTAGTGGAGAGAGTCCTTACCGATGATCAGATACTTCTCCTCTCTCAGGAAGTCACAGATGTTGAGATACGCAACACCATGTTTTCCCTTGCTAAAGGAAAAGCTTCGGGCCCCGATGGCTTCAACGTGGACTTCTTTATTTCATCTTGGGAAACGGTGGGTTCCTCTATCATTGCGGCAATCAAGGATTTCTTCCGCTCGGGCTCTTTACTGAAGGAGGTAAACACCAGTATTCTCACACTTGTACCGAAGGTACCTAATGCCTCCTCCATGAGCGACTTTCGTCCCATTACTTGTTGTAGTACGGTCTATAAATGCATTACCAAGATTCTAGCAAATAGAATTGCCTCAGTACTACCTTCGATAATTAGCCCTTCCCAAAATGCTTTTGTTAAAGGACGTAGGATAGGTGATAATATCCTACTTGCTCAAGAGTTTTTTGCTGGCTTCCACCATGAGCCCTATTCGCCTAAATGTGCTATAAAGGTGGATTTTCAGAAGGCCTATGATTCGGTTGATCGGGCCTTTTTGAAGTTGGTGCTGGAAACTTTCCGCTTTCCTCCGTTGCTTATTAAACTCATCATGGAATGTGTTACATCCCCAAAATTCTCTGTAGCCATTAATAGGGAACTTCATGGCTTCTTTTCTAGTGAAAGAGGCATCCGCCAAGGGGACCCGTTGTCGCCCTACCTATTCACCTTGGTCATGGAGGTGCTCTCTGGGATTCTTAATTCTAAGGCTCGGTTCCCTGGCTTCAAATTTTATTGGCGATGTAAAGCTAATTGCCTTACTCACCTCTTCTTCGTGGATGACGTCCTCCTCTTTATGGAGGCAAATGCGACCACACCTGCTCTCATAAAGGTAGGCCTAACCTTATTTTCTCAATGGTTTGGCCTTATTCCAAATGCCAACAAAAAAGAGATCTTTTTATCTGGTGGGTCGACTGAGCTTCGGGATCATATTCGGTTTCTCTTTGGTTTTAATGAAGGTACGCTTCCTTTTCGGTACCTAGGAGTGCCTGTCACTGCAACTAGGCTAAGTAAGACTAATTGTACCTCTCTAATTAACTCCATAACTGCTAGAGCTCGGTCTTGGTCTCAACGATTTCTTTCATTTGCTGGTCGACTGCAACTTATTAAATCGGTCCTCCACTCCATTCATGTCTTTTGGACTAGTGTATTCACTATTCCCCTTTCTGTATTAGCGAGGATCGAATTAATTCTCAGACAATTCCTGTGGAAGGGCCCAGACTTGGGTGTCGGCGAGGCTAAGGTCCCGTGGTCTGATGTGTGCCGACCAAAAAAGGAAGGTGGCTTAGGTATATGCCAGCTCATTGACTGCAATAGGGCGGCAATGCTTAATCATATCTGGATCCTATTCACGGATAAAGAATTTTTATGGCATAAGTGGATCCATTCCACCTTTCTCAAGAAAAAGAATTTCTGGGTTGCGCCCAAGCCGACTTTTTGTTCTTGGGCGTGGAAGAAAATCCTCGACCTCAGGAAGGATTTCCGTCTACAGTTTAAATGACAGATTGGGGATGGATCGTCAACATCTTTCTGGTTTGACTTTTGGCATCCTAAAGGACCCCTATACGAGCTCTTCTCTAATAGAGATATTTATTGTTCTGGCATCCCCAGAAATGCCTCAGTCCAGGAATTCCTATCTTCCGACCGGCAGTCTTCTAACATTCTGCAAACCTTTCACTCTTGGACAGATGCTATCCCTATCCTACACGGAGACAGGCCGGATCAATTAATATGGCAAGGGCATCTCTCCGGTATTTTCTCAACGGCCTCAGCTTGGGAGTTGATCAGGAACAAAAGCCCGACTGTTCCCTGGAGCTCGTTCATATGGGATCACGATATTGCACCAAGGTATGGGTTCTTACTTTGGCTCATCACTCTGGACAGGCTACCTACTCAGGTTGTTTTGTTGAAATATCGTAGAATTTCGGAAGGTATTTGTACATTCTGTAGATGTAGACCGGATTCTATCGATCACCTATTTTTTGGGTGCGCTATCACGGGTTCCCTGGCCTTATTTTGGGCAAGAAACTGTAATCTATCTTGGCATAATAGATCGTGGCAAGAAAACTTACAGTGGGCTGACAGATCCGTAAGTGGTAATAGTTTTCGCCAGCGTATTGCTCGTTTCTCCTTTGGGGCACTGTGTCATATCATTTGGATGGAGCGGAACCACATTCTCTTCAGGAATGAACTCCTGTTTGTGCCGGCAATTCATGTGCACCTTTCTAAGCTCGTTAGGGACAAAGGATTATCCTACAAGACTATCCAAGACTCCCCTCGAAACAGAAGGATCCAATCTAATTGGGGCATCTCGCCTTCTATCTTTGTGTAATCCCTTTGCGGTGTTTTAGCTTTGGTTTTCCTTTGTTGTTGGCTACTGTTTAGCCTTGTTCTGCAACCCTTGTGTTGCATTTTTTGCTTTGGCTAGTCCATACACCCTTGCACTAGTCGGGGACACCCTTCTATGTCTCTTCGGGTGCGGGGTTTTTGTGTTCGGATTCTTTTTGTATATTCATTGAAAAGTTAATATCAATCCTTGCCTTACCAAAAAAAAAAAATCTTGACATTTCTGTCAATTCATCTAGAATTTGAAAGGATGCCTTTTTTTTCATCTGGAATTAGAACTAACAATTTTTTACGTGACATGTAGCAACTCGTGTTTGGTTTGAGTTTAATCATGTTTGCATCATTAATGGTTCACTTCACATGAGACATGTAAAAATGGGTTATAAACTCTTTTCTTAACCAATATTTGATGGGTTAAGTTGTTATTGAATTAGTTATATTTAGTAAATAGATTATAAATGAGTTTAGAATGGGAAAGCCCAAAATAATATGGGTATCAAAAAGGTTTACAACTTACTTAGACCCAACCCACCTCTATGGCTCTCTCTTAACTTTCGCTCAACCTCACTTGATCTCGCACTTGTTCACTCCACGATCTCCCCTTAGTATGGGTATAAGTTTTCTTAAATTTGGTTGAATATGGAAGTATTTTAGCAATATGGGTTGAGTTGGGTATAGGTCACTATATTTGTGTTGCATCAAAATTGGTCAAAATGAGTTAAATTAGTCAATTTGGGTCAGACCATTTTCAACTTGACCGGACCCACCGTTTGATGGGTCTACTTAGTATATACATAAATAATAAACATGCCATTCGCAATTGTAATCAAACAATTAATGAAAAAATGTTTCAAATTACCCATTAAGTTTTCTAATGAAGGGATCCTAATTTGGCTAATATCACTCATCAGCTATGGCTGACATCACTCTTTTGGTCAAAAGAAAATGTCAATTTGTAGTTTCATTGACAATTTGCTTATGTAGCTACGACTGGGTTAGATAAACCTTGAACAATTTCCATGGACAGCCACTAACCTGCATTTCCTTATGTTTTTTCCGACCCGCCGTCTTTTCTTCTACGGGAACCATATTATCAATTTGTCATCTAGAAAGTTAAGTTATATTTTTCTGACCTGCCGTCTTTTCCTTGACATGATCTTAATATATCTCTCAACTCAATAATTTAGGACTTGAATTGATGCATTTCCTTTAAAGGTTAATCCACAAAAAACTCTAAACTGGTACGCTTGTGTCAAATTTACCCCAAACTAATTTTTTTACCACAAAAACCCTAAATTGGTGCACTTTGATAAATTTACTCCAAATTAATTTTTTTACTACTAAAAACCCCAAACTAGTACACCTATGGCAAATTTAGCCTCTCTTAATTTACCTCAAATTTGATTAAAATCCCAAACCGGTACACCTATGACAAATGAAGTGTAAAACCCCAAACTGGTACACCTATCAATTGCCTCATGTCATCCAACTCAACAAATTGACTGTAAAATTTAGTGGAAACTAAATAAAGGTAAATTCGTCACAGTTGTATCAGTTTAAGGTTTTAGGTGATCAAAAATTTAATTTTTAAATAAATTTTTCACAAGCGTACCAGTTTAAGATTTTTTGTGGTATTAGCCATTTCTTTAATTTATTTAGAATTAGGACCGACAACTTTTTACAGACCCACTTATACAACACGTATGTGACTCGTTATAAAGGCATGTTTCGTTTGAGCTTACTTCTTATCGTGCCATGAATAGATCACTTCATTGCTAGTTGATCCTCTAATTGTCATTTGACAATTATTAAAATATATTTCATACTACTCATTAACTATATAGTTTAGGATCTTAAACCGACTGCTGCTACCACTAATATTACATTCTGTTTATGAGGCCTCCCATCTTTTCTTGACGAGATTTATTTCTATTTGTAATTGTAGAAAAAGTCAATAATATTTATAAGAAAAAAATTTGAAGTTGGTTATTGAAGTGCATATGACCATGGACACCTTTTGTTCATATAGTCTCAAATATGTTAGAAATTTAAAAAGGTTCGTTGTTTTTAACTCGCAAATTATCTTATCGATCTTGCCAAACATGTTGCTTGAAAACAAAATTTGACTAAATTGTTAAGTCGAGACGAAAATCCATGCTCCCCACCTCCCATCTTGAGATTTCTAGCTCCATCAGTAATGGTGTCTCATCAAGTCTATGAAAGCAAATTGTTCTAAAACCTTGTGTTGAAATAGGATCATTCATGTCACGCCCCAAACCCTATGAGCACGCGATCATCCCTCTGAGGTCGATGCTGTGACGCCCCGTACCTCGGGGCCATTAACGTGACGTCCCATTCATTATTATCTTTCTTTAAAGACAAGCGGAAGCATAATTTCGGGACAATCACATTAAAAACAACAGCGGGATTAAGACAAGCATCATGAGCAAACCTTACGTTTACAATGTATACAAACATGTTTTACAAGCTAAATTATCCAATTTTAGCCATTTACACATCAAACATTATGGCTTGGGTGTCCTAAGCCCACTACTTCTCCTCGCTTCTCGCTTTCTCCGAACTTCAACATGGCTCCAGCTCCCCCTGTCGCTGCCGTCCATGCGACCATCCTATGGACCTGAGGGTGGGAAAAATGGGGGATGAGTCGGGGAGACTCAGTAAGTAAACCTACTAATATCAAGCGAGGACGAGGGGATCGCCGTTAGCACAAGCCGGCCCTTACCGCACCCGCATTAATGGCAGATCAATAGCAAAGTTCATACAAGAGAACATCAAGCATGGCTATAACATGTGCACCTGCCTTTCAAGTCTCGATTCTACCGCCAAAACAAACTTCAAACACGAATCATGATTAAATTAAGAAATGAACCAACCATAACCCACCAAATGACAGAGAAACGGTCCAAGCAAACCGTGTCACAACGCATCACAACTTCCTTTCTCGATTTTAGGAAGTTTACTTACCCAACCAACCAAACTAGAACAAGTTTCGAGACGGGTGAGCTCGGGAAATTTTGGGCTTGAACACGAACACTCGGGCCTTGGACATAGCCTCCTCTCTCGATCGAACAACAAAAGAGAGACGGGCTCACCGGTAAGCTTTTTCTTTCTTTCTCTCTTTCTATTTTTCTCTTTCTTAATCATGACTGCAAAGTAAGAAATAAGAAAGAGGGTTGGCCGGAGCTCTCGGGGCATGGAAATGGCGTGAGGGAGAGGAAGGGGGGGGGCTTCACATGAGGTTCTCCCTCTCTCTCTTTCTCGGCTTCTCTCTCTCTCTCTCTCTATTTCTCTCTCCCCTTGGCCAAATGGCCTTTCTCTATTTATAGGGAGGGGAAACTTAGGGCCAAAATTTGATGAGGTAAGCGCTTATGTCATCGAGGCAATGAGGTAAGCGCTTACCTCACAAGCCACCATGAAGGGTCATCAAAGTCAAGAATAATAATGGCCAGTAAATGCTTGTGGAAAAGAAGACCAAGCATTAATGCAAGCCATTAATTAAGCTTCTTGAACAAGCTTCACTCTTGGCTATTTATTTCCAAATTTCGTTTTCCCTTGGCCCGACCTCCAATCAAGGCATAAAATATCTCATTTGAAAGTTTGGAACGTGTACTTTAAATCACCAGAAGATACTAAGTCCAAATTCCAACTTTCTCATATAGAAAATGCTAAATCTTTGAAATCTGGAAAAACCGAACAGTTTTGCACTGTTCACAAAATCGGACTTGAAAATATAGTAAATGAACTCCGAAAATTCTCAAATTCGGATATGTCATAAACAAGACCTTAGTAAACATTTTTCATGAAGAATACAAAATCTAATTATTTTTGTAATTACCATTTTTAATCACTCAAATACAGACTAAAAACAGTTCACTGGAACAGCATTTTTGTTTCTCAAAATAAGATCTGTCCAGTATGCAAATCATCTCAGAAAATTTCCAAATTTACACACGTTATAGAAAAGGAAGTTCTCAACAACTTTTATGAATAAAACTTTTCCAAACTCGGCCCAGAAAAACTTGTATAAAATCAAGACGGTGTAAACATCACCGAAATTCCCATTCCGGGCAGTTTCACACAGTCCGAAAATTAGGCCATCGTACTACTCATCTCAATTCCAAAAATTCTGAAATTAAATTATGTAAAACTTCAAAATGTTTGGAACAACTTTTCAGAAGAAATTGTTCGGAAATTCGGATCACAAAAGTCTCTCCAAAAATAAAAAAAATGAAAGGGTACAAATGATCCGAAAACTAGGTTTTCCAAAACAAGAGAAAACAATTTAGTTCTGATTGGAAAACCGCCAAACTTAAACCATAGCCA
This sequence comes from Syzygium grande, assembly GCA_024733475.1. Lineage (NCBI taxonomy): Eukaryota > Viridiplantae > Streptophyta > Magnoliopsida > Myrtales > Myrtaceae > Syzygium > Syzygium grande. The sequence goes on along the minus strand of JAMXDD010000008.1, from coordinate 22,579,409 downwards.
TTTTCCAGAGATTGAAATTGAGGATATTACAATTTACCTGCGACTTCCCAGGCCTAAAAATCGGGATGTGACAATTCTCCCCCTCTAATAAAATTTCGTTCTCGAAATTTAAACGCGTACCTGGTTCCTCGAATAAATGCAGGTATCAACTTTTCCTCAATTCCTCACTCTCCCCGGTGGCTTCTTTTATACCCTGGTAACACTATAGGACCTTAACTAAGGAAATGGCCTTACCTCTCAATACTTGCTCCTTACAATCCACGATCCGCACCTGCTCCTCATCATAGGACATTCTACTGTCCACTTCGACCTCGTCGAAAAATTCAGCACGCGTGCCGGATCGGGCTCATACTTTCACAGTATCATAACATGTACCTGAGCAAGTTTCGATGGCGACACCAACTGATAGGCCAAATTCCTTATTCTTTCTAGAATTTCAAAGGATCCTACGTACCTGAGACTTAACTTACTTTAGTACCTTTAAAGCATCCACTGTAATCCGAACTCGCTCTGGACCAGCGACCTTTCTTTCCCCGACCTCGATCCAACATACTAGAGTGCAGCAAGCTTGACCACGCTTTCGCTGCGCTACTCTGATAAAATCTTTCTCAAACACAATTTACTTACATATAACAATCACAAAGATCACACTGATCATTTTTAACCAACAGTTCCCATCTTACTTTCAATTCAGTACTTAGTTCGGTTTATTCCTTTTCTTACCCGTCATCCTAGAAGCCTGCCAGGAGTCGCATCTTGTTCAGGTCTTCAACCCCGATGACACTCTTGCTAGAAGCCACACCTTGATCAAGCTTCTTGGTCCGGCGTCCACTTCCTAGCCAAGAGCCGCTCCTTGATCAGGTTCTACCCTAGCGATCACTCCCCACCCTCATCGAATTGGGTTATGTCAACATTCAACAGCCTTCTCTTGGCTCAATACCGAACTGCAACTTACTAGAGGGGAAACTGCTTGGACTTCTCTTTCGAGGTCGTGGCGTCATGTTGGGACTTCCCTTTTTCCTCAACGGTCGTAGCCTAGTCCTTAGCACTTATTTTACTATCAATAGTCTAACAAGACTTTCTACAACACAAGAATAGATCAGTGATCATAAACAAATAGGAACACTTAACCTATCTAACCACAATCAATCATTCACATGCGCAAGGGTGTTTCCTAGCTAACTACCCCAACTTCAGCGCACCTTATCACTCTAGGTCTTTATTCCCGCTTTGATTTTAGAATCGTTTTCCCAATTCGGTGCACAGTTTGATCATTCTTGCCCTTAGCCATCCTAGAAGCCTGCCAGGAGCTGCTCAATAATCAGGCCCTTCACCCCCGGCACCACTTTTGCCCAGAGGCTGCTCAATGATCAGGCCTCTTACCCCGGCGCCACCTCTGTCAGAAGTCGCTCAATGATCAGGTTGTATGGCCCTAGTGCTACTCCCCGCCCTCGTCGGACTAGCCAATTGCAAGCTGCCCTGAACTGCACCTACTGGAGAGAAAACCTGCTCTGATACCAAATTAATCTGTGACACCCCGTACCTCGGGGCCATTAACGTGACGTCCCGTTTATTATTATCTTTCTTTAAAGACAAGCGGAAGCATAATTTCGGGACAATCACATTAAAAACAACAGCGGGATTAAGACAAGCATCATGAGCAAACCTTACGTTTACAATGTATACAAACATGTTTTACAAGCTAAATTATCCAATTTTAGCCATTTACACATCAAACATTATGGCTTGGGTGTCCTAAGCCCACTACTTCTCCTCGCTTCTCACTTTCTTCGAACTTCAATATGGCTCAAGCTCCCCCTGTCGCTGCCATCCATGCGACCATCCTACGGACCTGAGGGTGGGAAAAATGGGGGATGAGTCGGGGAGACTCAGTAAGTAAACCTACTAATATCAAGCGAGGACGAGGGGATCGCCGTTAGCACAAGCCCGGCCTTACCGTACCGCATCAATGGCAGATCAATAGCAAAGTTCATACAAGAGAACATCAAGCATGGCTATAACATGTGCACCTTGCCTTTCAAGTCTCGATTCTACCACCAAAACAAACTTCAAACACGAATCATGATTAAATCAAGAAATGAACCAATCATAACCCACCAAATGACCGAGAAACGGTCCAAGCAAACCGTGTCACAACGCATCACAACTTCCTTTCTCGATATTAAGAAGTTTACTTACCCAACCAACCAAACTAGAACAAGTTTCGAGACGGGTGAGCTCGGGAAATTTCGGGCTTGAACACGAACACTCGGCCCTTGGACATAACCTCTTCACTCGATCGAACAACAAAAGAGAGACGGGCTCACCGGTAAGCTTTTTCTTTCTTTCTCTCTTTCTATTTTTCTCTTTCTTGATCATGACTGCAAAGTAAGAAATAAGAAAGAGGGTTGGCCGGAGCTCTCGGGGCATGGAAATGGCGTGAGGGAGAGGAAGGGGGGGCTTCACATGAGGTTCTCCCTCTCTCTCTCTCTCGGCTTCTCTCTCTCTCTCTCTATTTCTCTCTCCCCTTGGCCAAATGGCCTTTCTCTATTTATAGGGAGGGGAAACTTGGGACCAAAGTTTGATGAGGTAAGCGCTTATGTCATGGGGCAATGAGGTAAGCGCTTACCTCACAAGCCATCATGAAGGGTCATCAAAGTCAAGAATAATAATGGACAGTAAATGCTTGTAGAAAAGAAGACCAAGCATTAATGCAAGCCATTAATTAAGCTTCTCGAACAAGCTTCACTCTTGGCTATTTATTTCCAAATTTCGTTTTCCCCTGGTCTGACCTCCGATCAAGGCATAAAATATCTCATTTGAAAGCTTGGAACGTGTACTTTAAATCACCAGAAGATACCAAGTCCAAATTCCAACTTTCTCATATAGAAAATGCTAAATCTTTGAAATCTAGAAAAATCAAACAGTTTTGCACTGTTCACGAAATCGGATTTGAAAATATAGTAAATGAACTCCGAAAATTCTCAAATTCGGATATGTCATAAACAAGACCTTAATAAACATTTTTCATGAAGAACACAAAATCTAATTATTTCTGTAATTACCATTTTTAATCACTCAAATACAGACTAAAAACAGTTCACTAGAGCAACATTTTTGTTTCTCAAAATAAGATCTGTCCAGTATGCAAATCATCTCAGAAAATTCCCAAATTTACACACGTTATAGAAAAGGAAGTTCTCAACAACTTTCATGAAGGAAATTTTTCCAAACTCGCCCCCGAAAAGCTTGTATAAAATCAAGACGGTGTAAACATCACCGAAATTCTCATTCCGGGCAGTTTCACACAGTCTGAAAATCAGGCCATCGTACTACTCATCTCAACTCTAAAAATTCTGAAATTAAATTATGTAAAACTTCAAAATGTTTGGAACAACTTTTCAGAAGAAATCATTTAGAAATTAGGATCACAAAAGTCTCCCCAAAAATAACAAAATGAAAGGGTATAAATGATCCGAAAACTAGGTTTTCCAAAACATGATAAAACAATTTAGTTTTGATTGGAAAACCGCCAAACTTAAACCATAGCCATTTTCCAGGGACTGAAATTGAAGATATTACAATTTACCTGCAGCTTTCCAGGCCCAAAAATCGGGATGTGACAGATGCAGTGCGATGTCCCAGGACGTGTCGCCGACCCGAAACCCAAAACAGAGAACAATGCACAAGCGAAAGCAAACAAACACCCGTACAAATTAAAACCACATGACCAAGGGTAGTTGTAATACCAAAAATACAACTTGCACTAGTAACAGGGATTTACAATGTCCATTAAAACAGAATAAACATATAAAAGCCAAAACAGGTCAACAGCCCTAACATCAAAACGGGGGGGACGTGGCTCAAGCGGTCAAGCACTATATCTAGCCGGGCTCCTCCCAAAACCTATTGGTATGCCTGCCATCTTCAAGGCTAGGGGTTTGAAAAATTGGGTTTGCACAACAGTGAGAATAAATCTCAGCGAGTATGCCCCCTAAATCTAAACTAGACTAACATGCACCTCCTAACGAATACCAAGCAACATGCAATCTAAACTGTAATAACTTAGGCCCTCGGGCCTAAATCCAATACTTAATTGACCCTGCAAGTTAGGCACTTTATAAATAATTGCAATGATAGTACAGAACTCAACCACGGCACATATACGCACATCACTCAGCCACGACGCATGTCATGCATATGTTCGTGCTCACACCTATGCTCATGTCTCATCAATGCATTTTCGCACATTTGCACTCTTACACACTTGCAATTTATCAATTCTCCTCTAACCTGCATAAAACGCATTGGGTCCGACTCGCGTAAAACGCATCAGGTCTATCACTTCGAGATCGATCTCTGGCCCACGTAAAATGCATCGGGCTCATGACACAAAACCCGCGTAAAACGCCTCAGGTTGGTCATCTTGCGGTAGTTGGGGCATTGTCCCGCGTAACACACCTCAGGAAGGGTTCAATACCCCGCGTAAAACGCCTTAGGATTTTATGTGATCATACATTCACAATCACCAATTATTATCTAAATCCCACGTAAAATGCATCAGAGTGTTTTAGGTGATCACACGCTCATGTCATTCGTGCACACTCACATATGCACATGTTATGCCAATGTTCGAGATGCACACCCATGGCCATAAAGTTCACACTTGGGCATTCAAGAATTTCACAATGAGCATCCAATTGCACAACGCCACACGTCAATTCACAATGCAATATGCTCAATTCAAAACATCACAAGTCCAACTAATCAAATCATCCAATCCAGCCATGGCACAACTTGGCACACAAAAACACGAAATCAAATCATTAAAATACACAAGTTCATGACCCCCAAGGCTCCCTCACGTCACGGCCACTTAAATACTCAACATGGCATCGAACTACTAACGTAAATTCACGTTGAATTCCACCTCCTCATGGTCCGCTCACAAAACACTCGATGATTTCCACTAAGGCCATGATTAATTGAATAGGGCTCGGATCCAATCCACATTAAATCAGCCATGAACAGCCCACCTTAGGCTACTGAATTCACTTCCAAATCACCACATTAGACCCCAAGAATCACCATGGAAACATCCACCACTCGGTCCACAATTTACACCCGCCTAATCCACATTTTTGCTCGAACCAAGGCTCCCATGATCGGCCACCCATCCGGTCATTCTAGGCCATTTATTCCACTCCCAAATCAGCATATTACGCCACTAAATCACCCCATAGTTAGCCACTACTCGGCCCTCATAATGTACCCACAATAATCCACCTATTAGCCCAAATCAAGTCCACATTTAACAGCCACCAGCCAGCCCATTCTAGGCCCTCAAAACATATTTAAATCATCACCTTAGGTCACTAAAATCACCACATAACTAGCCACTCCACGGCCTAATCATTGCACCCAATATAGCCCGCATTTAGATCACGATTAATCGACACAATAATCTGATCGAGCCTATACTAAACGGTCACCAACCATATCACCTTAGGCCACTAAACCTCACTTAAATCATCACGCCAAATCACTAAATTAGCCACAAAGTCAGCCCCTAACATTCTCCACAAGTTAACCCCTAAATTACCCTAATTAACCCCTAAAACTCATCTAAAAATGTACATTAGCCTAATTAGGGTTTAGGGTTGTACTCACTTGGATTCCTAAGTTCCTAATGAAGGCTGGACAGGTGGCAAGGTCGGTTGAGCAGTGGCAGTGAGCGGCAATTCTCGGCGGTGCTAACGGCGACGTCGCGCGGCTCTCCGACGAACGGCAATCCAATGCGGCGAATGGGAGAGAGAGAGATAGAGAGATGGTCGGGTTGGTGGTGGTGCAAGGTGGCAGCAGCGTGCCGGTGTGCAGCGGTGGCAGCCCTCCGACAGGCGGTGAGCAGCGGTCAAGAGAGAGGGGGAGAGCTCGCGGGAGAGGGAGAGAGGAGGGGTTGGTCGACTGACTTGGGGAGGAGGAAAAATGAGAAGAGAGAGAGTGAGATCGAGAGTATATAGACTTGGCTTAGTGGGGTTGGTGAACAACTTCTCATAATGCCCATCTTACCCTTAATCCAATGGTTGAGATCCAATCAAGTCCAATAATGGAGGGGCAATTTTTTCCATAATATTCTGAATTATTGGGGCTGATTAGACCATAATTTAAACCCCAAATATCCTCCAAAATTCGGAACAACATAATTAGGCCTAGGGGAAAAACGGTAATTTTCCGATCCCGGATCAAATTTTCAATTTTTGACTATATTGATTCCAAATATAATTGGCCGCATAAAAATGATGTCGTCCTTGCAAAAATAGTCGCATACGCCCACGAAACTCGACGCCGAAGTCCGGGCTCAATTCCACGATCGATTTAGCTCAATTTGTAGTTTTAGCGTCTCTCACTAACGAGTGACTGTTTAGGGATTATGTGTATCGACCTAGGGTACTCGAGTCGTGACGATGTCGATTTTCCAAAGGACACGAGGATTTATCGCTAGTCCTAAGGGTCACGGTCATCCAGAATAAGTTCGGGATCATTCGCCGCGCGCATACTCTTCGTCGTGCGGAATCACCCGCTATCTAATCGTACGTCGTTGGTCAAACCAAATCCGATACTCCCCTTGGACCGGCCCATATTGGCACAAAATATTCCCTCGTCGCTTCTCGGAATCGGACTCGATTCACGGTCGAGTTCTTGGGTCCATGCACCATTTTTCCTAGTTAGCCATTCCCAAATGGTCAGTATTCCAAGAATGATCAATTCCGGGCGAGACTTACTAAAACGAAATGAGAAATAATCATCTATTTTATTAATCTCGAACGTGGGTCGAATTCAGGACGTTATAACTCTTCCCCCTTTACAAAAATTTCGTTCTCGAAATTTACGATCCAAATCTAACTACTCAAATAAATGGGAGTGCTGACGTCGCATTACTTTCTCGCTTTCCCAGGTGGCGCCTTCTGTCCCGTGATGTTCCCAAATAACCTTGACCAACGGGATCATCTTGCTCCTCAAAACCTATTCCTTCCTATCCTCGATTCATACTGGCTTCTTCACGTACGATACCCTGTCGTCCACGTCTATTACCTCATGATTCAGCACGTGGGTCAGATCCGGTTCATATTTCCTCAACATTGATACATGGAAGACATTATGAACTTGCGACAAATTCAGCGGCAAGGCGAGACGATAAGTCAACGTTCCAATCCTTTCCAAAATCTCGAACAGGCCTATATATCTTAGACTCAGCTTTCCCTTCTTGCCAAACCGAGACATTCCTCTCATCGGTGAGACCTTAAGAAATACATGATTGCCAACCTGGAACTCCAACAGTCTACACCTTCGCCCCTCATAACTTCTCTAACAGCTTTGAGCTGTCTTCAGCCTTTATCGGATATTCTTTACTGTTTCCGTTGACTGCCGACTAACTTTGGACCCGTTATACTTCTTTCTCCTACTTCATCCTAACACAATGGTGTTTTGCATGCTCTGCCATAAAGTGCTTCAAACGGGCCATTCTAATACTCTGCGTTGAAAGCTATTATTGTAGGCAAATTCCACCAAATGAATTGCTCTTCCCACTTGCCCTGAAAATCTAACACACATGCTCTCAGCATATCCTCTAAAGTTTGAATAGTCCTTTCGGATTGGCCATCCGTCTACGGGTGATAGGCCGTACTGAATTGCAACTTAGTTCCCATGGCCGATAGCAGACTTTTTCAAAAATTTACAGTAAATCGGGATCACGGTCCGAAGTAATTGATACTGGTACTCCATAAAGACGAACTATCTACCGTACATATAACTCTGCGCACCTTTTTAGCTCGAAGTCCTTTTGCATTGGCAGGAAGTGCGCTAACTTGATCAGTCTGTCCACTATCACCCAAATGGCATCATATCCCCTCTAGCTTCTTGGCAATCCCGTTACAAAATCCATTGTAATATGCTCCCATTTCCATTTTGGCATTTTCAATGGGTGCAACATTCCACCAGGTTTACAATATTATGCCTTTACGTGTTTGCACGTCAAAAACTTAGTCACATGCTTGGCCACATTCACCTTCATTCCATTCCACCAATAATGCTATTGAAGGTTTTGGTATATCTTCGTGCTGCCGGATAAATGCTATAATTGCTCCTATGAGCTTTCGATAAAATCTCTTCCTTAAACTCCAAATCATCGAGCATGCACAAGCGTCCTTGAAACTTAAGAATTCTATCCTCGAACACTTGGAAGTCCAGCTTCCTCTTAGTGCCATCTACCTCCACAATTTTTTGAATCTCAGGGTCCGTAGATTGCAACATCTTAATCTTAGCTTGCACTTCCAGTTCAATCCTTAATGTCGCCATCAGACTGGAGAGGTGTCCTACCTCGAACTTAAACTCTGAGTCTCGCACTTCTTCCAATAGAATCCACTCTATGACCATTCAATGCGCGATACTCGACTTCCGACTTAGGGTATTCACTACCCGGTTGACTTTTCGAGATGATAGAATATGTCACTGTCATAGTCATTCAGCAACTCCATCCAACGACGCTGTCCGATGTTTAGCTCCTTTTAAGAAAATAAGTACTTGAGACTCTAGTTTTCTGTGTAAATCTGAAACCTTTCTCCACATAACTAATCCCTCTAAATCTTAAGTCCGAAAATGATCGCTGCCAGTTCTAAGTCATGAGTCGGGTAGTTCATCTCATGAGGCCTTAACTGACGCAATGCATAAGCAACCACCCTTCCATGTTGCACTAGCACGCATCCCAATCTCTTAAGCGAAGCATCGTTATAAACCCCATATCCTCCCGTTCCTGAAGGGATCGTTAGCACTAGCGCAATCATCAATCTCTGCTTCAACTCCTAAAAACTCTCTTCACACTTTTCCGTCTATTCAAACTTCGTCTCCTTCTTAAGCAACCTTGTCAATGAAGTGGATATCGTTGAGAATCTTTCCACGAATCGTCGATAGTAACCTGCTAGTCCCAAGAAGCTTGAACCTTAATAACCGTCGTCGGTCTCGGCCAATCCGTCACTACTTCAATCTTTGTCGAATCCACAGAGATTCCTTCTCCGAAATTATATGTCCAAGAAACACTACCCGGTTCAGTCAAAACTCGCACTTACTAAACTTAGCATACAATGCATACTCTCTTAGCGTCCTTAGAACCTTTTCCAAGTGTACTTCATGTTTCTCGGGACTTTTTGAATACACCAAAATATCATCTACGAATACAATGACAAATTGATCCAAAAATTTCTTGAATACCTGATTCATTAAATCCATAAAAATAGCAAGGGCATTAGTCAGCCCAAACGGCATTACCGTGAATTCATAGTGCCCATACCTCGTCCTGAATGCCATCTTTGGGATATCCTCCTTTTGGATCCTTACTTATGATACCCTGTCCTTAGGTCAATCTTAGAGAACACCGAGGCTCCTTGTAATTGATCAAACAGGTCATCTATCCTTGGCAATGGGTACTCATTCTAAATAATCTCTTGATTCAACTGTCTGTAATCAATGCACAATCTTAATGACCCGTCCTTCTTCCTCACGAATAAAACTGGCACTCCCTGTGGAGATGCACCTGGACGAATGAAGCCTTTATCCAATAACTCTTGCATTTGAACCTTCAATTCCTTTGATTCTGCCAATGACATCCTATAAGGTGCTTTTGAGATCGGTTCTGTCTTTAGGGCTAACTCAACCACAAACCCCACTTCTCGATCAAGTGATAATCCCGGTAATTTCTAAGGAAAGACATCGGGGAAAAAATATACACCTCGGCTATGTTCTTTAGCCTTGGTTTCTCACCCAACGAGTTAACCATCGGATGGTTATCTTTCTACACTTCAAAAACAAAGCTCAATCTATCAAGTTTCAATCCAACGGTCTCTCAAAACCATCACCTTGGTTCTTTACAAAATCCAAAATTTCCAAGTGATAATTCTTTCGTTCAAACCCTGCCAAAGGATAACATCAATCTGACATCCATAAACTGACTACACCTATCCACTATAAACGATTATACGTCATACATGACCATTCAAGTTATAACTTCAAAATCATCTTCTATTCCACCCAATCTCATTACATAACGCATCCAAACTTTTAAGACAGATCCTCTACTTTCTTCCCAGTCACAACGTATACCTTTCCTTGTGCCTACGGCCGGTCTGGGTTATTCTGTGGGGTAACTCTGCTTGATGTCCTACTTGTGGTTGCTATTGCTGCATTAGCAGCCTAGCTCGTATGTTCAGGCAGTTTCTCACTTGGTGACCCTGTCGGCCACATCCAAAACACACCCCAAGTCCATTTGGGCAAGGGCTATTCTCATGCCTCTTTTCACAAGACTAACATGCAGCACTATAATAGCAATTCGTCTTTCCAAAGTTCTTTCTCACGGAAGGGACAAATCACCTATTCCCAATCATAGGCTTATTTCCAAAGTTTCTATTGTCCCCAGCCGACGCGTACCACGATCCAGAAATGGCAGTCCTTTCTGTCATTTCTCGTTCAACTATTTAGACTCTCTCATAAAGTTCTTTGTAATCCCTTGGATTTAAAAGTATCAACTGACTGCGGAGTTCCTGTTTCAAATCATCCGGGATCCCCTTGCCCCATCCACAGGGTCTTTCATTATCCTTTGTGCAATCTTAGACAATCTTGTAAATTCCGCCTCGTACTAATCCATTGTTAATTGATTCTAATGGAGCCTTAGAAACTTTACCATTTTCTGTTCTCATGCAGTCTCAAAGAAGTATTTTCCATTGAAGGTCTCAACGAAGGCAATCCAATTTGGGATCGTGCTTATAGGGAAAACCTTATCTTGGGTGGCCTACCACCAGCCATTTGCTACACCCTGAAGTTGGTACACCACTAGGGCCACCTTTTCTTCCTCCGTGCACTCCAGCAGTGCAAAGGTTTTCTCCAATTCTTAACCTAGAGAGTTGCAACCTTAGAATCACCATTTCCTCCAACTTGGGTGACTTAAGTTTTAGAAACTGTTTCACCATGTGATATATCTGACGATTCCCAATTCCTATCCCTTGATTATAGTTAACAGTAGCGACAACAGCCTTAACAGCTAGCGGCAGCTCCTTTTTGAGCCTACTGTCCCATTATGATTCTAACTTCTGCAAGTGCCTTCAAAATCCCATCCCCTCTGGGATCCTCCACAATTCTAGTTCGCAGACCTATACGATATCGACCTCGACCTCTTCCTCTTCCTCGACTACTCATTATTACAGAGTTCCCACCACTCACCTATCTGCTATAATTCAACTCAAGAATTAGAGACCTAAACCAAGCTAAACCAATCTAAGGTCCTAGGTAAGGAACTCAACATAATAACAGTCAAGCAACCAGCATACGGCCTAACACAATTAGAACAACATCTCAACCAAGGAGATTCGCGTATGTACCTCGGGTCCTACCGCATCTGCGCTTTACGGGTCAATTCATATAAGTACTCAATCAAAATACAGACAGTCAGGAGGTACACTTAGCATACAAGATCACCTTACTGGCTACCTAAGATCATCGCTCCTTATTACTCCAGGCTTCGATCAACTTGTATTGAGCTAACCTTGCTCTGATACCAAGTCGAACAAGGATGTCACGTCCTGAACCCTACGAGCATGCGATCATCCCTCTGAGGTCGATGCAGTGTGACGTCCCAGGACACGTCGCTAACCCAAAACCCAAAACAGAGAACAATGCACAAGCGGAAGCAAACAAACACCCGTACAAATTAAAACCACATTACCAAGGATAACAGTAATACCAAAAATACAACTTGCACTAATAACAGGGATTTACAATGTCCATTACAATAAAATAAACATATAAAAGCCAAAATAGGGCAACAACCCCAACATCAAAAGGGGGGGTACGTGGCTCGGCGATCAAGCATTATATCTAGCCGGACTCCTCCCAAAACCTATCGGTACACCTGCCATCTTCAAAGCTGGGGGTTTGAAAAATTGGGTTTGCACAACAATGAGTATAAATTTCAACGAGTATGCCCCCTAGACCTAAACTAGGCTAACATGCACCTCCTAATGAGTACCAAGCAACATGCAATCTAAACCGTAATAACTTAGGCCCTCGGGCCTAAATCCAATACTTAATTGACCCTGCAAGTTATGCACTTTATAAATAATTGCAATGATAGCACAGAACTCAACCACGGCACATATACGCACATCACTCAGCCACGACGCATGTCATGCATATGCTCGTACTCACACCCATGCTCGTGTCTCATCAATGCATTTTCGCACACTTGCACTCTTGCACACTTGCCATTTATCAATTCTCCTCCGACCCGCGTAAAACGCATCGGGTCCGACTCGCGTAAAATGCATTAGGTCTATCACTTCGAGATCGATCTCTGGCCCGCGTAAAACGCATCATACTCATGACACAAAACCCGCATAAAACGCCTCAGGTTGGTCATATTCCAGTAGTCTAGACATCATCCCCCATAACACACCTCAGGACGGGTTCAATATCCCATGTAAAATGCCTCAGGGCTTTATGTGATCATACATTCACAATCACCAATTATTATCTGAATCCCGCGTAAAACGCATCAGAGTGTTTTAGGTGATCACACGCTCATGTCATTCGTGCACACTCACATATGCACATGTTATGCCAATGTTCAAGATGCACACCCATAGCCATAAAGTTCACACTTGGGCATTCAAGAATTTCACAATGAGCATCCAATTGCACAACGCCACACGTCAATTCACAACGCAATATGCTCAATTCAAAACATCACAAGTCCAACTAATCAAATCATCCAATCCAGCCATGGCACAACTTGGCACACAAAAACACGAAATCAAATCATTAAAATACACAAGTTCATGACCCCCAAGGCTCCCTCACGTCATGGCCACTTAAATACTCAACATGGCATCGAACTACTAACGTAAATTCACGTTGAATTCCACCTCCTCATGGTCCGCTCACAAAACACTCGACGATTTCCACTAAGGCCATGATTAATCGAATAGGGCTCGGATCCAATCCACATTAAATCATCCATGAACAGCCCACCTTAGGCCACTGAATTCACTTCCAAATCACCACATTAGACCCCAAGAATCACCATGGAAACATCCACCACTCGGTCCACAATTTACACCCGCCTAATCCACATTTTTGCCCGAACCAAGGCTCCCATGATCGGCCACCCATCTGGTCATTCTAGGCCATTTATTCCACTCCCAAATCAGCATATTACGCCACTAAATCACCCCATAGTTAGCCACTACTCGGCCCTCATAATGTACCCACAATAATCCACCTATTAGCCCAAATCAAGTCCACATTTAACAGCCACTAGCCAGCCCATTCTAGGCCCTCAAAACATATTTAAATCATCACCTTAGGTCACTAAAATCACCACATAACTAGCCACTCCACGGCCTAATCATTGCACCCAATATAGCCCGCATTTAGATCACGATTAATTGACACAATAATCCGATCGAGCCTATACTAAACGGTCACCAACCAGATCACCTTAGGTCACTAAACCTCACTTAAATCATCATGCCAAGTCACTAAATTAGCCACAAAGTCAGCCCTTGACATTCTCCACAAGTTAACCCCTAAATTACCCTAATTAAACCCAAAAACTCATCTAGAAATGTACATTAGCCTCATTAGGGTTTAAGGTTGTAATCACATGGATTCCTAAGCTCCTAATGAAGGATGGATAGGTGGCAAAGTCGGCTGAGCAGTGGCAGCAAGTGGCAGTTCCCGGCGGCGCTAACGGCGGCGACATGCGGCGCCCCGGCGAACGGCGATCCAATGTGGTGAATGGGAGGGGGTTGCTAGTCGCAGCAGACGGGAGGGAGAGAGAGAGAGAGATGGTCGAGTTGGTGGTGGTGGAAGGCGGCGGCAGCACGTCGGCGTATGACAGTGGCGGCCCTCCGACGGGCGATGCGTGGCGGCCGAGAGAGAGAGGGAGAGCTCGCGAGAGAGGGAGAGAGGAAGGGTTGGCCGGCTTACTTAGGGAGGAGGAAAAATGAGATGAGAGAGAGTGAGATCGAGAGTGTCACACCTCGAACCCTATCGAGCACGCGAGATCCCTCTCTGGTCGAATTAGTGCGACGTCTCATGAAAACGTCGCCGACCCCAAGATTCCATCAAAGTAAATTCGTAGCAAAAACAAGTCATATTATCCCGGACAATAATATTGAAGAACCAGGGAAAAGCAAATTACTAAACCACCAAATATAATACTATGCCTTGACATATAAATATACAACATCCAATTCTTTACAACCAAATACTTCCAACACTTATCAGATTTACATCAACTGATAGTACACACTTGAACGGATTTCCTGATTACATATCCAACTATACACGTCAAGCACTCCCTAGTTTAATATCAAACTTATAATACACGCACACCATCTGGCTTCCACGGATCGCGTCCTCGACCTCAAAGGGGATTAGCAGCCAAGGTATATTCTACTCTTGAATGCTCGGTATGCATCGGAATTCCCCAAAATGCTGCGACAGTAGCGGCGAAAAATTCAAGGCTTGGGTAGGTGCTCTGAAATGGCTTGGTTGAAACAACCATGAGACACTTCTCAATAAGTCACAACCTAAACCCTACCTAGGCTATCACGTATTCCAGACATATCCAGACACAACCAAACAATAAACACAAACATCATCATCCACACAATCATACTAACCTGGACTCTTGGCATAAACAGCCTGCACATTAGTCCGTAATCATAACAAACAATTCTTACACGTATCTCAACCATACGCACTACAAATCACTTGCATTCTCAAGCCCATGTACACATCAAACACACCACATTTCCAATTCCACATTCCACACTCGGTCACGCACCAATCACATCATTTTCATTAACTTGCCATCGCGACCTGCGTAAACACGCCTCAGACCCGATCTCACTTTCCTCGGCCCGCACAAACACGCCTCAGGCCCACACGATCACGCTCCGAGCATCACACACCTCGGTTCGATCCCATTCCTAGGCCCGCACCGCGACAGGCCTACGTGACCGAAACCCGAGCTTACAATGCCTCGGTCCGATCCCGATCTCACCTGAGCTGATCATGTCTCGGATCGATTTCCACTTTCTTCAACCCACGCCAAATGCGATAAGCCTACATGATCGCATAATTACATCACGACCCGCGTAAACACGCCTTAGGCCGGTTCAATTCCCCGTGTAAACACGCTTTAGGGATTTAGTGATCACACATACACACCAATAGACCAGATTTTATCTGTACCCTGCGTAAACACGCCTCACGGCCTTTTAGTGATCACACACACGTCACACATCACAAGTCTCACATGTGCACACAATTGCACCCAATAAATCACAACCACACAATCATATCACAACACACGCGATCAACACACAAACTGGCATTTCTCCACACCCAAATGTTATCAAATCAGTTCAGGCCCTTCACGACATTTTCACAAAATCTCGAGCCGGACCTAACAATACCAACAACACTACAAACAGCACCCCACAACACCTAAAACCACACATCACAACCATCAATTAGCCTTTTTCGCCCTCAAAATCACCATATCTCACTCCCGGCTCTTCACGGCACTTTCATAAAATTTCGCGCCGGATCTAATGGCGCAAACCACATGCCCAACAGCACATCACAACACTTAGAACCACATAACACAGCCATCAATTTGCCATTTTCACACCCAAAATCACAATATTTCATTCTCGGCTCTTCACGACACTTCCATCAAATTACGAGCCGGTCCTAATGGTACTAACCGCGTACCGAACAGCCACTCACAGTACATCACACGGCATATCACAGCCAGCAAACAATATTTTCTGCACCCAAAATCACAATTTCACGCTTCTAACTCTTCACGACACTTGCATAAAATCCCAAGCCAAGACTTAACGGTACCAATCGCGTCTCAAACAGCACCCCACAGCATACTGAATAGCACATCACAGCATTGATCGGCCTCTAAAATTTCCATCAAAACTCTCCGAATTCATTCCTAGGCCTCGCAAATCAACTTTGCCCGCAAAACCATAACCCGTGTCTAACTAGGTCCGAAACAACCCGATATACTAGATAAAGTTTAGGCCGTGACTTACCGAGCTCTAAACTAACACGGTTAGAGCGAAAGCAACGGCAAAACCAAAATCTAATGGCGGCTTGCGGTAGCGGTGACGAATGGCGGCAATCGAGAGGAATAGCAGATGGTGGTGGCTTGTGGCGGCGGTCTGGGACGGCGGCGACACGGCGGAGGGGAAGCTCATGTGAGGGAGAGAAATCGGGAGGGGAGAGAGAGATGGAGCCGTGAGAGTGAGAGAGAGAATGGGGAGAGAGAGAATGGTCTTAAACTTAAAGACCAAGTTTTAACCCAATTTTGCAAAATGACCAAAATGTCCCTTTCTCACATTTTCGATCCAACGGCCCAGATTCGATCTTATCTTGAAACCGACGGCCTAGATCGAATCTTATCCAAAATATCCTAGAGTAATCTTGGAATTTCTAAAAAATTCCAAGGGTAAACTTGTCTTTTCCAAATTTGAGGGAAAATGACCAAAATGCCCTTTGCCCATAAAACTAACCCTTTATTAATTCTCAAGGGTAAAATGGTCACTTTCTCATTTTCTTGCCCAAATTAAATTTTTCTGAAGGATTCGGGTACACCCAAAAATCGTCACGTTACACCCGCAACGTCGTCTTAACGTTCTACCGTGACTTCCTAATTTTCCGATGCCCAATTTGGTCTAAATTTAATAATTGAATTCTATATACAATGTAACTTGTGCATATCTCTGACTAACAGGCGGCTTTCCGGGAAATTCGCAGAATCGATCCATGACTGATACTAAATCAAGTCACATGTAATTTATTCAGACCGTAACGACTTCGGTTGTCAATTAAATTGTGAGGATCGATCACTAGTTCCGATGAGTACGTTCATTCGGAATAGGTTCTGGATCGTTCGTCAATTCATTTCGGGGTCAAACGGAATCACTCGTAATCCACATGTATAATAATAACGAATCGGCCCATGACTATCCTAAGATCGGTCTACATTGGCTCAAAATGTCACCTCGATGATTTTCTGATTGAAAGTCAGTCCGTGATCGAATTCTCTTTAGTTGTATGAATTTAAATCCCTCATTAGCCCTTCCCTATAGGTTAGTATCCCTAGAATGATCGGTTTGAGCGAGACTGCCTACAAGTACATTAATAAAATCAACTATTTTTATAAATTCCAAATGGGCGAAATTTCGGAATGTCACAGAGAGTAGATAGACTTGGCTTGATGGGGTTGATGAACAACTTCTCATAATGCCCATCTTACCCTTAATCCAATAGTTGAGATCCAATCAAGTCCAATAATGGAGGGGCAATTTTGTCCATAATATTGTGAATTATTGGGGCTGATTAGACCATCATTTAAACCCCAAATATCCCACAAAATTCGGAACACCATAATTAGGCTTAGGGGCAAAACGGTAATTTTCTAGTTCCGGGTCAAATTTTCAATTTTTGATTCTATCGATCCCAAATATAATTGGTAGCATAAAAATGACGTCGTCCTTGCAAAAATAGTCGTGTACGCCCACGAAACTCGACGCCGAAGTCTGGGCTTAATTCCACGATTGATTTAGCTCAATTTGCAGTTTTGGCGTCTCTCACTAACGGGCGGCTGTTTAGGGGTTACGCGTATCGACTTAGGGTACTCGATTCATGACGATGTCGATTTTTCAGACGACACGAGGATTTATCGCTAGTCTTAGGGGTCGCAGTCGTCCGGAATAAGTTCGGGATCGTTCGCCACGTGTACTCTCCATCATGCGGAATCACCCGCTATCCGATCGTACATCGTTGATCAAACCAAATCCGTCACTTTCCTTGGATCGGCCCATGTCAGCACAAAATATTCCCTCGTCGCTTCTCGGAATCAGACTCGATTCACAGTCGAGTTCTTAGGTCCACGCACCATTTTTCCTAGTTAGCCATTCCCAAATGGTCAGTATCCCGATAATGATCAGTTCCGAGCGAGACTCACTAAAACGAAATGAGAAATAATCATCTATTTTATTAAGCTCGGATGTGGGTTGAATTCATGACGTTACAATCCAAGAGCTTGACATTTTTTCTCAATTCACTAAACTATTTTACGGATGTCAATTTAGTCCTAAATTTTTTAATTTTGCCAATTTAAACCTTAACCTTTTTCACACTATTCCAATGTATTACTTCTGGTCAATTTTGTCAGAAATCACTGATGTGATAGTCTAGTCTTCGCCAGTCATCCTACGTGGCATATCACCACGTCAACGATTGCCAATATAATTGGCCAGAAGGACTATACTGAAATTTCGTACAAATATTTTGGACTAAATTGACATCTATACGATCGGTTTAAAACTGATTGAACACAATGTCCCTATGCCGTCTTATATGATTTGTTCGGTATTAAGACTAACAATTTCTAATGAATATGGAGACGTATAAAGACTATCAATCCCGAAGCGGTTTGTTGCAGTGCTACAGAAAGAAAGCATGTAAGGATGCAGTTTTTATGTTACAAGTTCTACTCTCTACATCACCGAATGCATATAATTTCATCATTTTTATAGTTCATACAATTGGGTTTAGCCTTGTGCTCTATTTGGCTCTGGAGATTAGCAAGGCTTTTCACTACCACCATGGGGTTTACAAAAGTTCTACCCTCAAGAATTTGTAGGTCACAACATACTATTATTCTCACAGTGACCCATAAACTATTATGCTAGCAAAACCCATTAAAAAGCACTTAATATTTAAATCTTAGAGTTCGCTTGCATTCGAATTTCCACAAAATGTGCATCGTTGCAACATGACCCCGACATTTACTCATCTAAGACATACTTTTTCACCGTAAAGTGAATAAACAAATGTATTGTAATCATAATTACCAAAAGTTGGATCGTGAATAAACTATGCATCTACAAGCGAAAGCTGGACCAGAATTGGCAAACTAGCTAGCTAAACTTCGTCGCTGACTTGCGTGTATCTCATGCAGAAACATGCAATAAAAAACAATGAAACTGTGTTCCGAAGGAGATGCTGTCCCCAACCAACGTCCTGTCTTTGACCAGTGATCGCGCTCTTCCTGACGCCGCGTGATTTCAAGTTCGCACCCTCTCGATGGGTCGAATCTTTTCGGTGGTTCAGATGCCATCAGCATGCCGCCACGTGCACGCACGCACGCACACACAACACTTTGGGAAATAGGTTTCTCGAGAGTGACGTGGTGTGTAACATTTTGACCCATTGGTTGGCGGACACAAAATGCTGCTCATTGAAACCTACATGTAAATGCAGCTTCTCGTCCCCTCGTATAGCTATCGGGTGGTATTTCGTGCAAGTTTTTGCTCAAAAGAGTTGATTAAGCCCACTTTTTGGTTCGAGGAATCCCTTCTCCGTGACTTGATTGCTTTTCGAGATTTGCATAGTCAATCACTAGCATAAGTGACGACGCAATTAATCTCTCGGGGTTGATAATTTTATGCTCTATCTGCATGAGAAAATATGTCATGAAGATTACAATATGCAATTAAACACACTGTTGATTCTATTTTCCTTTAGCCGAATCCCTGCTAGTATCAACATCTAATTTTTTTTATTTTTGGTCTGGAAAAACAACTTCATTCATCATGTTGGAAACCGATGCGGAAAAAGCAGAAGACAGAACACAGGGATTTACGTGGTTCGATCACAAGGTGATCTACGTCCACGGGCGAGGCAAGACAAAATTCCACTATAATCAAAGAGAATACAAATTTCAGAAGTCGAAACAACGACAAAATCTCACGGCTCACCAAAACTCTCTGAAACAAAATTCTCTCTTTTTTTCAATGAGAAAATCTAGCCGCCCCAACCCTTTGCGTCACGAACCAAATCTCAATTTTCTTTCCACTTTCGGATTATACAAAAATATGTCGGGTCGGGTCATAAACCGGACCGAGTATATAAAATTCAAGACATATTTAACACATCAAAACATTAAAAGTATAACAAAGGCTTTGAGTTTCTCAACATAAAAATTCCCATAAAGATTGGGGCAGATTAGACATCCAGTCAGGAGGTAGGACCTTCTTGCGGTGAGCTTTCGCTAGCCAATCTGCTCTAATTTTGGTCAACCAGGACAATGGCATGCGTGTTGCGCATCGCAAGAAGACCAACTGAGAAAAGTGAACTTTTTCTTAACCATCGCTATCGAATTCCTGGATGAGAAAAAGAGGGCATCCCTGAGGACTTTACACGAAAGTTGACGTGATTTGCGTAATTGAAGGCAACGCGCATGCCATTGTCAATCAATCAAAATCTTTTAGAATTTTATTTCTTGCAGATGGTGCTTTCTGATCCTGTCCATTCTAGAAGAGTCAATCAATCAATTCATCTGGTTCGGAGGCAACTTGCCACTGAGTGCCAAAATCTAAAGGGGCGAAATGTGATTTTTCGCATTGTGCGATGAATTATTCCTCTTAAAGAGAGTAAATTAGTTGCACGATAAGTACATCGTAAGATCTTCGGCTAAAAATTAGCCAAAGTCGACATTGAGAGCTAGACTTTGCAACCAATTTCAAGACTTTGGTGGGGATGATGCAAAATTCGAAAGGTCGGAAGATAATTTGCAACACGTGCCAAAACCTAAGCAACAAAATGTAATTCCCCAGCTATGTCGGCTTATCTTGGTGTTCCCAATTTCCATTCTAAATTGCTGCTTATTGATAATTGCGATCGCCTATTAAGGTTAAGAAGTCAATACGAGATGGGCAGCTAACTGTTTTCTTAATCTACGGAGTCATCGAGGACGTTCCCAATTGTCGTGTATTGCTCAAATTTCTAGAGCCAAAGCATAGGATTCTCGTCAAAACCGCAGCTTTAAGATCCATTGATTGCGCAGGTTCATCGACCTTCGATGATCGAAGACACATGCAGGATTCATTTCAGTGTGATCAAACTTTAGATTTCCCAAATAAATTATGTGTTAATTCTATGTAAGTGCATCGAAGTGGGGAACGTGTTGTCTTTTAGTTGAAGGGAAATATGTCCAATCATTACCTACAGTATTAGTACAATAACTTACTTTGAAAAAATTAATACTCGTACACTCCTAAGATAAGGGGTAAAACTCTTATAGGGTTCGTTTAGTTCAACATTTTAAATGCTGCTTGGGGGGAATATAATTGCCTTTAGGTTAAAGTCCCTTAGAGAAATGTAAGTGGCATTTGACAAAAAATCATTTGTAAAGCTATTTTGGCTCATATAGTGTTTTGTAAATTTTTTTTTTGAAAAAAGACTTTGGGAATTATCTTTTTTATTTAAAAAAAAACCTATCCTACCCTTCGCCGAAGTCTGCAAGCTAGATTTGGCGTCGGTAGTTGTCGCCTGAGGTCGGGCGACCCCGGTGAGCTAGATTTGCCGTTGGCGATCGTCTCCCGAGGCCAAGCAACCATCGACAAGGGTTGCGCAACCCAAGCGACGGCCGCCTGTGCTCGTGCAACCCAGGCCGGCGGCACCTGGGCGGTCACATGACCTCAGGCGGCCATCGCTTGAGTCATGGGATCCGGTGTCGGCCACCCTTGCCAGTTTCTGTCACCGGCCACCTCACAAAGAAAATGAACAGTACCAAAAGGGGCAAAATCAAAATAAGCCACACTAAGTGATAGTAGTTTGGGGACAAAAAATTTGGGTTCAACATTTGATGAATGCCAAAAGTCCAAAGCTAGTCTGGATCAGCTTTGGGCTTTCGGCATTCCAAATGCTAGCATTTGGCCAATGCTAGATTGAAATCTGAACCAAACGGTTCATCATTTTGGGAAGTGGCTTTCGAGGTCGAAAGCCCCTTTCCAAAGTTGAACCAAACAGGGCCATAGTACATTATGGATTATACCCAATATTTGGAAATTATAAAGACACTAGTCAATAAGTTCGAATTTGAAAATTATCTCATCTGTTACTTAGTAATTATATAAATATAATTGGTATTACTCATCTTATAGCATGTGGACATAGGCTTCATTACAATTTTCAGCAAAGGTTTTAGTCAGTAGGTACATTACAATTTATAGAGTGGAGAGATCTACCGGTGGATTATGCTTGAGTTGTTTCGTTGATTTAGGAAAGATTACCAAAAAAATCCTAAATCCATTACAATTATGTTAATTCAATCATAAATCATTTTTTTTGCCAATTGAATCATAAATATTTTACATTCGTACCAATTCAATTAATCCAGCCAATTTTATCCGAAAATCGCTAATATGAATGCCGGTTATGTCACGTAAGATAATAGGCACTAACGTGGATAAATTTTAATAATATTTAAATATCTTTCCAATTTTTTTATTAATTTTTTTCCTTTTCTTTTCTTTACTTTTTTTTTTTTTCCCTAAACTTAGGGTCAGCAAGGGTGACCAATCAACCCTCTCTAGGCGAGGGCACGCGAGCCCTCGCCCAAATCCAACCCAAGTGTGGCCCTCACTTGGTTTGGGTGATGGTCGCGACGCCCTCATGCCTAGTGCCGGCGAGGGCGTCTCAGCTCTAATTTCAGGGCAAAAAAGAAAAACTAAAGAAAAAAGCAAAAATTATTTAAAAGTTATTTTAAATAGTCCACATCAGTCAAATTGTGCCACATCGGATGGACGGCATCCATTTCAGCGATTTCCAACTAAAATTAGCTAAATTAATATAATTGGCATAATTGTAATAAATTTATGATTCTATTGATAATTTTCCTCATTTACTTATGCTTTGCACAGTAGTGGCAACAACGTGATAGCTTGGATTATCTTATTCTCGCAAGAGGTTATCATCTAAGTTCAGCAAATAAGTCACATTAATTTATTGGGTCAATGTATTTACTGTTCATTTACAACAACCAAGACAACTGCATCTAATCCCAATCTTAATTATATTACAATTAATGAATATTGGAGGGAGGAGTTTGAATAGTATAGTCGAATGGTACGAGGTCCTTGACCGTTGAAGCACCGTTGGCATACGAAACCGTGCATGTAAGATCATCGTAATGGATAAATTTAGTCAATCTAATATCTCGATTTGCGTCGCGACGTACTAAACAAAAAATTGAGTTGTTATATTCCCTAGAATGAAGATGGAGAAAAAGTGAAGGAGAGCAAAAAGAAAGTGAAAGTGTCCTTCTTATAAAGGAACGAATGGAGAGAGAAAATGCAATTACACTTTAGAACAGGGTGTGAAAATGACAACATCACCCGCAAAGCAATGATTAGGACTCATAATTTGTGTCAGTCCCTGTAGTTTGCGCAGCAGCCACCACAACGCACAACAGCCCCGTAAACATGAGATTATTTATTAGTTTTATTAGATAATTATAAATGATATAACATATTAAAGGTGTATTTATTTCACAAAAAATGTAACATTTTAAAAAAATATTTTTCCCAAAATTATTTTTCAGAAAAATAATTGGTTTTCCTTTGTTTTGTGATATATGATCAAAAACGTTTTCTAGTGTTTTGATCTCATTTGAAAAATAATTTCAATCCCATGATTTTATCTCAAACAAAAAATTAATTTAGAATTTTTAAATATTTTTATTTAAAAAAGAAAAGAAAGAAAAGAACAAAAAAGAATAAGATATTAAAAAAGACAAGTGAAGAAATTTCGGAAAATATTTTCACCTTTTTAGATTAGAGAATGCACTTTCCTAATTTTATACATGAATATTTTCCTTGACCGGACAGTGTTTTCGATTAATTAATTATTTTTGACGAACCAAACAGGTAAAAGTTTGGAAAAGGGATTTTTGAAAAATACTTTCCCCGAAACAAACGCACTCTAAACTTGGTTTTCACACGCTTTCTCAAAGCATATGACAAATGGTGAATTTGAATTTGATTTTCGATAGTTGATGTTGATTTGAAAAAGCGACATTCATAGGAGCACGTGCTATTCGTTCTGGAGCTTATTCCAAAACTAAATCTTTCACGAGCCGGTCACAAAATAGAATTGGGTTGCTTAGTATCTCACGACTCACAACTCCTATAAATTGCAAGAGCCCAGTTTCTTAGATTAGGGCATATTGCAATCTCTCTTCTTATACAACTCCTTCTCTTTCTTTCTGCTTTTTCTTGTGGATGCCATGGAGTCCCCTAAAAAGCCCAAAAAGATAAGCAAAGTGATTCGACTGCGGCGGCTCCTCAGGAAGTGCAGGTCAAGAATTCTCACAATCGCCGCCACCATGAGCCCAAATTGCGGCGGCATTCCCCAGAGCATGAGCTTCCGCAAAAGAACGATCTCTTCTCTATCATCAGACAGTGACGACAGCAACAACAACAAGAAGCACAGCAGTGGCAACAGTAATGTCGTCCCGAAAGGCCACCTCGTGGTCTGGGTCGGTGTCACGCCCCGTACCCCACAAAGCACGAGCATCCCACGCATAGGTCAAATTTGTTGCGACGTCCCAAGAAGCGTCACTGACCCAACGCTCAAAGCACTTAGATCAAAGCACATGCGGAAGCGACGTATATAAATATATATCTACACCTGAACAATAATTCAGACAACCAGGGATAGCATAACCGTTAAAACCAATAAGACTGGAAACATATACATTCCATTTCTAGTAAAAGCCAAAACGGGTCAATAACCACCAACATCAAAAGAGGATACATGGCTCTGCGGTCAATCACCATATCTATGTGGGGCTCCTCCCAAAATGTGTCGGCTCACCTACCATCCTCAATGCTGAGAGGGGTATGAAAAGAGTGGATTTGTACGACAATGAGACAAGCTCAGCGAGTAAAAATCCCTAAACCAAAACTAAGCTAACATGCACCTCCTAATAGGAAAACCAAGCACACACTGCATAACAATTTCAATCAATTGATCTAGGCCCTCATGCCCAGATCGAGAATACAACTGACCCTGCAAATTAGGCATTTTATATAAATCACGGCACATACGTGACACACTGGTCACACGTACGTCATATGCATGCTCACTCTTAAAAGTGTCTATCTTACACACAATCACCGGGGCACACATTAGCTACATACTCCTGCACACGTTTGTCATGCTCATGATTCGTCTCAATTGATGCACTCAGGCACACGGCTCATTTTTAGCCATTTTATAAATCGACTCGAAGGCTTACAACACTCTGTGGCCAGCGTCAAAGCGCATTTCCGGCCCAGTGTCTCTAGCCTGCTCCAAAGTGCATGAGGCGCAACACCGACCTCCTTACCGATCAATGCCGTCTTCCGAACAAACCGGGCATTGTCCTGCTTCAAAGTGCATGAGGACGGCACGACCCAAATGCCTTAAGTGATCACACGGCACACCGCTAATTTTATCTGAGCCCCACGTAAACGCATCTGGGCATTTAGAGTGATCACACATGCTCATGCTGGGCACGCAAACTCACACACTTTTCTACTCATGCCCATTCTCGGCATACAGAATGCGTGACCATGCAAAATGAGCAATCAATTTCAATCACAAGCACATAACTCAACAAAAATCAATACGTGTTCAATTCATGCCACATGTGCCCAAATAACATGCTAACAAGTTCAATACATAATTCACATTTTCGGGCACCATAATTCACGATTACCCAATTAAATTTCAAAGTTGACCAAATTAGTCAAATTCAGCTCTATAAAGGAGCAGCTACAAGACAGCTCAATTTAGGGCATTATCCACCTCCTAATTAACTCCTTTAATTCCCATAAACACCACAAAATCTTCCGATAATAATCAGTCCATAAATTAGTTAGACAAGGCATAGTCGGGAAATTACAATTAAACTCCCCAAATTGTCCAATTAATCCTCAACATAGCAATAATCCATACAAATCTCAACTTAGTCAAAATGGTCAAATTCAGATCTAGAATGGGTAGCCACCAAACAGCCACATTAAGGCATCAATCCACCTCATAATTGACATGTTTAACTCCCAAATGTTCCACATAATCACCCACTAATCATTGGACCTTAATCAAGTCTAAATCTCACCCAATTAACCTCTAAAATCACATAATCCTATCTAGAATTGTACATTAGTCCTAATTAAGGATTAGGGGTTAATACTCACACTAACTAAGCTCCAAGCTCAACTAAACGACGAGGAACGGGCGGCCAATCGCTGGCGTGCAGCAGAATCGGCAGCGGCGTCCTGGTGGCGTCTATGGCGGCTAGAACGGCGAACCGGTGAGGGCTGCTGACTCGGCGGTCCTTTGGCTGAAACAAGAGAGAGAAAGGGATAGTAAGGGTGAGAGGGGATGGTGGGGTGGTGCTCAGGTGGTGGCACGGCGGCAGACGGCGATCACCCACGGCGGCGGTGAGCTCACGGCGAGGACACGAAGGAAAGAGAGAGAATTTTCGAGAGAGGGGAGAGAAGGAGGAGAAGTGGCCGGTGGGCTTGATGAGCAAGAAACAAAAATTAATAAATTTGGTCCAAGGGGTTTGACCCAATTTTCCATAATTCCAATTTTTCTCTTGAACACTTGGCTCTTATTCGTTCTTATCCAAAATTGAGGGGCACTTTGGTCATTTTCTAGGCTGAATTATTGGGCTGAAATGAACATAAATTAATCCCAAAAATGCCTCAAAATTCGGAACACCCAAAATAGCCTAGGGGCAAAACGGTCATTTTTCTGGTCCCAGATCGAAATTCTATTTTTTATCAGTACCAACCCCAATTATGTGTAGCCACTCAAAAATGATGTCGGCCATGTAAAATAGTCACTTGCGCCCCCAGAAATCGACGTCAAGGTTTAGAGGGGCAAAATCGTAAATTTTCACTTTCGGGTCGAAATTACATTTTTCGACCGTAACTACTCCAAATATGTGTGGCCAACATAATATGATGCCGGATTCGCAAAAATAGTCGTACAAGCCCTCGAAAATCGATACCAAAATCCGAGTCCAATTCTGTGACCAAAACTTACTTAATTTTCAATTTCAGGATCTCTCACTAACGGGTGGCTGTTTAGGGGTTATGCGTATTGACCTAGGGTTATCCGAGTCATGACGGTTCCGATCATAGAGAGAGAGGAATCATCACTAGTTCCAGAGGTCACGATCATTCGGGTTAAGTTCGGGACTGGTGGCCACGTGTACTCTCGGTCATGCAGAATCACCCGCGATCTGATCATATGTCATTAGCCAAACTAAATCCTTCACCCTCCTAGAATCGGCCCACATTGGCCCAAAATATTTCCTCGTTATTTCTCGGAATTGGTGTCCAAATCGTGATCGGGTCCCTAGTCCACGTAGCATTTCCTAATTAGTCATTTCCTATAGGTTAGTATCCCAAGAGAGCTCAATTTCGGGCGAGACTTACTAAAATTAAATAAGAAATAATATCAATATTATTGATTCTGGATATGAGTCGAAATTCGAGATGCTATAGTCGACAAAGAGCTTGAGAGGTTCGTCATCCCGGTGCATTACTTGGGCCACTAGGCGTTCGTGCCCTTGTTGCGAGAGGCTGAGGAGGTGTTTAGGTTTAAGCAGACGGGTTGACTGAGAATCCCATGCGACATTTCAGTGTTCCAAAGTGTTTTGGCGATGGTGGAGGGGAAGAAGAAGGCGGTCAAGAATGGTGGTTTGATGGTGAAAGAACAGTGCAGGCTCAGTGCAGACGATACATTTGAATGTCTCCTTTTAGACGATGCTGAGATGGATTATAGTCATCTTCATCACTCTCGCCATCGTCCTTGGAGCCCTATATGCAGATGAATTATCTTCTCCTTTGCGTTCTTGCTTAGGTGTTATATGTTATACTAGAAATGTTGATACGTAAGAGATATAGGCTGTACAGTATAATCTATGTCAATAGTGTTAGAAATTAAACCAAATTTGTTAATACTTGTTTCCTTTTTAAGCCTGTTCGTATTTCCATATTTTGATTTTTCATATATATGGTGAGATATTAAGAGATAAGATAAGATATTGTGAGATATTATTTCTAGTTATATTTCAGGAAAGTTTCCTAAGTCAAGTAAATTTCCTAATTAGAATAGGTTACCTAGAAAGAGGTTTCCTATTTCAAATCAAACTATAGCCTATGTATAGTTTATTTCTCTTGTAATTGAGACATGCAATAGAAAGGCGTGAATTGCGATTATTTCTGTAACATTCCGGATTTTCGGTCCATTTTGGGGTTTATAAAACGCATAATTTGTCAGTGCGCTTATGGTAAAATCTCGCCGAGAACCTGATCACTCCCGGTTATTATTTTAAATTAGAATTTCGCTAAAATCGCTTTTCGATCGAATTTTAAATGATTAATTGGACCCCTGAACTTGGCGATCGATTTTCGGGTGTTTCGGGGCCTTAATAAATTTGCCGGTGTCGACATTAATGTGGCCAGTATCGAGATTGTCAGGATTAATGGAAAAGTTGGAGTTTTCGGACCGGGTGCAAATTTGGACTAGTAGACCTCTCGTAAAAAAATTTGGTCAAATTAATTTGACCTTTGTCCCTTTTTAGTTGCGAGGTTCACTCGGGATTAGTGGGCAATTTTCCGTTTTGAAATCGGACCCCCGGTTTGCGTTTAATAATTTAATTAGTATAAATTTTTCAAAATTTTCTCTCTCTCTCTCTCTCCCTCGGATTCCCTCCCCTCCCTCTCTCGGATCCATCCCCCCCCGCCCTCTGCGGACCCCCCCCCTGCTCCCTCTCTCTCCTCTTCTTTCTCTTTTCTTTTCTTTTCCTTTTTTTTTTCCTTCTTCTTCTTCTCTTCTTCTTCCTCGTCTGGTTTCCCCGGTGAGTACAACCCTAAACCCTAATTAGGATAATTTGCATTTCTAGACCGGTTTAGGGGTTAATTAGGGTTATTTAGGGGTTAATTTAGGGGTTATTTGTGGAATTAATTAGAGGTTTTGATTGTGGCCAATTTGATGGATTAGTTTGATAAATTAAAGGAGGATTAGTGGCCCGAGAGGCGCGATAAATGGGTTAGTCAGTTCGGATTAATTTGGCTCAAGTTCGGGTTTTATTTGTGGATTATTTGCGCGCCGTATATTAATTTTGGTGGTGGTCAATTAGACTGATATTTGGGGAGTATAATAGAATATTTTGGTGATAATTATTGGCCCAGAAATTACGGTTTGATGGTGCCCCCACGATGGGATTAAATTTGGGCGCGACGCGATTAATTTGAGGACTAGGCGTGTGAATACCGGGATTGGTTGATTTGTGCAACTGATTGGCCAATTGAGCCTCAATTCTGATTAATTTGAGGGTGCCTAGTTGCATATCCAGTGAGACCAAGAATAGATTAGCTTGGCGGGCTTCGGGTGCATAAATTTCATGTTGATCCAATTGGGTGTTTTATATGCATAATTTATGTGTCGAAATTGTGCCATAACTGTGTGGGGTGATTTGATTTACTTGGGTTCGTGATTCATTGAACTAAATGCCATTGTGAAATTTATGAGTGCCCAAGTGTGGTTATTGCAGTCATGAATGTGTATCATGAACATTGGCACGACATATGCATATACGAGTATGCCCGAGTGACATGTGCATTGTGATCACCTAAATTGCCCCGACGCGCCTAACGCGGGTTCGGGATAAAATTGAGGTTTGTGAATGTGATCACAATAAACCCCGATGCATGTTACGCGGATAGTGAATGCCGCCCGATCGCGTGTTACGCCGGGATGATGCCCGCACGCCGGAAGACGACCAACCCTGACGCGTTTTTACGCTGGGCTCGTTAGTGAGGAGATCGGTGTTGCGCTCGATGCGTTTTGACGCTGGCTAGAGACACCGGGCGATTGAGGCGTTTTAACGCGGGCCACGGGCGTTGTGATTAAAGAAATAGACGATGCGTGTTATGCGGGTCGGACTCGGCGCGCTTAACGCTGGTCGGAGGAGAAATTGAGAAATGGCGAGAAAGTGCCAAGTATGCGGTAATGCATTGATGAGGCATGAGCATGAGTGCGAGCACTAGCATATGCATAACATGCGTCGTGGCATAGAAATGCGTGTATATGTACTGTGATTAAGTTCTGTTGCGTGTTTGTTATTATTCATGGAATGCTTAACCTGCAGGGTCATGTAATTTCTAGATTCGGGCTGAGAGCCCCGAGTCATATCTTTATTTTAGACCGTGTCTTTGTCTGTCTAGTAGTTGTCGGGAGGTGCATGTTAGCCTAGTTTAGGTTTAGGGAATTACTCATTTGAGATTTATTCTCACGGTTGTTGAAAAATCGACATTTCGGATCGGCCTTGAGGATGAAGGTCACAGCGCACCAAGCATTTTGGGAGGAGCCGAACCGAGCCACTTACCCTTTTTTGTTAGTAGTGGTCTTGACCCGCTTTTGATTTTTGGTATTCGGGGTTGTACTTGGATATTGTAAATGAATTCGGTATTAGTACAAGTGTTGATTTTGGGGATACCCTTGGTCATGTATTGATATATGTACGGGTGGTTTTAATTGCTTAGCATGTCTTTGTTTATCTACGTGTTGGGTGTTGGGTCGGTCGACGCTTCACGGGACGTCGCACACCAATCGACCCGCGAGGGATGTGGGGCGATCGAGAAGTGTGGGCGTGACATCCCCGTTTGATTTGGTATCAGGCGAGGTCATTTCGATCCAATTAGGTCTAAGCTTGGAGTGATAAGGCGATGACCTTGGGTAGCCAATAGGTTGACCTCGTGCTAAGTGTACCTCCGGTATACGTGTCTTGATTGATTGACTGCGTTATTTGACCCGTGAAGTCTGGTCGTCGGGACCCGAGGTTAGTACACGTGCTGTGGTCAAGTCACCATGTTATTTATGCTTGATCACATGTCGATTGCTTGGCGCTATCGTGATACACCTTACAGGACCTTAGACCGGTTAGATTGGTTTAAGTCTCTGATCCCTTAGGGGAGTTATAGCAGGTAGTTGAATATTGAGGCAGTGTGAATGACAGTATAAGGGGTAAAGAAACCCAAGAACAATCAAGTGAAATAGGCCATGAGACAGAAACCTAATATTAGAGGTTGTAACTCGGGCTCTTTAAGAAAGGGAATGAATGTGGGCAGGCAAGCTCGGGAAGGGAGCATCGTCATTGCCTAGGTCTTCGAGGTTGCAAAGTGATTTTCGCTATGAATGGGAATAATGCCAGTTAGGCCAAATTTAGATAGTGGCTATTAGGCGAGTGTATTAATTGGTGGAATGATTTCTCGAGTTGAACTTTCTTAAGTTCAATAGTAAAGGGTGACCCCGAGGCTGCACCGAGATTGGCAATGAAAGTTGAAAAAGCCTTTGACATATCGAGGGTACACCGAGGCTGAGAAAGTAACATTGGCAGTATATTAACTGCAGAAGGACGAAAAGAATGGTGAAAGACCACCAGGGATAGGATATTCCCGATGAGTACAGCCCGGACTTGGGCCATGTTTATTGAGAATGTTATGGAAGTGTTTTCCGGGAGAATGCCTAAGGAAGGAAATTGGCGGAATGTATACTATTTGCCGAAGGCGGATAACTATGGAACGATATGAAATGGAATCCGCTTGACTTGTTGAGAATCCACAGGACAGGGTACGGAAGTTCCAAAATGGACTGGAGTCGAATCTTTGAAACCTACTGATCTCGCTGAACATTAAGAATGATGGGGGAGTGTATGAATGAGTTCAGGTGATAAAGCGAGAGCAGTTGGAAAGTGCAACTACTCCTGGATAGTGATTTGCTTAAAATAAGGATGACCACCGCCTCTGGAAGAAGCAGATGACGGGGAGATAGATGATTTGTTCCACTGACTAGGAAGGATATCAGAAAGCCGAACCGTCAATCAAGTCGTTCTGAGGCTTGCATCGAAAGTGGGAGTCAGAACAACTGGCTAAACTGAATGGGATTGAGTCTGTTGTACTTGAGTCACGTTTGAGGTGACGATTTCTCGAATGATAAGGTGATGGTGTCATTGAGGAGTATTAACTGTGAGACAGCAATTAATAGTAGAGAAAGGATGTGTCGACTTGGTAGTATCGACCATGTATGATTTTGTCGTGGAAATTGATACGGAGTGATTCGTAAGGCAGAAGGCTGTAATGAACCCTGACAATAGAGTAATCCAATTTAGTCCGAATGGACATTTGAGGTTTGGATTTCAGGGAAGTCAAGGGGGAATCTCGATTCCTTGGATGCCCGTGCTTGAGATGATTAGATGGCAAATAAAGTTTGTGAAGGACGCTTAGTGGGCGTGGTTGACACGATCGTGACGGAACTAAAGCCGAATAACTTTCCGAGGTCTTTCCTTAGAAATTTCGGGGCTGCCACTAGGACTAGAAGTGGAATCGTGACAGATTTGGCCTAGGAGTTGAGCAAATTTTCAAGGGCATTGTATTGAGTATCCTTGCCAAAAATTAAAGGAATTGAAGGTCCAGATGTTAGAACTCGGGGACAAAATTTTATTTTCCCCAGTATGTTTCTATGGGGAAACTCCTGTGTTGGGTATGAGGAAAAAGGACAGGAATTTTAAATGGTACATAAATTATTGACAGCAGTACCAGGTGACAAAAAGGAATGAGTACCCATGACCGAGGATCGATAGTTTGTACGATAAATTGCAAGGAACTTTAGTGTCCTCTAAGGTTGAATTATGGACGGAGATCACCAGCAAGGAATTCAGAGAGAGGATGTCCCTAAGATTGTGTTACGGATCGAAACTTTCCGTTAAGGATATGGAAAAGAGGATGTGATTACAACTGCTTAACAGACGAGGTATGGGCACTATGCGTTCATGATAACGCCCATTGGTCTAAGAGGATGCCTCGCTGCTTCTATGGACCTTAGGAACCGAGTGTTTCAAGAATTAGGTGATTAGCTCGTAACGAATTTTCGTGGACGATGTACTGGGAGACTCAAGGAGTCTAGAAGCAAGAAGCAAGTCTGACTGATGAGTTGCGAATCTTGGGAGAATACGCACTCCACGACAAGTATGGCAAGTGCGAATTTTGGCTCAGTAGAATAACGTTCCTTGGATTTATAATCTAGGGGAATGGAATTACAGTGAACTCAACTAAGGTCGAGGTGATGACTAAGTGGTCAAGATTGATGCCAATAACGGAGGTTAGCAGTGTCTTGGATGGGGCTGGTGAATATCGACATTTTGAGGATGATTCTCGTTGATAGCCGTGCTACGGGCACAACTGACTGGGAAGGAAATTCGTTGGAATGGAATGATCACCGTGATTAGAGTATCCAAGAGCTGAAGCGTAGGCTGATAATGACCCCGTATTGAATGTTTAACCCGAACCGGACGATTCGAGGTCTATAGCGACGCTTCATTAAGAAGACTTGAGTGGGTATTGATGCAACATGGTAGAGTTGTAGCGTATGCGTCACGCCATTTGAGGTCGTATGAGAGGACTTATCCGATGCACAACGATGAATTGATTGCGATGACTCGTGTCGCCATGATAGGGCTAGACGAGTAATAGATGTGTTAAGCCGTGAACCAGTGATGGCGCATATGATGGTTAGAGAGTGAAGCTTGTCGAATAGGCTCAGGAACTCGGAAGTTGAATTTAAGGTGAACTGGATGTTGAATCTGTTGACCGCCTTGAGGATTAGTTTGGAAATCTAGGCCCAGAATAAGGAATGGCAATCTTTGGATCACGAGACTCATTGAGATGGATACCGACCAGTGGAAGTCGGATTTTCCGATATTTGGGGATAGAAATCTTGAGGTCCTAGGAATGATTGTGTTTACCCGAAGAGGCGAAACTCGCGGAGGAAAAATTTGAATAGAAAATTCCGCAGTAAGTATATTATCCACCCGAATAGCGCTAAGGTGTGTCAGGACTTGCGGCAACATTTCTGGTAGAATAGAAGGAGGATAAATGTAATCAAGTGTGTGTGACCAGGTGTTTGACGTGTCTATAAGTGAGGACACAGCTCGGTAAGCCTAAAGGGCTATTATGACCGTTGAAAATTTCAAAATGGAAATGTGACATGATCCCAAGGATGTTGTAACGGGATTATCATGGGTTAGAGACGACCGATTCCATCGGAATAGTAGTAGATAGATTGGCCAAATCAACGCACTTCCGCAAAACGAAAAGGACTCCAAGCTAGAAAGGTTGGCAGAGTTATATGTACATCAGATAGTTCGTCTTCATGGAGTGTCAGTATCAATCACATCATACCGTGATTCTCGGTTTGCTGCACATTTTTGGAAAAGTCTGCAATTGGCCATGGGAACTAAGTTGCAACTCAGTACGGCCTACCATCCTCAGACAGGTGGTCAATCTGAGAGGACTATTTAGACTTTAGAGGATATTCTGAGAACATTTGTGTTAGATTTTCAAGACAAGTGGGAAGAGCAGTTGCATTTGGTTGAGGTTGCTTACAATAACAGCTTCAAAGTAGTATTGGAATGGCCCGTTTGAGGCACTTTTATGGCAAAGCGTGTAAAACGCCCTTTGTATTGAGCTGAAGAAGGAAAAGGAAGTATAACGGGTCCGAGTTGGTTCAACAATCGGTGGAAACGGTAAAGATTATTCGAGAAAGGTTGAGGACAGCCCAGTAGTCGAAGAAAAGTTACGCGGACCGAAGGCGCATACCGTTGGAGTTTCAAGTTGGCGACTATGTATTTTTCAAGGTCTCGCCAATGAGAGGACTGTCTTGGTTTGGCAAGAAAGGAAAATTGAGTCCAAGATACATAGGCCCGTTTGAGATTTTGGAAAGGATTGGAACGTTGGCCTATTGCCTAGCCTTGTCCCCAAATTTGTCACAGGTTCATAACATCTTCCACGTGTCGATGTTGAGGAAGTACGAACCGGATCCGACCCACGTGCTGAATCATGAAGTAATAGACGTGGACGACAGAGTGTCATACGTGGAAAAAGCCGGTGCGAATTGAGGACAGGAAGAAGCAAGTGTTGAGAAACAAGACGATCTCGTTGGTCAAAGTCATGTAGGAACATCACGGGACGGAAGGTGCCACTTGGGAAAGCGAGGAAGTGATGCGACACCAATACCCCCATTTGTTAGAGTAGTCGAGTTGGGATTGTAAATTTCGAGGACGAAATTTTTGTAAGGGGGGAAGAATTGTAACATTCCGGATTTTCGGTCCATTTTGGGGTTTATAAAATGCATAATTTGTCAGTGCGCTTATGGTAAAATCGCACCCGGGAACTGATCACTCCCGGTTATTATTTTAAATTAGAGATTTCGCTAAAATCGCTTTTCGATCAATTTTAAATCGATTAATTGGACCCCGAACTTGGCAGTCGATTTTTGGTGTTTAGGGACTTAATAAATTGGACGGTGTCGACATTAATGTGGCCATGATTCGAGATTATCGGGATTAATGGAAAAGTTGGAGTTTTCGGACCGGGTGCAAATTTGGACTAGTAGACCTCTCAGAAAAAAAAAATTTGGTCAAATTAATTTGACCTTTGTCCCTTTTAGTTGCGAGGTTCACTCGGGATTAGTGGGCAATTTTCCGTTTGAAATCGAACCCCGGTTTCGTTTAATAATTTAATTAGTATAAATTTTTCAACGATATATTAATTTTGGTGGTGGTCGAATTAGTGATATTTGGGGGAGTATATTGAACTTTGGTGATAATTATTGTTGAGGTGATACCAGTTTGATGGTCATCACGGTGGGATTAAAT